>OZ026612.1:118172651-119372651 GCA_964020975.1 Hermodice carunculata | reverse complement strand
GGAGTGTTACCTGAGGCAAAAATTTAGAACTAGCAGTCCCTAGGAGTTATCCTGTTTGATATCAAAGCAATTGGGTGAGTGGTTTCAGAGAAGAAGATTTTTTAAGAGTTGCCCCCAAAAAGAACCAAAAAATTAATAACAAATCCAAAAATCACTGGAGCATGACTTTTTGAACAAACTTGTTAGAGACCCACCCAAGGTACATTGCCATCAAGGTTGAAGTGAACCTGGTTGACCGCTTTGGAGAAGCCAAAAATGTAATTATGAACAGACAGACGACAGATGGACGACTCAGCCTCCTAAAAGCTCAGCCTGACAACTCAGTCGGCTGAGCTAAAAATTAATTTTGTCTTGATTCGGAATGTAATAAACATGTTCATATGGTTTGGATGTTTTATTTTGGGAGTGTTGTTAGTTTTGATGTTGAAAGGTCAGATTGAGGTCAATAACTTAAATTTTGTTTTTTCAATCCATATTTTACTTAAAACCTGTCCACTGGGTTTAATTCAAACATGGTGAAGATGTACTTAAGCTGGACCTGCATAAAAAGATGGACAACCTTGACCTGATGGCTTTGGTCACAGGGCAATTTTCTATTTAATTTCTGTCAAACTGTCATTCAGGTTTTACTTCCACTTGTAAATCAAAGAAACAAAATATCCCATTGAGCTGAAAACAGGCTGTTCACACAGCCTTCCAATGTGTATGTGGGTTCTGACACTTTGGATCCCGGTATACATGTACAAAGAAACAAATTTTGATGAGATACTTGCTTCAGAATACAGTAGTTTTACACCTGGATTCACAGTAACAAATACCCACAACCATCCATGTGTAGAATTTACATACAGCCTACACAAATTATAAATACCTGTTTATTTCATTTATAATCTATACAAATTATAATTATACACACCTGTAACCGTTCCTGTAAGATATGAAATATTGCCAATAAATATGCACTTGCATTAAATTTAAAATGCACAACTTTGCTGAAAATATGCCAATATATATTTCAAGATGCTAAATTTACTCTCTGTATACAGAATGTCAACCAAACCTAAACATATGAGAAGACTAGGCAAGGGCCAAGATGGTGAAAAGTGCCTGTCTGTGCAGGTTATGCCTGAGTGGAGAGTTTAGGATGGTCTGACCAGTTTTGTTCTGTCTGAACTCTTCAGAGACTGCCCAAAGACTGCTGCTTTTATTTTTTACCTTAAATTTTGTGTGTCCAAGTTATCCATTATTTGTATGTGGGATGACATAAAACCATTGTGTTTTACATTGGAAAAGCCAACTATCGAACTGGTCAGTTGGGTTAATGCCGGTCCATGTGCCATGGTGTACACATGTTTATGTTTACTAACACTACATTGTCCAGGAAACATAACATCTTTTTGCTAGTATTCCCAATTGGTGTAAATTTCCCTACGGGAAGAACATATGTTTAGTGCATTAAACATACGACTAGAGTGTTTAGGGGTCAAGGTAAAATTTATCAGTGGAGCATTAATATTCATAGGACCTGACTGGAAAAAAATATTCCATTTGAATAAAATGAATTAGCAATCTTTGGCCACAGAAACTTTAACTGTTCTGTTAAAAGCTTGTCACAAATCTAAACATAATCAAATATATATAAATTACTGGAGATTCTCCATGACTCCTGAAAGGTCTCGGCAAACAATATTATGTGACACTTTTTGAAACAACAGAGAAGGTACAATAATTATGACAGTAAATATATGTCCACTTATTAAAGGAAGTCTCCAATACAATTTCAACTTAGCGACACAGTCATATCAGTTGCCTTGAGCCATACTCCTGTTTGAAGAAGCAATTTTCCAGCTGCCTTTATATTTTATAAGCAAGGCGTTTCCATCAAAGTGACCCATGTCAACCACTGGCTGCTAGGACAGTGACACCGCAGACATTTACAAGAAACCCATAGATAGCAACTGCTCATGAATATAGTCTTACTACAGAAACACCAATGGACCAAAGTCAGTATTCTGACAGGAGAACTTCAAATCATATTGTTTTGATGTAAAATTATAAATATTTTTCAAAAGATCAAAATTGTATGACGTCTATACTTACTAAGCTATTGAATGTTTGTCTGTATTTGGACTTGGGATAGGTGTTGAGTATTACTTCTACCAGGGACGTGTTATAACACATCCCTGCTTCTACAATACACAATGGCTTTATTGCCATGTCAGCCTACCACATACAGTTGTTCTGGTGGAACAGTTTTGAACAAGTTGCCATGCAGAAGGTTTAATAATATTATTACCCATAATCAACATGAAGTTACTACAGTGTACTCAAAAACTACTTTTATTATCCCAAGGTTCCCACGTTGTAGATAGACATCAACTGCTTACATGTTCATACTGGCATGTGTTACACATGTGAAACATACAAGCATCATGTTAGTTTTGTATATTGCTCACGTGCGCATGAGGGTAGTTCACGTGAGCAGGATTTTTTGACTTAGAAAATGTTGAAAATCCCACGACATGGCATTCTGCTCATTGACTGGAATACATGTGCACCTGCTGTCGGCTGCCCCATGGTCATATGTCGCATTTATCAACAATTGTCAAGAGTGTCATTCAGCAAGCAAACACAGGCTTCAGGCAATTGAAAAACTTCCAAACCTTCATACTATTCTCAAATCAATGGTTTTCATTTGTTGCATTTTTACATGAAACAATCAAATCAGAATATGATACACAAAAATTCTAAACCATCATTGTCAAACATCCTACTTTCATGAAGCCAATGTCAGGAAGACAAAGAAACATGTTCAATTATGTATTCTTGAATGTATTTATGCCACTGAGTAAATTGAGCGAGATCGATGTGTGTACTGCTGACAGGGATGAATACTACCTGTACAATTCTTACTCAATATCTGATACCAGCTAGTAGGTTTGAGTTGACAGCTCTTGTGCTCACTTCAACTTATCCGCACAAGCTGCCACAGCAGTAGTACATTAACTTTTTAAGTGCCAAATTTTGACTGAGTCAACAGCTTTTCTCAGCACACATTGGGTGTGATGCACACCAAGAAAAGCTGTTGACCTGGGATGTTCTCAGTGGAATGAGAGGCATGCTGGTACTTGAATGAAAGGCCTTTTTACAAGCAATACAAATCTGAGATCCTAATAATTCAGATTAGTGTGACTTTGGTAGATCGACTTTAGTCATGATTGGCACTGAAAGAGTTAACAGAAAATCGGGGTTAAACTGTTATCATGCAAGCAGACACATGTTGCTGCCTATGTTACATCTTGTCTAAGAGCATACAACCAAGCAAATGTGGCAATGGACCCCAGATTCCATTTTGACAGTCGATATTTGTCTGCACTGAAGCTCGCTTTCACAGCAGCAACACAGAGATGCCTGTAATCTTTGCAAGAATACACAGAAACTTTCAAGAAAAGAGTAAAACAGAACATTGGTAAAAGAATTTATGATAGTTGGGAGGTGCAACTGACAGTACAAAGCAGACTCCTTGAAATCCTTAAAACTTGAGCAGGCTAATTATCATCAGGAAGGGTATTATTCACAGCCAACCAAAAGTAGCCCACAGTTTGCTATCAAGCAATGTTTGTATTGATTCACCACTAGTGTGAAGCTGAAGCATTTGGGTAAACATAATGCAAGTACAGCCAAACGCTTTTGACCAACTGTATGGAACACTGCACCACATTCACCTTTGCCCCCTTAAACTGGCTAAAACCAGCGGTGGTCAAATATTGTCTGCTTTAGTGTTTTCAAATGATTTCAACAGCAATGAAAAACAATCTGAGAATTATAGAGGAGACCTATCAAGATCACATGCCCCAGGTCAACAACTTTCTTGAGCATGAATTGGAAGTAGTGCCCAAGCTATGGCAAGGAAAGCTGTTGACTCAGTCTTAATTCAAAGGGAAAGGGTTAATAACTGTTTGGATATGAAACCATACAATTGGAAGACAGGAGTCTGTCCTCATGTTAAACTAGTCCAGAGCAACATGCTACACCATTTTAAATTACATGTAAATGCACATTTACCAGATTAACAGTTTATACAATCAAATAATTTGATTGAAATTGTAAATACTTTTTAAGATTAATATACAAAACATGCAACAAAACAAAATTGAAGAATATGAAGGATTTCTTGCAGACATTGTGGTGGAAGGTTGTACGGTTAAGTACAATGCAATAGAAACAGTCCCACAGGGATACATGTAAATTACAGAAAACACATTCTGTATTAAAGCCTTCATAAAACCATCACAAACAACTCAGAGATGTGAAAGAATCTCTTTTTTAAAACAATATTAATGGCATCCACTCTAAATTTGCCATTTTGTGCAGTCTTCCACACATGGATTTCTGCCATTGAGCTAACATCCATGTTTCCTGAAATAAAACTTGTTATGTCTGGGTGCCAACAAAGACATATTGTTTTTATAGTTCTTTATTGTGTCTGGGTGCCAACCAAAACATATTGTTTTTGTAGTTCTTTATTCTTTCTTTATTTCTCAATATCTTTCGGCCACATTTTGTGACACAGTTTTCTCAGCCATTATACCAGTTGAAATTTTACATACTTAGAGACCCATTGCTGAAATTGTGCACCTGGTGTGGATTTATTGATATGTTATAAGTTATTAAAGTTATGGGTAAAAAATATACAAAAAAAAGTTTGTTGCATAGGAATTAATGAAAATTTGGAAAGATGGGGAATTTCAGATGCAGTTTGTGATTTATGTCGAAGTGATAAGGAAGTTTTAACCCATTTCCTGTTTCTTTGTCCAACCCTGAATGAAATAAGAAAAACAAGTTACAAAAAATTAGAAAGTGAATTAAGACTCTAGGGACATGAAAAGGTATGGCTTAGTTTTTGTGGATCCTGTTTTGGGCAAGCTATGTCTATTTTCAGGTGATCATGGATATATGTATAGTAATGAAGTTGCAGCTGTGTTTGACAAAATATGCAAAGAGTTTTAAGTTAATGCGTGGAACTTTAGGAGCGAGTCCTGTGCGGACCAGCCAGATCCGACCTAAAACGGTAATTTTAGATGTGTGTTATTGTGAATTGTAAATACATTTTAAATATGTTTGTCTATATCTGTATTATGTTAAATTTTAACTGTGGATGCACCCGAGGTGAACCCCAAACCTTCAGTGCCGCCGATGTAAAGGGGCAGTTTTCAAATAAAATTATATATAAATCATTATGTTATACTGCATTTGTACTTTCTAGAATTAATTATCGTCTCCTTGCTTGGGGCCATAAAATTGACAGAGTTTTCAATGTACAAAAAAGGGCAGTATGTATCAGTAATCATAGATAATATAATGCACATACAAAACCTATTGTTAAACAAAAAAAAATTGTTTAAAGTCGAAGACATATATAAAGGACAACTCTTTGAAGTTTATTTTAAATATTGTAATAAGGAATTAACTAGATATTTCTTGAGCATGCTCATCACGAAAATAACTGCCATACATCAACATGATACACAAAGAAATTTTCAGGGTAAGAGCTGGAAATAGATTTGCTGAAAAATGTGTTCGACACCAGATTGTACAGACTATCAATGAAATACCAGACATAGTAAAAAGTAAAGTATACACATACAGTAATTCAGGTTTTAAAATATATATCAAACAATATCTTCTACAAAAATATGAGTCTATTTGTAACATCCCTGTTATATATGCAATGCCTAAATGTTTTTAAGTTTTCATAGGTCTATTCAATTGTTTAATTACCCTATTATTATCAGTCATGTACAGCAGAGATATCGGTGTCTTCGAGATATCAATATATTTGTGTGTTGTCACCATGGTAATTTATAATAATTAAACAAATTTAATTTGGGTGGCTTGTATGCTAGCGATTGTTGAACAATCTTGATATGAGTCTCCTGACCAAATTTATGTTTTTAAAGAAATAAATTATCGGATTGATTGTTAATTTGCATTGATACAATATACCTGTTATGAATTATACTGTACTTTATTATAATGGTCATATAAATTAATTGAATTGTCATCACCCTAAATAATACACACAATAGAACAAGCACAAACCATTAAAACTTATGACTCCAATTGCCCCCAGACAAATCTGCTTGCAAATCTATCCAGTCTAGTTCTTTATTTATTTCTTAGTACCTTACCACCACATTTTGTGACACAGTTTTCTGAGCCATTATGCAAATTACAACATTGAAATTTTACTTGCTATGAGACCCATAGCTGAAATTGTGCAATTTTTTGATGTGTTATAAATTATTGAAAATAACAAAAAAAATCTTATTCAGCTATTGGCTGAAAAAAAAAAAAAAAACAATGGTGGCTGCATTTGCCAATCACATTGCATTAATTAACAATACACCTGTTGCCTGGTTACTCTGTTACTGCTGTTCAGCAGATTGAACCTGATGACCCATGATTGATGATGTCACAAAACAATACCAGAGGGGGTTTCAAAACAAGCTCCAATTGGCACCCAGACATATTTACTTGCAAATCTATCCATTATAGTTACAATTATTCTTGTAAGTCAATGTGATTTTTTTTTTCATACCTTGCAGGTACATATATCACATTTCATTGTGTTGTGGTTCTGTTTTTTTTTTTTTTTTGGGGGGGGGGGGTTGTATTATTTTTTTAATCCTGCCTGGCATAAAGAGATGTATATTGTAACAAGTTTTGAGGGTTATAGTGGTAACAAATTTTGATTTGACAGTGGTGACAGACTCTACTTTTTAATAAACTCTGGACAGACTCACATCCAGTCAATAAATTCCACCCAGTGATACAAAATTATTATTAAACCTGTATTTAATCCAATTCATTCAAAAGAATAACTCTGTAATTTGTTCATCCGGCTAGTTGATTGCCCCAGTAATCAATGCATGATCTCGTCTAAACATGGATCACCTCTGTCTCCACCAAATGTAGGGCTGAAAAATGTGCGCAATTTGAACTTAATATCGCACTTAATAGTGTCTATTTCAGTTTACGGTTTATGAAGTAAGCGTCTTTGGTACATGTACCATATGGAAACGCATTGGTTACTCCCACAGGCATCTACAACACAGTCTTCAATGTGTTTCAATGCTATGTAAATGTATGCCCTAAGGAAACCTATGTGAAGAATACATCTGGTGGCTTCACCAGTCATTGGGGGCGTCACAGTCTGTGTAGTACTGATTTTCAGCATATCATTGTGATGCCACCAATAAAAACTTAGAACAGCACTGACAAACAGCAATACTGCTTTCAAAATAGCCAAATATTGAGCGAAAACAAATGCAAACACATTGAGCTGTCAGGCATTGACTCAAGTCCTTAAGTCTACCACAAGAACTGATGTGCCATGAAAAGTGGTCAGAGGAGCATGATAGTCACCAATGTCTCTCCATGGAAGGCCATTGAGACCCGGACCTGAAGAAATGGTACACACCTTGTTCCATAATATTGACCCCTCCACTGACTAGTGGGTAGACCAGGATGTCTGCAGGGCACTTCTTTTATTGACCACTCCCAATATTAAGGATTTTGTGATATTCTATGCTATGTGAAGATACACAACACAATGCCACTGGACAGGATGGGATATGGTTCTTTGTAAAATCTTAATCCAGGGCTGCCACTCCCATTCTTACTAAAAAGGTGTTAGGTAAGGAACGTGGTGCAGGTCCATAGGCCTTTTGCTGGACCTGCGAGATAAATCAAAGGACACGCAAAGCACAGCCAAGCGTGTCCTTTGATTCATCAAGCAGGTTCAGCAAAATGCCCATGTACCTTCACCAAGTTCTTTACCTATCTTAATGAACATTTCTATTGTTTGATCTAATTTAACATCCAATGTATTATCCAATTTATTATGGTATTTGCATTGTCCATACAAACATTTTGATGGAAATTGACAAAGATGCCAAATAGAACTATTTCTGATTGCCTATTCACCCGCATGTGGCGATGCCTAATATCATCCTGTTTATAAGCACTGCTGATTCCATCCTCCAGCAATGTGGAATGCATTCAACATGTTAAACACAAACAGAACCGCCAGGTATACCTGTCGGCTGCGTTAGACTAGTCTCTAGAAGATCAGACGACAAGCAGGCAAGGAAAGCTGCAGTGGTTCGAATGCCCTTCTTGCGTTCGTAAAATTTATCTTTTTTTGAAAAAAGTGTAAGGAACATTGCAAATTTTCAGTCCATCATTTCTGGTCATCAAAACTAGTACCTAAAATTCTGCCACAAAAAAAGTAAGTCATCAGTTTGTATTGGAGGTCCACCGTCGTGGAAGTTAAGGTATGGTCTTAAACAATAGAAAAGTTCATTATTTGTGTATAATGTACCCGTCAGTGCATGCCCATATAAGATTGCTGGCCAGATTTCAATCAATCCCATCTCACTGCCATGTGCATCATAATCGGGGGAATTCCTTTTCTCCCCCATGGAGTGACAGATACACGTGGGTTTCATGGATGGTTCCTCGAGAAAAATGTGCACATGTACTATTATATTTTTGTTGAAATTTCAGATGTCGTTAGCTCCGTCCAAGATGTTGCCTTTGGTTCCATATGTGAGGAGGACATTATACACAGTCAATTGATTCGCGATCTCATTGAAACAAGAGACAGTGGAGACTTTTCTTTTTTATCTTACCAAGAAACACAGGACCTGATCATAACCCTTTGCACTGACTGACGTTTAGTGATGCAGCTACGCACTTATCTTGCACCATGACTTTGTTGTAAACTAAACCTCAACAAAGGAATATATCATTTGTACTATTGCTATGTAATGCGTGTACTTTGTACGAATAAAGATATATATATATATATATGTCACATATCCATCATTTTGTGTTGATGACATTATCATCTTTTTAGAGAGATGTATCAGGTGTCAGTGATCTCAGCTGATACTTATATTCCAATTTCTCCCGAATAGGGGTTGTAACAGCATCCTATACATGTAGCACAACAGTTCAATAGATCTGAAGCCATTGACATCATAAAAACTACAGAGCTAAGGGCCATCACCAAATTGCCCAATCCTAGAAGACCCTTGTTTTAATGGACCTACACCCTGTGGAAACAATCTTTTTTCCTGAACAGGCCACCCACAGGCAATACAATCCCCAACCCCAACCTCCTCCCTCCCCCACCAAATTGCCCAATCCGAATAGATTCTTGTCACAATAACTTTTACGGTTTATACCAAATTCAAAAGTCAAGCTAGAAAACAAAAAATCCTTTTCATACTTCTGCTCCTCTTATTGTTAATTTGAGAGGATGGAAGCCAGATCCATGTGTTAAGCAGAGCCAGATGCGTTTCTCTAATAAATGGTAACCACTGAGAAAACAATGAGGTTGACAAAAGTTATTTTCAAACTAGCAGCTACCCATTTTTCAAAACAAAATCAACTGTCTCTCAGTGCAACATTTTTGTCTCTGAAGTAGGTAACTGAAAATACCATTTTACAGACACCAAATTTATATAAGTGACCCTGGCACCTTGATCCAGAAACAGTCCCATCTTAGGTCTCACCCAGATAAATAATCCTACTAAGTTTTAATAAGTTTTACAGTGCTTATCACATGGGAACCAAGTTTACATAAGTGATTTTCAAAAAATGATCTGAGAAAAATTCTCGACAAATTTTAGGTTGCAAAAAACAAAAAACAAGAGGACTGTGATAGTCCTGTGCTCAGCTGACATGTACTGCACATACCCTTGTGTTTTTTTTTTTATAGATTTGCCCCAAAAAAGAACAAAGAAATTCATAAAAAATCCAAAATTCAATGGAGTATGACCATATAAACAATTCTCCCTAAAACATACTCAAGGTACATTGCTACCAAGTTTGAAGTCAATCTAGATGATAGTTTTGGAGAAGTTGAAAATTTGAATTACCATTCGAATAACCATTGACTTGCATAGTAATCAATAGGAAAGGTGTATTTACCAATCAGTACCCAAACTTTAAAAAAAAAAAAAAATTGTTACAAATTAGTCATCCACAGCAGTGCCACCTAGTGAACAAGTTTGTTTGACTCTTTCACAACGAACATATCCACCAAGTTTTAGTTTAATCTGAGGGACAGTTCTGGAGAAGTGGAAAATACCAAAAGCAATCAAAAAATTAAAGAGGAGGACTGTGACAGTCCTGTGCTCAGCTAACATGTACATATACTCTTGCGATTTTATAAGATTTGCCCCCAAAAAGAACAAAGAAATCCTTAAAAAGTCCAAAAATGAATGGAGCATGTCCATTTGAACAAATCAGCTAGAGACCCACCAATTGTACATTGACATCAAGTTTAAAGTCAATCTGACTGACAGTTTTGGAGAATAAGTCAAAACTGTGGATAAGCTTTTGACTGCCTATTGATTTGTATAGTAATCCATAGAAAAAGTGCATTTAGCAACAAGAACCCAAATTTCAAAAATCGTTAAAAATCAGGAATCCGCAGTATTGCCTCTTAATGAACAACTTTGTTTGACCATCCCACAGGGAACATATCCCCCAAGTTTCAGCTTTATCTGAGTGATGGTTCTGGAGAAGAAGTCTAAAATAGCAATAAGACAAAAATTAAAAAAAAAAAATAGATAATAAAAATTGCAGCGCCAACTGGTGAACAAATTCAGAACTAGGAGTGTTCCTGTGTTATATCAAAGCAATTGGGTAGCGGTTTCAGAGAATAAGGCTTTTGAAGCTTGCCCTAAAAAAGACCCCCCAAAAATCATAAAAATATAAAAATCACTGGTGCGTGACCATTTGTAAAAACTTGGTACAGACCAGCCCGGGTACATTGCCATTACGTTTGAAGTGAATATGATCAACGGTTTCAGAGAAAAAGTTGAAAATGTAATTGTGGACTGACACACCCACACATAGATGGACAGACAGACACACGGATGACAGACCATTCTAAAAGCTCAATTGACTGACAAATCAGCTGAGTAAAAACTTTGAAGAATTCACAGCACCACCTGGTGAACAAATTAGGAACTAGGAGCCCCTAGGAGTGTTCCTGTGTGATATCAAAGCAATTGGGTGGGTGGTTTCAGAGAAGACAACTTTTTAAGATTTGCCCCAAAAGAGAACAAAATCACTGGAGTACCACCATTTGAACAAATTTGGTACAGACACACCCAAGGTACATTGCAACCAAGTTTGAAGTCAATCTAGATGATGGTTTCAGAGAAGAAGTAAAATTCTATGTGAATTTGCACTAGAATGCCCATCGACTGACATAGTAATCAATAGGAAATGTGCATTTACCAGTAAGTTCTCAAATTGAAAAATGGTAAAAAATCAGGAATCAACAGCAGTGTCACCTGGTGAACAATTTTGTTTGACCCTTCTACAAGGAACATATCAACCAAGTTTCAGCTCAATCTGAGTGACAGTTCTTGAGAAGTCAAAAAAAAAAAGCAATTACACACTTTTTTTTTAATTACAGCATCACCTTGTGAATAAATTAAGAACTAAGATTCCCTAGGAGTGTTCCTGTGCAATATCAAACCAATTGGGCGAGTGTTTTCAGAGAAGAAAATCATAAAAAATAAAAAAAAAATAAAAAACCCACTGGAGCATGCCCATTCGAAAAAATTGGTAGAGACTGAAAAAAGGTACATTGCCACCTATTTGGAGTAAATCTGGCAGACGGTTTTGGAGAGGAAGTCAATTGTTGATGCAGGATGAAGGATCATAAGATTGGCTCAGCTACTGATGAGTCAGCTGAGCTAAAAAACAAAACAAAAGACAGTGAAAAAAGAACAAAAGAAGGAAAGAAAGAAATTAATAAAGGAAATTTGCACACTGAGAGAGATATATATATATAAAATTAAGGGCAGATGGACACACCAACCTACCCCTGCACAGAAAATGGAAAAATTCGTAAAAGGAATGTGTGAAAATACTTCCTAAATTAACAATTCTTTTGCCAAATACACCAAATATATTTATCAATGAGTAAGAAATTACCCCTGCCTTAAGGACATAAATAGTTATTTCACCCTCTCTCTGCAGGAAAGTTTTTTTTTTTTTTTTTTTTGTCACAATGGTTCACAAGACATGCTTGTCTCTGACATCCCTCCACCCTGAGGACACACACAAACAAAAATATTTGCCACCTCTGGGTCAGGATATTTTTTTTTTGACAAAGACAAGTTTACAAATTTTGGAAGGTCTTCTTGTGCAAAAGCTGAGTGTTAAATATGTAAATGTGCAGTAAACTAATGCAGCTTTCAATCTTGACCAGCTGCTGGGGTCTCATGGTGGGAAATTTCAGAACCAGAATTTACATCCATCAAAACAGCAAGACATGCTCGTCCTTGACATCTCTGCACCCTGAGGTCACACAAACAAGATAAACATCCACCTCTGGGGTAGGATAGTTTCTGCAACAGCCAAAAGACAAGCTTAAATTTATTGGTTGGTCTGCACATGCAAAAGTTGAGTGTTAGATTTGCTGCAGATGTATAATAAACTCTAATGCAGCTTTGAATCTTGATGAGCTACTAGGGTCCTCTGGTGAGAAATTTCAGAACAAGAATCCACATACAACATAACAGGAAGATCAGACCTACTTTCACAGCTTTGATCTCGAGCATTGGAAAAGTAGATAAAAACATATACATCCTAGGAAACTTTAATTTTACTTGAAAGACAACTGATTCTGGTGTGAATGCACCATCACATTCTTTGCATCGCAACGAAAACCTGTTTGCAGTAAAACATTTTTGCATCTATCCTACCCGCTATCTCATTGAGGGAAGATATTAACGCTGTAAAGGACATTGGCACCATAAATGTATGCACAAATATATGTTCTAATGCAGTGGTATAAAGACAACAGCAGTGCCTGCTGTTTAAGACCATGCCTACTGTCAGCAAAAAGTGGTCCGACATTGCAGGTGCTCTTAGAAAATACAGCAGTCCTTCTTCTCACCCCTGCAGCAGGTCTAAAATAGTCACATGAAGCATGTGGTCTCTCCTCTCATTAGAGGTAAATAACATGGAAAAGATAAGACTTAGGGGCCTGGTGAAGGTGGTTTTAAAAGGAGGATGAGCTCTCAAAAGAGGGACTACTTTACAGGTTCTCAATGGAATGGTCTCTCAAAAGAGGGACTACTGGACAGGCAAACTTTCAGGAACTATTGTGAAACAGCGGTCGTAAGCAGATATGTGGCCTCATCAGAGGTGGTCTTTACAACAGGTACCTCTGTATTTATTTATCTGTACAGTGAAACCTGTCTTGAAGGACCACCCCCAGGGATGACCAAACTGTGGTCTCTCAAGACCGGTGGTCTTTCATAGGAGGTATAAATAACAAGAAAAGTACTAAACAAAGTATGTTGAAATGGTGGTCTTTCAAGGCAGGTGGTCTCTCAAGACAGGGACCACTGTATAGTGTGGGGACTTTGAGGACCTGATCTTGAACAAACATTGGGACTCAGATACCTACAGAACAAACGTTTTGTTGGACAACTGATATCCATTTAATAAATGATATCTGTGTGCCAACACATTATACTGTTTTCCCAGACATTCTTTCTTTCTTTCTATATCAGCAAATTTGTCCGCCATTTTTCTCGAAGACTACTGTAGAAACTCCCTAGTTTACACAATTATACTGTTAGAGATGAAGTCTTGTCTTTTTATAATGAGAGGTCATGATTTTCAAAATTATGCAAATGAGGGCTAATTAAAGTTTTAAATCTTCAATATCTTATATACTATAGTAGATGTGGTTTTGAGTGTATAGGAGTTCAATCATAGCAAGGCAAAGTACATCTTAAATGTCAAGGGTGACGGTCAATTTTAGGTCAAATTTAGGTCAAAAAGTCATTTTAAAGGTCAAAGTTCAACTCAGGTAGAGCTCGTCTCAAAGTCAAAGTCCACTTTCAATGACGGCTGTCCAATGGACACAGTGTCAAGTTTGTATTGTCACCAAGTACATCTCAAAGATATTGCAAAACATTTGAAAAATTTGCATTTGTAGGCACACAGATTTGCTTCACAGAAAATCTTCTTTTTCAATTTTATTTTGAAATTGGTTATGAACTGAACTTTTGATTTCCAACTTGCATTTTTGTGTAATACAAACAATGTCACAAGGAAATTGCCATGAAACCTATACATTTTTTGCCAAATACAACATATATAATTATCATTTAAACTGCACAAATGTAAGTATGTTTCAGCTAAGAATCAGGGCTAGACAAGTTTTTAAAAATCCACAGGAAAATCACAAGCTCTTTTTGTAAAACAACTGCCGCCCTCCCCCCTTCCCAATAATATGAACGTACAAACTGGGTTAACGTTTCTTTTTCACTCTGGTTCTCATGACAAGTTATTTTGACATTTTGATTGCCTCCACTTCAGACTCATTTGTCAATCCATCCAGAGATCCTATTTGTAAAAGCAAATTTGGTGGTTGCCACTAGGCTCTGTGCTTTGAAATTTCGATTTGCCCCGATTAGGATTTAATTTGTTCTGGGCTAGACAACATTACAATTGTAAGCTCTGAAGAATGGTAGTCCTAAATACAGCCTGCCTTGTAAGTATTTTTTTTTTCTCCAATTGATAATTCTAATTATCACATACAAACACATAAGCAAACAAGCTGCTGCTGATGCTAGCCTTATACCCTGCCTGCAACAATCATGGCGGTAAATACACGATGTACATTTGAATATCATAGTTTACAAGAAAGTACTGTGCCAAATATATTTAATCCTATGCACATTTCCTACCCAAGATCTATCACCCCTTGAAATTTGAAAGGGCTAGCATTTATAGTTCCCAAGATATGGCTCGGATAAAATTGTTTCTGATCTGAAGGTTGCCTAATGAACTTTGGTTAATTAATGAAAGTAAGCAATTAGGCAAACAAAACAGTGCCTACGCACATCTACTAACTGTGATCTACCAACTCCATAAATTTGAAAGGGCTAGCATTTATACTTTAGAAGATATAACCCAGATAAAATTTGCTCTGGACAGATGGAAGGATACACGGGCAGTGCCCATTACCATATAAACCCCCCCCCCTCGTGGGCAGGGTATGAAAATCAAAGAAACCGAAGCGCCACCTGTTGAGCAGATTGTAACCCCACACAGAATGATGTGGCTAACCACCAGTTTACTGTAGATCATTTATTGTGGCTAGCTTTCTCTCTTGGTCTGCAGTCATATATGCCAATGAGTACCAGTATGTTTTTTAGGCGAGGCATCTGGCAGCCAAGGGATAAGGCAAATCAATGGACAGCAGGATTCAAGTTTGGTCCCATACCACATACTCCACTGAAAATAAAGAAGCAAAGCAAGCAGAGGATGGACACAGCCACAGCTCTGTCAGCATCTGTGTGGCACGCAAGTGCATTACAGAATTGTACACCAAAACAGTAGTGACAGACCTGCTGCTAATTCAGATTTTAAATTCTTGCAAGGCTCACAAATCTGCATGTCTGCTAACCTGGGACAAATCAAATTCCAATCAGGGCAAGTTAGAATTGCAAAACACTAGCCCAGAGGCGGGGGGGGGGGGGGGGGGGGGGGGGGGGGAGGGCAACCACAATGTTTACTTTTTCTAAATGATATTTGCATGGAAGGTCAAGCCTTCTTAGATGGGGGGATAGTTAATTGTCAGACTTACCAACCTTGAGGACCCCTGAAAAACAGAACTGCAGAGCCCTGATCATGGATTCGAATGGGGCATCATGAGAGGTAGATTTTGCAAGTAAACACACATGCACAAACTGTTTACATTTGTATCACAATGATTGTAATTTTGCAAAAGATTGTGTTTGTGCATCACAGAATAACCCCATTCCATTTGGATCTGTTACAACTGGATCTTTCTCTATAGTTAGCTGAACGTGATAAATTTACCCATAAATGTGAAAGAGAAAAATGATGGATTCCTATTACAAATATCTAGCTTTGGAATAGCATAAATTTCAATGCATTGTAACTTTGTATATTTTACTTTTACATATACTGAAGTATACACTGTTGAATTGCCTAGTCTTACTATATGAATTGGTGCCAAGATAAAGAAATATTGTACTAATTGTTGAAGAAAACACCAAATGAAGGATATGGATACAGAAGGGCAGGATTAATTCTTTTTCTTTTTTTTAATTTATCTACTTACACTCACAGCAAGGAAGTAAAAACCTTGTAATCTTTTATTTTTTATTTTTATATACATGTACACTTGCCTCAAAAATGTTCCAGCAAACAAAAGTTTTGAACATGAACAGTTGTCCTCTTTCCGTTAGCTGGTAACCTAATATAAAGGAAACCAAAATAACTGCATCCATAACTTTTAATTTGTTTATTTAGCAGTTAAAAATGCAAAATGCTTTATACTATTGTGTGTATCTGTAGTCCTGAACCAGGGCAAGGTATCATTGTATACTTTAACCATACTTTAAACAACAGATACAAAGGTACACAACTCTGAAGTTATACAAAGGATTTTAGACAGTATTGTATCTCAACTTCTTGAATTTATCCCCAAAACAAGAGGCGCATAGGCCTAATGCTCTGCTGACCACAATCACGAAAAAATAATTCCCTGAAATGCATTCCCTCCATGACCTTGAAAAATTAATCACGGTCATCCACATTATGCAGTATAAAAATTCCAAATGATATGCATTTGTGGTACATTTGGTATCATCCCCATCATTCTTTATCAAGATATTGGATTAAATGTCCTTTTCTTCAGTGCTTAATGACCTTGAAAAATATGTCAGGGTCATATAGTCAATAGGTCATGGTGATCCAACAAGTAGGTCACCAAGTACAGTTTTCTATACAATGTACCCAAGCCTAATATTAATCTGGAAGCACAATTCTTTTTTTGCGATTGATGTCCAAACTACATCCTACCATTAAAAAATCACGTCTTCCAACTTAACAGATCTGGTGACCTCACAGAAATAGGTCAAGGTCATGGATATTAGATAACATAGTAGCATTAGACATGATCTATTAATTTGGCAAGTGTAACTCAATCAGTTTTAAAGATATGGAATTTTGTATCTTTCAAGTCATTTAACTCATAATTTCCATAATAATTATAGGTGGCGCAACTACTATAATAAGTATTTTTTTTCTCTCTCAGGCTCGAAAGAGAACGACATTGGATACCCTAGTTATACACTACAGAACCATTAGGCCTCAATGTTATGGGTAGATAGGCTTACTTGCCTAGTATCATGCTGAATTTTTAGTTCTCAGTCTATCTACCCTCACATAACCTCTTTGTCAACCTTTCCTCAAAGTTGACCTTAGGAACACCGTAAAGCTCCAATCGCTATCAGTCTGATATGTCCTTTATTCCCACTAAATATGGAAAGCCATTTCCTTTTAAGGCTGAAAAACAGGCCTTGTACACAGAGCTTACTCTGTGCATAGCAACCACCATTCAGTTCTTACTCTCGTGATGTCCTCGTTTTTTCCGAGACGTCACCCCAACTCGTTAAATCCAACAGTTGACTGGTAGTCTCAGTCTGCGTCGTGATGTACGACCACCATGACGTTGACCGAACATCAATTAGCAACGTTACCCCTGCCTATAAAAGCAGAGGGACACGGTGATCCTAACTGCCACTGATGAGTATCACTCGATACGAAACCGGTCTGGCTTTCTCTCCTAGTTTTGGTTCCCCTTCACTGGTCTTGCTAGGTTTTAAATTTTTAGTATAATAAGTAACCAAGATTTTAACCTCTTCTACAATCCTACTTAATTTCATGAAGATCCATAAAAAATTAAGGATGCCGGAAAGGTCACAAGATTTTACCATTTTGACCCGTATATTACACAATCCTATAGGTGGTGCCACCAACATTGATGATGACATAGATTTTCATACACTTGACAAGTCCTAAAAGTTATATGGGCCTGCCTCAAAAACTGTTGGGTGCAGAGCATTCACAAGATGACCCCTATACAGTGGTACCTCTTTTGAGAGACCGTCCATATGGCGGGTCACAATGTGGTCTCTCAAAACAGGTGGTCTTTCATTAGAGGTACAACATGGAAAAGATAGCGCAGCGTTCTGAGAGAGCGGTCTTAAAAAGATATGCAGTCTCTTTATAGAGGGGTCTCTAAAGAGAGGTACCACTGTATTCCAACTGGCCAGTTGACCTTGACCTTTAACTCGGATTAAAAAATTGTTATGTTCAAAATGTGTGCCCTGCACACACTTTTCAATACATGATCTGTTTGTTCAAATCAGGTAACAACTTTTCAATGCAAGTGATTGAAGGAAAACAATAAACTTGGACAAGTGCCAAAATCTATAATCATTGGGTCAGGTTGACCTAACAAGTTAGTCACCAAGTACAGTTTTATGTACAATGCACTCAAGTGCAATTTAATTCTGGAGGCTCTATCGCATTGATATTAAAGCTTCACCCTGCTATTACAAAATCACCTCTTCAAACTTAACAGGCATGGTGACCTCACAAAAATAAGTCAAGGTCACTAATATTACATTAACTTCTAGCATTGGATATGGCAAGTCTAATCTAACTGCTTTTCTCGATATATGGAATATTATACCTCGAAACACATATTGGCTCATAATTTCCATCAAATTATAGGTGGCGTCACTTGTACCACAAGCAGTGAGACTTTGACCTCTTCCACAATCCCACTAAATTTCATGAAGATCTATCAAACATTAAGGATGCTAAAGTGGTCATTAGATTTTTACATTGTGACCCATATGCAGGTATTACATAATACCACAGGTGGCACCACCAATATCAAACTCGACCTAGATTTTCATACACTTGATAAGTCCTGAAAGTTATATGGGGCTATCTTAAAAACTGTGCTAAAAGCTCAAAAGGCAAATGTCCTGCTCCAAATAAGTAATTGTAATGTCTAGAAATATCAGCTTTCTCTAAAGTAAAACTAATGTGCTGTTGAGTTAATCAAGGAGGGTAGAGAGTAACCTCCTTGAGTTAATGAACAAAGATAGTTGGTGGTATATATACAATGTATACATACATATATTTATTCCACACATAAACATAGCTGCACAGCCAAATCTTCTGGACATAGAATACAGGTGTATTTGTAGTTGCATATATATACATATATCCAGCTTGTTGCAGTTCAGACCTCTGTCTTCTTATTGTGCATAAACATGTTTCTGTCAGCACTGATCACAGTCTTTGCAAAGCAAAAACCCATTATTAAATAAGATTGGTTATCCACCACAAGATTGTTTAGCAGCAAGGCTGTATGGTATCACCATCACAGATTTTAAAGTACTGAGCACATCAATCCATGCATGGTAAAATGTCAAATATCAAAATAGCCTCTTTTTATTCTTTGTTGTTGGTATACCTCCCCTGTGTTTGAGCCTTCTCACTGCCTCTCTTAGATGTTTTGGCTGTAAGGGTCCAGACTCACCCAATGACTGCATTACATCCAATGCTGAAACAACAAGTAATGCTTGCATAAAATGCTGAAGTTTTATTTTTAAAGAATGATATGCCTTGTGTGTGGTACGCACCTCAAACACTCTGAGAGGAGTAAGTCAACAGATATTTAAGGACTACAATATTTCAGTTATGGCATCACATAATTTACTATTAAGTATAAATTGGCCTTAAAATTTACTTAATCTATTTATGTTTCTGAGTTATTTGATCACATTACTGAGGTACAAATATGCCCAAAACTGAAACTAGAGGACTTTGACAATCTTGTGCTGACCTGACCTTGGAAGCACAGACTGAAGTGACTTTCAAAATAGTACATCAAGGTCACCTTTCTTTAAAACCATCTTCACTCTTTTGCAATATCAAAGTCTTCACTCACACAATTCAAAAGTCATAATTTTTAAGATGAAAAGTGATGCAATCCACCATTACCAAGACATACATGTAAGCCAATAAGTTAGTTTGACATTTCAAGGTCACTCAAGATGAAAACCAACAAGACCAAAAGAAAACCCAAAGGTACTGTCCTATTAGTGTTTGATATTTACCATTGACTCAGGATTCACCATTACCAAGACATGAGCCAATACGTCACACTTGCTGCTATCTTTGTTGTAACATGTACCTAGCTGATATTTCCCAGTTTAAAAGAAAAAAAGAAGTGAAAATCAATTCCAGATACATTTCCACCAAGCTTAAAGAAAATCTAACATGCAGTTCAGAAGAGGTAAAAAATTCATCATCAAAAAAAAAAAAACAAAAAAAAAAAAAACTAACAGTGACGCCTGTTATAGAAATAAAAGTCCAGGGATCTCCAGAAGTGTGCCTATACAATTATGAAGCAATTGGCCAAGCCCTTTTGAAGATTTTTTTTTACCTTCACACATTTTCCTAAAAATACCCCCCCCCCCCAAAAAAAAAAATAAAAACAAAAACAAAACAAAAAAAAAACAAAACAAAAAAAAAATTAAAAAAACAATAAGTAAGAAATCCCAAAAATCAATGAAGGGCGGCACCATTACACAAATAGATTGGACACACAGGACCACAAATGATGAATAAAGGCAAAAGGAATTGGTATGTGAGCTTCCTACATGAACACCATAATGCCTAAATCAGTGGTTTACTAGCCATGTTACAAGTGTACCACTCATAATTCAAATCTTCCAGTATCCTCAATGTAATTATTAACTGCTTCAAAAATTTCTATGCTTTAAATTTTTGTATTTCTTTCAATACCAAATAATAGAGTATGAAGATTGAAATTCCCCAAAAGTATTATTTTCAAATGTAGTCCGTTTCTCAACACAGTGTATTTGCTACATCAGAAAAAGAAATAGTACTATTTTCAGTGCTGGCTCCACATCAGCAAGCTGGCAATCTGATTACACCAACTTTGAAGAGATCACTGTTCCGCTGGGTGCATCCCATTCTCATCCTAGCATGAATGACAGCTATTTTCCTTTCACCAGTATAATACAATTCTTTACATTTGGGTCTAGTCCTATTAAGTTCTCTTTCAAAGTTATCTAAGTGTTTGAGGTTCCTGATAGATTGGGGTAGCAGATTCCATTCACGGACACTTGATGGAAAAAAAAACATTTGTAAAAACTATCTCTCTCAACTTGCAAGGTATGTAATTGATTGTTAAGTGATGAAACCGTACCCGGTAACAAATTGGTTAGGTATGCAGGAGAGAGTCCTTTTACTATTTTAAACATAGGTACTAATTTGTGTTTCCTCCTGCATTTAGCTAGAGTCTCCCAACGTGTTTTAGCATAAATGTTTTAAGATTAGTGTGAGCAAGCGCTCCAGTTACAATTTGAGCTGCAGCCAGCTGAACAGTTCTAACTTCTTTTTGTCTGTATCAGTATCAGTGCATCCATCCCAGACCACACAACCATACTCTATACAAGGCAGTATAAATGAAAAGGGCCAGGATTCTAAAGCTTGTCTGCTTAACTTGTACTGTAAATGTTTAAGAACACCTAGTAATTTTCACGATTTTCCCTCGATGTGATTAATGTGTGTTGACCAGGAAAGATCTGAAGAGAGCCACAGACCTAGATGTTTGTGGATATTTATATTTTCAAGAATGATATGGTTGAATGTTGTTTCAGTGGTCTCCAGTATTAGCTTTCCAACTAACTGTCAGTGCTTTGGTCTTGTTAGGATTGAAAGTTACCAGCCACTTGTTGGACCATTGAGTGACTGACTCAAGATCTTGGTTAAGCATTTCAGCTCCATTATCAATATTGTTAACTGTAATGTACAATGTGGTATCATCAGCAAAAAGATGGATTTCTGATCTAACTATTTCAACAATATCATTTATGTACGAAAGGAACAACAAGGACCCCAAAACGGAGCCTTGTGGGATGCCTGCTCTGATCTTACCCCAAGTCGATGTCTAGCCCTGAACGACCTCTCTTTTGGGTCCATGCATGAAGATAGCCCTCCATCCACTAGAGTAAAGACCCTCTAATTCCTGCATTCTTTAGTTTGTGAACCAAACCCAGATGATATACTTTATCAAAGGCTTTGGTGATATCACAAATACCACCCGCACTTCTTTGTGATGGTCACCAGCTTTTGAAAATTCATGATAAAGGTAGACTAACTGGTTAACAGCTGCATCTCCCAAGAATAAATCCTCACTGTTTGTCAGATAGTACACAGTTATCGCGGATATAATTGAAGACATGCTTAAAAAAAGCACATTTGAAGACCTTTCCAACACAATTAAGTGAGATAGGCTTATAATTACTACATAATTCAGGTGCACCACCTTTTAGGATTGGTATAACATGTGCCTTTTTCCATTTGGATGCAAATTTGCATTCCGAAAGGGAAAGGTTCAGGAGTTTGGGGAACAGTGCAGCAATACATGGAGCTGCCTCTTTTAGCAGTATAGGACTGATACTGTCTGGCCCACAAGCTTGATCAACATTCAGAGATTTCAGAATGTCGTATATAGTGTCCTCATCAAAGAAAATACTTTCTATCACATTGTGCAAGGCTGACGCCTGGCTAGGTAGAGAAAAAGCTGTATCATCTATATGACACTGATCAAGAAAAAATTCATCAAATGCTTCGGCTTTTGATTTGTTGTCAGATACAACAAAATTATTCGATAGAATTGAATGTATTGATGTACTGGAGTTACTGGACATAAAGTATTTAACCACGCCCCACCATTTTTTGAATTCAACACTGTTAACTGTTCTTTGGTGTGTCTTACATAACCATTAACCTACATGTAGTTAATAGTAGAAATTAAACATTAAAAAAAAAAAAAAAAAGACAAAAGCAAGTATACTAGTACTCTACAGAGATAAATTATCTACAGTGAGATAGGTCTGCATGAACAGGTCAGTAAATTTATGTTTATGTCCACAGGTGCTATCAAACCTACCTTCTTCAACCACTTCTCCAACAAACACCTTAGAAATGCCAGACATGGCTATGACAACATTATGTGCTACTGATGACCCTGTTATGGATTGCATAAGCTGAAAAATATAGAGCAAAATAAAATGTACAACTGGGATGTATGACTTTGTTAACTGAATAATTATCATGGTTACATTGTTGATACAGAACAAGTTTCTTCCAATTAAAGTCTTTACATCTAAATATCTTCCTGCAGATTCAGCCTTGGAGCTTGTAAGTCAGCTTGTACCATTACCTGTCATCTTTATAAAGATAACAACCAACAAAACAACCTATTCAGATACTAGACCATATTTTTTTAAAAATTCAAATTTATCTGTTCAGATTTATTCTTTTTTTTTTATAATAACAAATCATTTAACTGTTCATTGAGTTTGTGTGGGTGTCATAGTAACTGTGTTTGCATTACTACTCAACTGAGGGTCTTTCATCAGAAAAATTTCCTTAAATTCTTTTACCACTAAAATACTGTCATATTAATGGAAATGTGGATGTAGCAGCCAAACTATCTGATTCACTTGTGCTGGCAGTTACCACTTATGATTGTGAAGCCTGGGCCCCCTAGGTGTTAAACAGACGTAATTTCATGAGCTAATGTGAAGGAGTAACTGTGGAGCAAACCCCAGATTGGATTTTGTAGATTTATTCTAGGAGTCCACCCCAAGTCCCCCACTGCAGCTGTGAAGGGTGAACTTGGTTGTCACCCAATTTTAATTTATGCCTTGTTCCATAGTAATGCGTACTGGGCTAATCTTTACTCTCATGACCTAGATAGCCTCATTGCCTACTGCTTGCAAAAAAATTACACTTTACTCAACGAAAACACCTCTTGTTGGTCGCAGTTGTTGAAAACTCTCTTAATGAATGCAAACATGTCATCTTACTGGCAAATTATTGGTGGCACCAACATTCATAGATACACCCAAAATCTAACTGAAAAGTTATGTGATTTGTATGAGACTCAGTGGTTATGTTTTATTCAAGGGGAAAACAGAAACACAAACACCCCATCACAAATTCAAAAATAACTTTGGGAGAGGAGAGTATCTGCAACTGAATTATCCTGACTTCTGCAAAATGTGTCAGTTAATGTTTGATTGAAAAGATGTCCTGAAAATACCAAGGTTAAACACTCCCAGAAAGAATTGTTAACTTTGTAAATTTTTCAATTTTCATATTTTTTTCTCTCTCTGACTTTTAACTTTTGCTTTAAAAATTATTAAGAAACTGAGTAGATCAGCTTTATTTACAATTCAACCAGTGCACCGCAAAAGCAGCCAAAAAAATCTGTAAACCATGCAAGCAATAAAAGATAAAAGGCCTAATGAAACCCCGGAAATATACAAGAATATATGAAGATAGAAGTATGAAATTAAAAGCTCCAGAATATGCCAAATATCACCATTTTACTCTTCACATTTCAAAATTGTCTAAGGCAGCATGCTCCTGGACCCCCTTAGTCATGGCCTCACTTTGATCTGCCAATGGCTACAAAAAGGCTAGCAGAGCTACCACACAAGAGACCTGGTAGCCCAGCAGGACTACTTCCAATAAAAGTTAATTTCAGACCCTGTCTGCTGAAATTTATTGTCTTGTATTATTGCTTTTTTTTTTTTTTTAAATATTTGTACCATATTGCTGTACGTCGATGAATGTTCAATAAGATTTGTATTTGTAAAAGCACTAAAATAATCTTTATACCAATTGTTCAATTTAGACAAACTTGTACACCATTTAGATTTATCAAATTAAGCCTTCTATGGTTAGATTTTAAACGAATGACTCAACAGTTTTCCTTGGTATGGATTAGACACTTACCACCCCTCATCAACAACAGCTGTTGACTTGGATCAGGCTAAGAGATAAGATTTTACTCAAATTTTACATTGTTAAATTAAGATTGGCCCAGCAGCTTTGTTTAGCATGGACTAGGCATTTCGTACTCACCCCTCCTGAATTCATGGTTTGGGGGGAAGGGTGTAAAAACCTTGCCAGATACAGGAAGTTAAGTTATTTGTGAAAATATGCATATCTTTTAAAAAAAATCTGTCTCCATTGGGTGAAAGATGGCATTGCATATATGTGAATGAGTTACTTTCTATAACATAATTTTCATTAGAAAGTTTCTACACGAAACTTAGTAAGAAAGGTTATTATGTTGTCCTTCCCTGTGAAAACTGCTTTTTCACTGGAAAATTAAAGATACTGCTTCTTGTTTCTTCTGTGATAGGTCAGATTACAAAAATGTGTTTTATGAATGTGGTAGATTAGACCTGTTTGGTACAAAGTATGGCAAGCTTGTTTAAAGATGGGGAAAGAGCAACATTGAAATTTATCATAAAATGTTCTTACATTTGCACACAAAATTTGAAACACAGGGATCCCCCTCTTATAAGACCTCTCCAAATGCACTACAAAACTGGCCTTATAAGAGTGGTGACTTCTCTTGAGGGGTAGAATACAATGAAAATGCAGTACTTGCTGCATGGTGAAGTGGCTTTTGTAGAGGGGGTGGCCTGTTTTTGAGAGGGCCCTTATAAGAGAGGGGCCACTATATTGATTATCATTGGATAAATAAAGTTTTATTATGGTATTTTTTCAGTATTTTCACAAGTAATCATGCATTAAAAGATGAAAATGTTGGTGTTTGTGTCTTGTTTAGAAAAGAAATAGAGCACTAAGCTTATGTTACAGATAAAAAGATAGGACATTTTATTTGAAATTTAAAAGTTTTGTCTGCAGTTTGTAAACATCATGTTTGACTGTCAACAACTTGATGACAATTGGAAGGCAGATACCGACAACAACATTTATTTGGGGAAAAATTTTAATTGAAATGTTTTCTGGTCAGGATGAATTTAAACAAATGTAGTGATGCAGATGTTTGATATATGACTGCATTTGACCCCCTTGAATGGTAAAAAGTCAATAAATTAATCTATTAGACAATCAGTTACCTATACTGTACAGACTTGCTTAACTTGCTGTAATGGTGAGCTCCAGTGCATGCATAAAATTACAACACTATTACTATTAGTTACCACAAGTTTGCTTCTTGTAGTATGGAGTTTTACCTAGCCTTGGTCAGGTAAAACTCCGTACAACGTTCAGCAAACCTGTGGTAACGATTTTATCATTATTTTAGTAATAATTTCACTGCAGACAATGAAAAAAAAAATTAATTAAGCTTGCTCATCACTTTGTTCATAATATAACAAAAGACCTTTTTTTGTCCAACAAGAACTGTGCTGCATTTAACATCGCCATGTCGTGTGCAATGTTTTGATTTTGCAACTGTCACAAACATGGCCACTTGTAAACTCAAAAATGAAGCTACTATACGATATGAACCCATACCACTCCTTTGAAAAAACAAAAACAAAAACAAAAAAATGTGTGAGTGCACGAAGTAAAACCCATCTGGTATGGTTTAATTTGTGAAAATTAGATCAATCTGGTTGGAATGTTATTACTAAAATAAAGATAAAACGGTTTTCTTACTCTCTTCACGGAAGCCTTGGGGAAAGCTGCCCTCCTGTACATCTCATATCGATTCAGCTGTTCCTCAGAGAAATTTGACACCAATACCCTGTTCAAAATATCATGAACATTGTTTTCTTATGACACAAGCTAGGCTACAACTAGGAATTATTCATGTGGCAGCAAGTTTGGCTAAAGTGACTGAAATGTAATTACTACAAATTTGTCTGCAGAACCACCAGAGGGGGGAATGAATATCACAATGTGCCATACATGTACATAGTCTTGCCAGTCTCCCTGTATGTTCTGTTGAATCTTTCACAAATATGACTAGGAAAGCTGAATATCAATATTCCAATCTGTCCAATGCCTATTTAAAAGCCTGACCAGTCTTTTTATTCCATAATTCCTCAGAGACTGAAGTTAATGGCCACTAATACAAAAGTATATATATATATATATATATATATATATATATATATATATACACAAGTATATCATGTGTAATAATATACACTGCTATATAAAGGTGTTTTGCCTGCAACATTACTTGTGCATGTAGTGATTATGAAAACAAACCCCCCACCTCACGTCCCATATTCAAACAAATACATTCTGGTGCTTAGAATGCAAATCTCAATAGCAAATGTTACAAATATGGCTGACCTCAGTTTCAGTTTTATACGTAAAAATGATAAAAAATACAATATTTACACTCAATCAATACAACTCTCCACACAGCCACTGGAATGACCAATATTATACGGGTTACAACTGACTGAAGCATAAGGTTGAAGAACTTCTTAATAATAATCCTTTGATTCCTTCATTACATGTGCATGTATGATCCTCCTCAAACTTACTGCATTTTCTGTCTTTCTTCTTCTTGTTTCTTTAACTTATTTTGTCTTTGTTGTTGAAGTTCCTCTTGTGTGGGCTGCTTATCACCTGAAGTTGAACTTGTGCCACTGCTAGCAGCAACAGCACCAGCATTTGAACTTGAATGAGCATTGCTGCTTGGCTGATCTTTTTCACTTGCCGGTTTCTTTGCCGGAGAATCAGACTCTGATGCTGAATCATCAGATCGATCCCGTTTCTGTGCTCTTGGACTAGGTGTAGTGTCACGACTATGACTTCCCTCTTTTTTCCTGGACTTTGTCACAGGAGATTCACCACTAGGAGCGGGAGTAGCATTAGTGCTTCCATGTGCCAATTCTTTACTTTCTGGCAAGTCAACATTTCCTCTTGATGGAGATACAAATGAGTTCACATCAATGCCACCATGAGCACTAGCGTCTGTTTGAAAACCTGAACTGGAACCCAAAAACACATTCATCTCCTCTTCATTCATGTTAACTTTCAGCTTCCAAGTTCCAATGTCCACTGCGCTTGGCTAAACTCAGCAAACTAATTTTATCCTCAGAGACAGACACTCATTTGAAATCAAGCTACACACTTTCAAACGCACTGTTTTTCATACATATAACGATGCTCAATCACACATGAACTATGCCGCCGCTAACTGTATGACATCTGGCTGCATGGTACAAAATCATGGCAGTCACAAAATTGTCAACAAATCGGTATGAATAAACCACGCTCAACAGCACACGAATCGGAGAAAGAAATGAGTAAATCGGTAGCGTGATGATGAAATGCTCATGCAGATTATCTTATTCAATCAGATATGCTTTGTTTTTCCGCATAAACAAACTTAAATGAAGTTAAAATGTAATTTTGGCCCTCATCCGCGCAAAAGGTACAATCTCGAATTGTCCGCGATGTCCGTGATATCTTCAACACGGACATCGCGGACAATTACAATGCGGACATTTTCTGACTCTGTGTCGAGATTAAAGCTATGGAAACCGGTATACACGACTAAGCTTTGGCTAGCCCCAAGGGACCTCCCCTCGCTCTGTTAAGCTTGCGGGTGGCAAGCTTAACAGAGCGAGGGGAGGTCCCTTGGGGCTAAGCTTTGGCATGATTAAATGTAAATTTGGACGTTGGCTATTGCTTTTGGGATGGATCTGAGCACTTTTCTTATGAGCATTTTAAACTTGCTTTCTTTCTTTTTCTTTTTCTTTCTTTCTTTCTGTTATCTATTATTTCTTTTATCAACAATTATAAAATGCCTGTAGCTGGAAATATAACTTATTATTTAAATGTTTCCCAATATTAATTGGAGCCTTGAAAAACCAAGCATCGTGAAATGGGATTCTTGAAAAAGTGGAAGATGACAACTTAACCCTGTGACAACTAGCTCTGTCTCCCAGCCCCTGCTTGTTGTTCCAAGCCTATATAAAGAGTTCAATGGTTTAATTATTTATTGACATTCTCAATGAAAAAAAAAAAAAAAAAAACTACTACCATGTTGCCATTAATTATTGGGAAATTATGAAAAATACACATTCATAACTTTCATAATTTTATTATCTGCTTGGACTCACAGCCTCACATCAATACGTTATACACACATGCATGTGACCAGGGATCCAAATTATAATTGACCTTTATGCCAACACAATTCAATCACACTGCCAGCCACAAGTGGCTACAAATAGCACATACTCTTAAATTATTCATGATTTACAAAGAATATATATCAGCTGTTGCTCCGTCAGAAATGTGGTAACAAAAGGCAGTGGTCTCTCACTGCAGAATGTGGTCTGATAGTTAAGTTACTACTGTATTTTAAAATGGAAAACTAATATAATTATAATATACTAATATTTCCAAAGACGCTTATAAACCACAAAACAAAATTATTACCCAAACTGAATGACTGCTGGGCCCATTCTGCCTTTTGTGGTACGGACCCCAAAAACCTTTTGATCAATGCTTATGTGGCTCACATACATGTGTATATATATTTAGTTGTATTGCTAGCTATTATTGGCAGTTTATAGATAACCGACCAAGTTTGAATCATGGTCATGGCTTTTGTGTCACCTGGCCCAGAACCAGCAAAACTTTTTGCCAATGATTTACACACAATCACAATTCACTTCTTGTATTGCGAAGACTGGCCAAGAACCATCAAAACTATATACTCCCAGATTTAAATTCCCTTGTATTGCCAGCTGTTATTGCCATTACAAATAATAGACCCATTCTGCCTTATCTGGTCTCTAACCAGCAAAACTCAGGATCAATGATTTACATGTATCCATGTATACATGGTATAAGCGTTCAAATATATGTACATGTCTTGTAAAAGTAGCTGTTATTGTCATCAGAAATACAAATGTAATGGACCCATTCTGCCTCATTTGGTCCATAACCAGCAAAACTCAGGATCAATGATTTACATGTACACATGGTATAAACATTCATATTTATGTACACGGTTGTATTGCCAGCTGTTACTGACGTATACAATGAACTGTCAAAACTTTTGAAGGTCAATAATCTATATACCTTCACATACATATGAATATATTTTTGTAAATGTTTTCTCAGCTGCACTTGACACTATATAGACTACGGACCAGCCACGGACTCATTCAGTCTCACCTTTTCCAAAACCAGCAAAACTCATGATCAGTGATTTACATGTATGTTTACATGGCATAAACATTCATATATATATATGTACACTTGTTGTATTGGTAGCTGTGCCTGACAATATAAACAATTGACCAGGGACCCATTCAACCTCACCTGTTCCAGAGCCAGTAAAACTCATGACCATGATCTTGGGTTGGGTTGATATAAGGGCAATGTGAATGACTATCATGATGAGTCCACTAAAACTCTGTTCCCACATACAATGCAATGGTACCTGCTCAAAAGACCACCTCTCATGAAAGACCCGTTAGTTTTTAAGACCGCTCTTTCAAGACACTGGCCTCTAATTTCTTTGCTATCTTACCTGCAGAACATGCACCTGTCATATGTGACCACTCTTGTCTGGCTTTAAGAGTGGTCTTAAATAGGAGGTACCACTGTAGTCCATGTCATGCGAGGTCATCCCGAAGGCAGGCCCTGAAATAGCCCCTCTAGATAGGTAACCTCTCACTAGAGGTACAATAACACAAAAAGATAATAGTATGCAAAAAAAAAAAGTGGCCTTTCAAGCCAAGTAGTCTCTCATTTGGAGCGACTTATCAAGACAGGGGGCCACTGTACATAATCACTGATAACTGAAATATTCTCTATTGTAGGGTACTGCAGTGATAATTTACATTTTTTGAGTTGCCTTATATACTAAATGTGGACCCATACCTTAAAATTCAACCCTTTTTCCCCACTGCATATGCAGATATCAAATTTTCTTAAATATGTAAAAGAGGGATTGTGATGTTTTGCAACACTTGTTTCTTGCTTAGCCAAAAATAAATATTGAATTTACGTTGGTTTTGTTGTGTTAGTTTCATTTTGTTGATTCATTTACGAGGTATATATCAAGATCGGGAGTAATTTATTAAGGATTGGTAAGGTAAAAAAATGCAGGGATGAATACTAACAAGCTAACAGCTCCTGTGGTTGTGTATATTCAATTACTGAAGCAGGTGTCAACTAATATGCAACACTGATAAGATCAAATAGGGTGATTAACAGAGTACACAAGTCATTATGACAGGTCTGCTGAAGTGGAGTATCTCACCGTGGTGCCCCCTCAAAGTTTGTGTATTTATATATGGAGGGTTGCCCAAGGGATATCACACATCGAACACCTACTGTAAATATAAAAAATTACTCTAACTAAATACCAATTTGAAAACAAATGTTGAGAGATGCCAAATGAACACAAAATCACCATTAAAGACAATAAAAAGGACATACTATCAGTGTTGGTCCCCTTCATTAATGATTGTGAATTTCCAGTCTAATTTGCGGGTGTATTAAAGACCCAGAGTCTGATCTCAGTATACATGTAACATACTAACATGGGTCGAAATTAGGGAAATCAGGGGAGTCTGGTTGCAATGCAACAATGTAAAATTTGTAAGGGCTAGTTTACAATCCCTATTTGCCCAAATGACAACTTTTTATTTCTCAACTTAATCGTTGTGGTGTTTTAAAACAAGAAATGAGACGGACCAGGTATCACAAGTGGTCTGGTGGCATTTAGATACAGTTCACATACAAGTTACCCTGGTAAATGTAGAATACATTTTATACAATTCAGGGTATTCCCCAAAGCCGTATGACCCTAGAATTCTAGGGCTTTACATCTAAATTTAGGGCTTTGAAATCATTATTCCCATTATAATGAATAGGAGTGTAGGGCTTTAATTTTTCTATTGTTGCTATTTTTAGCAATCCCACTACTCTTTAAGAAAATCATAGGGAAAACCCTGCACTTAAATGACTCTAATAGGAATCAACTATTACATGTTTATTCAGCTGAATCTACAACACGGAATACACATAATTCTTGAATGTTGTGTACCTTTGCAGATGGGGTAACATAATGTGACCTTGTGGGTTATACACATAGATGCTTTTATAATATATAATTATGAAATGAAATATAGCATATCAAGTATTTCTTTGTGAATTGAAAATGGAAATTTTGACATTTGTTTTTTAAAATGAAGTCAAGAATATCAAGTATTTCTTTGTGAATTGAAAATGGAAATTTTGACATTTGTTTGGGGTCTACATGCAATGATTTAATACCATATTCCACGTTAATTAGCCTGTAGCTTACGTACAATTTTACTTCTTAACCTGTTCTCATTTTTTTCCCCTTAAATTTTGTTAAATTTTAACATGGATGCATACAATCGCGCATTATATCGATACTGACAATAGCACAGGCACACTGCTCGTTGTGAAATTACCTGTGAATTCCAAGTGCTGTGTGACTCAGTATACAATTATTTGGTGAATTATTTACATCAAAGAAAATGGGTAACTTCATGATCGGCCATGATCTTGTATGATTATGAACATGATAAATCCCGGTTCCCAAAAAACAAAAGTCTAAATATCAGACTAATATACAGAGTCTAGGCTCACCATAACCCTGGCCTTATGTTTGGACCGAGACCATGTTGCCGCCTTATATTACATTTAAACGAAATCTGAAATTTGTCCACGTCCAAAGTCTAAAATAACTAATAGTTCCATGTTTAAGAAAGTTGCAGACGCCACAAGTTGAATCCGCGTCGATAATGCCATGTATGTACTCTCACACCAAACTTTCACGGACAAATGAAGATTGTACCTCACGGACATCGCGTACATTGCGAGATTGTACCTCACGGACATCGCGGACAATTCGAGATTGTACCTGTTGCCTCATCCGCATCAGTTCGTTCACCGGATACAAGGACTAACAGACGGATATATCCACTCAAGTGTATGTGTGATTTTCACCTTTTGTATACAGAATTGTATTTTAATTTATTGTTAGAGGGCGCTGTATTTGCGCGCGGCCATCTCTCTCTCTCTCTCTCTCTCTCTCTCTCTCTCTCTCTCTCTCTCTCTCTCTCTCTCTCTCTCTCTCTCTCTCTCTCTCTCTCTCTCTCTCTCTCTCTCTCTCTCTCTCTCTCTCTCTCTCTCTCTCTCTCTCTCTCTCTCTCTCTCTCTCTCTCTCTCTCTCTCTCTCTCTCTCTCTCTCTCTCTCTCTCTCTCTCTCTGAAAACCTCATATTTTATCCTCAATCTTACCGGACACCTAAAGTGTAGAAATTCCACATGCAGCACAATGATTAGTGAACATGTTCACAACTATGTAATTTACGGACTTTTTCTGTTACATGCATTATCAAACTTCAAAATCTCCAAAGATGTTATTGTTGAATGTGCAATTTTTAGTTAATCTCAAAGATTTGTGCTATAAGTGCACAACGTAAACCACAAACAAAAGTTGTGTAATTCTAATATATGCTCATTTGGAGCATTCGGAAACTTTTTACATGTTGAATATCTTGACAATTGTCGGTTGAGGTGTAATTAAAAGTTCAATTTACTCATTTAAGGGCTTATCTGACACCTTCAATTCAGTGAAATTGAGTTTTTGTTACTTTTGGGATGATGAACTGCTAATCTTTATCCATGTCAAATAGTTTGACTGGAACATGTGTGCTTCTATGCAAAACTTTAAGATGAAAAAGTGTCCCTGAGTCAGTATAAGCTTTATGGAATCAGTCAGTTACTTTGCTGTTAAATGTGGTCACAAATGGTGATGTTCACATAACCATTCATAGTCAAAGCCTCACCTGTGTGTGTTTTTACAGGTGAGCGGATTGTTTCACAGGTGACTGATTAGAACCACTATATTCTTTCTCAGTGAGTGGGTAAAAGTTTTTTGTTTTTTTTTTTAATTTTAAACATATTTATTTCACCTGGATTGCCAAGTAGTACAACAATACTAAATGGATGGCTCTCCAGACACAGAGAGACACACAATCATATGTACAAAACACACAGGACAAAACGACATCCGAGGACAAATAAATTGGTCAGTTAACTAACACAATATTCATCTCGTACCAACTCAAGGTATAAACCGTCTTGTATCTGTAATAAAGTTTTGGACAGAATCAAAAATATCTAAGTTGTCGCTTGACGAAAGATTGTCATTACCATGTGTCATATAAGTAAGCACTATATCACCTGCTAAATGAACAACTAGGCTTGGATTGACTCCTGGTGCCAAAATATTGCAAACCGTTCGCAACAAGGATACTCTATGGTATGAAAACAGGGGGCATTCGAGGAAGAAATGGTATGTACTTTCATTGGGATATGAGCAAGTACATGCAGCAGACGGAAGAATACTTAGTCTATGAAGATGAGAATTAAGACGACAACAATCCAAACGTAGTTGTGTATGTATAATATTGGGAAATCTTTTGCCATGCGAGTAGCGACCTGGGACAGGATCAACGGACAGAAGAGTACTTTTTAGTTTAGATTTGAATTGAGCAAGTGAAGTAGATTGCTTTATATCGTCCGGAAGGTCGTTACAAAGTTTAATAGCAGAGGGAATGAAAGAATTACCAAAACGATCTGATGTAAACTTTATTTGTCTCAAACTCCGGCGGTTGCGAAGATGGAAGGTTGGATGAACGGCATCAAGTGGGACCAAATCCGAAAGATAAGCAGGGGTCAGCCTGTTAGCCATTTTGTAAAACAGAATCAGTTTGTAGTAATAGTATTGGCGCCTTCTGGCCAAAGTTGGCCAACCTAATTCGTTAAGAAGTAAATGTCGAGGAGTACATTTAAGTGCACCCAAACAAATGCGTGCCGCTTCATACTGAAAAGATTCAAGTGAATTTGTCAGGTCCAATTATCAAATAGGACGCATCCATATTCCAGAATAGGGCGTATCATGGCTTTGTATAGTCTGACTAAGGTGTTACGCGATAATCTATATTTAAGTCTAAAGAATAAAGTTAGGCGTTTTCTCGCTTTGTCAATGATTCTAGTTATGTGAGCATTCCATTTCAAATTATGAGAAAGGGTAATTCCCAGATGGCTATGATTTAAACCTTCCGGGATTAAAGATTCGCCTAGAAATAAAGGTGGATGATCAGATTTGTTGTGTTTAGCTGAAAACAAGAGGGCTAGAGACTTAGTTGCATTAAATGTAACTTTCCATTGTTTGCCCCAAACAAAGATTCTTTCAAGGGCATTATTTATACGCCTACCAGAAGTGGCAGGGTCAAATATGATCTCTAATATGCTGGTGTCATCAGCGAACAGTTTGATGTCACAGAAGATGCCAACAGTAATATCATTTATGAAAATTAAGAACAGTAGGGGCCCCAGGATAGAGCCCTGGGGCACCCCTGCCTCAATAGGAAGCATAGATGACGTCTGGCCCCCGATTGCTACACACTGATGACGATTGGATAGATAGTTACTGATAAGTTTCAGGAGCGGCTCCTCGATACCGAGCTGCCTTAATTTAAAAAGTAGACCCACGTGCCAGACACGGTCGAACGCTTTACTGATATCAAGGAAAACCATTCTGGCTTCCTTTTGCAGTTCAAGACCATTATATATGTCATGAACGATTTTGAGAAGTTGATTTATTGTTGAGTCGTTAGACAGAAACCCGGAATTTCTAGAGGTCAATAGTTCATAACGCATGAAGTACTCATACGAGACATTATAGATTAGGCGTTCGAAAACTTTAGAGACATTGCAGAGTAAAGAGATGGGTCTGTAATTGCTTTTTGTTTGCTTGCCGTTCTTTTTGAACACTGGAGATACATTACACTTTTTCCAAGAATCCGGAAAGGAGGAAGTGCGCAGGGAATGGTTAAATAGTTTTGTTATTACAGAGTTTAAGGGATTAACATGTAGTCATCCTTCTTAATGGCCTGAGCAGATGTTATTTGTGAGCAATTAAAGTCAGCAAATCTCCTTGGTTATCTTTGGTACTGAATATATCAGAAACAAATTTTTACAAGACTTCGTAATTTTGAGAAAGCCTCACTTAAAACTGGATGGAGGAATCTTTTGAAATTAACTGCTATGTAAAGACAAGAACCCAGGTGACAATTTTTTGTTTGGCATTATTCGAAGTTTCAAATGCTACTTTTTGGGCTCCAGAACGGAAAATGTTATCAATGTTGCTTGCAGACGCTTGAAAATTCAGTGACATAAAACAATTCCTTTTAAAGGGGGAAAAAAGTTACCTAAGTTACACTGTTGTCTTTACATGACCATTGATTTCAAGCTTGTCATGCCAAAAGTTTTGTTGTGATCCCTTCTTAAAGTGTAAATCAGATCCCTTGAATAAAATGACCCTCACATTTTACAAATTAATCTTAGAATATTTATTTTTACATGCAAAGAAACTACACATATTGACAAAACTAAAAACGTGTACATCGATAACCTCGTTTACGATAACAGAGTTTGGGATGAGGCGTATGGAAAACGATGTTTTTATTTAGGGAAAAGATATTTTATTAGTAGAACAAAATTGGCCAACAGGCTCAACAGCCAATATAAGGGCCTCTTGTACATTAACAACAAGACTACAATGAATTTGTGAGTACCAGTACACGGACAAGTCACGCACAGGACCACAAATAGGAAGAGCAGAAAGGAGGAAAGGGATGTGAGCATAAATACAGATAGAAATAGTTATACAAGATTATCGAATTTATATCACGTTTTAAATCTACCAGATAATTTAATGTGCTTATGGGCGGCTTAAAAATGTCCACATCTTGACTTGTTGACATTACTCTTCCTTCTATTCCGAACAATAAAGTTTTCAAGGTAAATTACCAAGAGCTAGGGAGGGCAGGGGTCTGACAATAACAGAACAACAACTTGTTTGCTTTATATCAAGAAACATATTGAGTTGTTGATATTTGTATGCTGTTTGAGAGACACTGCGGGGTGAGTTTTGCATGCATATTCATAAATCGAAAGTTTCGACGTGTTTTTCCATACCAACACAATAGAACAGGAGGAGACGTGATGAGCAAAAAAGTCCACATAAGGTGCAAGACGGCAAGTGTATAGCTTACAGATGTATTTCAAAAGGAAAACAAATGAAAAAATAAAACAAGTTTCCACGCGTGTTTACATACAAGCATGACAGAACAGAAGGAGACGTGATCAGGAAAATATTACACATAAGGTGCAAGACGGCAAATGTAGCAATGTAGCTTATAGATACTTGAAAAGCAAAAAAAAAAAAAAAAAAAAAAAAAAAAAAAAAAAAAAAAAAATTGGTATTTGTTGTACTTCTGGACAAATGTTACATATTACCGACTTAACATATTTTCATATTAATTTTTCTTCCGAAAGTGGCCAGATATGCTTTATGTGGAAATACTATCTCCACGTTGAAGTTCCATCACGGTTATTTGGCTCACATAAAAAGATCGAAACATACTGCTGGACGAAGTTAGGCACCAGTCTTATATTAAGACATAGTTATAGTTTAGTGTATGAAGTGTGTGTGTAGAAAGATTTGCTCGGCATTAAATCTGCCGGTGTGGTTACAAAAAGAAGCTACCGGAGTGAGATTTTTTTTCGTACATATTGGGGGGGCCTGTTGGGGGGGGGGGTTGCCAATAATCCATATATTTTCCCTAAAATAATCCAATAATGCCTAAAAATTACCAACGCTAATCCTAAATTTTTAGCTTTACAATAATCCAATAGTCCTTTAATCAGGTGAAGTAATCCAATAATCCAAAATTCGTAGAGCACATGATCCATAATTCCAACAAGGCAGATAAGCATGTTTTATTATTGCCTATTATTTCAGAGATTCACTTTCAGCTATCACAAAATTTAAAATTTGTTGTTCTATTTTTAAAGATAAAATCTCATAATCCTATAATCTCTAATTAATTTCAATAATACAATAATCCATTTATTTGAGAGCAAATAATCCACTAATCCTTTGAAAAAGGCAAATAATCCACTAATCCTAAAACCCTAACAGGGCCCTATATTGCGTATATGAGTGCGGGGGTCGGGGATCTGTTGTACTAGAAAACAGCTTAACGATAGAGATAAGAAATTTTGACAAATTCATTAAAAAAAAAAATGTATATAGTGTTTGACAGATAGTTAATAATAGTTCAAAAATAGTTTTCGCCAGTCCATTTACATCTCAGATAAAATTCGCAAATCTGTACACACATGACAGATGGTGCAAGCTTGGAGGAATAAGTTATTCCTTCAATTAAAGTGCAAGCTACTTCATGGGAATGCCTGAGCATGCTGATTCCCCTTGCTCTTCAGTTAAGGCATGTGAAACATAACTTTTGTGCAAAATTGCCCACAGTCTACTGTATTATGATAGATACTTCTAAATTTATGATATTATCTTAATTGTATGTGTGCTTATCAGCATTTGAACATCTGAATGTATTTTTATATATCAGCCATGGAGTCTGAAATTGAATCACCAGTCTTGGCTGATCTTATAACAGTGTGGTCGCGAAACAAGCGCCATCTTGTGATCAGGATGCTTACTTCGTATAGGTTTCGTTGATCTAATTTTCCGTGACACTTGCCTCATCATCCCAAACTATGGATATTTTGAGAATTAAGTAAGGAAATAGATAGCATAACGACAAGTTCACTTCTTTACTAGAATGTTTTGAATAATTTTGACAGGCAGTGTCCCATAGTCGATTACATCTCGCGTTGACGAAATCAGCTGATCGTCCTCAGTAAAATAGTTCCAGGTAAACATATATATTAATGCGCTATCCGTAACAGAATGAAATTTAATATGTAATATTTTTTAATCTATATCAACTCATAAAGAATGTACAGTTTTTAAAATTGAAATATATAGGGAAATATGTAAATATCTAAATCCTGTTTACGCAGGTGTTACATTTTGTGATGACGCAGGGGTTCAAGGATATAACCAGGTGTGATGCGTTTCAGGTCGCTGTGGACTAACTGGTGCAGAAACTTTCTGTGTTGACAGTGTCCGTAATATTTTATGTTGGTTTGTCGGGAAAACAGCTAATATTTGGAGGTTCAAGAACAAGTTTAAATCGGCCAAGGTAAGAATATGTTTTAGCATGAGCAGGTACCACAGATGTCAACACAAAAAACAGCGATCACATATTTTCAGTGGCTGAGCTCATGCTCATGAGCAAGGTCCTGTCTGGCACTTGCTCGTCATGCCAATTTATGACTTGACGTTTGCTCACTCATGAAGGGATATCATGCAGTTATTGACTGCCTTTGTTTGTAAACAGTTTATTTTCACCTTTGATTGCGTCTGGAAGTGAAGTGTCTGGTCTTGTCAAAGATCAGACTGATGCCATTTTTAGATGCCCAGTTTGCGAAGAAGCACTCTGCACACTTTTGTGGCCTGCCTCTGAAGTGTCCCAGAAATGTGGTTGGCCAGTGTTTTGGTGGTTCATATGTTCCACTACGCGTCAGTGCACACTTGTTCAACAGCCCCATTTTGTAGGCTTAGCAACATTGACAACAGCTATGTCACATTATAATGATTGTCTTGAGGCCCATGAGTGAAAACGGAGGCATACCTTTCGACATCATTTCATGAGAAATAGAGTGTATTGTTTTCAGTGGTTTTGCATCCATCGAGGAGATTTATATGTATGAAACACGAAAGAAGAAATAAATAAATTTCTATGGGGGGAGATTGTTCAAAACAAGCCAAATTTTAGATTAAAAAGTCTGAAAAGTGGGAAGCTCCTGCCAAGTAGGGGAGACGTGATTCGTATGCAAACGATCTGCTATTCTGAAACACAACACAATATTACTGAAATTGATGCTGATCTCACCAATGATTCCTCTAATTTTCTCACCAATTATTCCTCTGTCATGTTGAAATTCAGTCCTGTGCGCATCCCAACATCCAAAGATCCTATATTCGTTCCAATGGTAGCACGCTGTGCTAATTCAAAGATTTCCTGGAGCAGACATGGTTTTCGTGGACTTTTGTGATAATGATATGTCTTAATTTTCAATACTACAAGCAATTGCATTATTATAGAAGCCATAATAGCATAAAATAACAATGAATCCTCTTTTTTCACCAGAAGCAGTTAATTTTCAAAAATACTGAAAAAAAACCAACAGAATTTTTAATAAAACTCTCAATATTAAAAAAGAGGGTGTGTGCTACAATTGGAATGAATACGGTAAGTAGAGAGGCAAAGCATTTTGTTTCCACTGGGGATAGACATTTAAAATATTTAAAGTGGATGGTCCTGCAAAGTAGTGAGAGTGAGCAAAGCTAAAGTGTTAAGAATTTAATGATCATTCAAGTTTGTTTGGTACTTATTTAAACAAAACTGAGTCACTTTTCAAGGGTCACCATCGCTGGTCGCTGAAGTGTCATACCTTACCGCATGGGATGGGGGGGGGGGGGGTAATACTGGGGCTACCTCAGACGAGTGCCATCAGGGCCTGTGTCTGACCAGCAAAATCGGTCCCATATTTTGCTTACACAAGGTGCACCAGGGAAGATTTGAAGATTTAGTCATTGGTGTAATGAAGATGATGGAGGGAGCCCTTGTCTAAAGTGGGACAGATAGAATTTTGTACCTGAGAGATAGACTGTTAATCGCAGCAACACGATAAGTTGACAGATCTATATTCAATAGGAGATGCTTAGGGTACCTAATGTTCATGACACACCACTTCTTGCTGGCAGTTCTTGACAACAACTGGCCAATGAAAAGAGCTAGGCTTGTTTATTCTCCAGTGACTGTAAGTTTCAAAAGAATTTGATCTGATCCTGACTGTAGTCCTAGAATTAAATAGATTCACTTTTGACCCTGAACTACTGAATCCTTGGCATAATATACACATAAAAATTTCCAGGAATAAACAATCTGTGTCCTGGACTACAAAACAAACTCTGTTTTCTACAGTTTCATTTTATCAGATTAATCTTTAATCCAGTACTTTATCTTTTAGGCTGGATCTAATTTTAAAAATTGTCAAGCCATAATCGTGAAATGTTAATCATATACTTTGTACAATAGCCATAAAATAGATGTTCTGGTACACACAAAAATTGTTCATGTAACACAGTATTAAAGAATTTTGGATCAAAACATTTTGATTTTGATCCTAAATTTCTTAAAAATCAGATTGAAAATCTTAATGTCATGCACAAACCACAGACCAAAAGCAATTTGCCAAGTATGAAATCACTAAAAATTGTGCATAAAATGCACTACTGTCCAGAAGATATGGACATCCTTATCTTTCAGTCTGTATTTTCCAGTCTTTCTGGATAATAAAGCACAATTACTAGATAAAATCCAAACCTCGTAAGAAATTTGTATTTGTACACTGACAACCCCCCCCCCCCTCCCCCAAAAAAGAAAATCAGTAAGACATGAAGGTCAATGATAAAAACAGTTCCATCATTCAAGGTTCCTGCATAATATTGGATATCTTTAATACAAATAAAAATCATTGTCTGCCTTAATGTTTTTACTTGAATTTCTTGTTAATAGAAAACATTTAAACCAAAATATATATGTAACACCATACATGATGGCATGCCCTAGGTCAATAGCTCTCCTTGGCACAGGTTGGATGCATTAAGGAAAGCTATTGACTGAGTCATACTATGACCAGGAATGGGTTATAGGAAATGACACATGTTTTCATTTGAAGCTGTCACATTTGACCTTGAGGGACCTTGAAAGGTAAAATCAAAGTCAATGGGCATTAAATCTCATTTCTGGATTGCAAATTTACTGGGAAGGTATTAAATTGCTGTGGATGAAAGCACAAGGCACTTTTTAACTGGTATCACATAGCAATTTGTTAGTCAAAATCAAGGAAATGCTGATCAATTTTTGGTCAATTAACATCCATTGCTAATTAATTTGTACTAGCAGAGCAAAAACTGCTAATCAAATTTAAAAATCTAAATTGTGCCTTGAAGCACCAAAAGGTATGAAGTGCTGTGCCTAGAATTCCTGTAATTATTCTTCCCATTGACAACACAAATACCATAATGGTGTATTAAACCTCTGTTACAGAAAATTAATTATGCACATTGTATTACTTTGTATGTAAGCTCTATATATCATCAGACAAGAGAATAAATTGATATGATGAAATCATCAAGTACATTTTTTACCATAACATTGGATCCTCATGGCTCTTCAATAAAAGACTATTTTTCTCAAGTCTGTAGTGTGACCTCTTACATTAAACAGTGTGTCAGGACTGGGGTCGGGGGTGAGGGTGGTGATGGGTGTTCAAAATCATTGTTCTAAAGTAATCATCAGGGTGTTGCTGACCTGAGAAGGAATTACCAACAAAGACCCAACAGCCCAAACTTTTAGTAGAATGGAGTACAATGGTCCTAGTCTTCACAGACCACCCCAAGGGGAGGCTCAAACATGGCCTCTCATTAAAGGGACAATAACATGGAAAGGGTAGCAGCAGAGATCTGCCCAAAGTGGTCTTTGATTGGGAAGGCTGGCTTCTCAAGACAGGGATCACTGTATGCTGGGGAGGTGTCATCAATTCATGTGCATTGGAATCGCCATATTAAGACTGCCTAAGGGACTGTGAAATGTGGTTGTTAATAGGGGAATGGTCTTAATTGGGGATAGAGTGGAAATGAGGATAAATAAAAATTTGTACTGTAAATTGGTGGTCTTAATACAGAAATGGACTCTATGGAGATGGTCTTTATTGGAGATTCTATTGTATTTAGTTTGTAATGCATGTAATTTGTTGTCCAACTGTCAATCAATAAAATATCCAGCATTACATAATAAATGCCATTAATACTGCCATATACTCAAAGACTTTGATCTTTCAGTAGCATGAAGAGCACAATAAACAGGCTTAAAATGCATACAACAGTCCACAAATTACCATTGCAGAGTGCTGCACCTGGAAGAATTTGCTATGAAACATTTGAAACAGAAAATTATGACAGTCAGTAATGTCCATAAGCCTAGATTGATCCATAGCTGCTAACTCGAGTGAGGTGTTTTGTATTTTGTGCATGTTGGTGTCTGATCAATATCTTATCCACTGGCAGGCTGTTTTCATCATATCCTGAATAATTTTCATTTGGTTTGCTCCAGGTAAAGGACTGTATTTGAGTGATAAGTGGCCAGATAATGCTTGCATATGCCAAAGAGAGAGTTTTTGTCATGTTGAAGGGTCTTCCCTGCCCCCATGTGAATCTTGTCCAAATAAGTTTCCAGCTGTGCTGACCATAGATCTAAGAGCTTATAACCTTATGTACATGTTCATGGTATCATTCATGTCTGTCTGTCTGTAAACTTTAGTGAATGTGATACAATCCATTTTTCAAGTTAACCCCATGATATAACTTTTTCAGGCCTTAGGGATGTAATAATCTAGGTTAAGTTAAATGTTGGTAGCACTACCTATAATGTCATGTGATATATGGGGCACAATATGAAAATGCTGTTTTTTAAACAGTTTTTGGCTCTGCAGACTAAAGGTTGCAGATCTTATGCAACTGCTCATGTCTGTCCATAAACTTTTGCTCGTTAGCGCGATACCATCTACAGTTTTCAAGTTAGCCCAATATAACTCAGGACTGATAGGGTGTATGAAAATCTAGGCCCCTTTCGATATTGGTGGCGCCACCCACAGTATGTAATATAAGGGTTAAAATCTTATGAGCACTCTAGCATCTTTAATTTTTGGCAGATTTTTACCAAATTTGGTGGGATTGTGGAGGGGGTCAAAATAATAATACTGGGGGTGCCACCTATAATTGGACAAATTATTAGAAATATGTTTGAAGATGTAAAATTACATATATTTGGAAAAAGTAATTGGATTAGACTTGCCAAATTTATAGGATATATAGACAATGTCTAAAACTAGAATTTGATGTAATATCAGTGACCTTGACTAATTTTTGTGAGGTCACCATGTCTGTAAAGTTGAAAGGGGTGATTTTGTTATGGCAGGGTGTAGCTTGGACATCAATGGCAATGTCATCACAGCACCAGTTCTGTGGGCCTCTTGTAATATTACATAATATGGGTGACCTTGATCTTCTGTGCCAAGTTCACTGAGGACATAAAATTAAGGAGTCACTCATTGTTGTTTCGGCATATATGCAACAATATCCGTCACAGGAATTGCACAAATAAGCTATGAATACATGTAGAGCAAAGTGCCATCTGGTGCACATTTTGTGGACAAAACTTACATGAGCTTTATAATTATGTTCAGTAGCCACTTGAAGACTTCCAACTTTGAAATGAAGATACAGGAGCAATATAGCCACAGTGCCAGCAGAGCATTAGGCCCATGAGTCTCTTCTTTGTGAAACAGAACCAACTTGGCAGGATTGTTGAATGAAGGAAAGTGATGATAGATACAAGCTAAAGTAGGAAAGATTTGCTTCACAGCAAATCTGCCTGGGTGCTTTCAAAATTTTAAAAGATTGAAATTAAGTATTCACCTAATTTGCATTGCTTAAAAGTACTACAATTTTGATTTATTTATTGGATACATTAATATCACAAACTTCTAAATTTAATAATATTGAAGTTTGAATAGCACCTTTATCTCAGGCTGTTATAGTTTTGAAGATACTGAATATTTGAATTATGTGTATTTCCCTTATTTGCACATAAATTTAACTACTTTGTTTTGCTGTTTATTTGACTCACAACTGGCACAAACACGTAAATTGAAGTTGAAATGGTTCCACTATCAGAATTGATTTAAAGATATTTAAGACTTAAAATTCTCAAGTGCCCATTATCAGCATTTAAAATAAAATGCTACAACTTTGTTTTGCTGTTCATTGGAGTTGTCACTGACACAAAACTACAAATTGAAATTGAAATGGCACCTCTGTCTGGAATAGTTTTGAAGATGATTAAGATTTAAGTTTTTCAGGTGCCCCTAATAAGCATAATTTAAAATGCTTTGTATCATATTTTGTTTGATTGGCAAGTGTCACATACTTACATGTGCAAGGTAGAGTTTTGTGTCCGTCTACAGTAGTTTAAAAGATACATGTATGGAGCTTTTATATTTAAATTGTCCCTAATTTGCTTAATTTTGAACATCATGAAAATTCCAAACAATATACTCAATTGCATGTTCAGTAGAAGAATTCTTGGAAAAAAATAAAATGTCTGGGGTGGCACCAAGTATTGTGGTGCCACCTCAGGGCGCAAACAATCGCATGTCCAATTGCCTGGGACAAAGAAAAACCGGTCAGACAAGTGAAAATTTTGAAGTACTTGCCCTGTCGGACAAGTAAAAACTTCCCCTCATATACTGTGAAACCTGTCTTGAAAGACCACCTCTAGGGATGACCAAATTGTGGTCTCTCAAGGCCTGATAAGAGAACAAATAGCATGAAAAGTACTAAATAAAGTAAGTTGAAAAGTGGTCTTCCAAGGCAGCTGGTCTCTCATTGGATCAGTCTCTCAAGACAGGGACCACTGTATTCCTGTTCGAAAAAATGGAGAAAACAACCACAGTCAGAGCCTTTTGTGACTTACAATATGTTGGTGATTATTGCAGTCCATGTGTACACACCAATGCAGGCATGTGCATGGGAATGCTTATAGATGATATTAATACTTCCTAATAAACATTCCAGGTTTAAACAAATACTTGGTCAGCAGTTGAATTCAACTGGACTTGACTACCTACTTGATTTCTGTCAAAACAAACAGGTATTTTCACTGTCCATGTAGCATGTACATATGATTTTGAGATCAAAGGTACTGGCAGTAATGTAGAGGGTTACTTCCACTGTTGGAGCATTTTCACTGCAATTCACCATCAGTCTGATCTGCCCCAACAATGTTAAAGTAGCATCAAACATTATAATTTGCATGGCGATTTCTTCTGCAAATAGGCATCAAATGGCATGTATTGGGGGGTTCTAACAGCATTGGAAAAAATATAGATCCTGTATAGGTGTTGTGAGTTGACTTCCTGAGCAAAAACAGCACACAACTGCCAGTCACACACAAAGGACAGAGTAAAGTAGATCTACAGTGAACCAGGGGCCTACTATTAAGATGTCCTTTGGTGAACTGAGCATCATTGTGGGACCTTCTCACAGACTGAGACTGATTTGGGCCACATTCTGGACTTTTCTCAAGAACCCGTACCTTTACCTGTTTGCCTGTGACTCCAAATAATTATTGCTATAAACATTGGAATCTCTATTTTCACATAGGTTGCTGCTATGTAAACAAAGCGGCCTGTTTGTGTGGTCCATCCACAAATTACAGAAGATTCACACATGTTCACAGGGCAGAAGCCATGATGAAGACACTGTAATAAAAGCAGTGATTGGCTCATTTTTACATGTGACCCAATTAACCAATCTGCGGATGTGTTGCTCATCAGACCACATGGCCATGCAGCTATTTATGTACAGTGGCAGGAAAGATATTGAAAAAAACAAACACATGAATAATAATGTAAGAAGAACTAGAAAAGATGATATGTTACATAGCAAATCAGTATGTGTGTCTTCAAAGCCTATTGGTATGGCAATATACAACTAGTCCATAGCACAGGAGTAGAAGTTGGAATGGCATCTCTATCTATTATAGCTTTGAAAATATTCAAGATTTAAAATTTCCAATGGTGCTACTTAGCATAGTTTAAATTGCTACAACTTGGAATAACATCTGTTTCTATTATAGAGTTGAAGATATTCAAGATTGAACATTTAGAAAACTGCTAATCAGCATTATTTAAACTGCTACAACTCTTCTTTTAGATTCATTACATGCGCAATGGTTAATAACCCCCTAGTACAAGTTGAAATGACATCTCTATCTGTAATAGTTTTGAAGATATTGAAGTTTTAAAACTTTGAATACTGCCAATTAGCATAATTTTAATTGCTACCACTTTTGTTTTAAATTCATTAGATGCGCAATGGTCAATAACCCCCTAGTACAAGTTGGAATGACATCTCTATCTATTATACTTTTGAAGATATTCTAGATTAAAAATTTCAGATGTCCCTTATTTGCACAATTTTAAACATCTTCATTCCTCTGCATAGAAAGACCCAACTCCTTGTATGGAGGTACAATCGTGCCAAGTTCGGAGTTTCTGTGTATGATAGTGTCTCAAGAAAAGTGTGGGACAAATTCACTGGTAAAGAAAGGAAGGAAGGAGAAAGAAAGTAAGGAAGAAACGTGTGTGTTGACACACACACTTTAATTTGAGGGAAACAAAAAATCTGTATTGGTATACAGACCTAATAAAGGAAGGAAAAAAGAATAAAGTATTTCAGGGAAAACAAAAAGTCTGTGTGCCAACACAGACTTTATGACTGATCATTTGCATGATTTCATAGATATCTGGGTAAAATATTTATTTGTGAGGCGTTGAAATAATAAAGCTTGTTCTAACCCCATTGGTCCTCCACACAAGTCCTTGAATCAGAATTGCTGGTTGTCTCAGGGGCCAGTTGAAATTTTCAACACAGTTTAACAAGAATTTCACTTTGTTGGGACTGCAGGCATATAAATTGGTGAGGTTAGCTCATTAAAGTGTTATTTGCAGTTTCATTGGTTGCATTGGCATATTAAATAATCATTTGCATGTCACTTTTGAAAGCAAAATTTAATGTTTCTTCATGAATACATATTTACTGCAGATGGAATGTCACGGCATGGTGCAGCATTGCTTTATTTAGTTTCAATTACAGATTATTCTGGTTATCAATGTAACACTTTATACCCATTAATGTCACATGGCAGGTAAATAAAAGTATTTAAGGAACATTTCATATTGTCTGAAAATAGAATTGTAATGGATGTGCCAATGTTATAATGCTAACTACGATTTTTAACTTTGAACACAACTTCCCTTGCCACTAATATCTTCATTTGTGGTGATAAACAAAATACATGCACAGATGAAATTAAAAGCAGACAAAATATGGAATCCAGGTAGGCCTACTTTTGACTGTTTCGAATAGGAAATGGTTAATTTGCTCCACTTCTCAATTTTGTTTGATCAGATTGATGGTCAGCTTATTGGCTCATGCAAAGGGACACACCTGTCAATGCTGAAGAGCTTTTCGTGATTAAAGCAATACAATGGAGCAGTTTGAAAATGTATTAGTTGAGAGTGTCACTGAATGCAGAGACTGCCCACATGAACCTAATGGCACTCCAACTCGGAGGTGTTCAGCAAATATTGCAGGCCTATGTTTAATTAAATGACACTGGCCCTCATTTAGACTCCTCATGTCAGTCTTGCAATAACTGGCAGTAAAGATTTTATACAGTTTACCTATGTGAGTCTGCTATAATGAGACCACCTGCCTTTTAAGACTATGTATTTTTTTTATGTTGCTTATGCTAGATATATTTCACACATTACCAAATCTATGTGCATTGAGAGACCAACTGTTTTATGCAACTACTCTTGACCTGTCTGTGGAATAATCTCTCAGAGGAGTAACTACTGTGTTAGTTACACCATGTATCTGTCTCGTGGGTTGTCAATGTGCGATAATGCTTTCCCCTGCAAAGTAATGATGAGTTCAGCTATGAACAAAACTGGTCAGGCATTTTGGCACACTGTGTGTCTAGCTGAAAAGTAAGGAGGAATATTTTTGAGTTGTAGCACCATGTGTAAACTTTTAATGTCCTTGTAGGGCCAGTGATTTTCTGTTTTTGTTCGAAACCGAAGTGGAATTGTGCATTTGTTTTGTCATCCTTCAAATGGGATTTGATATTTTTTCTTATGTGAATTATATATGAATATATAGCAGTGAAATGGTATTTGACAAATTTTTGCTGATGAAGCGGAATTCCTCTTTTTTGGAAACGGAAAATCATTTGCCCTATGTATCTCCAAAAATTGTTTGGATGTACATGTTTATCTGTAAAAGGTAGCAAAAAGATCCCTCATTTGGTAAAATAAGGCTGAAATGACCCAAATTAGATTTGAGGGTAATGGACATGATTAAGACCTGAGTGATGCATATATCAGTCAATATTCACATTAATTCGCTTGTTCTAGTTAGCAATAAAACATCATCGTTTTCTTCGTTTACCCAATGCATAATCCAATAAACTAAATGGAACTCCGTGCTTGAAGTACTGAAATCACCTTAGTGCCACGAAGCCCCCCCCCACACACACACACACACCGCCACCACCAAAAAAAAGAAGAAGTGGGAGTGGGGAGATTACATTTCTTCATTTTGACTTGCAAATCCGGTTATGCTGTGTTTTGCTTATGTTTTATGTTGGGAACAAGTGGGACTCGAACCTGCAACCTTTGGCACCAGTCACCTAGCTGAAATGGGAAATGCACATATCCACTAGATCAAATCCCCATTCTTATAAAAGAAAGGTTCAATGGAGGTAGTTATGTGCGAGTGCCATATCAACATGGTTATGCAGTTTATGTACTAAGTCGGCATTTATTTCCAGAATCGGGGACTTAAAAGTTATATATTTTTCTTTCTTCGAAGGTCACCTGGGGGTCAGTGTCACATGTGAATGATATTACAGTAGACTAAATAGACCACATCAATTACCTGTTGGCCAATGGAATTAGAGTATTTTAAAGTTTACTGTCCATTTACATTGCACATGTTAATGTTCTTTCCTCTTTTATAGGGTCTCCGATCCAAGATGGCTACTGTTGGGGAGCAAGTCCAAATCAGCAGCCACACTGTGGATAAGGTTACCAAGGCCAAGGTCACCCTGGAGAATTACTATAGTAATCTCATAGCCCAACATGAGGAGAGGGAAAGCAGGTATGTTGTATTGTGTACCCCACCTCATATAACCAAAAGATCATGTGGTTGTTGATTTTATCAGTCATATATTCACATGGGCACATTTAATTTTCAGCACTCATCTTTAAAGAATGGACTGTATTTAGATATATTCCGATGAATGATAGTATGTTAGATTCTTTAAGTCGCCTGGTAAAGCCATGTGCTCTTTCTGAAGCCATACAGCGATGAACACGGTAGTATCACTTTTAACGCGCTCTTTTTGATTGTTTTTAAACTATGATGTTAGTTTGAGCGTAACAGGTCAACTTGTATTGGACGCACTTTTAGCTATAAGCGTTACTGTGTCTTGTACACTTCGTTACTGTGTCGTGTACACTTTGGGGGGGGGGGGGTCCTGTGGGTGTGGTTTGTTGGTGTGCACCCTCCCGCAGTTCTCTTTGTGATAAAACTAATTGGTCTTTTGGTCGGTCTGGCGGGTGGTCGATGGGCTGCAGCTGGGGTAGGCCAGTGATGGCTTGTTGTTGGGCCAGTTGGGGGACCAGATAGGGAGCTGTGGGACAGTGCATAATTGATGTCGCTGGTTTTGTGGAGCCATGGTTACTGGGGCTCCTCTTTTGCTTAGTGTGTCTAGGACATCATGACGTGCAATCTTTTTATGTTCATATTATTTCAATGTAAACCTTTGTATGTACTTTTATTTCTCCATTATTAGGGGCTCAATAAAATGTTAAATTATTATTATTATTATTATTATTACTATTAACACAGACAGGACCCTGGTGTCCATTTTAAATAAATTAGCTACAATATGTATGTGCTGACTTTGGTGTACATGTATTCCAATCAGATGTGGTTGGTCAGCTCAGCAAGAAGTGTACTGTTTTATGATGTCCTGGTGAATCTTGACTGGAATTTATATTAAATGGGTCAGTGATTTCCCAGAATATTAATCCCCTTGAGGCATAACAAAAATGTATGTATAGGAAATCTGTTTAAAAATAGATAATAACCAATAAAATTTTAAAAGAAAAAACATGCTAGATATATTGGCATGGTGGAAAAAAGCTTTGCTGTGGCATTTTGGCCATTTAGATGTATGACATTAATCCATTTCATAAGTTGTAGTGTGTATTATCAGCTGGTAATGTCTCATTTGTAAATGAGCAATTGACAAGACAATAATATTGTAAATGCCTTTGATTATCTGCTCACAAAATAGTACTAGTCAAATGTTGACCACTGTTATAGTGTACACAAAAATATTATTACATGCACATATTTTCCGGTTCTGAGGAGAATTGTGTACATGTATTGCAATGTAAACGTGTTTGAGTTATTTACCTGTCTTGCACATAAAAGTGAAAATATGTATATCTGTGTGTTTGAACAGATAGGCTGTTTCTATATTTCATTCCTTCTGTTGCTCTTTCTCTTCTACCTAATGATGTTAGGGTGCTTCCCCAGAAACACACAAAAAGAAAAGAAAAATGTGGAAAAGTTATAAACCTGCACATATGTAGCTGGCTGAAGCTGGAACATGCAACATCAAACGTTACCTGTTCCAATATGTAGTTTGTCAACAGCCATGTTAAATTGGTCAGACCATTTAGTGTATTCTGCATGCTTGCTCATATTTTTTATTTTATTTTTTTAAGTTGATTAGATATGGATTTGTTCTTCTTCTGAAGTGTTTATAATGCCTTTGGCTTTGTGCATTTGAATTAATTCATAGGATTAAAATGGAGCCTTCTCAGTTTCATATTTATAAGTATATTCACATATGTATATAGCGACCCGCTCCACCACCACCATCCAAAAAAGGGAAAAGAACACTACGTATTTATGAATTACGTTATCTGTGAGGACGGTTATTGATATTGTTATCTGTCATAAACAGGTTGTGATTATGTCTGAAATTAGCTGATGACAATATACCAATACATTATACATGTTGTAAGTAAGAATGTAGCAAATTTCTATTTACTAAACAGGGTTTCTGCCAGAGGGTAAAATGGGTAAAATTCTGCACCTAAACTTTTCTGAGGGTAAGACTCTGTACCCTAAAATATTTGAAAGTACCATGCAAAATGTTGCAACTTGAGCATTTTGAGGCTAGAATTAAAGACTTTCAAAGTCTTTTTGGCCCCTTGGCCTCCTGAAGTGCCGATGAATCAACTCTAGAGCATCTAAATTTAAAAGATTTTCTGGGGCCCTCAGTGGTATGGCTTCAGCATGTGACATGCCTTTGCCACATTTACATACCATAAAATTCTTTTTCTGGAGGAAACCCTGCTAAAATTGATCTGATAAAGATCTTTAGGGAGTGCTATCATTAAAAATTAGTGAAGGAGTTCCAGGTATTGGACATGATCTGCAATACAGATACACTTACATGTACCATATAACAAATTTGTGCAAATTCATGAGGAGGATTTAAGTGAATTCACCAGCAATTATGTACCACATGACACCCCCTTCCTCCCCCCCCCCCCACCTTTTTTTTTCCATACAAGGATCATAGCGTCAGGATATTCATTGAGTGTCATGAAATCACTCGAGATTATTAGGTCACTCTACATATACATGTACAGCATAGTCATGATAGTAGGTACATGTAAACTTAATTCCAATGTTTACATGTTGAACCATGCATAAGTATGACAAGTAAAATTAATATTAACCCATGTTGCCAATGTGATGTCATGTAGATTTTGTTCCCCCTTAACGGAAGGTAGCGTAAGAGGGCACAGAAGTAGTAGAGATAGCAAAATTCCAGCCATCAGTCTGTTACATTGATTGAGCCCAGTATGTGATGAAATGTTAAGATATGATGATGAAATTTTTACCATAGATGTTTCCTACACAAGGCATTGGCAGTATAGCTTCATGTTTACCTTGACCTCTTTTCAAGGTTACTTGGCCCCGAAATGTGACCTGTCCATACAGCTCAATATCTAATGAACCACATAAGATAGAATGATGTAATTTATACTTTAATGCATCGTATGACAGGCATGAGAAGTGTTGTTCCATGTTGACCTTGTCCTCTTTTCAAGGTCACACAGCTGCTAAACTTGAATTTGAAGCAAATACAATATGTAGCTTATAATAATGCATCGTATTAAAGCCATGTGCAGCATCACACGCACCTTGACCTGAACATTTCACAGCATGTCCTGTTTGTTGACCTTGACCTTTTTCCAAGATCAACCGATACCAGGTCATAGAGCCACTATATGTGACTTTTGAGAATATATGATCTGTAATGTATCATGCATGCCTCATATTAAATGCATGTGAATCATCACACACGTGCTGACCAGATCTTTTTGTGCGGCAATAAAAAAAAACAAGGCAAAGGCCCAGCAACAAAATAGCAAAATTCGTCTGACCGGTTTTGCTGTTAGAGTGGCTCATCAGGGACTGAACATAGCAGTTAGGCCTTCTACTTATATACTACAGTGTCAACAAGATGTGTTGCTAACCTACTATAGTGATGTCACAGGGTGGTCAGTTACAAGCACTGGCCTAGGGAGTCAGTCCACCAGTCTTATGACCTAGTGGTCAGCAGTATGTAAATTACATATGCTAAATTGCCATGCTCCTTGAGGTGAAGGGCATTGTTGATAATCACTGGGATGACCGAATGGTATCTGGGGATCCAATAATCAGAGCAAGATAAGTTATTCGTGCAAGTGGTTGCTTTGGTGGGGGAGGTGGGGGGGGTATTGTTTTTCATTTCAGGAAACCAAGTTCTTTTCTTTGGGGAATCACTTATTCTTAGGAAGCAGAAGGACAGTAAATGGTAATTGTGTGTCCTCATTACTATTTATTATTTGTTGTAGCTGTTATGTAATAAAGACAAGAGTCCTTATTAAATGTATAGGTGTGTGGAGGAATGAGCAAAGAACAATAAAATGCTTTTTGTGCAGCAAGGCTTGTTTGTCACCCTTGACATTTTTTCAATGTCATCAGTACCAGAAGTGTATCCAGGTCAGCCATTTACTTATGAAACATTGATCATATGGAGGGCATGTGCAATGTGCCGACATGCTTCATAGCTGTAGGATGTGGGGCTTTCCTGTTACTTAGGCATGTGCAGCATAGCTCATCGTTGATTTTCATCATGTGAAGTTCATACCACACATTTATATCATATGAATAGCTATTTTCTACTGAATTTTAAACCTGTAGATCCAGTTTTGCTGTCTTAACAAAAATATGGCCTGATGAGGGACATAGATACTTTGGATCGTCCTACTATTTCTCATAACTTAATGATTTTATGAGTTGGTGCTCACCGCTGGATGAGGTTGTTCATCCGAACAATAGTTAACACTCTTTTTGGCCATTCTGTGGCAGTCTATTAACGCTTGTGCCAAATTATGGAAATGGACAATTTAAAATTGGCTCACTGTTTGCATGTGCAGCAGTTCAGAATAGCTGTATATGATCAGATAAAACTAGGCACTCTCTCGCCCCCACCAAACCTCTTGCAGATGAGGTAAATACCATGTCTCAGTTTCAAAAGGTCACTGCAGAATTTACTATACAATGGCTGATTCTTTTGAAGTTGAGGACATTAAAAATAAAAATGGAAAAACAAGAAAAGTTGACATCCTAATAACATGCAGACCTGGGGATAAATGAAGTATTCTTGATTTCAGTCCAGTAAATTCAGTGGAATAGGAAAACATGCCAGTGTTAATATTGTGACACTGGGGTAGTACAAGCAGACAGACCAGCTGGTGCATCTTGAACCAAGGCTTCCATTGTGTTGTGGTGAAAATAACTGGACAAAAACATGGCCTCAGGCCAAACAAACCCCCACATATTGAGCCAAATGATAACATGACGGGCAGGTTTGGCACATCTGCCCACAATGGAGTACTGAATAACAGTTGTAGGAGGACCTAGTAAACTAGTGAGTACACAGATGCATCAAAGTACATTGAACTGTAAAAGCCATATAGAGTGAAACCTGTACTGTGGGATTATTCCTCCTGTCTTGTAAAAGGGTCTTCATTGAGAGCCATTTAGACAGGTAAATTATCATATTGGAGAAAAACTTTTAGGTCTTGGAAATTGGTTTTAATATTTTAGTAATCAGGGAAGTGATCCAAACTCATCTGATGGATGATGCTGAACTGAAGGTTTTAACATAATGTATATGTTTTTATCACATGGTACTGGAGTCACAAACCAGGGGAATATCATGGAATATTGCCCTTACTTTGGTCTCTTTTGTTGAATCCATACATTGGGTACCCTTTGAAGTTAACAGATTCCATCATATTCAGTATACATGTGTATTCCGCCACTGCTATTCCATTTCCCGTCTACTTGTGGTACACTGTTACTGGTCTTAATTACTGCTATGGATGGGAAATATTATGTAACGTGTGGCACTAATGTAAATGGACGGGATCTACAGTCAGCAGGAATGTTGATTGGAGGTGTATGTGCATTTGTAAACCTTTTGAGGTCATCTACTGTTGGAAAATCGACTTACATCACATGCCTGGGGGATATTGATATATTTCAACTGAATCTGTTTCACCCCAGCCAGGATAAATCCAGGTTTTGAAGATAGGGTTTTTAGTCTTTGAAATTTGGTTAGAAAAAAATAATTTCACTTTGACTTTGACTTGGAACAAAAGGGTTATATGATCAAGAAAATAGAGTGTTAATTGAAGATACTTCATTGTGATTGGAAAAATAATGTTAAAATTTTGACATCTGGTGATGTCCATTGAAGGGAAGGACTGAAGATGAGATGATACTCAGATTTTTTTGGGTTGATATCAGAGCAGTATAATCATAGATACAGTGCTGAAATTAAGATAATTATCTAAACAACAAAGGATGAAACAATAATGCATGCAATTAGTTTGATGCAGACAGACTTCAGGAAAAAAAAGTCACATTAATCTTTGTTAGCTGAACCTGCCATTCAAGAAGACCACTAAAAGGATGGTGTGATTCGAATTGTGATGAAAGACTACATTTGCTGTGATACTAGCAGTATGGGTGGTCTGAAGGCAAAGATTCCACTGCGTCAAGTTATAAAGTTTAATTGGAGGCAGGTAATAAAGGACCAAACCTTACAAGTGCAAATCGTGTGCACTCACTGCTGAAAGGCTACCTGTGTGTATGATCTTGACAGGAAAGATGACAGTGCTGCCTGTTTGAAACTGAAAGATCACTATTCATCATGACAAACCACAGTCCCCATATCTTTTTTAAGACCAGCCTTTCATGACACTTAAGTCCATTGTCCCAGCAAATGTACTTTTATTTTAAGATCACCTAATATTAGACCATTTTTTGTTTGCCATAGAGGTGATCTTAAATTGAAGGTACTATTATTATAAATGCTCTTTAATCAATAAAATATCTCCAGTATTGAGTAAATATAATGCTTCCAACTATTAAAGTCAGGCTCATTTATTATAGAGACTTGAATACTCTCAATCAAGAAAGTCACTTCTTCTATAGTCCCACAAAAACACTGTCTGACCAAGAACATCTTTGCGTTGGCACTGTGTGCTACTATTAAAATGAATATGGTATATGTGTTTTGTGTACTGTTAACAAGGAGGGGGCACAAAAAATTCAGGGCAGGCATTTATTAATCATACTCCTATGGCAGAGTGTTTCACCATGGAATAAGCACAGTATTACTTTATGGTATAACTAACTACTTGTCCAATCACTGTGTTTCACCATGGAATAAGCACAGGATTACTTTATGGTATAACTAACTACTTGTCCAATCACTGTGTTTCACCATGGAATAAGCACAGGATTGCTTTATGGTATAACTAACTACTTGTCCAATCACTAAGCAGGAGGCTCCATCCCATGACTCCTACATATCACCTAATGTTTAGCAGCTCTTCATTAGGCTTGGTAAGTAAGGGGATATGCACAGAAATATAAGTAACACTGTCATGCAAGTGATGTTATATGTACAAGACATTCAAGTTTGGGTTGTGATGTGCTTTTACATAACAGGATAGAATAAGAGAGCTGAAAAACAGGGTCTGCCACTTTCTTCATGGGTATGTAAAGAGAGTCTGTGGGTTGTACTCTGTTGGGGTATTATATACTCTTATGTTCTCCGTGCTGTAACACTGTGAGCAGCATAAGAATTAGTGACTGTCATCTTGCCATTGACTTTGAAGTTATGGACATTAACCGGGAAGGTGTCCGTGTAAAGTCAAGTTACTTATGATGCAAATGGGAGTCATGAGTGCCAATTTGTATGCAAGCGTCCATAAAGTTTGAACAGGTAGTACCACGGCTCCCACCAGATTTTATACCTGCCACTTAACACAAGAATAACAGCTTATGCTGTATTCATTTTATTCCTGCCACTTAAGACAAGAATAATAGCTCATGCTTTATTCATTTACCTGGCTTTACATTTGGTGTGGCCATATACGTGTTAACTCATTTCTTTCCGATGGTAGATTTTCCCATCTGTTCAGTGTTGGGTGGGAAGTACATGTTCAAATTCCTTTAAAAAGAGCTTGGGCAACATATTCAGTATAAAGTCCGTGCATTTTCATTGCCCAGTAGTCATACTCCAGATAACACAGGAGCAACTGGAGCTTGATTTGTAATTCAGTGAACATGCTGACAGAAAAAAAAAAGCAAGATAATTGGACTAGTGCGGGGACTGTGGTGCTGCACAGATTTGAAACTTTTACCTGTACCATGTTGCTATATGTTCATTCTTTTACTTTATTCTCAGCTGTATTTAGCAACCTTTGAAGTATTGATTAATGTAATGTAGTTAGGATGATAAACAGAAAGCGTATTTAAGGACCCATGAAAATGTGTGTAATTTTGTTCTGAACTAAGGGCTTCCTGGTTTTATAATTTTCTTCTGATGCCTTGTATTGTGATCATACTAGTACGTGAACATAGCAGTTTAAAAGTGTGAGCAAACAATAATTTGGTTTTGGGGCTTGTGATATGTGGTAGAGCAGTCACACAGCTGAGTATCCCCTGGGGTAAGCTTGGAAGCATTATATAAGTACACAAGTGGCCCATAATAGCATGATTGTATGCCTTTATGAAAGGTGAGGAAGTATAATTATGCGATTGTGTACGTTAATTACTGGAAGCCTATTGTGGCGGGTCCTTCAGTTACATGCACATGTATAAATCACAAGTACCTGTGCTTCAGCACTACTTACATTGTATCCAGTCTACTTACATTGTATCCAGTTTATGTGATGGTTTTAAGTTCCAAGCTGATGTTTTCATTGCAGGTTTTTGTGGAGAAATTTCATTTCTTGTGTGTTGTTTCCATCTGTATGAACCTTTTAGTCTTCAACTTCATAGTCTGATCTCTAAATTGTGCACCCAATCGTTTGGTGAACAGACCAATCAGTACTTAACTAAATGGAATTTGTAGAAAAAATAGCTGTGGGTTGAGATGTTCAGAAAGGCAATATACACCAGATGAGTACAACAGCTACAACTAAAGCTTGTCAGACAATTTTGAAACACTGAATGTATAGGAACTGTTCCAGATGTATTTCTCTTGATTTGAGAAATTTGGTGGATTCATGTTACATAGCATGTTGACGAGCACATACATGTATCTTTTGTTTACTTTGTGCTGAACCATATTTGAGCATACACACAGGTTGTTCTTAGCTGTGCTATCTTTGATCTAACATGCCCATGGTAGGCCTTGGGGCATCTCCTTTTTTTTTTCAGTCACTGCGGGTTTATGTTTATGTGATATAAATTAATTCATTTCCCATGTGGTAATTAATGTTTATATAGCTGTGAATTAGAATGCTGAGGGTATTACTGTATGGTCCCAGAGATTGGTCAGATTGTTGTTGAAAAAGTCATCTGTTGCTACTGTGTGTAAGAAAAGCTGATGAAAATGAGAACCTGGCTAGGAAAGTTGTTTGTCCAGAAGAATTTGAGAACTGCAAATTAGGTTATGATTTAGCTGAATTGTGTTTTCTTCTAAAATTCTATCATTTATTGAGATGAGCAGTTAATTTAGATGGTTGGCTGTGAACCTGTACCATTTGATCGCGTCCAGTGTCTACATTTTTGTGTCCTGTCTTTTAATTTATACAGTGAAGCAATAAAAAAGGGAAATGAAACAAAAAGTAAGGGAATCACATAAATGAAAACAAGTTGGAAAATATTAACAATTATTTACTTTATGAGTACATTAATTGTGTCATGTAGCCAGGTGTGTGGATTGCTTTGTACAGCCAAACTGTCAAAATCAGACCCAGTTTTAAATGTGCAGTGCCTGGATTTTAGAAAATCAAATGCAAGAGATGCGTAGGACATGCAAATGTACCCTGTTTGTAAGTTTGCACACCCAGTTTGCCATTTTGTGGCTGATATTATGAGTAAATGCTATTTCAAAATAGATAGGGGAAAGGGTTAATGAGGAGAGCTTGTGGACAATGCTTTTCAAACTATCAGGTCCTCAGTTGATGACCAACCTCTACACAGACATGAACACATGTTACCCTAGCGTAAATATGCACAGCAAGCCTACAAAGTGTACAACACCTTGCACATTTTTTGTTCTGAATTTACTTGTGCTATTGATGATGCTGTAGCACACATCTGTTTGTGAATCATACAATTCTTAGAATGCACTTTTATGTACTGGGTAGCCAATGCAACTGTACATCCGAGTCCAGCTTGGTATAAATCTACACATTATGTTCACGTTTTTTCTTATATAGAGGTGGCTAAAGAAAAGTGTGAATTCCTGCAGAGTTTGCATCTTACTTGTAATATTTCCCTCCATTTTGCCAAAATGCATACTGTTTTCAAGATGTCCATTTCTGGCTTGTCTCCCTCAAAAAGGTTAACTCTTTAATTTGGCCTCTATACTATTGCAGTAGGTTTAGGATGGGCGGGGGGGGGGGGGGGCACATAGAAATGACATTTTTTAAAAAAGGTACAAGAGGACAGCTGTATAGTGGATATTCCCAGTCTTATTGAGCAACCAATGCTCTTGAATGAGTGTATTGCCTTCACAATGAAGCAAGTCCTGTTGTCTGTGACATGTAAAGCTTTGGTTTTGGGAGAAGCACAAATTTCAAAATAGGTTATACTAAGTCTCCCTCCCCCCCCCCCCCCCCCATGAGTGCTCCAAATTTGGTTTTCGCATCTTAACTCAGAATTTAACTTAGTGACATCACTATTTGCACATACAGTGGTACCTTTCTTGAGAGACCCCTCTAATGAGAGACCACATATCTTTTTAAGACCGGTCTCTCAGAACACTGTGCTATTTTTTCCATGTTGTTGTACCTCTAATGAAAGACCTCCTGTTTTGAGAGACCGTATTTTGACCCATGGTAGGTGCGGTCTCTCAAAAGAGGTACCACTGTAATTACAGTCCTCTATTAGGGCTTGGTCAACTTAGAACATGGAAGACCTTGACCAAATTCTCAAGGACACCACACGTCTTTTTAGTGAACTTGGTTTCCACATGATAACTAAAGACATGTTTGACCTGGGGCTCTCATATTGTACAATAACAGAGCCTTGTATAGGAGCTGGGTCAAGTTTGCAAATGGGTGGCCTTGAGTCAATTCCTAAGGTCACAGAGCCACATTACTGAATTTGGTTTCTGCTCAATAGCTGCAGAAGTTTTTGAGCCAGAGCTTTCATATTGTACATGTTTATATTGTCTTCTATAAGGGCATGGTCAACTTCAAAGAGGGGTGACCTTGACCTAATTTCCAATAGATTAATGAGGGTGAACATAATGACGGTAGGGTTGCAGCTATGTTTGACAAGCATGTCTTGTTTCAAGGTGTTTCAGTAGAGTTGCAGTCTTTGGTGTTGAAACTCCCTGTTGGTTGGTTTTATTTTGGGTACATTAAATTAACACCCAGATATAGATGATTGTAAATGGGACAGGGTGTGAAAATTCATATGATCCTGTTGTCCGGAACAAGGGAAATTCTTTTGAGGACAAGTGACTTTCAAATTTCACTTGGCCTATGGACAAGCACTTTTTGTTAGCATAACAGACACATACATAAACTCATGATGTGACATAATGATTTCCATTAAAACATGCCTTTTTAAACCAAAACTTAGGTGCTCTTCATTAGCACAACTGATATTATCAGGGAGGACAAGGGAAAATTTTGTGTCACTTGCCCTACAGACAAGTGAATGTGTAAGCAATTTTTCCTGTCCTGTGAGAAAACAATCTTTTTGGCATCCCAGTCATGTTATAAAACATCCTGAAAATGTTACAAAATTCAGGCAAATTTTTTGTCTGTTTATACATGCACATGACATATCCTCAAAGAAAGAAAGTACAATTGACAGTACACGTATGCATGTTGCAGGTTTGTGTGGGATGTTGAGTGTCAATTAATCGGCCTATAATGATGAGAAAGGTAGAGTGTATGCCTGAGACAGGCACAGAGTAATGTATGGGGGGAGGCAAACAGCATCACACCTGTGACTTACGAGCTTGTCATTAGTGGTGAACTTGAAACCAGTAGGCAGCTGGGAGGAAACATGTTATATGGGACATACAGTGCTCCCTCCTCCTGACACGTCTCATTCTAAGGCAGTTTCTGGTATAACACGGTGGGTACCATGGCTCCCACTGAAGTACTGTTCGCATTGTGCCCATATCAAAAGTCCTCTCGTTAAAGGTGCGATGCCATGGGCTTCACTGTGTCCTCCACCACTGACTGTCAAGAGTGGTAAAAGAGGGAACATTGCATTTTGTTGCGTGATCCACGGTTATGTTTGGAAATTTATCCACTGAGTAAGATCAGAATAGTTCTTGCTCCATAATTCTAGAGTTGCTACCCTAGCAACTGCATTGTGAGGCCATCAGATTAACAATTTGGTTGATGTACATGATGACAGCTGTAGAGTTGGAATAAGAGGTTAGGGAAGTTGATCCAAAACTTTTTGGACATACCCGCAGTAGTATACAAAGTTACAAGTGGGTGTGTTTTTGGACAGACCTACAATACAAAATTGCCAGTGGGTGTGCAACACCATTCCTCTATTGATGTAGCAAGCCTTGTAGATGTGCATCAAGCTATTTTCAGTGGCAGCTTGTACAGAATATTTTGTTTAGTTTTAGTGATTTTCAGGACTGTGAAAGTGCAAATAATGTGATTTTTTTTATTGGTTATTATTTAATTAATCAAGTGGGAAGGGGTGTTTAAAGCAAAACCAAGGAAAAAAAAGATCACAGCTGAATGTGCTGGCACTGTCTTTTACATGAAATTTATTTGGAGAAAGGTCACACAAACAGTGAAGTGGGAGTCTCATGTGTTAACCCTTACCTCCCCCCCCCTGCCTCCCAGATGCATGTAGAAAAGTTACTTACATGCATCTTATTTGTGGGCATGAGATCCAGACAGGTTGAGAGTAGTACATAATCATTGTGGCAGAATTTGTACAGAATACAGTGATAGCAGACAGTATTGCCAGCACAGTGCATATCTTTAGGACAGTCACATCTGCCGTGTACCTGAGGTTAATACATGCTGCAGAACATCACAAGTGATTTCTGTGTTTCTTTGGTAGACTGAGTGTGGGCAATTTGCTGATCTGGAACACTGATCATACATGGCATACTCAGTCAGATCTTTTGATTTGATTTAATTGTAGTAAAATATGTAGTCACTATTTTTTTTCTTGGTACAATGGTACCTCTTTTGAGAGACCACTCCTACAGTGAGTCAAAATGCAGCCTCTCAAAACAGGTGGTCTTCATTGGAGGTATAACAACATGGAAAAGATAGCGCAGTGTTTTGAGAAAGCGGTCTTAAAAAGATATGCGGTCTCTCATTAGAGGGGTCTCTCAAGAGAGGTACCACTGTACAACAAGGATCCCCGAATGTGAGATCTGAATTTAGATGATGTGAACCTTATAATCATGTTTACACTGCATGAATAATGAAAATACATTTTACATGAAAAATATTTTTAAAAACAAATGTGAAACACAAAGTGTTCTGATTCATGTTTTGTGCTGACCCTATTACAGTATACATGTACATGAACTGTAGGTCTATAGACCGTAACATGATCTAATTTTAACATTTTTATTGCAATGAAGAGCAATGATGGGATCACATTTGTACAATGAACTTTTCCAACTTGCATTTTTTTTCATTGAATTGTATTGTGTTACCAAAATGCAATTTCTTGTAGTTCCTGTACAGTGACTACGTGTATATATAATTCGCAGAAATACCCAACCTTGTTCCTGTCACCAAGGTCCACATGTGTGTGTGCAGATCAAACAGAACACATAAAACAAATCTGAATGGTCTGCTACCCTGACTTCCGTAATTTATATTTATTTTGACCGTAGTTTAAAGACAGATGCATTGCACAGTGGAGTTGCACAACGACCAGGGACAATGGAGAGATACACATGTATATGTTTGATGTAGTGCTAACTGCTTGAACTTGTTTCCTGTTTGGAGACTGGTGGGATGTTGTTTTTGCAGGGAGCCATCTCTTTACCCTCCAAAGAAACAGCACACACATAGTGGTTTGGCTACACAAGCAATAAACATGTGACCTTCTCAAAAAGAAAGTTGAAGGTGAACAATTCGCTGAAAGTTATGGCAAGTTTTGCTCCTTGAAAGTTTTTTTTATATATCAATTTACATGTAAGCCTTAGTAACAGGTGCCTGATGGAGTCCTTTCACATCCACTCAACTGTGTAGCAGATTGTTGGTCTGCTTTTCATAGTTTAGTTATTGGTCACCCATGTAGTATTAGTGGTGGGGAAGCAGGGACAGATGGTTGTGATAAGCAGCAGTTTGCCAGGTTGCACCAGGTACCCAGCTTGGCCTAGCCTGAGGTTCATGCAGCCAGTACCATCTCACCTATACAGTGACATAGATATTAGTCCATCTCCAAGGATCAGTGCTTTAGTACTGCCACCTAGCAGTGGCAAGGAGTGGTAGCTTCCATGATGTCTTCATCCTATGAAGCAATAGGTTGAGGTTTTCAGCTTTCTCACTCACATAAATTCATTACACACACATACCATAGACTAAGCAGTTTGATACTTTTCAAAGTCATTCCATATACACGTATGTAGAAGTAATGAGGGTGTCAGTTAATTTGCACCATGAACAATTTGCTATACAAACTTTATTTTTTTGTTTTTTTTCCCCCTAAAAATTTAACCTTACAACCCACCAGGTAATAGGTTCCGCAAAATTGGTAATGGCTCTTGTGTTTTCATTAAAGTTTACTGGTGTTCAACTTCCTGTTTTAATAGTGATTACAAGTATTGTTATCCAGTACAAAAACAAGTAGCTTAAATGACTGCCACCTGGTATCCCTGGTGAGTGATACTATATAAATATACAGCAAAATTAAGTGAATACTTGTGCTGCTGCTATAATATAGCAGCAGCACAAGGATTCACTTAATTTTGCTGTATATTTATTTGAGTTGTACTGATGGCACAAACTGTGGAAATAAAAACACAGTGAAAGAGTATTTTAACATAGGGTTAGTAGAAACGATGACCAATACAGTAAAATTGGAACTTCAGTTAAACATGTTAAATGCCTGAAATGTGAAAAATGTGAAAATTTATACACATGAAAAAAAGTTGTTTACAGTCTTAAGACTAGAAGCCTAGTATTGTGATGTTGAAGCTGCAGCATGGCAGTACCAATGGCAGATTGGTCATAATTAAGGGCTGACAACTGGTAGCAGCAGTCAGACCCATTTCGAAACAGGTTTGATAATGAAAACCCAGCTGAAACTCATTTCATCAGTTCAGGATATATGTACACGTGTATCTCACAGACGGTCATATTTCTGATGTAGTCAGCAAATGCTAACATACAACAAATATCCTGTAATTAACCATCCCTGCACATTGATCTAATTTTTGCTGGGCAATATGATGTGACTACTTTCAGTTTTAAATATTGGAGGGGTGGGGAGAATTAACCTGTCAAAACAGAAGTAACAGTCATGTAGGGGTATTTTTTTGTTATTGGACTGCTTAAGGGTAAATAAAACCTTATGTTTGGGGTCAGGGTTAAATCGGGTTCTGTTGGGATTCATTTGTGAATGAGTCAAAGTGACCTTGGCCCCCATATATACACATATCGCAAAAAAACAAAATGAGCTGATGTTAAAATTGTTGTTTATAAGGACATAGCAAATCCAGTTAGTCACCTCATTGGCACACAAGGGAACACAAAGAGAGAGAAACTTCTGTGTCATTTCAGTCCAGGTTAGATAGAGGGTAGACTTTGCAAAATCTGTTACAAATACAAGGAGGCAGTGGGCTGTGACTGGAGAACAGGAACACCTGCAGTAGTGGGCCTTAGCCAGCCAGTTCATCCATAAGTCACTGCACACTGGGGACACTGCCAGGCGAGTGCTCTGAGAGTACCATTTAATACAGGTCAGAGGTCACATGTATTAATGTGATAACGGGGAAAGTCAAATCAGGCCATACACATTGAGTTACAAATGTTATTGTTAGCTTATGTGGCTTTGGGAAAATTTCAGAGTGGTGGGAAAAATGTAGGTCCTTGTGCATAATGTGCAATCAGGGAATGTTAGTCCTTGCTTGGAGAGGATTCTTTGATGAGAGACCACATCCTTGTATTGTTATGCCTGTTGCTGTCTTCTCTGGGTTATTGGGCTTCTGTTGAAATCTTGATGACTTCTGGAATTGTTGCAAGGTTTGTCAAAGAGGGACACAGTTGTTGATGTACTATAGGCTACATTGCAGCAAAAACAGGTCGAGATGTGACCAAACTGTTATAACATGTATAACTTATTTCAACTGGCTAACAATTTTGTTGTTGTTCAAAATATTGTGTTCATAAATCAAAAACACTCAAAGGGAATCAAAGTCAAACATGTATGCAGGGAGCAGGCAGGCAAAAACTCTTCATAGGTTCCAAAACTCTACCCTATGTTGAAAATGTGTGTACAGAGGGCACAAAGAGACATCAAAACTTATGGTGCTGTGTGAATGATACCTTGACATCAATGTGTCAGGTAGTCCATGTAATACTTTGAAGGGGAGAAGATGTTTACTTCTAGTATTATAATTAATTGCAAATTTACATTTGTCAGTCAAATCCAAAATTTTGCAACCATAAAATTTCAGGCCTTTCTTGGAACAAATCCTTGGCAAGCTGCAAATAGCTCTCCTGAAGCTCACTCCCGGACAGCTGTGGGGGAGCTGCTCATATTAACTCATTGTCAAATCTGCTCTCTATGAGAGTCATGCACAGATGCCATGAAGTGTTTCAGGTGTGTGAGAGAGAGAGTGTGAGTGATTGCTCCCCTTAAACAGCAAGGCCTGAAATTTGGTTTATGTTTTCTTTACATGATACTTCATGTATCCCTCATTTACATATATCACCTTTAAAAAAAAGGAAAATCTGGTATGGTCTGTGGTGCCATATTGCAATGTATTATCCATCCAACAGGTAAGGTCACAGTGACCCTGAAATCTGGACCATGCCTGCACCTCATTGAAATCTGGGATTGTGTCAATGCTATATGGACAACTCACAATCGTAATGAGTTTCTCATAACATAATGTTGAGGGGTGTGTTTTAGACCTGAAAGTTGATCCAGAAGGTCTGTTGTCTTGGCCATTAACCAAAATTGCACATACAGAGTTTTAGGCCAGCAGCAAAAACAAGTTAATGTCTGTGGATAAGATGGTCTTACTCTTAGACACTTTAATCAATGAAATCAACAAGTTTCATGAAATTAGATTGGAATACATACATGTATGATCTATGTGGAGCACATGCATAACTTCAATCAATGAAGTCAACAGGTTTCATGGGAGATAGATGTGGAGTATATGTATACACAAGGTTTTTGTGTTTTTAGGCTCTAAGGAGAAAATTCACCTGTCTCTTCCAGAAAAGGCTATAATGCAGAATCTAATGCTGTGTTCACACTACTTCGATTTTATTTTCGGAATTAATATTCGCATTTTTGCGCATCCTGAATGTGTGTTCAGACTGTTTACCCGACTACCGAAATAAATGCGGATGGATCTTTCACACTGTAAGGTTTAACTCGGTGATTCACCTGCTGATTGGGGGGCTTGCACATGTTTGATATTCGGCAAACATGAACATTTTGTGTTCACACACGCAACAAAACTTGAGCAAGTAGCCACTACTGGTTAACATGCGCAAAAATACCACCTCCATCATAGCTTTTGCTTTTGGAAGCGGCTTGTGCATTCTTAAAGGATTGCAGAAGAATTATAGCCGGTCTGAACACTACTTTTGCCAGTCTTACGAATAAAATGCGGTAAATTTTAGCAGTGTGAATGGAGCTTCAGACCCAGAATGCATCAACAGAGTACATGTAGACTTCTAGCTATTAAGTGCTTTCAATTCCGGACCGTTTCGTCGCAAATCACTAAGAAAATACTGCAGAGATGGCAATTCATAAGCACAGGATTATAGCCTGACATTCTGTGGGTAGATGGGCAGATATGTTGACTGGTTGCAGATGCGCATGCAAGGCACCACACTTGTAAGACTGCTGGTCCAAGTGCTTTTGTTGGGGCACCTCTGGCCTTAGCCAGCATAAGGTCTCTTAGTTCTGTGTTAAACCTGTCTCCCCCTTTACTGAGTTGGTATCATTTTTCTCCAACTCGGGTGGGCGTATGCATTATAGGTAGAAAAGGGGCTGACTTTAGTTTTTGTTCAACATATATGTATACCAAGTTGAGTGGCTCCTATAGGATAAAATCACCATGGAAAGCTCTTGCAAGGATAACATGAAAACAATTTACTCGGAGGTGGCTAATGGCTAATTACTTCACGTATTGACAAAATCAGCAAAGGGCACTTGGTGCAGTTTGGTACCATGCAAGCAAAGTGCTCAAGTACTATCAATTTCCAGAGTTGCCAAATGCATCTCTCTCATACACATGCCAAGAAATATACATATATGCACAGTTGAATGATCATTACAGTTGTCTGTCAATGAAGGCTTGTACAAGGAGGACTTGATAAAGTGGTCTGTTGGTTCAGGTAGATTTGTCCAGACAAATAATGTGTGTAAAATGGAACAGTTGATTTCACATACTTGTTTTAAAAACATGAGTACGAAAACAAAATTGATGCATCATAAATTCTCACATTTTCCCTATATTTTAATTTTCATGCATTGTTTTCTGATTGCGCAAAACTCTGAAAATAAAAACCCAATTATGAAATAGTATTTTAACATCACGTTTATAGGAACTATGTCCAAAATGAAAACTTCATTCGAATGCCCAAATGCAAAAATGGTAGAAATGTTTACATGTGAAAGTCAAATGCCTGACTGCAAAAAAAGATGAAAATTTGTATATGGGAAAATGCACACAGTAACATAATGTGTGGTATAAGCATAGAATGTGTGCTTTCCTTACTCCAAAAAATGAAAACCCATTAAAGAGGATCATAATGGACTCAAATAGAAAACTTGGTAATAACTCTTCAGGGTCCCATAGATCTGTCATAACCTGCTTATCTTTACAAGCAACTTTACAATGCAGTAAAGGTGATCTGTTTTGTGAGCTAATGCGGCTGTTTGCCTAGCAGTTCACAGGTCCTGCTGAAAATTCTATTGTGTGCATTGTAACTACGTACCACCCCTGTTATGTCAATTTATTTTGGCTACACACATTCAAACATCTGCGATATTAAGGTCACATTGGTTAGTTTTTTGGGTGTGCCCCTTGAGTATAATTCAGGAAAAAGTGTTTTTCAAATACTGTTATATTTTATTGAAGGATTGAAGGCCTGTCGTTTTGTCAGGTGATATTAACAGGTAAAAGTGGTTTTCAAATACACTTACAGTTTATTGAAAGTCTGTCAGTTTGTCAAATGAAACCAAACACAGATTTACGTCACACCCAGCTTTGGTACTGGTACACAGACTTTGCAGAATTTAACTTACTCTGCACAAAAGTGAACTTTCCTGTCAAAATAACTTGTTCAATGTCCTGTTGTGTTGCCTGGACCATCACAATGTGGGTGCTGGAAAGACGAGACACATTGGCACATGAATGAAAGCTCTTTTCAGGAGGAACTTGAATATGCAATTCTCATCCAATTCCAAGACAGTATTAAGGAAAATGTGTCACAGATAGAAAAGAGTTAAATGCAATTCTCATTTAATTCCAGTACACTATAGAGGAAAATGTCTGACAGGTATGAATGACGTAAAATTAGTTAAATGGTAATGTGCCCTTCTTGTATCAGTGTGGCAAAGGGTATGTGGTGCAGAATTGTCATCTACTGATACCCAGATCCAACCTTCTGCCACTTTTCTCAAAGCATCCATAGTGGCTGCTTGAAGTTCAACTCCTGTCACAAATTAATTACTTATAATTTAGTAATTATGACCCCCCCCCCTCCAAAGGAGGAGGGGGTATATAGCAATTACTTGGTCTGTGTGTGTGTGTGTCCGGACTGACAGTTTTCACAGAATAACTCGAAAAGTTTTTTGCTTAGGGCTTTCATATTGTACATGTTTATATTCCTGAATAAAGTCTATGACAAGTTTGAAGCTGGGTGACCTTGACCCAATTCCCAAGGTCACAGAGCCATTTTAGTGAATTTGGTTTTCACACAATAATTTGAAAAGTTTTTTGCATAGGGCTTTCATATTGCACATGCTTATAGTCCTGAATAAGGTCTCGGACGAGTTCCAAGATGGGTGACCTTGACGTAATTTCCAAAGTCACAGAACCATTTTTGCAAAAATTTGTTTTCATTGGATAACTTGAAAATTTTTCTGAATAGGAATTTCATATTGCACATGCTTATAGTCCTGCATAAGGTTTTAGACGAGTTCAAAGACAGATGACTTTGATCTAAATCCCAAGGTCACAGAGCCATTTTAGTGAATTTGGATTTGACAGGATAAATTGAGAAGTTTTCTACATAGGGCTTTCATATTATACATGCTTATAGTCCTGAATGAGGTCTCAGCAGAGTTCAAAGATGGGTGACCTTGACCCATTCCCAAGGTTACAGAGCTGTTTTAGTTAATTTGGTTTTCACACAATAATTTGAAAAGTTTTGGACATAAGCCTGTCAAATTGCAGGTGAAAACAGTCCTAGATAAGGTCTCAGACTAGTTTGAAGATGGGTTGCCTTGATCTAATTCCCAAGGTCACAGAGCCATTTTAGTCAATTTGGATTTCATATGATAACTTGAACAGTTTTCTGCTTTGGGTTTACATATTTTACATACTTATAGTCCTGCAAATGTCTCTGACAAGTTTGAAGATGGTTGACCTTGACCAAATTCCCTAGGCCATTTTAATGAATTTGGTTTTCACACGATAAGTTGAGATGTTTTTAACATAGACCTTTCTTACTGCACATGGATTTAATCCTACATAAGGTCTGAAATACGTTCAAAGATAGATCACCCGGACCCAAATCCCGAGGTCAAGGGGGCATAGATCTAGCAATCTGATTGCATTTTTTATTAAATATAGACCCCATTCATTTACCAAACTCTTTAATCTCTCACTTGCTGCTTCATGCTTTCCAGATTCATGGAAAAAAAATCTAATTTGTGCCCTGTATTCAAAAAGAACAATAAGCATGTAAAAAAAAGCAAAGCAACTACCGCCCTGTCTCATTACTGTGTAATGTTTCTAAAGTTTTCAAACGTTTAATGTTTAATGTTCTGTACTAGTACTTTATTTGTCATGATCTACTGACGCGCAAAAACTCTGGGTTTAAGAAAAACGACTCTACTATCAACCAGCTTATCAAAATCGTTCATGATATATATAATGGCCTGGAACTACAAAAAAGAAGCCAGGATGGTTCGACATCAGTAAGGCTTTTGACCACATGTGGCATGAGGGTCTTCTTTTCAAATTAAGACAGCTGGGTATTGAAGGTCCTTTACTTGAGTTTATCGGTAGTTACTTATCAAATCGCTTTCAGAGAGTTACGATTGGTGGTCAGTCGTCCTCTTTGCTTCCTGTAGAGGTAGGGGTACCCCAGGGCTCTATTCTGGGGCCTCTTCTTTTCCTAGTTTATATTAATGACATAACTGATGATATTGTGTGTGAAATTAAGGACACTTAAGACACCAAAAGCCTTTGCATGGCCGATTTTGAAATTTTAACGGTTTTTACAAGATGAATGTCCTTTCTATTATTTGTCAAAATTTCGAGCTTTTAACTAAAGTAGAAATATGAGAAAAACGCCAAAAACCACACAGGCATGTGGATATCCGAACATCCATGTGCCATTCTTTTGGTTTGCAGCTGCCAAACGGAACAATGCCACCCGTCAATCATACTTAACAACCTGTCACGTGGCTGCAGGTAGCAACGGCCCATGGCAAAAAGAGAGTGGTATCAGGGCGGCAATGCGAAATAAGGCAGCATGCTGAAAGTATGTTTGTGGGCACGGAAAAGATGCAAACATGCTAACATATCATAGCCTTAGTGCTTTACTTTATAGTTATCTTGCTTGTTTTGTGTTCGAATGAAGGGAGACTTTAAATGTTCAAGAGGAGCGGGAATCGTCAGACGATAAACTTCAAAGGCCGTGCCGCGAGGGATTACCCGAGTGGTCCTTCACACCAAAGACAGGCGGGGAAAACAACTGACACCCTAATCAACAATACCCATGTACATAATAATACTTTATCGGAACCCAGGGATGAGGAAATAAAAGTACAAATAAACACATCGAAATAAGCATAAACGTGAACAGCAGAGAAAACACACCAAATAGCGTTACAAAGCTCAGGTTGGAAAAAAAATGAAACTCATTGAGAAAACAACTACAAAATAATGACAAGCTGACTAAGTAAAGTGTAAAGACAAGTCTAACAAGCTAACTACATAAAGTATACAGATAGGAGACGAGTAAAAACAATAAAATACTATCCCTATAAAAACGGAATGAAGAGGTAGGGGGCGGAAGACCAAACCCGCCATCCGTACACTGACCAAGAGTGGCCGCAGGCCGCCCCACCGAAGCAAGGCAACACAACTTTCGTTGCCAGGCTTGAGGTCACGGGGCCGAAAGGGCCGCCTCCATGACGTCACGCTTTGAAACCAGACTGTCGCTGTCGCCGTTCGACAGATCGCTGAATAATGTTTTCCGTACTTCAAAGGCTAATTGTTTATTCAACAATTAACATCACAGACACCCAAATATGGGACATATAAATTCTTTTGAGTATGACGAGTACACACATATATGATATGTTATCCTAGTGCAAATACATTTTGAGCTAGGATGGACTAAAGTGGGATTTATTTTTGGTGTCTTACCTGTCCTTAAGCTTTTCGCTGACGACACTAGCATTCTGGAGATAATCCATGATCCCGTTACCTCTGCAGGTCGGATGAAAACGGATCATGTTCATATCTCTGCATGGGGCAAACAGTGGAAAATGTCTTTTGATGCTAATAAGTCTTTAGATGTTTTGTTTTCCACTAAACATAATAAGCCACATCACCCACCTTTACTCCTTGGCAATTCTGTTATACCAGAAGGTACTAGCCATAGACATTTGGGCATTATACTTTCTAGTAATCTAAAGTGGGATACCCATATTACACACAATTGTGGAAAAAGCGAGGAAACAACTGTCCCTCCTCCAGACTTAAATTTAGGTTATCTCGCAATACTCTGATTGGGCTTTACAAATCCATGGTATGACCTATCTTAGAATATGGATGCATAATTTTTGACAATTGCTCACAGACTCTTTCTGATTCCCTCGAGTGTGTTCAGTGTGAAGTACAGTCTGACGTCGATTTAACGGACCTCATGGGGGACAAAGAAAAAGTCCGGTATCTCGATCGTCCGCTAAACTGATTTGCAACATTTCACCAACATACATGCACACACAATATCATGGGATCCAATACATTGTATCACATTGTATATCTGCATGTTGTACCAATTGAAACGGACATTTTTTATAACTTTTTCATGCTCATGTACAACATGCATACCATACAATGCCAATGGTCAATGCGTCCGGGAAAATGAAGTTCAAAAAAAAAGAAAAGGAAAGAAAGTTGTACATGAACCCAATTTTATTTACAATTAACAGGTAAATCGAGAGTCGTCATAATGACTTTCTGGAACCAGCCAAGTGTCAAAATCTAGCGGTAAAAATCAATCCATTTTGTGGGGAAAGCACAGTCAATCACATTCACAGTTTATTCCTTGCTTTCCAGTCAATTTTTATCACCATCATTAAACACAATCGCAATAGAAGCCAGACACGATCACAAATTTGAGATGATTGAAAAGATAAAAATTAAAATTGTTCACTTCCATCCCCGGGCCGTCGGCCTCAATAAAGACAAAAGTTCAGTTCCAAAGTTCACAAATAAACCACGCCCACGGTAAATCGTGTCACATATTGTCCATGTTCACTCACTCAGTCTTCATTGTGTACCATCATCTCGCGGTTGACGATCGCGAATAAAGTCCGTTATCTTTTGTTGCTTTCTCTTGCTGTTGTATGATCGACGACTGGCCAAACTGGCCAAACGTTTCAACTGCAAAATTTGAATCGATTCCGTGTCATGTTGAGCCTCTAACCACCGTACACACAGATCAAAACATTTTGCCGCTTCACCATGTGAAGGGACAGCTTCGGGTTCTTCGTCGGAGCTGTCATTGTCTTCTGTTTCAGCACTTTGAGGATTCACAATTTCTGCAACAATGTCATCCTCTGTCATTTCCTCGAACGTTGCAATATCATTGTCCGCACTAATCCATTCTCGGACATCGCTGTCTGTCAACCTTTGGCCCGAAACTGATTCCAACATGTCAGTCATCGTGACGTTGTCGGAGCATGTGATCACTGGTGGCACAGTTTCAGTGGATTCAGTGCTGCCCTCTCGCGGTAAAAGTCCTCTTTGGAATGTTTGCTTGATGGATTCCGCTGTTGCTCCACGCCATGCGTCACCTATGATATAAACTGCGTCCTTCAGAGACACACTTTTCAGAGCCTCTATCAAGCTGCTTGATTCCTCCTTCTCTTCAATCTCTAGCAGTGTCCGGAGCAGTTGCTTCTTGTAGCGCCTCTTCCAGCCTTCCAGTACGCCCTGGTCAAGAGGCTGCAACACTGATGTTGTGTTTGGCGGCAAGAACTCACATTTGATCAAACCGTCAGGTGTGGCCAAATCACCATGGGGACGGCAGTTGTCAATGAACAAAATCGCTTTCCGTTGTAACCCTTTCTTTCGTAGGTAGGCCTTCACCTCTGGCACAAAGTGATCAAAAAACCACATGCTGAAAATTCTGCTGTCCATCCATGCACTTTTCTGATGCGTGTAAATCACAGGTAATGCATTCATGTTCACATGTTTGAAGCACCGCGGTTTGGCTGACTTTCCTATCACCAGGGGCGTAAGGAGGTGCCCGCCGCTAGCATTACAGCATCCGAGCAAAGTTAGGCGATCTTTACTTTTCTTGTAACCAGGGGCGGCCTTCTCATTTCCATGGGCAAGTGTTTTAGACGGCAAAAGTTTCCAGTAAAGTCCGGTCTCATCTGCATTATACACTTGCTCGTCAACCAGGCCTTCCTCCTCCATAAGCTGTTTCACTTTCTCTCGGTATGGGGCAACCTCATCCGTATGCGCTGATAAAACTTCCCCTTGCACACTAAGCTGACGTATGCCATGCCTTTCCTTAAAACGCTTAAGCCAGCCAGTCGTAGCTTGAAATGAGTCCTTTTCTTGTTCGGGGTTGATTTTCTGGTGAAATCACAAAGCTTGCTCTTGAAGCAGTGGTCCTGATATGGGCACACCTTTCGCCCGCTCTTGGGTAAACCACGTGTACACCGCACGTTCCAACTTTTCGTCCTGGGCGATCTTCAGACTTTTTCTTTCTAGCCCGTCACTTGTTTCAAGATTGTCTGCATATTTCATGAGCTTTTCTCTGTCTTTCTTGATGTCACTTATCTGCTGCTTGCTCACACCGTAATTCTTGGACAATTCTACGGCTTTCTGGCCACTGTCTAGCTTCTGCAAGATCGCTAGCTTGTCTGCAATAGACAACCGCTTTCTCTTCTTGCTTTCCGACATGATGTAGCACGTACAGGTACGCTATCATAGAGGGAACTGATTTTGGTTGAAAATTCACCCATATTTATTGCAAAGTTGGTAGCGTCATGTATCACACCATGCCAAGACAACTCAGTTCAAAGGCAATTGTAACAATACTGCTCAAACTCAAAGTTATTTCAAGTGACACGGCTAGAACAATGCAAAAATCACATCAAGCGGGATGCCAGCCAAGGTGCGAACGGACGGAGCGGAGTAGACTAAGTCAAACTGCATCGTTATTTTTACTGACAGAGTTCAACTCACTTTGGTGTCTGACGGCTTTTTTATTCTCAGGACTTAAGTGAGCAATTTTTGGGGGACAGACAGTAGGTCCGTTAAATCGAAAAGTCCGGTAAATTGGCGTCCGCTAAATCGACGTCAGACTGTAGCTCGCATTTGTTTAGGAGCCCTTAAACGTACTCCCTGTCATCTTATGCTTAAGGAATTAGGCTGGCCTACTCTAGCTAAAAGATGCCATTATTTCAAATTAATCATGTTTTCCAAAATGGTTAATGGTCAAACTCCCGCTTATCTTTTGGATCTTGTTCCGAATAACAATGGTCAGCCCACTGTCCAGTTAAGAAACTGACGCAGCCAAAGACAAATCAGGCTTAATTCCTGACGGTTTGGAAATTCGTTCATTCCTTGCACTATTCAACTTTGGAATGATCTCTCTGACGACATAAGACATTCTGCAACTTTATCCCAATTTAAATCTTTGAAAAATGCTTTATTGCCTGCAGATCCTGTTCCTGTTTATTACTCACACGGCAGTCAATTTTCAAATATCATGTACATTTGTTTGTGCATGGGCTTATCCGGACTAAATTCCCACCTACACAGATTTAATATACTGCCGTCTCCAGCTTGTAAATGTCTAAATCGTGACGGAAATACTCTTGATTTTTTCCTAGAATGTCCCTATTATTCAGTTCCCAGGAAACCCCTTTAAGAACGGTTTGTTACATTCTAGCTCTAGGTGTGAATCCTAGTCTTGTAGTCTATCTAGCAAGTGATATATCACTTGCTAGATAGACTACAATACTAGGATTCACACCTAGAGCTATATATACTTATCAGGTATATATACTTATCAGGTATCTTACACATGGTAACAATGACCTTTCTGCAAACCTTAACATTCAATTCTTTGATGCTGTGCTAAAATTTATTTCTGACTCTAGACGATTCATATTTTGATTACCATGTTGATCCTGTCTATATTCAGTTTATAGCTAAGACTATCATCATTTCTTTGGTTATTGAGCTAGTGACATAGTGGATCTGTCTGGATGAAGAAGTTGCACTTATTCATTAATCGACATGTTTCTGCTTGTAGGTGTTTACTTCATAGCATCCAGGAAAGTGTATTTTTCAATATTATTGTAACTATGAGTGGTACATATTAAGCATCTTGTGAATTGTATTGTCCTGTGTGTGTTGTATATATTCTGTGTGTCTCTCTACGTCTGGAGAGCCTCTATTTTAGTGTCTTGATGCATACTATTAGGTGATCCAGAATAAATAAGTATGTTTAAATTAAATTATTTATATGGTGTGCAAAATTTACATTCTAAGGTGCACAAGGTAACAACCTTATGAGGTATTTTCATGTGGTTGAAAGTTTAGAGGATGAAAAACGAAGGACAGTTGGCTAATGCAAGTACATCTGTCTGTCTGTGTACAACAGCTTCATGGAATATTTATAATTTCACTTTGTGTCTTTCTTATCCCACTGACTACAAATTATAAATGTCACTTAAAATTGTGTTTGGATGGGGGCTAGGTTGCAGGTTCCTCAATGTCAGACTCCATACTCATCCTGCTTAGCATTTCAAAATGCAATGGCTAAGAGGAGTCGTGGCTTTTTCACGTTCCTGAGTGATGGATCGCTGATCGTGTAATGGCTACACCTTGTGAAATGTGAGTCATCTTTTTTGCATTGCCAGTCTAAATTTCCATCAGTCACTGCCAGACAGATTGGGATCATATTTGAAGCAAATTACTCCAGAAGGTACAGATGAACAGTGTCTCTGTAGGTCAAGTGAAAGTTTTCTTTGTCTTTCTGTTTCCTGCCTTTTGTCTGATTGTTCTTTCCAGTCACACATTTTGTGACATTCTGTGATGTACATATACTCTATCATTTGCACAATTGATAGAAGACAGTTAATTGATTTAAGTTAATGTTTCAAAGATTGGCTTCTTTTCATGTAGAACTGCTGCAGTTGACAAGTAGACCTCCGTTTCTTCAGGTGCTCTTTTGCATACTCGGGTGCCCCATCAGATAAAGTTTGAAGCAGCAGAGAACAGTGGATGAAATGATAATATTTGTTGGTCAATGTGACCTGTTGAGCCCACTGAATGTGAGGCAGCCATCACATGCCTTAGTAATGAAGGCCTTATAGATTATGTGGTTCATTCATACAAAGAATTTATCATGTCTGTTGATGCAGCAAGGTTTGATGCTTGACAGATATTGCAGAAGTTAATTTTACAAAAATTCTACATGTTCAACTAACCCTCTGTGGTCTCCATATGAAAAAAAAATGGAATGAAATACCTGATGCTTCACAATGACACGAAGATACATGATATACAGTGAAACCATGATGTAGTGACACGAAGATATCCGTCATACTTGTGCTCACTTGACAACACAAGGTTTAAGGCACAATTTAAAATTCCTTGACTAAAAATTAACCAACTTATCTGACATATTCAGGGAACAGATGGTGTCATTCAAATGAGGTTTGATTGTATCTGTGTTGAAAGCTGTGTAATTATAGTAAGTTTACAGGACATGGCTGAGGTGAGAGGGAAGCTGTAAAAGTACTCAGTGGAGGTGACTGGAAGATGTGTGCCAAATGTATACAATACCAGGATATGTCCTATGATGGTGTTTGATAACAAGAATAGATGCCGTGTAATGGTGTTTGACAACAAGGCTCCATAACCATGGTAGAACTTGACATGTACATGTATCTCACAGCCACAACGTAATTACATTGGTGATGATGTGACTACTCGCATCATACAATGAAGGTAATTTGGGCTGCATCAGTCTCTCACAGTTTATAATAGGCACTCAACAGCATGGTGTCTGTACAAAATGATGACTGATTTGTGGGATTATACCACATTCCCCATCTCATCTTTTTATACTTCTAGTCAATATCTGATTGCCGTACCTGGGTCAGATACATGTATATAAATTGCACCATTTTTTCCTGCTCAACAAAAGACTGTTGGGTCCCTATTCTTGTTTACTCCCCATTCAGCTTACATTACCTGTATTGCATAAACAAGGTACATTTTGAGATATGAATTGCTGATAAAGTGAAATCATCTGTTAATATACCACGTTTTTCTTTTTGCACGTATGTAGTTATGTAACCATTTCATTAGAAGTGTAAAAATGAATTACATAAACAATCATAACTAAATGTTCTCAAAAAATGGAAATGAAATGTGCTGTCACCATGCACACGTACTACCAAAGTTACTGAGATACATTTGAACATTGTAAGTCTCCCACCAGGACCCAGGGAGGCGATAGATTTGCACCCCTTCTGTCCTTCAGTCAGAAAATGCTTGTTTAGGCCATATTTCCTGTACATGCACCATAATACTTTGATATCAAATATGGTGTATGGGTACTTCTTGGGATAGAGGTGTGTTGTCATGTAACAAAATTAGGCCACCTTTGATCCTTCATAGCAAATGCTTGGCTTCACATAGAATTAGGGATACAGTGTACTTAACTTTGTGGATACTTCTTGGGATAACAGTGTCTTATTCCAAACTAAGGTCACAGTGACCTTGATCTTTAACCCCACATGGAAAGTTCCTTGTCCAAGCCAAATTTAGGATTGGTACATAGCTGATTGGTACAAAACTCTTGACAAACCTGGAAAACACACTGTAGATTGCTTTGCCGGCTTTAAAGACCTTTGACAATCATAATGCAGCCTTGAAAACCTTTGAAACAAACATTAACAATGTATAAATCAAAATGAGACATTATTTTCAAGATTCAAACAAATCACTATTTGTTTCTCTGTCAAGTTCAAGGCTACAGATGTTTTGAGATTGTGGCATAATTTTCAGTATGTTGGAGTGATACGCGACTGATATTATGCAAGTTAGACTCCATCATTTGTGCAAGCTGTCTCTGTGCCTCCCCCCCTTTTTGTCTAAGCTCTTGTGATTTTTCATTCAGTGAAGCAAAGGCTGTTCACACAGTTTTCTTTTCAATATTTTTTCTTTCTTTTCTTGCTTCATGATTTTTCTGTCTGCCTGTATGAGAGTCAAAAAATGTAAATTAATTTAAAATAAGTACTTTACGCATTTAAATCTACGAACCTGTTGCAAATCTTTAAAGCACTTTGTCTTTGTAAGCACATATTTTCTGTTACGCAAATCTTTATTTCTAGTTTTGCCATTGTGTACTAAACCTCTCCATAACATGTTTAGTGCTACCTGGAAACTGAAAAAAAAATGTGAATAAGAGCACCACAGCTTTGTGCGTTAGAAAATACATTTGACAAAAGTTGTGAAATGACATGCGAAGAGCATGATGAATAGTCACACTTGTCACCAGGTCAGGTTTCACCACATATAGATATGAGTAGACAGAGATGTTTTTATAGATAAGATATGAGTGTGACTGACTGAATGAGTTTTAACAAATGAGATCAATATACAGGCGTTAACCCATAGGAAGAGATGTCACTTAAATGGGCTTGGATTGGAAGCTTTACAAAACAGATGCCATTGTACAATTATGTTTTACTTGAACAAAAACCTCCTGTCTGATGAGAGGAACCTGTTTTGCATATTATATATGTGGAGGCCTTGCAAGGGTACATATAAACTAGATACTTAGTGTCAAAGTTATCAGTAGAGGAAGCATTTTCTGTCCATAATCCCAGGCCAGATGTTCAAAGTGATATTTAAAATTAGGTCAGTATAAAAAAGTTTGGCTTGGTATTATATAACAGTGATTGATGATCAAGTAAAAGGGAGAGAAAGGTAATGTTTCTCCTTTTGTTTACCCTCCAATGGTTATGTGAAATTGATTTTCAAATCTTTCAGATAAAGTGTAAATTACAAAAAAGGTGTATGATGAGTGGTGTTAGTCATAAAGCTTAGCATTGATGCAAAACAGGTCACAACTTTTTGAGTCCTGGCGGTATTGGCTGATGGGGTATGTCTGTGCATACAGGTGTCTGTCTGTCTGTCTGTCTGTTACCCTTGCAGACACAGCAACTTTTGAATAAAGAAATTAAGCTACTATCATGAAACTGTAGAAGCATCTTGTAGGGAGCTTGGCTGAGTAGGACATTCAGTGACCTTGACCTATACTCAAGGTCATCAGATTGATCATATTTTGACCCTTGTAACACAATAGCTTAAACGAATTACTGAGCTGCTATCATGTAACATACTGCAGACGTCTCTCATTAGAAGCTTGGCTAAGTTTAACATTCATCAACCTGGGCCTGTTTTTAAGGTCCCCGGGGTCATGTTTTACCCTTGCAGATGTAATAACTAAGTTTTGAACCAATTAAGTTACTATCATGAAACTTGTATTCAGAAGTATATCATTGGAAGCTTGGCTGAATTTGACATTCAGCAGCTTTGACCTATATTCAAGGTTACCGGGGTTATCATATTTACCACTGCAGGTGCAATAACTTTTGAACAAAGTGAGCAACTATTGTGAAACTTGTACTATAGAAGGATCTCATTGGAAGCTTTGCTTAATTCTATATTCAGTGAGTGTACCTATTTTCAAGGTCACCAGGGGTCATCATAGTTTACCCTGGCCAAGTGGGTCTTCAGGGTCTTCCAACTATGATATATTAATAAGTAGGTCTTGACCAGACAAAATTGTGTCAAAGACACGTGAAACATCTGTTTTTAGAATTATCTGTCGTAATAACAATGCTGAATATAAGAATATTGATTTGTCAATAATTTGTCAGTTAAGAAATATTAAATACACAATGTGTGGTTATACAAATGTATTTGTCAAGAATTAAAACAAAATGGAAAATGGACCGACAAGTTTGTTTATTTGCTGAGTAACTTGTAATTAATATCTAACAATGTTCATAATATTTTAATATTGTAGACTGCATCTATATATGTGTTTGTCTGATAAAGAAAAAAATATGTGTTTTAGTCTTGGAACACTGAGCTATCTCTGAGATTCTGCAACCACAAAAAAATGATCTGGACAAGGGTGAACATTTGGTCTTATAATTTTTCATTTTGGCATTTATATGAGTATTATAATTTGAGCATAGTTTCTTCTGTGTGTTTATTATGATGGAAACTGATTTATTGTGTGCATAAATATGTGTCAATGGTATATGCTTACAGGTACAGGAAACTGGAACAGAGCATGGAGGAGGAGGGCCTTTCTGAAGAACAGGTATGTAATCATCAAGGTCACACAGCACTTTTGTATCTTTACAAGTTCCCAGCCAAGTTTTACAGACTAAAAATTTGACATATAAAAAGATTCATAGGTAACATAATTGAGGGGGGAGGGGGCATTATGTTTTGGAGTTGACCTTCTATCTGGTCAGTGTTTGTTACTACAAGCTGAAGATCAAGGTCTTATTGTCAAGTCACTTTTACAAAGACAACTTGCACGGACACATTCTGTTAAAATTTGGTACATGTATAATACAGCTGTAGTACCTTATGAGGCTGAGACCGAGTTAAATTAAAGTTCCTAAGTCAAAATGGACAACCAATATTTCCCTGTGGACAATCCGACTTATTTGGCACTTCCAGGACTTCAAGTAATACCTTCTCTCGCTGAACAACTACATGTATACAGATGCAGGTAAATACTTTGCAAAGTATAAATTTATCAATCAACATGATAGAAATGTTTCCATGACTTCAAGTAATACCTTTTCTCTTTAAACAACTATACAGATACAGGTAAATACTTTGCAAAGTATAAATTTATCAATCAACATGACAGAAATGTTTCGTACATGAAGGTGACTTTAGTAGCAAACTATCTCAAAGAATACAGAAGGAAAACGTCGTGATTGGTGATAAAAGGGGTTTCTATGAACCAATTTTGCAAAGCTTCACCAAAGCTTCAGAATTTCACACTTCTTGTTCCGAAATCCAGTTTTGATCTTCTCGGAACAGAATTTCACTAAATCCTGTCAAATAATGAACCTGAAGCTGTAAAAGTGTGTGATTTAACTTCTGATATAGTTGGGGCAGGCACCACTAGATGGCAGGCTGTGTAAGCCTTGAAATGTGCAATCATCTGTGATAAAAATAAGTGTTGCTTAATAAAATACAATAGAATGGAAAGGCACCATTTGGGGAAAATTAAATAGCCTTTTCAGAAGGAATCAAAATTAACAGGTATTTAAAAATATGTATAAAATGATGCAAAATCAAAGTTAAAAAACAAAGTAAACAGATGCTGGATCTTGGAGAACGTATTTATGAAAATACACAGCTGCCTTGAAAATTGATTTGTCATTTAAGAGTAACATTTAAAATTAGATGTAAATACTCTTACTGTTCCATATGAGGTTTAAGGAGTTGGGGCCATGTGTGAGGTAAAGGTGTATGAAAGACCAGCCCCTTGGCAGTCGTCAGCTTATGGTTTTGCTGACAACCTTGGGAGTAGAATGATGGGTCCAGATGTGCAGATACATAAAAAAAGGCGAGACAGCATGCCATTGATAATGATGTACTGGTAAAGAGCTGCCTCAGAAGCCAGGTAACTGTGAAGTTAACCCTTGCCTGAGTAAGTAAGACTTGGTCAACAGCTTTCCTTAGCATGGGTGGCATGTTGAACCCAACCACATACATGTACATGACCAAGGAAAGCATTAGACTGAGGCGTTGTATCATGATACGCCTCATTTACGATTTTGCAAGCAGGAGGTTTGGTATGAACAAGTTATTTGGGTGAAAATGTTGAAGGAGAGAGTAATTCAACATCTTTTACATGAGTTGAGGGAGATGGGGTTAGAATATAGCACTGCCTGGTGCTCTCATCTGGTTGCCTTACATGTTGCCTTGACCCCAGAATAGTGTGACTGGCTGGATGTAGTACACCTGATGCGAGGGTGTTTTTGACAGTTTAAAAGTAAATAAGTTCTCATAGGGTCAGAAAGAACAGTCACAACACACTGTGGGTCTTGTACTTGTTGAGTCCTAGTGGTGATATTGTATACACACATGCTGTATTCAGTTCACATAAAGCCCAGATACTAACAGTTCCAGGTGAAACAAAATCTTTGATAACTGCTGCACTGTGTTCACAGAAATCCCACAGAAATTTAGTAGGGCTGATGATTTTCTGTTTTCATGGAAAAACTGACAGAATTGCGGAAAAGGACCACCAAAAATGGAAAAGTGATTTTTTCCATGGAATTCAACAGAATGCAGTAAAATTTCCAAAGTAGATGAAATAAAATCAAATGAAGGAACAAGTAAGGTAGACATTTGATACATTCTTTCATTATGATGGTAAAATTCATGCCTAAAACTAGCACCATCCACATATTTAAAAGCATAGGGTTTATTGAGGGCGCTGAGATTATTAATCTCATGATCGGAGACTCGCAGGAACTTTTATTTCCATGGGAAAGAGAATCATAGGGGCCAAGAAACATGCACAAGTTAATATTAATACCATATTGTCCATATTATTCTGCTGCTCCCATAGTTAAGCACTCTGCCCTTTCAAATTCTTCAGAAAAGGTCCTGAAATGAATGAGTCTGGCGGCGTCTATGTTATTCTGGCTTCGTATGAATTTTTTGGGGGGAGTAAATCAAAGCTGGAAGTTATCAGTTTGAAAAAGTGTGGCAGTCAAATGCAAGTTTTCCATGTCAGGTAGACATTTCCAGAAAAAAGAAAAGAAAAGAAAGACAGAAAAGTCTGATGGAAAAATCTGGTAAATATCTGAAAGATGGAGCCAAAACCAGAAAACGTGTAAAAAGAAAACAGAAAATCAGCAGCACTGATTTAATACTGATTACCATGCTGTACTAAATGGCTATAAAATCTCAGATACATGTGGTAATGTGTTCACATAAATCCTACATAGATTTTGAAGTAGGTAGGCCAAAATCTGAAAAACCTGCTGAATTTTGTTCACATAAATCCAACATATTAACACTAGATGATCATTAAGTCTCAGGTTCATACTCTACTGTGTTCACAGTACAATGTAATTGCAAGTGTTTACATTTTTAACTGGATGACTATGAAATCTCGATACATGTTACACTGTGTTCACAGAAATCCCACATGTACACATTTAGCATTTTGTGATCGTAAAGTGTCAGATGCTGGCTGTACTGTGTTCACACAAATCCCACATCCATACATTTAGCACTGGATGACTGTGGATTCTTATAAACCTGCTGTTACTGGGGGCCATAGACTCGCAGACACATTCAGTGCTGGTCCCATAGGATCATTAACCCTTTCCCCCTTAAACCGGCCAAAACCGGCTGGTGGTCAAATGTCGCCTGCTTCAGTGTTTTCAACTAATTTCAACAGTTATGAAAAACAATTTGACTGAGAAATGTACATGAGACTTATCACGATCACATGCCCCAGGTCAACAGCTTTCCTTGGCATGGGTTGGGCACTTAGTGCTTAACCCATGCCAAGGAAAGCTGCTGACTCAGTCTTAATTTAAGGGGGAAAGGGTTAATTCAGTCAGTCCCAGATGTCAGTGGTGGACATGCTGGAGGCATAGATACATGAGAATAGACAGCAAGGTAAATATTTTACTCGATGTTGTGAAGCACATTCTCAGATGTATGAGGACAGTGTATGGTCAAATTGTGGGAATTAAATAACCAAATTAGACTGTCAGATGCATTCCTTCAAGCTCTTTAAATAGATACATGTCCAGAGTACCATGTAATCCAGGTTGAACATGGTGTTTATTTTTTCGTGAAAGTGTTATAGTGCAAAAACAGGGAAAGATTGTTAACAAGTACAATGCCCAGATGACAAGGCGAGCAATCATCTTGTGCAACTGTTGCAACCTCTGGTCATTATTTCCTCCTGTAATCACTAATGTTCAGTGGAGTTTATATGGATATGGATCGACTTTCAGATATTTGAGCCAAAAAATAGGAAGATCTGTATTTCGTTATGCCCTCATCGTTGCAAGGAAGGAAGACAGTCTGAGTGCTATTTCCTTTTTATATTGTGGACAAATGAATGCAGGAAGGTATCATGTATGTCAACAGTAAAGAGTGCTATTCTGTGGGGACATAGCGGCACTGATTGTGTTTCCTCCTGTCTGTCTGAGTGGTAACATAAGCCATCAGGTGCTTGTAATCAGGCTCATGTAGCTATTAAGTGTTGCCCATCTTTGGCAAATCTGCACAGCACTGTAGTTAAGATGCTGGGTTACCCCGGATGAGGTGACTAGGTGCATGCATGTAATGCCTTAGCTGAGTAGTAGTATTTTGGGGGTGGGATGGGGGGGGGGGAGGGTGCCCATCTCACCAAGCAGTCAATGTTTGTGTACCACAATAAAGGCCACAGGCCACAGACCACAGTTATAAATCCTTCTATTTTTTGTATTAGCATTTTTCAGTCTAAAAAATCAGCATTTTGGTATTTTAAAATTCCGTGAACGCCATTTAACATATAAAAATATCAGAAAAGCACGGATGGATTTTTGTCATATAATTCCCAGCTTGTTAATTTGTGATAATTGAAATACAAAACAACACCTGGATGTCAGCTTTATACAGATGTATTAGCTGTGCTCTTGCCAGGGTCGCATCATTGTCCTTCACCACCATAAAGTCCCACCTGGCCTGGAAGACAGTGCACCTATATGACCACCAATGAAGCAACTCTGTGATGCAGCAAACCTGACTTAGCTAACTTTATTTAAACAGAAGCTACAGCATGCTGAAAACACAGTATTTTCACAATTACAGACTATTTCCGTGGAGATGTGCAACCAGCCAATCAGAACTGTGGTCTGTAACCTTAATACTACTACCTCAACAGTTCGAGCAATTTTTCTCAAATTTGGCACAAAGGTATCTCACAAGAGTAAAATATTCTGGTTGGATATATATATTATGTCATTGTCAATATTTATCCAGCAGTATGACTTCTTCATGAATGGAATGGCATGCATCATGTTCTCCAGTTTTATTTATAAATACTCACAGTATCATGAACATCTTTTAAAAGAGTTTGCTGATGTGGCACAACATCACCCTTTGAGACTGTAATAGACTGGTGAGAGTTTGAGGTCACTTTGACTCATTCCCTGTTTATTGGGTGCAACATGCAATGCCTATCTTCCAGTCATATTTGTTATCATGATATGGTAGTGCCTTCTATTTAAGACCACCTTGCTGCCAGAAAAAAGTGGTCACAGAATGCAGTGGGTGTTATGATATTGGTAAGTTTATTAGACAGGTGGACTCCATTATGTCTTGAAAGGTGATCTTAAAAGTTGATTGATTGTCTTCCTGGAGAAGTCATTCTTTATAAGGCAAGCACCACTGTATTTCAGTTTTTACCTGCAGGTTTATTTCGGCCCAAGTTCACACATGCACACGAACACACACACACAAAAACATAAGGCGAAAATATAGTGGTTAGATTTCGTAAGTTATTCATAGCTGGAGAACAGGTGCTTCATTTTGGTTTAAGGTAGTGAGATACAAAGCACCTGAAATTTCAGCCAAAAAATGTTTTTGATCTTTGTATGGATGAATATCTTGTGTATCTGTCATTTAAAAATCAAATTTCTGCCGAAATTGCAAAACAGAGAAAATTGGGATATTTAGTAGGGCTTTGTGCTGAACGTTGACAGTCACACCAACCATGTTTATTGTTGGTGTGACAGATAGGGGCTTGAGAAAGTGGTCACATGATTTTCCGTGGCAACAGCTTGTTTAAAATTGGCCACCGCTGTGTCCGCTTTTATCTGATGATGCTGATGCATTAGCGCCGTCGTTCCCAAACCATATGGTCATACATTTATGCGTTAGGTAGCTCTTGTTACGTGAACTTTGTTGTTTTCTGTATGCTATCTTGAGTTTTTCACAATTATTCCCAAGAAAAGTGTTGAAGACAGGCCGTACAGTCAGCCGAGATCATGACATGACTGCATTTCCTAATCCGACTTCAAAGGCATTGCTCTTTCAACACCGTCTTTCATTACCAATGGGCAGCGATTGTTTTCTCACCCAAAGAAACCAATATTTCTAATCAGATTTAACAATTCACCCATGAGTTCTCTTTACATTTAAATTCAACTACCTTAAAGTTGGCTTCAAAAACAAATTTGAAATACAATAAAATGTGTGTGTAAGAAATGGGCCCAGAGAAAGGTGGCCACTGAGACAGGTTTTTCTGTAGTGTTTTACAATTCCATCACAGATCACACCAAAATGGCAACAGCGAAAGCTGTAATGATAACCATGTGTATAAATGTAATTTAGCTGCATTTACATAATGGAAATGACTGAAAGTTAACAATTCTGTAGCTTTCATACTTGACTACTTGTAGATCAAACTTGCATGTAAGACTTGGCAAGCTTGCGCTGAGCTGGCCTAATGACTGCCAGCATTTCTGATTTCTGATGGTGCTCAATACTGGGTGGTCAGTTAAGCCTGTCTTAACCCTTCCACACTCAAATTGCCCAGAAGTGCCTTAATGTAAATTTATTTTCTGCCTCAATCTTTTTACTTTAATTTCTCATCAAAACAAAACATGTTTGATGAGAGCCACGGATAAGACAGCATTTTTTTTTATTCGTATGGACAGGAAACAACCTATTGCACAGCTCCTTGCATTTCATACCATCGCTTCGTCAAACCTATATTATCATGATAGCATGCCTCAGTTCCATAGTTTTCGTTGGTGCAGGTTAAGTGCGATGTGCCCAAGACACACCAAGGAAAGCTGTTGACTCGGCCCTATCCTGAACAGGAAAGTTCTAAAAGAAGACCTATGGGGATCATTAAATTGGGGTCTGTCAAACCAGGTGAACCTTCACAGGTGGTAAAAAGAACATAAGAAGTACCAGGCAAACTATCCTCAGATGTGGTCTTTCAAGCCAGGGTCTTTTCTATTGAGTGATCATCGCCACTTAACCCTCTCAGTGCCAAATTTTAGACTGAGTCAACAGCTTTTCTCAGCACACATTGGGCACAATGTGCCCAATGCGCAACGAGAAAAGCTGTTGACCTAGGGTATTCTCTCTGGAACTATAGGCATACTGGTACTTGAATGAAAGGTCTTTTTTTATGAGGAATATGAATCTGGGATCGTAATGATAATTCAGAGTTGTTTGACTTAAGTAGATCAACTTTAGATGTGATTGGCACTGAAAGAGTTAACTTTGACCCATCAGGACTCATGGTGCTTCCAGGAGTGCACATTAACAAGACTTTCCATATCATGTTGGAAGCCAGTCAGCAGGGAAAATACATATTTATATGTTTACACACGTACCATGTTTTATAGTGCTATTTTCATGAGTAAATTGCTGTGCAAGGAAGAAAAATGAGGGATGAGTAATAGACAAACTATGAGCCTAGAGAAGACAATCATAAAAGTATGATATCAGTGCATGTAGATTTATTATTAGGCAGCAGTTGCCCACAGTACATGGTTCACAACTCACAATAGATTATTTTATTGCTCTACAATGCTGGCATCAGATACGTCCTTGACTTGATGCCAAGCATATAAATTGATACCTATATAACTACCTTGCCGTGCCACAAGTAAACCAATAGAACATAAACATGATAAAGTGGTGGCACAGTCCATATTGCCAAATGACCTGATCATGAATATCATGATCCCTGTTCCTCTATTGTCTGCGACACACAGCCACAGTACCCCATGATGCAGGTCTCAAATGTGCGAAATGGTTATGATCAGTGCAACCACATCACTGTTTTGTAACATTTTAATGGAATACCATTGTTATAGTGAATGGACGTGTTGTGAAAATAGGAGTGAAAGGTTAAGAGATGAAATTTTGCAAGCATTGATTACAGTACGACATGATATGAAATCTGTGCCTGGTGTACTGAGCCAAATTGTGCATTGTGGCAGTCATGATCAACTAATCATTTTTGATGGGTACAATGGCAAATCTCACCATTCACCAGTTGTCTGAGCCAAGAATACTGATGCAAAATCTGGAAGCATTATTTTTATTGTTAAATACAGCCACCCACTCCTGTTCTTGGGTCAGTGTGGCCTTGAGTATACACGACAAGGCATCCATATAAGGGGATATCCATTATGAACCTGTTAAATATTGGACACGGACACTTGTAGGATGTCTTCTCAAAATGAATCCAGTCAGAATTATGGACCTTAACCTTTCCTCTGAGAAAGATCCAGAATATAATGATGATGATTAGTATTATTATTCCCCGCAAATGAAATTTTGGAGTCCACTGTATACTGTTTTTAGCCTGTGTGACTGTCCCTCTGACTGTCCATATCATGATTCACAGACCACATCAAATTAGTTTTCCTCGACGGATACTGTTTCTTGGCCTGGTTACGTTTTGGTGGCCTGAAACTCATTTTCAAGGTCACAGGACCTACATATGTGCAAAGCATGGAGGTATCCAATCTGTTTGGCATGACTGTTCCGAGTTTTTGAGCCTGTATTAAATGTGACTTTTTTTTAACAAGAAAAGCAGTGGAAATGGATATTTATTTTGCCTGTTTCTGACTTCCAGATCAGCTCCATGCATGGTGAATCACGCAAACTGATGGCAACTTACGTGTGTGCTTGTCTCTGTGGCACTTGCACTGTGCTCTTGGTGTGCACACTATTGATGCTCATATTAGCAGATGGGCAGACGTTTAAGCGTTTAGGCCACAAGGCCACCCACATATTACCTGCTGAATACGCTTTGCTGGGGCCCCAAGGACCTGCTATCCTATCACATTATCAGGCCTATATGAGAAGTGACAAAACTGGCCAACTAGGATTATGCATAAACCAGGATTGGAAGTTTTTATTTCCCTTGTGTTGTTGCTGAGCAAAATTTTTTCTGTCCCAAGAGGGTGAAAAAGGGTCAGGAGTGTGATGGATGTCCACTTCACTGTGTAAGCCAAGGGATCTACAAATAGCACATTTTTTAACAGCCCACACACATGGACATGCACACAAAAGGCAATAAAAAAAAAAAAATAAAAAGAAAAGGAAAAAAAAATCAATTCTTTGAAATTTTCTCGCAAGTCAAATGTCATGACTGAAAACCTGATACTTCCTAAGGTAAAGTGGGTCATTTTTCATGCAACACACATTCAGCTTACTGTGTATTACTGTGGCCATTGTATCAGAGGAAGACCTAAAAATTTAAAGCCTTTTGCTTCATGTGTGACCAGTTTGTTCACAGCAGCATATACACATTTATCAAAATATGTTTTTGAAAAATAGGTAAAAGTAATGCATGGCTTACTTCAAGTGGTGTTCTCGTTTTTTTTGTGTTTTTTTTTTTTAAAGATGTTTTTCCCTGTTAATGGTTGCCAGTGTGGACCATGTGGTCCTCAGATCAAAAGCATTCTGTGGACATCAAGAAATATATCATATCAAAGCTTTTTACTTCAGTAAAGACTATATAAAAAATATAAAGAAAAACAGAAAACATATGTACTGCGAAGGACACAGGTTCTAATTTAAATATGCCCCCCCCCCAACAAAAAAAAAGAAGCAAATAAAATGAATGAATGAAAGAAAAGAATTTAGATATTTTTAATTATATTAATCCTGTCCTTAGATTAAGGTTACACAGCTTTCCTTGGCCTGGAGTGGCTGAAATGGCCAAGCAGCATCAAGGACAGTCACTGATGTACAGTGTGGTGCTCCTGCAAAGATGACATCTGCTGTCCCAGGCACCCAGGACTGCTCTGGTGATGAAAGAGTAGACAGATCACATCATGAAAGTTGCAACAGTGGTGGGAGTTTGTCTGTAGATGTCAGCACAAGTCTTACAGGTCATAAACCAATTTTGGGGCTAGTATTTACTTTAGGTGTCCCTTTTCATAATATGTACTATTTTAGGGAAGAAAGGGGGGGGGGGTAGGAGGGCTTCACCCATAAAAGAAATAAAAAAAGGGGGGGGGGGGGATCAGGTGCTTTGCCCTCACCTGATATAAAAAGGAAAGAAGACCTACCTCACAACATAAAATCATTGTCTTATAGAAATATTGTTGCTACACCACTCTTTGGTTCTTACAAATCACCACACAAATCTAGCAACTGTGGAACTATCTCTTCTCAGTGAAATTGTTCCCTCTGGGCAGTTTTGGCACATCCCACTGTAATCTCCGATAATCCTGCTGCAAGCAACCTTTCTGAGCACCTCCTCTTTATAAATGTCATATAATTGAAATAAATTAGTCATGCAGGACACGCCACTCATTGTCTGCTTGACATTGTTTCTATGGATATTTCCTGCCCCTCAAAATTAGTGAAAGAATCTGATTGGATGAATATAGCATTTCTGGTTCTGGTTTTGTCATATCAATGAAAACCATGTTACAATGTAAAGATATTAGGTCAGAATTTGTGGCCTAATTTCATCCAGGTTGGACTTTCATTCCAGTAACTGGTTTCGGATTTCATATCATTAGAGCCATGTTGGAGGGAAAAAAGATGGAAAATAAATAAAAGGGATCCCTAAAGTGAATGTGGTCCCATTTTTTTAGTCCCAAGAAGGTGGTCCCATAGATCTGCCCATCATACATAAAAACTTCCCAGATTGAACTCATATAGTATATGCATATCATATTCTTAAAGTTACAGTGGGTCATCTTTACCAAATACAATGTAAAAACAAGCAGCTCCCATATCAAAAAAGTCACAACAATAGTATGTCTGGGAATTTAAGGCTGCAAAACCTGCTTTGATGGTTTAGCGCTGACGATAAATTTATTTGGCTATTAAAGCCCTGAATTTTCAAAATATTTTACATGGAACATGATAATTGTGATAATTAAGGTGTAGTTGTAGACGTAGATATGACAGGATTGGTTATAGAACATGGAGAGATTGGAGTTTGGGGGGGGGGGGTTGTTCAGAACAACATGGAAGATGTGCCACTGTTGCTCCTGTTTCTATGATAATAGGAAAACATCTGAGGCCTTAGGAGGAAAACAAATCTATATAATTCATATGTATTTATGCATGTTATATATATATATATATATATATATACATACATGTATATATATGTGTATATGTACATGTATATATATGTGTGTATATATATATATACATTGTGTGTGTATATATATATGTATATATATATATATATATATATATATATATATATACATATATATATATATATATATATATATACACATGTATATATAATACATACATGTATCATAAAATCCCATATGGATACAAAAACATCTCTATATAGCGCAGCTTGGTTTTACATGTGGGTGTATCATGTAAGGAAAAAAACTGGTCATCAAGCCACACAGAAGTGCAAGAAAATACAAGAGTATGAGAGAAAAGAACACAGAAAATCTGTCAAGAGTGTCACTGAGCACAGTCATGTCATATTTACAAGTGCAGTAATGCTGTGACTTATGAAGTATTAATCGTACTGTGGACTCAATTAAACCATTTCAGCTTGAAAATGAAAAGGCTGAGCACAAAATATAGTCTTCAAATTTTGAAAAACTTTTCCAGATGAAAGCCTGTGAGTGGTGTTTCATCAGAAAGTTTGGTCCTGATTTATGGTAAGCTAGTTGTCCCAGAGTCAAGTGACTTTTCTGTATTTCTTTCTGAGACTTGAGCCTTCAACTGAAAATAACATTACATCACTTGGGATTCAGGTTGCGTGCCATGTAAAAAAATCCTCACAGGAAGGTGCAGCGCGCATAGTATTATGGGTAGGATATGAGGGTAACTTGAATGTGTATTGCGCCAGAGAAAGGTGTTGGCACGTGTGAGTAGTATGTTTAGTATGACTGATTCAACATTGCAGTTTTGGCAGTGACATTTCATTTGTAGTAAAATGCATAAATTTATTTGTCCATGCAGTATAAATAATCATTGATAGTTGTTTACAGCAAGTAAAAGTGTTGAAATCTGCAGAAAAAAATGCAAGGTTCCACAAGTTTGCATTCCCCATAAGGCCACGTTTGTTAACAAATGTCTGAAATATTGGCATTGTGGGAAAGACCAAAGTCTGTTTCTATTCTGGTATACTCATCTCTGATTGGCTAAATTTGATGTGTGTTGATATTTCCCCCCGTATAAATAAGTCAAATTTGATGATAATATCCATATTTGGAAACTCATTTGAGATCATCGATCCAAATATGGTACTTGGAGCTGCAGAGCCATGCATTGAAACCAACAAACATGGATGCTGTTCTCCGAAGAACTTTCCAAAACAGGCAAGATAAATTTAATGCAACAAGATTATTTTTGCTGTCCATTATTAAATTCTGGGTGGAGAAACATCCCACACAAACCATACTAAAGGGGAAAGATGCACAGTGAACAAAACAAGTGGACATGAGCCACGGGAAGAGTCAAAGTCATTGAATATATGTATATGTGTCATTTAGCACCTAGGGTGCAGGGATAACCTAGAAAGTCGATTTGACTTATTTCCAGTGGGGTCCTCTCTACAGACAGAAACCTGCTGCCGCCGCTAACGCAGCTACTCTTCTCGATAAACAGCACGGGGTCTTTTCTATGCATTTCCCATAGACAGGCCAACACATACCATGGCCTTTGATAAACCAGTCATGGACCACTGGTATAATTGAGAGCCAGAGACAAGTCTCTTGGATTGGGCCGGGATTGAACCCGAGACCCCCTGCACATAAAGCGGACACATAGCCACTACGCCACGACGGCTCTCTGAATGTGCTGGATAGGCATTGTAAACAGCATAATGTTGATGGATGGTCTTCTTTGCACGATCAGTTATTCACCGAGCAAGCGCTCCATCCTGCTTTGTAGTCACAATGTTGGTATGTTGATATGAAGGAAATGATGTAAAGGTGTGTACTTCAGCAGATGGTTTTCATGATTTTCCTATAAATGACTTGATAAAGAAAAGAAGAACAATTTCCATGTATGCATTGAAAGGCTGGGTTCGGATGACTTGAGGTGGAGCTTGATGCCGAAAATACAGCCAACTTGAGGGGGGAAGGGTTTAAAACTGTATATGAAAGTCAGAGGTGTCTCCATTGATGGGAGAAACAAGTCAGAGTTAGTTGACAACTGTCAACACAGAGTCAATCTTAGTTGATTCACGTGCCCTCACTAGATGAGCAAGCAAACTAATACTTGCCTGCAGCGCTTACCGCTCCATCTTTTGGCTTGCCAGTTTTTCTGCACATGGCACGCAACCTGAATCCCGCGTATTGTACATCACGATAATTGAACAATTCAGATGAGAGTTAAATCCCAATGGACGGCCAGACTCCCAGAGGAATGAACCGAGGGCTAGCTACAGGATGGAGTTGCTGCAAAGTCCAACCTCTGGAATGGCTAATGAAGAGTATTGTTGTGTGAGGTTGTTAATCATCATTAATAGTTGATGGAAGCTGCATGCAAAGGCAGCAGGCTGGTTGGCAGGCCCAGCATGTTGTGGCTTAGGTAATGATCGTTTATTCATGACAGTGTGTTGTCTAGCCTGCTCAGCTCACTTCATGTAATGCCCTGTGATTCCATCAAGTAAAAGACACACCTTTAGGGGAACGAAGTCTGGTTTTTCATCAACATGCGCCCCACTCAAATCAGCATCGCAGTCTCAAATAATAGAATTAATAGAGAAAGTAGGCAGGTACAAGGACCAGGTGGTGCTCACCCCTTTCTCACCCAAACTAAAGCTGAGTCATTAGCTGTTGTAGGTGCAGGTTGGTGCTGAGCACCCAGTCGACAGTGAAGCAAGTGGTTTACTGAGGTCCTAGATTTCTGACAGGTATCTATGTGAAACATACACATCTTGAAATACAATATACATATAAATTTTAATAGTTCAGCCAATCAGATGATAGCAATGAGGCAAGTGCTTTGCATAGGCCCAACATTTCTCACAGGCTGCTGTGTGATTTTTATTCACATACCTCACATAGACTCGAACTATGCACTGAAACCAATCAGATTTACATATGTTGTAAAGTGAAGCTGATAGGTGACTGTTGAACTTTGCTGCCATAGTCCATAGTTATAGGGATAGACGGCCACTTGTACCTCAATGAAAAAGAACAACTAGATCAAACTTAATCAACTGTTTTTGCTTCAGGGGGTTAGGTGCCAAGCAGTCAACATGTGTCAGTTGCTCTTCTAATATAGATACTTCGCTTTAAAGATAGAAGTTATATCAAATGACACATGGCTGCCACTACCTAGTCACTGTGTGTGGCGTGGTGAGAAGGTTAATTTTAGATTGACAGTTGTCTTTCTGACGCAGTGAAAAATTGCTGACTCTTGCATCTCCATGAAGATAAACAAAGTGAGGTATGTGAGGTATCGTAAGGAGCTGTGTAGCGATGGTTTGTCCAAAGGGTTAAAATATACTAACTAATGGTTGTATGGATTTTTTTTTTTTTTTTTTGTATACGGTCAACAATCAGCATGTTGGTGTCAGGTATATGAAAACACACCATTGTCTGGACTGATCTCACATAAAGTCCCATGAATCAGCTCCTGATTGAAGGTTAGATATTACTGACAATCTCATTAAAACTAAATCTGAACTTGTTTGATGGTGCTTGGATTAGCCTGTCTGATTCAGGTGTGAGCCAGTTGTAACATGCATCCTAGGTGTACTAGTACTACAGTACAGATACAGTTTGCTGACAGACAGGTGTGAGCATGCATCCTAGGTGTACTAGTACTACAGTACAGATACAGTTTGCTGACAGACAGGTGTGAGCATGCATCCAAGGTGTACGAGTACTACAGTACAGATACAGTTTACTTACAGACAGGTGTGAGCATGCATCCTAGGTGTACTAGTACTACAGTACAGATACAGTTTACTTACAGACAGGTGTGAGCATGCATCCTAGGTGTACGAGTACTACAGTACAGATACAGTTTACTTACAGACAGGTGTGAGCATGCATCCTAGGTGTACTAGTACTACAGTACAGATACAGTTTACTTACAGACAGGTGTGAGCATGCATCCTAGGTGTACTAGTACTACATACTATGTGTTGGAGCACTACAGTACAGGTATAGTTTCCTGACAGACAGGTATGAGCCAGTCATAAGGTGAATCATAGGTGTACCAGTACAACAGTACAAGCACAGTTTACTGACAGACAGGTGTGAGCCAGTCATAATGTACAGGTACAGTTTCCTGACAGACTGGTGAAAGGGTCAACTGGTCCTTACCTCACATAATGAATTTGCAAGCACACCTGAAACTCTTGTGGGTACCCTCAAAACCAGAGGGTAAGCATAAGTTACATCTTTGACCTGCTATGGTGACAACCACCTCCATGGGGGCTTTGTTAGAATGAAAGAAGCAAACAGAGGTCAGTGCCCCATATTTTTTCCAGGGATCATTCTTTTTACTTTGACTCCTCTTTATCAGAAAAACATAATAATAGATGCAGTTAAAGAAATAAAGAGCATTAGTCATAGTGGGAAGTGTTTCAAGCTTTAAAGAAGGTTTATTTTTGGTGAATGTATGAGGTGTCCAGTTGGCTCCTATTTCATATTGCTGGTGCCATCACAAATGGTCAATAAAACAAATAATATTAAAGTGTAGGTATAGTTAGGAGGTAACTATACTAAATGGTTTTTAGAGAGCAGTCTTCAAAAGATATAGAGGACATCTTGAAACCAGGTACCATTGTATAAGGCTAAGCACACACCCACCCACACACACACACACACACACATGTGTACACATATATATATCCATGACTAGAAAAGAAGACTTACTTCAAAGCAAATCTGTCTGTGTGCCTTCAAAAGTTGTAAATATGACTAGATGAACATTTCAAAGTCCAAATGACCTTAAGCCTTTGAGGTCACATGTAAGTACAAAAATGTGCAGTGTTGCAAGACCTACAATTTGAGTTCGACATGATTAGAATTTGATGAAAAGTGATCATGTTATGGCTAAATAAAACCTTTAAAGGTCCAAATGACCTTGAAGAAAAATAACAAAAATGTGCAGTGTTGCAATATCTACAATTTGAGCCCAGCATGAACCAGGTGAGATGAAAATTAACCAAGTTGTGGCTAGATGAAAATTTCAAAGGGCCAAATGACCTTGACCTTTGACCTTTAGAGGTCACATATAAATTACAGAAATGACCTTTGACACTTTGACCCGGACATGACCTTTGACCTTGAAATGACCTTTGGCATGACCTTTCACCTCTACATGATCTGAAATTGGAAGATATTCAAGATTTGGAATTTCAAATGCCCCTAATTTGTATAAGCATCAACATATTTTCTCCTCTATATTAAAAGGCACAAATTCGTTTTTTGACCTGTCATCATGCTTAGTTTTAAGTTTCTCAGTGTAATAGTGTTTGAGAAAACTGACAAACAAAATTTGGTAGTAGAGAAGAGAGAGAGAGATTTGTACCCATCTATTACATAGAGAGAGAGAGAGAGAGAGAGAGAGGGAGGGAGGGAAGGAGAGAGAGAGAAAGAAGGGAGGGAGAGAGAGAGAATATGAATGAATGTATGTCTGTGTTGACACACAGACATAATGACAAACCAAGCTGGGTGCTATCATCTGCAACACACACACAAACCTCCATTGGGCTATATAGTCAAGTCAATACCTATGCTTCCAGAAGTCTGGCCACTTGCCTGACCTGACCATGACAATAGAACAGAGGATACCATCAAATTGATTTTGTTATTTAAAGAGGGCTTATGCAGCTGTAGAATTGTCAGCTAAATATAATGGGGGTTGTAAAAGGGGCTACTCTTATGTATCAGCAGGGTGAGGATGCAAGTACCTGGGGCGGGTGATAGAGCGACATGGGTCACTGGCTTTTATTGAGGTAATACAGGGACATGAAACCAGGAAGAAGATTTTAAAAATGAGTAAATAGACTGGTAAGAACGTTGTGAAGGAAAAATTATACAAGTAAAATGCAAGCATTGTTCCAGAGATTGGTTGATCCTCCCTAACAGGTCAGGGTCATTAGATGTGGAACAGTTGGAACTGCTATGGGTTTCAAACAATAATATTATTGTTACACCAATGCATTGGGAGTACATTGCATACAATAAGATGCATGAATGGAGGGGATAAAAACATGTTCTCTACAATGTAAAAAAAGTGCTCTTCGGCCCTGAAATAAACAGAATTAAAGTGATGTATTATATGCTTATTCTGCTGTACAGACCTTTATTTTCAAAGCAGCAAAGGGTCTCTTATTCACATTTTTGTCACAGTTTTCGTGCAATCTTTTTAAAACTTAAATGAAACAGATGTTATATGTGTGTTCTCCACATGCAAATTGAGGCATCTCGTGAGATGACACAAGCTTAGTGTGATAATGTGGCACACTTTGTGCTGTCAATTAGCATGTGTTCAGCATCATCAAAATGTCAAAGAGATGCAGACAGCAACATAGTTGAAGCATAGTATTTCAAAAGTATCGTGCAATGTATCATATCATGCCGTCTTTATTGAGACATATATTGTATCATGGCATGAGCATATTGTCACATCTCAGGGTGCATAAAAGTGTGTGCATACAGGTGTTCCCAAAGGTGAGCTTGCAAGTGTGTGTAATGTGGAGTTAACTCTTTCAGTGCAACATTTTGGACTGAGTCAGCAGCTTTCCTCAGTGTGCTTTGGGCACATTATGCCCAATGCACACAGAGAAAAGCTATTGACTGGACTGTTATATTCAATGTAAGTACAGGCATGCTGGTACTTAAATGAAAGGTCATTTTACAAGGAACATTAATCTAGCACCCTTATTATAATTAAGAGCAGTTCGTTTTAAATAGTTTTGCCCCCCCCCCCCCCCTCCCCCAAGGCAGGGCATATGGCTTTGCACATGTCGGTCGGTCGGTAAAGAGACTTTGGTTTCCACACCATAACTCAAGAAGTTTTTGGGATAGGACTTTGATAGGTATCCAGGTATATACTTCAGTATAAGGTGAAGGTGGTTGACCGTGACCTTATTTGCAAGGTCACAGAGGTTCTGTAGTAAGTTTTGTTTTCCACACAATAAATAGAAAAATTTTTATGATAGGACTTGTATGTTGCACACGATTGTAGTCATTATCCAGGGCTGGGTCAGGTTTGAAGATGGCTGACTTTGACATAAATTCAAGGTCACAAGGTCACTTTCGGGAACTTGGTTTCTGCATTGTAACTCAGAATTTAAGTTCTGACTTCAGTATTGCACATGATAATAGTCCTCAATTCGGGCTTGGTGAGCTTAGGAGATGGATGACCTTGACCAAATTCCCAAGGTCACCAGGTCAGTTGGTCAATCGGTAGAGAGACTTCGGTTGCTGCACCATAACTCGCCAAGAGTCCTATTAGTGAACTTGGTTTCTGCATGATAACTAAAGATTTTTTTCACCTAGGGCTTACATGTTGCAAAGAAATATGACCTTTTATAAAATCTAGATCAAGTTCTGAAATGGATGACCTTGAGTCAATTCCCAAGGTCCCAGAGCCACATTGCTGAATTTGGTTTCTGCTTAATCAATGCAGAATTTTATGAGCCAAAGCTTTTATTTTATAGATGTTTATAGTCTTCTATTAGGGCTAGATCAGATTCAAAGAAGGTGGACCTTGACCTAATTTCCAAGGTCACAAGGCCGCTTTAGTGAGTTTGGTTTCTACATCCACTTCCCAAGGCCATGAGTGCCCCATTTAGTACTATCAACAGGGTAATGAGGGCGAACATAATGATGATGGGGGCATCTGTGTTTTACAAATATTTCTTGTTTGAGTTTGGTGAAACGTTGGCACTGAAAATGTTAATGTGCTCCTATTCTGGTCAGAGTAAGACACAGTCAACAAGTTTTTGTGGTGGGTGGGCTGCAGGGATAAACATAGTTCCTGCATAAGTACGCATGGATACAAATGCCCATGTGGCATTCTGGGAACGAGTATAACTAAACACTGGATTGCACCATATTTCAATGGATTGCACCGTACCTACCTGCACAAACACCCTAAAAAATTCAGGAATGTATTTTATTGCAAACTGAAACAATTTTGTCCTTTCCACTTAATAAAGTGAAATATTTGCTCTGCAACCTTGATGCCTGTCCGAAGTACGATCCTATACGTGTTTTGATTGCCGTGCATTGGTGCAGAAACTAGATTAATTTCCATCAGATGGCGCCACCTGCTGACAATCCATGCAAAACAATACAGATTTCCTGTGACACAACTGAAAAACATAGTGTGTCCTTCATCACACTCACAGAATTAAACTGACTATAAGACTTCACAAATAATATATTGTCTTCTAACCTGTCAACCCCTTCCTTTTAAAAGAAGGTGTGTCTTGGCATACGTTGGGTACTTAGTACAAGAAAAGCTGGCAACCAAGGGCATCTTGTGGTCTTTCTCATCCATGTTTCTTATTCAAACTCGGTTATATAAATGTGAAATCTATATGCAACATATACATACATGTAGATGTAGCTGTTTTCCGTACAATAAAACATCAGCATGGCTAGGAGCGCACTGGTGCACTATGAGTACTTTACACCTGTACTTGCCTTTATGATAGCCCTGCATACATGTATATTAACAGGTATTTTAATAAATATAAGATGTTTTTGAACTATACTATGAGGTATTTATGCTCACTCCTTTTATTTAATAATTTTAAACAGAAACAAGAGAAAAGGCAACAGCATGCTATGAAGGAAACAGAGTTTCTACGCCTGAAGAGATCTCGCCTCGGGGTGGATGACTTCGAACCACTCAAGGTCATCGGCAGGGGGGCATTCGGAGAGGTTAGTATTGTTTTGTTTCTTTGAAGAAGAGTTCTGTTTGTTTTCTCATTGAAGCCCAGGGCATTATATGCTTTTAACTTGTTCAACATGTTGTACAGCAAGCTACTCTCTCAAAGAAACTGAATTACTGAAACTCATCTTGCATGTTAAACAGAATGCAATTGACAAGGATTTGAGAAGTTGAGACTTCGAGAAGACGCAAGGAAACTTCTACAGAGATTCTGCCAGGGAAAAACGTCAATATTCTGACCACTCCCTGTACCCTTTACCCCGTGAATTCAGATTAAGTCAACGGTTTACTTGACGTGACCTTGATAGGTCTCATCTACAATTCTTTGTCAAATAGTTATTTGTTACTGTTGAAATTAATTGAAAGCACTGAAGCAGATGACATTTGACCACCAGCTGGTATTGGCTGGTTTAAGGGGGAAAGGGTTAAACATCAGAAAATACGTGTTAAGACAGAGGAACCAATATAGTCAAGTCTCACATTTACAAGTGGAAGTGATAAGTAAAAAGAATAATGGTTGAAAGTACTTTTTGATGTGGTGACTGAAGCAGACAAGACTGATGGGATAGATGATCTCGTTGCAGAGGACATGCCCTCTCAGAGCAAGTATAACGGGTTTGTGGTCAGGATAGACTCTCAGTTCTGTTACCTGCACGAATAGACACATCTGCCGGGTTTTGATAAATGCGTGGGTGACCATGCTCTTTCTTGAAAAACCACTTTTGAAAATTAGCAGAAGGGAAAGTTGTGTTTACAACATGTCTGTGATCTTTTGCTGAGCTGAAAAGGTTTCACTTCAACTTTGGCTCTTGTTTACATAAACAGAAGTTTGTATTACAGGCACAAATGAATGTTGATTTACAACAAAGTTTGTATGGAGTGTTCTGATTACATGACATATTTTTTGAATGAAAGGTTTGGTTAAATATATATATTGATGTTTGAGCCAAGGCCAATAATTATACCACATGTGTGGCTATATTATGGTGCAGGGAAAGTGTGTCATTTACTCGGAACTTGGGACTTTTTTTTGGCACAGCATGAAGGTAAATAGAGTGCTTCTCATGAGGAAAAAAGTGGAGTGGTTGGTTGGGAGGTACATGTGTGAGATGAGATGTTAATGGCATGAGTATAGGTACGTTTCATTGACTGTGTGGACCACGAAGCAGGCCTTGATGACATGCCTGCATGCATTACAGCTACCTGACCTGTGACATCATGACCCAGATAATTTCAAGTTTCACTCCCCCCCCCCCCCCCATCCTCCTGGGGAAAATTCAAATAAATGTTTTTCCGCACTACGTTGGACAATATAATGAAGAAACTTGCATAGTTTTTAGCTTTTTTAACTCAGCTGGCTTATCAGCTAGCAGAGTTTATGCCAGCACTCTTCGGCAAGCACCCTTTCACAATTCAGGTTTTCAACTTCTTCTCCAAAACCTTCAGCCAGATTCACTTCAAACTTGGTGGCAATGTACCTTGGGACGATCTCTGCCAAGTTTGTTCAGATGGTTACACTCCAGTGATTTTTAGATTTTTTATGAATGTTTTTGTTCTTTTTTGGGCAAATCTTAAAAAAATCTTCCTCTCTAAAAAACTGCTCACCTAATTGCTTTGATATCACACAGGAACACTCCTAGGTACTCCTTGTTCTGAATTGTTCACCAGGTGGTGCTGCAATTTTTTTTTTATACTTTTTCAATGATTTTCTGTGTGTTTTTGCTTTTTTAGACTTCTCCAGAACCATCACTCAGATTAAGCTGAAACATTGTGGATATGTTCCTTGTGAAAGACTAAAAAAAAGGTTGTTCAACAGGTAGCACTGCTGTTGATTCCTGATTTTTTTATCCCCCGCCCACGAAGTGGGGGAGGGGATATGGTAATGGGCACCGTCCGTCCTTCCATCCTTCCGTCTGAAACAAATTTTGTCCGGCCCATATCTTCTACATTATTAATGCTACCTCTTCAAATTTTTAGGGTGGGTAGACCTTAGGTAGTAGGTGTGCATAGGCATTGTTTTGTGTGCCTAATTACTTGCATTAATTAATTAATTAACAAAGTTCATTAAGCAAGACAAATTTTGTTCAGGCCATATCTTCTAAACTATTAATGCTAGCCCTTTGAATCTTTTATGGTGGGTAGACCTTGGGTAGTAGGTGTGCATAGGCATTGTTTTCTGTAGCTAATTACTTCCATTAATTAGTTAATTAACAAAGTTCATTAAGCAATCTCAAGATACAATACAAATGTTGTCCGGGCCATATCTTCTAAATTATTGATGCCAGCCCTTTGATTTTTTATGGTTGCTAGACCTTAGGTAGTAGGTGTGCATAGGCATTGTTTTGTGTGGCTAATTACTTTCATTAATTGATTAATTAACAAAGTTTGTTAAGCAAGCTCAAGATTTGTCCGGGCCATATTTTATAAACTATTAATACGGACCCTTTGAAATTTTTATGGCTAATAGACCTTAGGTAGATATGGCAATGGGCACGGTCCGTGTGTCAGTCCCTCCTTCCGTCCATCCATCAGTCCGTCCGAAATAAATTTTGTCCGGCCCATATCTTCTACATTATTAATGCTACCTCTTCGAATTTTTTATGGTGGGTAGAACTTAGGTAGTAGGTGTGCATAAGAACAATTTGAAAATGTCCACCATGATTACTGTGGGTGGGGGATATGGCTAGCGTCAGCGGCTACTTGTATTGATTTTTTCAATTCAGGTACTTATCTGCAAATGCACTTTTTCTGTTGATTTTTTTGCAAGTCAATGGGCATTCTAATGCTAATTAACATTTTGGACCTCTCCGAAAGAAAATGTTAGTCAAATTGACTTCAAACTTGGTGGCAATGTACCTTGGGTGGGTCTCTACCAAGTTTGTTCCAATGGCTATGCTTCAGTGATTTTTAAATTTTTTTTTCATTTTTTGGGGTTTTTTGGGGGGGGCAAATCTTAAAAATTTTTTCTAAAACCATTCACCCAATTGTTTTTATATCACACAGGAACATTCTTAGAGACTCCTACTTCTTAATTTGTTCACCAGATAGTGCTGCATTTTTTTTTTTTTTTTAAATTTTATTTTTTTATGATTTTTTGCATGTTTTCGCAATTTTGGACTTCTGCTCCCGAACTGTCACTCAGATTAAGCGGAAACTTGGTGGATATGTGCCTTGTGAAAGGTACAACAAAGTTGTTCACTAGGTGGCGCTGCTGTGGATTCCTGATTTTTAATGATTTTTTTTTTTTTTAAATTCGGGCTCTTATCAGTAAATGCACCTTTCCTATTGATTCTGTACATGCAAGTCCATGGGCATTCTAATGCTAATACACATTTTTGACTTATTCTCTGAAACTGTCGACCACATTGACTTCAAACTTGGCAATGTACTTTGGGTGGATCTGTACAAGTTTGTTCAAATGTCTGTGCTTCGGTGAATTTTTAATTTTTTTATGATTTTTTTTTTTTTTGGCAAATCTTCAAAACATCTTCTTAAACAGCTCACCCAGTTGCTTTGATATCACACAGGAACACTCCTTGGACTCCTGGTTCTTAATTTGTTCACCAGGTGGAGCTGCAATTTTTTTGTTCAGTTGACTTGCTAGTCAGACTGAGCTTTTAGGAGGCTCAGTCGTCTGTCTAAAAATACTTTTAAATGCCATATGCACTCAGCTAAAGCTCAACACAGGTCTATTCAGTTGCAACCTTGATTTTGTGGGACAAGCTTAGGTCAGCTGAACATGGGCTTTTCACGCAGTCCTCTAGTGTGTTGCTGTGACAATTTGTTGAGGTGACTTACATCCATCAACGGCCCTTGCACAGTGACACAGCTAGAGAAAGGTCTTTAAGAGAAAGTGAACATGAAGAAAATATTTTGATTGTTTTGATGCCTGAAGTACATCGTGGTTTTTTGCAAACTGGTGCAATGATTACATCCTTTAAACTGGCAGACTTGACATGATATTAGGCTCAAATGTGACCTTTCCAGTGCTGGGCATTGTACAATTTCTGCTACACACTTGAATTCCTGCCGTCCCAACACTCAACTTTCATATAAAATTTGGGGTAGGCTTCATGACCACAAAGTTATAAGAGGAACTGATGCTTGGATATATGACCATCTGTTTGCATATTGTTTTTAGGCAATGGTTCTTTCAGTTTTAGAATGCTTATATGTTGCATTGGAATATTTTTACCACAATAATGATGAAATAAAATAAAGAGAAAGTAAAAGTGCAGCTTGAAAACCTGGTTCAAGTGGATAATCCAGGTTAATTTAGGTCTGAGTATAAATATGGATGAGTAAAGATGGCTTGAGCACCTGTTGAGCCCTTTGTTATGGTATGATTTATTACATTTATGTAAGCTGAGCCACACCCTGAAGTGAGTAGGTCATGTTGTTAAGTGAAATTCAAATATTATAGTGGTTTCCCTATTACAAGACCACCCCAAGTGCACCCAAAATTTGGCCCTTTAACCAGGGTAGCCTGCTGTAAGGGCAAAAGATAAAATGAAACTACCATGCTTACTGCATGGAGAAGTGGCCTTTGTGAATGGGGCAGCCTCTAAACGGGTGGGTGCTTACAAAGTGGGGACTACTGTATAAAATCTATAAGTCAATATGTATGCTATATCAGCTGTTCTATCTTTTCTGATTGACAGACCACAAACTCTGCATTCAAGGGACTGAATTCTAAATGCTCATTTTGCACATGTTTCTGCAGATCCCTATCTGTTATAACTGGGGTAAATTGGTGGCAGGGACAATGAATTTAAGCTGTAACATTCCAGCAGAGTAAAGATCATTTGTAGAATCACTGCTTCAAATACAGGTCCTTGCTTGCTTGTGGGTATATGTACATGCCTGAACAATGAAAATTTGAGATTTTGTCAAAATATGCCAGAGATTAACACACAAGAAATAACAGATTTTCCTCGAAGTAGATTTGAAAGGGGTTTTACACAGATAACTAGTACTGCAGAATAGAAACTATTAGGATATGATGCGAGAAGTACAAAGATTGAAAGAACACATTTTGTAACTAAGTGCATTTCAGTCAACTTGAACATATAAATAATTTTCTAAACCCCTTTGTCCTAAATGTGGCACATTTTCGGATCAAAGAGACACATGTATAAACATGGGTATATTTATCAGTGTTCTCTGTGCCAATGCTTTGCATACAATATTGCTGTTATGTTTCACAAGGAAGTTAAATTAAGAATCCCTCGAGAGTTTGGGACTTGCTGTCAAATCATGTGTTCTGTACATGCCTGTTTATGCAAGATTTAATTTTAAGTCAACACTTGAAATTGCCAATTTTTGCATGTAGTGTATAAAACCTTTTTGTCAAATTTATAAGGAGATGCACAAAATGCAGACAGTGCAAAAGAGCTGGTGAATTACATTCAAGTGCACATATAGTGGTGTGTAGAACTCTTCTCTATGTGTACATATAGTGGTGTGTAGAACTCTTCTCTATGTGTACATATAGTGGTGTGTAGAACTCTTCTCTATGTGTACATATAGTGGTAGAACTCTTCTCTATGTGTACATATAGTGGTGTGTAGAACTCTTCTCTATGTGTACATATAGTGGTGTGTAGAACTCTTCTCTATGTGTACATATAGTGGTGTGTAGAACTCTTCTCTATGTGTACATATAGTGGTGTGTAGAACTCTTCTCTATGTGTACATATAGTGGTGTGTAGAACTCTTCTCTATGTGTACATATAGTGGTGTGTAGAACTCCTCTCATGTACATATGGTTGGGGTTTTTAAGATAAGTCAAATTCCTGATGGAAACTTTAAATTTAGAATAAGAGGGATAAATATGGTAAGGACTTGACTATTATATGGTATGTATTACCTTGAGTTTTACACAAGACTGATCTAGTATTTATGAGTTTGTCAACATGTATCCTTTATACGTCACTTTGTTTGGGCTTCTGTTGGGTATAAGTGTGCACTTTCCACGAGCAATTATGGCAGAACCATTAGATTAATAATTATACATTGTCTTTGTAAAGTGTTGACCTGATATCAGTAGTAGAAGCATGAAACTAATATGTCTCTGGGATGGAATGTAGATGGGAAGGGAGAAAGTTTAAAGTTGTGGTTGTCTGAGAATTCTAGAGCCATAAGTTTCAAGTTTTTGTGGTCAGATATTGAGATATTGACAGTACATGTATTGGCAATATCAAGACAGAATGATGCATGTTTAAATGATAATGTTTGTTCTATCAGAAAGTACAGTCAAGCAGTAGTGCATTGTAATATCATTCCTCTTACACAGGTGGCCAGGACGAAATACCTGTAAATTTTGACAAGGAATGTCAAGTCTGCCCAGAAGGGGAAGGTTTATCGTACAAAATGATTGGTTGAGTGGCATTGTGACACACTTTATGGACACTGATTACTGTAATGGCACTCAACAATGCAGTTCTCAGAAAGCTGTTGCAGTGTGGTTGGCCATTATGATGGCATCCAGGTTTTAACGAGATATTTGCCTGTTATTGAGTTATGTGGTCGTAAACGTTGGGAATGGGCAGTGTATATGAATTTTTTCACCAAGTACTAGTTTTCTATAAAGTTTGAAGTGCACTGTAAGCCAGTAGTACTGGATCATGATCTGTGTGCCAGGACACTCATTTAGGTGTAAGCACATCAAGTGTTTTTATACCCATTTGAAGTGCCTGCTTCATATGAAACAACCATGACATACAAAGACCATCTTTATCAGAAAATAAGATATCAGTAAGAAGAAAAAAAGCTGCACTTGACCAAATAGTCATCTGTTTCATTCAAATGTACATGACATAAATAACACAACTTGTCTGTGATTAATCTTTGTAAACCAGTATTGTAACAGGTCTGAGTTTACATTTCACTGACGCACTCAAGTCATATACAGACCACAAACCTCATGGGCACCTGTCATTGCATGATCTTGTGTATTGTCATTCACACATTACAATGGTCTGAATATGGTCAGATTTCCTTTGTCGAAAGGAATATTTGTTACTGCTGTTGGCTTAAATTACCTTTCTATCAGAAATAGGTCTGGTGGTCGCTTCAGGGTATTGGAAGCATTATGGTCCGTTTACATAGTCAACAATCACCACTGGGACTCAAAGCTGCAGGATTATGGCTCTCAAATTAAAGCCATCATGTAATTTTCTGGATGAAAAGAAACCCCCAAAATCCTCAATGGAAAAGCGGGTGTTGTATAATATGCTTGTATGGCTGACAAAGCAGACTGCTTCATACAAAATAACATACCTGAACGATTCACTGCAGTCTCAGGACCATGTTCTGGCTGTCTCTTTAACCATTTCACCCCTTAAACTGACTAAAACCACTGTGATTACAGATACTGATTGTGTTCTCAGTATTTTTACTTAATGCTTTTGTTAAGATGACAGAATGGTAGTGCCTATCAAAGAAAAAACAAAAAAGTGTTCTTGATTCTTTGAGCATCTGATCTCTGTTTTTGGTGGTCCCTGGCTAAAACTGTCCCGGTGTCTACAATAGCTCACATCTTCAATGAAGGGCTGTTGGTGTCATTAGCTTTGGAGATAGAAAAGTTTAAAAACTGTAATTGTTCATCATATATTAGAAAAAATGTACATAGGTGTATAATCACACTGCTTTCCAAAAACCTTGGGCACCTCTGTCTGGGAATGTTTTTCTTATTTTTTTAGAAATATTACTTTAAGTTTTAATTTTGTGGTCCTTAAAAGATTGAAATATGACAAGCTTGACTTAACCACACACTGGTAGTCTTAATCTTGAAAGAAAAAAACAAAAAATCCTCATGCAAGGCAATCTTCAAGTTAAAACAAAGGAATTATATGTGTTAGTTCAGTAGCTCTAATATTTTAATATATTAAACATGTTCAGAACCTAAGAAATCTTAAAAGTGTTTATTTTTTATGGTTATTTAAAAAAAAAAAATAAAAATACGCTCTGACTTTTCAATTCAGCAAACTGAGTTTGCCGATGATGACACCATGAAAGCCCTACACCACCTTAACAGAAAACCTTCCGATTCAAAATTACCGGCTTTCAATGGTTTGGTAACAAGGAAAGCCCACTGACTTGGTCCTAATTCACAGTGACAGTTATGCATGGAATTACAAAGTTAAACTTGTGCCGTGTGACTCTCATACAATGAAATATTGACTGTAAGATATGGCAGGCACTTAGAGTGCAGACACATGGTCTCTGAAATGTAGAACACAGATTTTATATATATACATGCACATATATCGTAGATAAAAGTAGGCTGGTCAATAATACTTTGTCCCTTAAAAAAAAAGGAGAGAGAGAGAAAGAGAAACAGACAAAATTTTAAGGCCTCCTATCATTATTTGATGCACAATGGGCATGTTGCATGCATTTCTGAGAACTCTTGGGTCATCTGTTAGTCAGTATTTACCTTCAAATCCAAAAATAAACTAATGTTAGTCAAGGCCAAGGGTCAAGTTGGCATCATAGGGTTAAGGGTACTCCCATTCATTAACTGTCCAAACCCAACTGTACATGGCCCTGAGCGTTTCATAGGAGATTATTTGCCAAGCTTACATTGAAGCAAGAGAGGTGTAACCATCCTTGATTGATGTCATGCAAGATCTGTCAAAGATGGGATTGTGAGAAGTGTAATTCAACTTGTTCTGTGGTCATAGATGTACTGATGTCAGGACAATTAAACCAGTGTTTTGCAGTGGAATTTTAGATTGACTTCAGAAAGAGGCATTCTACTGCAACTTAGAGTGACATCTGGTGTTAGAACTAGGAAGTCCACAACCCTGCCTGAACAATCAGTGACCTTTATCTGGATTTATATGTGTGTATGGTTTGAACAAATGATAAAAATGTTAAAAAGACCAGTGCTCTTCAGCATTTCACAATGATTGGTCTGCTAGTTGTTACAATTTCAATGGTATTTTAACTCATTTAAATCAAAAGTGCTTAGATTTTTAATTTTTTTTTACTTTTAATGTGAAATTGAAAAAAAGTGGAATATCCTCAGTGAAACTTTATTTGCAAAAAAGAAAAAAACCCAGGAAAATCAGCTATGAGTGCTTTCTTTATCAGAACGCTTTATACTCATGCCAAGGGAGTTTGTTGACCCAGTATTATTGAAAGAGCAAGAGGATTATGATTGATTCTGCATTTTCATTTGCCGGATGTTTATATTGTGTACTGAATTTAAAAAATGAAGAAAAAAAATTGAAAATAAAAAGGTAAAAACAACACCCAACTGGTACAAAAAGTGTACATCCTAGAAACAGATCTTGTGGATTTCAAGAATTTCTTGTTTTTTGCTAGTACATGTATGCTTCACGTTTCCAGCAGCTGTTATTAACTCCTTCCTACTACAGTGGCAGATGCCTTGGTCAGTGGTTCACACAGTGCCTGACAAATCATCCTGCTACATGCTGCAACACAACTTGCAAGGGAATGTGAAAACCACCGAGTCCAGATAAGGCATACTGGTACTTGAATGAGACCTCATTTAACATTTAATTTTGGATAAGCACACCATAAAATAGGTCAGTTAGCAGCATAAAAATGAGTTAAGAAAGCTTGCTGTAGATAGCAGCTGGTACCAAGGTTAAGACCTGTAAGTCCAGACAGCCAGCTTAACCCACAACTGGCTGAGCTCACAAACCATGTGCTTGCTGTGTTAGCCTCATACAATTTTAATGAAAATCACCACAAGAACATTAGAAGAGGTTCACTACAATTTATTAACATTTATGGTGATGTATTTGGCCATAAAAGATGTGGAAATGGGTAAAGAGAGAAGGAGACTGGAGATGTTTTTCAATGGCGAAAAGGTTTGATGTGCCGAAACATGGCAACTGCTCAAGATTTGTACAGGGCCTATATCTTGTTCAGTTTGCAACAGCCATCCAGGGACTGCCGTAATGATTAAACAAATGGTCTTACTTTTTTTTCCTTATGTAATTCCATGCAAAAGTGGACTCCTTTGGCAGAAGTTTACAGTTTATCACTCAGTTAATGATTGTAACCAATGCCACTAAGGCATCTACTCTCTGCTGTAGCTGTCATCAGGACTGAAAATAGGACAAATTTGAGGAGAGACCAAATACAAAAACAAACATATGTATGAATGTATGTATGTATGTATGTATGTATGTATGTATGTATGTATGTATGTATGTACATATACATACACACACACACATATATATATATATATATATATATATATATATATATATATATATATATATATATATATATATATATATATATATACATATATATATATATATATATATATATATATATATATATGTACATGTATGAATAAAGAGGACATGATAGCTATATGTCATATTGTATTCTATTTTATCTTATTTTATTGTACACCTAAAGTATTATTTAATATTTTGTCCCAGAAAAGGAAAATTTTGAGTGCTGTTTTTTTGAGAAATGTTTTGTAAATCATCTTGAAACTTGTGGTACCACTGACAGCATTACAGAAAATATGGGCAAAAATATATTGGAAACTAGAAAAATAATTTACTTCACAGCAAATCAGTCTGTGTTCCTTCAAAATGAGAACATTTTGAAATGTTACACTTTGCCATTGTTCAACATAATCTAAATTGTATGTATTAGCCTAATTTGCATAAATTGAAATGCTACAACTTTGGTTCTTGGTTGATTGGATATAGTCATGTCACAAACTTATAAACTGAAGTTTTAATGACACCACTATCTATAATAGTTTTGAAGATATTCAAGATTTAGATTTTGTGTATTTGCCTTCTTTGCATAAATTAAAATCCTACAACTTTGGTTCATGGGTTATTGGATGCATCTATGTCACAAAGCTGTAAAGTGAAGTTAAAATGGCACCTCCATCTGTGACGGTTTTGAACTATTCAAGAATTAAAGTCTGTTCCATGGTTCATTGGATAATGCTTTGCCACAAACATACAAATTGAGGTTTGAATGGTATCTCTATCTGTGATAGTTTTGAAGATATCCAACTTTTAAATTTTTCAGTGGCCCAAATTAGCATAATTTAAAATTCTACAACTTTCGTTTCCTGTCCATTATATTGGCAGGTGTCACAAACCTACTCCTGCATATGAAATTTGGTGTTTATCTGCAATAGGTTGGAAGACATGGAGCTTTTAAAATTTTAACAGCCCTTAATTTGCATAATTTTAAAGATCATGACTATTCCAAACCAGATGCACAATTTCACTGGTAGGTCAGTCACCATTGCAAGTTTGGTGGTACCAATTGTACCACAAATATGTATCATATGTAGAAGTTTTATGTTGCATAATATGGATAACCTTGATCTATTTTTCTCAAGGTCATGGAGGAATTACATTTCAGGAAATTTTATTTTTGTTATGGTCATTATATCTTAATTTGTGCGCATGTATCGATATATGATTAATACAGGAATATTACACAGACACAAGTATATGACAAGTAGAATCATAGTGGTGCTACTTCCTGGATTAAGTGAAACTAGCATCATAAGTTTTAAAAGTTTCATTATTTTCATTATAAATGGAAATGGAACTTGTAAATTTACACTAATTATGCATGAGGCCAGTAATCAACTTTGTTAAATTGTGGGTGACCTTGATGTATGTTTCAAGGTCATTAACACTTCCTCTGCTGCAGGTGAGAAAACCCGCCCTAAGATACTTGCTTCTCCTATGCTGCACGCGAGTTAATCTGCCCAATGTAGCACATGCACCCCCCCCCAAACAAAAAAAAACAGAGGAAAGGTCAAAGATGCAATAAAGGATGCTGTTGTCTATATGTTGAGAAATAAGAGGGCTAGCAATGCCAAATGGGCCATAAATTTGTATCATATATGTGGAAGTTTATTACATAATGTAGGTGACCTTGACCTGCTTTCTTAAGGTCATGGAGGGGATGTATATCAGGAAATGATTTTTTTATGATGCCTGTGACATAATTGAGATGGAACTTCAAAACTTCCACAAAATATGCATTAGGCCAATTGTCAAGATGAACTGATTAGATTTTGGTGTCACCATGACCTAATTTGAGCAAATGACAATCTAATTACATGCTCGTTGGGGTGGACCCTTCACTCAATGCTTTGCGTTGAAGCTATGTCTAGTTTTTAATTGTGTAACAGCAGCAACAACAACTGAAAAACTGTGCACAGTATCAATAAATCTGTTATTTGATGTGTGTCAGTTGTAGGGACAGAGGGTTAACACAAATTAAAGAATGGCCTTGACTTGTAATACCAACCTAAAATGTTGGCCTGCCAATATTTTGTTTCCAAGAAGACTAAAGTGAATGAACTTAACCATCAGTTGCTCAGATTAATGAATGGAAGCATTAAGTTGATTGGTGCTCTTGCGGGGTGCCATTGTTCAAGATTTGCTTGCCTCCTTTCAGGGCACTCAATGACTGCAGACTGAGATAGTGAGGAAGCATACAGCATTCTAATGTAGAGCATTATTAAGCACCCTATAATGATATTACTTAATTACCTTTAAATGCACTAATGACATGTACCAAATTCTTCCAAGCATACAATTTTGTTTAGCCAGTTTTCCTGTATCCAAAGATGGGCTTTCAACTCATTTACAGTATCAGTAAAATACAACAATGCAGAGGTCAAGCCATCTATTATCTCTGGAGATAATGACTTCAGAAAGTGTAAAGTTAAATGTCAGAAATCAAAGAGGACTCGCACAAACCCATCAGACCATATTTTCTGTTGAATCTCTGGATGAATCATACTCTGCAAACACTAGTTAGTGGGATGACTAACTTCACTGGGCAATGAATTACAACAGTGTGGGCTAGAATTCCACGACTGCGTACACTGTGGATTGTTTCTAATAATTTAAGGTTCAGATTTCCACTGTTTGTGGACATTTATTTGCAACTAGCAGTGGATGCAAAAGACGGGCGATTGAAGGATGTGGATACAGTGATGAGTTTGCATGGTGGGATGTGTGACAGTGACCCTTATGGTCAGGGCCCGTGTGGCTGGCAGTAAACACCTAACATCACTGACAGCTTCCTGGCATGTTTGGAACACCAACTGTAGACTGTGAAATCAGTTAACACTGTTGAGAACTGTTTCCATACGGTAGTCCCTGTCTTGAGAGACCACTCCAATGGGAAACCACCTGTCCACAAAGACCACCTTTTCAGGATACTCTGCTGGGAGTTTTTCATCTTATTTATACCTCCTGTGAAAGCCCACCTATATTAAGAGACTGATTTGGTCTTCTCAACCAGTGGTCTTTGAAAACAAGTTTCACTGCACTAGCAAATGTGGATATTGAGTCAAGACTGTAGAGACTTATAGCCTACACTTGGGGAATGTGATTGAATATAATGTCAAAAGCTTTGTAATGATACCTTTTTCTAAAGACCATCCCATAGGAAAGGCCATATCATAGAGACCCTGCCCAGACACTAGATGTCCTATGTTGAATTGACCCATAATTTTAAAAATGACCTGCCATAAAAGACCACCTTTTGACAGGCAACAGGGGGGTCCTAAATAGCAGGTAACACTGTGCATGCATTATTACGTGCATAACTTCTGTAATTTTCTAGTGGCATCAAGGCTTGACATTGGGGATATCTGGTACTTGTCCAATAATATGTTTTGCCTAAAATTATAACAATTTATGGCTTTAATTGTATAAAGCACCAAATTTTTAATTATTTTGGTTATCGGTTTTTCTTGCCTGCCTTGTTGTCCTTTTGGCTTTATCATGAAAACAGCCAGCAGTTGAGAATAGGCCTGAAAGGGCAGGTTCAGCAAACCATAGATGGTGTCAGAAATAAGACAGTGAAAATTACAATAAAATAACCACATTATTAGATCTGTTGACTGTACCATGTATGTGTTAACAGCATAGTTGATGCATAATTGAATAAGGACACTCAAAACCCCATATTATGGGGTTTTGGGACACTCCATGATATGTGTTAATTAACTGTAACTTATAGAGTGCATCTGTCATGTTTTATGCAGAGTGAAATGAACACAGTCTATATATGTTAACTTTAACAATTACAGTGTATCACAGTTATGCATAATGAAATAGCCATAGTCTGTAACATCTATAAAATAACTATAATGCGCACAGTGCATCAGTTACAGTCCATTCATGATGGAATAGCCACACTCCATTGGACATGCTTATTAACTGTAACTGGTACAGTGTATTAATCCCAGGTCATGCATCATGGAGTAGCCACACTCCAGAAGATATGTTCATTAACCATAACTAGTACAGTGTGTCATCATAGTTCCTGCATCATGGAGTAGCTACACTCCATACTGCATGTTCATTGACTGTAACTGGCACAGTGTGTCAATCATACGTCATGCATAATGAAATAAGCACATTCCGTATAATATGTTAATTAACAATGCATTTCACAGTGTGTTAACACAACAGTTCGTACACTCCATGCAGTCCCTCAGCTTTCCACAATTCTAATTCTAGAATCTCATTTTTTCCAAGACTGCAGTTTTATCTGTAATTTAAGTGAAACCCCTGAACACTATAGTATCAATAACATGTAAATGTCTGGATGCTGCCTTGTGCTGCATAAATTTATGTAATATACGCAGTAAAGATATCCAGCATAGACCTCAAATATGCTTTGAAAGGCATAAAGCACAATGTATAATGGAAGAATGATTATCATGTGTTTTAGGAGCAGCCAAAAATTAAATTATAGATGTGTAGATTACAGTGCTTGGCAACAAAATTTGAATTTTTAGGCCATAATATCTCGAAATTTGTGCCACAGAATTTGAATAAAATTATCACCAAAAGCTGGGGTCTATCTTTGGTCCAGACAGAACATGTTATGAATGCACACGGCCAGAACTACCAGTAACTTGAATATATTCATGCACGAGAGATGAATTAAAGACATAGCTCACAGCATTGCAGAATAAATACTGTGTCGCCATTGATGGTTTTGATAGCATTGGTGTGATTAGGCATCATTACAGCCAATTTCAGCACTGATCTTTGATGTGTTTATTGAAGTAAGAATGACAAATTATTGATTGGGGTTACCACTTGCCTACCGGTGTCAAGATTCAATCAAATGTGATGATACAGTTACAGCTATTCAATATAGTTACAGTCAAACCTGTGTTTAGAGATCACACTGAAAACAGCCTTCAAAGAAATCTCCTAAGATCTGTGAGCTTTAAAGATAACTTACAAAAAAACTGGCACTAGTGACGGGGTCAGCATGGGCTAACAAGATCGGGAGTTGTGAAAGACAGGTTTAACTGTGCTCAGAATAACGTGAATCAGATTACATGAGCATCGTAATTCATAGTTTAAGACCAGGTACCAATCAATAATACCAATCAGCCACATGGCAAGAGGGTATTTCTTATAATTTTTTTCCCAGAATGTATTATTTTATTGCTGTTTGTGGGGAAATTAAACAGCCAAATAATGTGGGCAATCCTTCAGTGTCATATTTCAAGATCAGTCGTCTTTGAAGTAATATCAGTCTTGTATGTAGGACTTACATGAGGTAACCTCTCTTGCTGACCTAGGAAACACAAGGTATTGATTTACCCAGGTATTTCTTAACCCATTCAGTGCTGAAAAATCTCAAGATTAACCATCTTACATCAGTTGTAGGAAGAAAAAAATGTAAGCTTGGTATATGTTCTTTTTCATAGATTTTCATCATGTTTGGACAGAGTGCTAAAGAATGGGCAGTTGTCACCAGAATATTATAGGATTTATGAAAAAAAGGTTGTAGGCTTATTCGGCCTTATGAAGTGCACTTCCCTCACAAATTGTTTTTCCATGGGAGAAAAGGATCCAAACACATTTCTAGCACATTTTGCAACTGACAGACCCCTACAGGCCACCTTTGGTACTGGAGCACATCATTTATGTACATGTGATCCTGTTTTATTTTTCATGGCCATTTGCACCCAATTGCATTTTCACTGTGAGAATTATCTGAGCTATGTTTTTACCTTGATGAAGTGTTAACTTTGCAGGTTTTGCCATTTCATTCTTCCCAACATAGTCAAAGACCAGACACCAAGCCAGTCAGCCACATGGCATGGGGGTCATTCTTATTGTTTCTTTCCCATAATGTTTAATTTTATAGTTGTTTGTAAGGAATACTTCTGCCTATCAGGATTTTGTGGTTTGATCAATGTTCTCTCATTCAGCCTGAATTCATCAAAAAAATTTCAAGACCACTCTCTTTGCAACAACTACAGAGCTGAATTTTGGCAGGTTGAACTTAGGCCCTTGAAGTCATCAGAGCAGTGCTCCAAATCAAATAAAGTTGATCTGTAAGATATTCATTCATGGGTCTCACTGTTCATTTGGATTCATGAAGCCCATAGTCTGGTTACAGCTTAAAGATGGCTGGTAGAGAGACTTACTGTGTACTCAGTAGCCTGGTTTGAAGCATGTCTAACTCTGTGGTGCATCTTTTCAACAAACATCTAAGCATCCTGTGAGCTTTTGCAAGCCAAACACTTAGGGGTACATACCACCTGCATTGAACCCTTCCATCCCTGCCAAGATTGGGATGTGGTCTTGTTGATCCTTGCTTCTCTTCTTGATGGCCTCAGGTATTTTCTAGTTCAGGCTCCAGTATCAGCATCTGAACGGCAACGTTTGCACTCTGTCACTCATCTTTGGAGAGGTTGACATGCTGCTCTTTGCTTTGGTCAGAGCTAACGTCCCTGGCAGAATTCTAGCACCTAAAAGCCTGAGGTGCTGTGCCTCCTTCTTTTACTCCATGCATTGAGGGGAAGTGTGAGCTGTTAGAGAATCATACATTTCCTGTCTTTTGCGAAGCTGTGAGTAATGTCCAGTCTCTTCCCTTGCATCCATACAACCTGCTTTTCATTCAGGTATTTTGTGTACCAAATGATTGTGGTTTTGATACATATTGCGCCTTCACTCTTTGGAGATAGTGTCATGCCATTCTTTCTGTTGTTTAATCACCTAATGTGGTCTGATAGGTTTGTATTCTGACATGAGTATGAGCAATTTCTTTGTAACTCTCTTATTTATGAGGAATAATTACTGATGAGCCACACGAAAGCCCTTCCAACCTACCCCTTGCTCTACCAATTTCTCCATTAGGAGTGCCATGAGATAGGTAAAACTGAGGATTATGGGTAATCCTCAGGGAATTGCACCTGAAGTTATGTGATAAGATGGTATCCCAAATAAAGAAGGGAAATTTAAAGAATACAGCAATACATAATTTAGTCTTAACTAAAGAGAGCCTGGGTTTATGATGCTGGCAGACACAGCAATACAGTCATGATTATTGGGATTATTAGTCTTGACTACTTTAGAAGGGAATTACAAAGTAAGTCCTAAAGTTATGGATTTTAATCATGGTAATGGCTGTCAAAAAGTAAGTCAAGCATTGAATATTTGCATGTCAGAAGGGCTTGTATTGTGAAGAGATGATATCTGACTGTTCATTTTGACATACAGAAGTGACCTCCAGACAGGATTTGCTATTCATGATTTCGCACGTTTTGAAACCGGGCTTGTCTTTTTGAATCAACAGGGACTAATGTGAAGTCAATATGTATGCTATTGTCATGCCTTTGTCACTAACTGTTGACTTCTTTCAGGGTTTGAGGCTAATATTAGTGTTCACATGTGCAGTCTGGCTTGCAGACGGAAATCAAGTCTGAGAAGTCATATTTCATTGTCAAAATGCACGGCTTTTGTCATGGTTGCAGGTAATCTGCTGTTATGAATTTTATGAAGTGAGTGAGAAAGTAGTGCTAAATTAAAGCAACAAAGGATTGTGCAAGGAGGAGTGGTCCTTTGATGTCACTTCCTGGTTGACTCTTTTGTTATCCCAAACTATTAAAGTGGTGGTGTTTTAAAAGTACAGTGCAATCTTTTCACCTGTTTCATTTTGGTAGAAAACGTTAAGAATGAGCATTGAAGTAGTGATCAATCAGGAAGGCATGTTTTTCATTAGAGGTTTCCCTGGGTATAGGTTTGATTCTGGGTACGTGATCCATGCTAAAGAAAGCTGTTGACCCAGGGTTAACTCTGAGTGCGAGGTGTTGACTGAGTTGACACAGCTTTCCTCAGTGCACTTTGGTCACCAGTGTATGGGCAGGTTAAAAGTATGGTGTTGTTTCTGTCTGTGCATATCGGGTTGGAATTACATGTGGCTGCATGGCTGGTAGAACATGTACCCATCCATCAGCCAAAAAATAAACAGAACATGTGCGGTACTGAACACAGTTTAGAGGTTATCGTATAACTAACTGAATTTTCATAAGTGCTAGCTGATCACAATTGCTTTTGATGTAAAATATGTTTAAACCAACTGATTGAGTGGGGAGATTTAACGATGTGCCATCATATCAGCTGACAGGGATTAATGAAAGGTAATGTGAGAGGTTACATGACACACCAGTGACCACAACTTTTTAAAATGTCCGCATGGACTCCACTTTAAATAATGTGTTCAGACAGCTTATTACACAAGCTACGGTGTATTTGTAGAGGTGCCCTCCCCCTTGCACACTAATACGTTTGTCAGTTTATATTGACGTTATTTTATTGGCCGTGTCATCTGGAAGTGAGTCAAAAAAGTTCTCTCTAAAACAAAAACGAAACAAAAGAAAAAAATGACCATATGAATTGTGAAAAAGGATATGTTGTGGTCCCATTACACTGTACAGAAAACACAAGCCTTCATTTACATGTGACGCAAATTATTTTTTGCCCAATTTGTATCAAATGAAATAAAAACAGGTTGATGATACAGGTCACCCATGCCAGTTACATATCATAGTCATTGCATAAAACTAAAAAGGCCACTCCCACATGAGACTATACCCCATCATGCATGCCCAAACCACCAAGGAGGTCTGGAAGCAAGTGACAGTGGAGCTTCAGGAGAGAGGCTACCCATAATGCCACTGTGTGGCCTCACAAGACAGGTGTATGATCTTTGATGAGAGTTTTGTTTAACATTGAAAAGATGACACTGTGGATAAAGTGGCTGGCCTTTGTGGACAGGTCGTCATGTCATCACCGTCTGAAATCAGTACCACATAGTGATTAATACAGTTATGCTTTGTCCAACAAATATATGGAGAAAAAAAAATATATGGAGATGTTTAACCACCATCATTACTACCAAAGTCAGCGTCATCCAATGCTTGAATTTACATGTGAAATGTTACTGGAAATCCCCCAGTAATTGTGTAAGTTTTTGCATACATCGTCAAATGTAAGGGCTTATGGCCAGGATTTGATAGTTTCTTGAGCATGGGATTTTCCAATACATATGTGGGACAGAGTACAGATATGATTTTATTATGGGGTAGAAATAGAGTCAGATGATCAGTGTGATAAACATATACCCGTTCAAGTTTGTCAGGACAGAAGAAAATTGTCATATCAGGCAATGGCACAAGTAAAAATTTGGCAGTGACTGCCATCAGAATAGCCCCAAAGGTTTGCCTGGGGTCTCAATGAATGGAGAGGTGAGTCAAAAAGAGGGCCATGTGAAATTTGAAAAGAAACTTACCCGGAAGACTAAAGGTATAAAAAAAAGGCATGCCTGGAACAAGTGATCCAGGGATGTAGTCAATTAGAGCAGGGTTACTGGTTGACATGTACCTGATGAGAGGTAATTAATATCGCTGTGGGTAGACATGATGCACATGAAAGCCTGATGGTACCATATGTAATGTGTCATATGTTATAGGACCACATGCATCGCTACATCATCATTACCATATGCACAAAGGGAAATATTGATCTCAAAAAAAGAAAATGCTGTCTTCAATATGCTTGAACAATTTTTATAGGCCAATATCTTTTAGTACAAGATGGTCAAAATACACTGAATCAAAATAAATTACTCAAACATGAAAATACCATAGCCAAACTGTGTAGTGAGGACAGCAGCTTGGTGACCCTGACAGGACAGTAACAAGGTCAAAGGAAGGTCAAAAGCCAGACTGTACATTGTCAATGCTTGAGCAAGCTGACTCTTGACACTGCACTGGAAATATCTATAATGGATTCACTCCAATGATCGATATGACATTGCCACATAAAAAGTGAAGATAGATTTAATTTTGTAATGGATCATATTAAAACAAGATCATGATCCTGCAAATTATTTTTTACCCGGTAGGAAATTAAGTACAGTTTACCCAGTAGAAAATAAAGTGCACAATATTTTAAATTTTTTTTTTACTAAGTTGAAAATAGAAGAGGAAATGTGTATTCCTAACTGGACTTATATATAATTTTCATATTTTGAAGGCATGCATTAGATGCCCATACCTGTATAAGCTAATCGATTGCAGCTAATATTTGTCATGGCGAGACATTTCTAAAGCACAGAAAAAGTTTTAAGGCACCTCAAATGTGTAACGTGAGTCAACAGAATATCTACATGAATAAACATCGGGCCTAGCATGCCTAATGGATTTACTTTTAGGGGGTAAAAAGATAGGAAATTGGACTGCTTGAAAATGGACTGTTGTGGGGAGCAGGAAGAATTGTAGTGTATCTAATTAGACATGTATGAATGGCCTGTACTACTCACAAGCACATATGAAAAAAAAAAAAAATCTTTCTCAAAAAATATGTTATACTGCCAATTAATACAGCATTTATGAAAGCTTTACGATTTGGTTGGTAGGTTTATGATCATGCGTGCAGTATAGTCATGTTGCGGAAGAAGTATCACTCCCAACCAGCGGTTTGGGCAACTGTGAATGGACTCCATTTCGCTCAACTTTTATGTCTGCTGTTGCATAAGACTTAACCCTTTCCCCTCAAACCGGCCAAAACCGGCTGGTGGTCAAATGTCGTCTGCTTCAGTGTTGTCAACTAATTTCAACAGTTGTGAAAAACAATTTGACTGAGAAATGTACATGAGACTTGTCAAGATCACATGCCCAAGGTCAACACTTTCCTTGGCATGGGTTGGGCACTAAGTGCCCAACTGATGCCAAAGAAAGCTGTTGACTCAGTCTTAATTCAAGGGGGAAAGGGTTAAATAAAAGTAGAGAGAAAAGGCACTGGAACAAAGTTTTAACATGACATCTCTCAAAAAAGTGTTTTTTCTTAAAATAAATGCATGAAGCAGTGCAAAAACAATGAGAACATGTCTTTGACTCCAGATGGATTCATACCACTGATAATCTGCATTCATATTTTTCATCCTAAATGTGAACATTGAATGGAACACAAAACATATGGTGGCCACACCTGTGTTTGCTATGTACATACCAATACCTTCAGATGTTGTACACACATGTGTTTCTACATATTGGTTTACATGTACCTGTTGTTGCAATTTGATCACATGTATTTGGAACATGGACAGGCTGATGTTAAAAGACTGCACTGCCCTCTGGTGGCAGAGGGCAGTGCTTGGGTTTGTGAGCACTGGTTTATGCAGAAGCATCCCCAATATTAGTCATACAAAATGGTAACATTACCATGTAAATCTATCACTATGAACTACAGGGAGATACTGACAATTTGTCAGTCTCTTCTGTGGGATAATTCAAGAAAAGCTAGGTACTACTGTTCCTCTGGTGAACTAAAATTTGCTGATCCATTCACCATACTATCAGTACTCGTGATTAACCAATATCACTCTCAAAAATACCAGATTCAGCAGTGTTCTTCAGTGAGAGGTATGGGTTGGTGACCTTCTTGTTTAGTATTATGCTAAAATTTTATTTCAGAGTGCATCTACCCTTATGACTGTTCATGAAACACTGAGTTAATGAACCAAAATCTCCCAAATTCTCCTAAATTGAAAGATGTTTATCAACAGATACACCTTCTCTTTGCTCCAAAAAACCTGGCACACTCGTGTCAGGTTCTTGCATCCATTCTTGCTTAGCAAGCGAGACAATTTTTTAACAGGCTTATAGTATACAGCCTATCACATTGCTTCTTGAACCTCTAAATCCTTTGGCATTAAGAATGTTCATTTTCTTGTTAGCCACGTTAGCGTTTACATCCTGGTAAATATAACTGTACTGGGGTCATTGACATCAGTCTTGATGAGATGTGTTATCATCAAAAAGGGTCACATATTGAATTCCTGTACAGATTGAATTTCGTTGTGGTATGGTCTTGCTCACTCATATTTGCTGTGTGTATTTATGGGTGTGTTTGTTTGTTTTTAGATTATAATGATTTTTTTATTTGCTACTGTATCACTTGGTCAGAGACATAAAGTGGAAACATATAGTTTACATGGACTTTGGGCAGTAGGATACACTCTGGGGAATAAACCCTTTTACACCAAACTCACCAGAACTAGTGACATTTCAAATGGTGTCTATTGCAATTTTTTTCTGTGTGTCTTATCAACAGAAGTTATTCACTCTGAAAATTCTGTATAAAACTTGGCAGGGATAACATTCCATAGGTCATCGTTTAGCTTTTATGAGTATCAGTGGGGTGCTTAGCATCCAAACAGCACTTTTTTTTAAAAAAAAAGCAGTTACATATGTCTTAATCTAAAAGGGAGGAGAGTCTTTGTCAAATATTTAACCAAAATATTAAGTGTTGGTGTGTAAATTAATGAAAGGGATATCAAGCAGACATGGAATGAGAGCACAGATGTTGGAGTAGGTTACGAGATAAATTGCTTACAAGCATGTAGGGACTTTCCAGCCTTGTGTCCTGGCCACTAGTATGCAGTCACACAGGATACAAGCAGAGAGTAAACAGTAAATGAGAAAGTTATATTATTAGGCGAGTTATGGCTGCCGTTTATGGCAGACCTGTTTGTTTTGGCTTTTCTTCAGCTCCTGTCACCCCTCAAGGCACAGTTGTGGTGCCTGATACAAAATGCTACAAAACTAAATATTGCTGCCTGGATGGCAAATAACTGCCTAGCTGTTGCTCACTAATTAAATACAACTGTTTTAATTTGAGCAAGATGCAGCACTGAGCCCAACAGCTGGAGTTGTAAACATTTTTATGATGAGGTTGTTGATGGGGGAGGCACTGACCTTGGTTCTCAGGAAGAAAATATATTTTCACAGTGGCAGAATTGCAGTCATGATTCACAGTTAACTTGGAAAATTACAGTTACAGTTCATGCTTCAAAAATGACAACCAATTCACAGGTCACAGAGAAATTAAAATCTGCCGATGAGAACGAAGTTGTGAAATACCCTTGATCACCCTCTCCTCCCCCCCCCCCCCATCTCCGTAACAGATCTGGTCATTGTATACATTTGAGTAGTTGCAGAATATGGATGTGGCTGCTGCATGGGAATGGAAATTGTAGTTTGACAGTTAACAAAGCCTCATCAGATCAATATAAGTAATTAGGACACAGTTGTATGGCCAAAATGTTCACCTAAAAACTGATACAAGGCTAGGAAAATCTTTGCAGGCGAACAATATAAGTGATAATCTGGAAACCTTACAGGTTGTCAGACTGTATTGAGCTCAGGTGGACTGCTCTAGATATCATAGCATGTGTAAAGCACATTTTGCCAGGGACTAATTCATGTATGCCATCGCTGTGTTTCACTTGTTTATGTACTAGTGTTATTTGTATTTAGTGTTGTTTTCTGTTTGGAATTAAAGTGGTTTATACGTGAGCTGTTCTACTCCAATTTCTGTTGAAAAATACACTAAAATTTTATGTTGAAATTCAATTATTGTAGTAAGCAGTTGATCAGGTTAGCAGAAATGATGATGATGATGATGATGATGATGATGATGATGATGATGATGATGATGATGATGATGATGATGATGATGATGATGATGATGATGATGATAGAAGTATTTTCAGTGATAGTCTTATTGACAGGAATTGTGATAAGATGAAAGAGAGAAAAGATGTTCCTCAGCCACAAATGTTGCAGGAATATTCTGAGGACAACAAGCTGTGACAGCATTATGGGTCAAACATGGCTACATGTACACTGTATATACACTCCCAAACCGCTATAATGGGCAGTCAAGGGATGAATCAAATGTGTTTTATTGTGTACAGGTCTTGCTTATATTGGGTTTCTATAATGGATATAAAAGAAACAAGGATTTATCGTTACAGTTGTTATTAAAGATCGTACGATGAAACCAAAAGAGTAAATATTCGCCTAATTAGGCAGTTTCTATACAAGCCTTACAAGGAGGATGGATGAGAAAGAAGTTTTTACTGCGTTGTGTTTTGTATGTGCCTGCGAAACACACATTGACAGCATGAAAGACCCTGATCTATGTGTATGACAGCACATGTGCCCATCTTAACCAGGTTTATAGACTGCCAGACCTACAGTCATGCCTGTTGTTCACTTTGTACAAGTGCCCATCTTAACCAGGTTTCCTGAGTGCGATAGGTCTACAGCTATGTCTGTTGTCCACCTTGTACAAGTGTCCATTTTAACCAGGTTTACAGGCTGCCAGACCTACAGCTTTGTCTGTTGTCAACCTTGTACAAGTGTCCATCTTAACCAGGTTTACTGACTGCCATAGGCCCACAGCATTGTTTGTTGTCCACCTTGCACAAGTGTCCATCTGAACCAAGTTGATAGAGCTGGGATAATTTACTGCCTGGCTTTACAGTGTCCATCTTATATAGATTCATCATCTGACTTTACAATGTCCATCTTAGATAGATGTCCACATCAGACAGATTCACCAACAGAGTCTACAATACCCATCTTTAGATTGACGTCCATTTTTACCCTCGGCACAAAAGTGCCGGAGGGTATTGTCGTCCCCTGTGTCGTCCGTCTGTCCATCTTGTCGACATAACCGCTATATCTCAAAAAGTATTCACTGTAGCTGTACCAAATTTTGATCAGAGATGCAAAGTGGACCCGGAGCCTATTGAAAACCAGCTTGCTCTGATTACTTTTAAAACTAATGTGTTTATTTGAAGGCCGTCTGAATGGTGTCAACCCTGGGGACATTACCCTGATATCTAAAAAAATATTCATTATAGCTTTGTCAAATTTAAATCAGAGATGCACCTTATAATGGACCAGGATCCCGTTGAAAACCAGCTTCCTCTGATTATTTTTATGAAACTTTTAATGTACATGTGTTTATTTGAAGGCCGTTTGAGTGGGGTCAACCCTGACAACGTTACCACAGTATCTCAAAAAATATTGACTGCAGATTTGCCAAATTTTTGTCAGAGATGCATCTTATGATGGACCAGGTTTCTATTATAAAAGCAGCTTCTTCTTTGTATTTGTAATTTTTTATATGAAATTTAAAAAAGTATTTATTTCAAGGCCATCTGAGTGGTGCACAAGGGGATGATGTTATCATAATATTTCAACAAGGATGCATTGCAACTTCAAATTTTTACCAGGGATGAACATTATAATGGACCATGTTCTTATTGAAAACCAGCTTCTGCTTCTTCTTATTTTTTAACTTATGAAACATAGTATCTCTACAAGGATGCATTGCAGCTTCAAATTTTTACCAGAGATGCACATTATTATGGACCATGTTCTTGTTGAAAACCAGCTTCCTTTTATAATTTTTAACGTATAAAACTTTTGAAGTATTTATTTGAAGGCCATCTAAGTTGCACACAAGTGCACAATCTTGTCACCATGATATCTCAAGAAGGATTCATCACAGCTTCATCGAATTTTTGGTGCAGTTGCTCCATATTATTGCACCTGTGAAATCTCAAAAAAAAAAAAAAAAAATGTAGAATTAAGGAAAAAAAAGATGGCGGGTGCCATGGGTAATCCGTTTTCTCAATGCTATTTTAAAGAGGTGTTTCCTTGTACAGGTTTGACTGTACTTGGTCTGAGTAATTTTAGAGTAAATTTGTGCACCTATGCTTATCATTCACATGACAAACTATTCAGTGTTTAGTGTAAACACTGGGTCACGTTACATGACAGTTGAAACACAATATGTGTTTGTTCTGTCATAATCATTTACTTTACATAGAATTTCTGCAGAGGATTCCCTGCTATGTAATTTGTCTATGCAAATATACCTTTCTTCTCAGCACAATAGGGTTCCCCTCACAATTGGAATGACTCAGTGGAAGGCTGTCCCAAGCCTATAATGTCACAGGTACAAGTGTCAACTGCATGAGCACATGTCACTGTACTGGTCTCCTTCACCATGTCAAAAGACAGGTGGACCAATCTTGAAATCGGCACATCCAATGATCTGTGTACGCCAGTGGTGTAACTCTGGTGTAACCTGTTACCAATGTCCAGCATTACCCAGCAGGATAGAAAAGAATGCCCCACTGGGGGAAAAACTGGTCTGACTTGTTCTGTTCCAACACTTTGTTGTCAGGCCCTTGTCTGATCTATTTTCATAATTTATATAAAGTAAGTTTATATTTACATAGAATTCAGATTAAATCAAAATAAGAATCAGTTCATGACAGCGTAATTAAGTTTTTGTTTGCTTGTTGTCTTCAACACATATTTGGTTAAAAAAAGAAAAAGAGTCCCTACCCCACCCCATGCCCGGAGATAAATAACAGAAATACAAAAAGTGTGACTCAATGTTGGATGGAACTATGGTCAACTTGTTTCATGTAAAACCGAGGGATTGTATCAGGGAAAACTGTTTTGCATTTAAGTTTTGAAGTCCAGGTTAACTGCAATGACAGAGGGATTGTTGGAAGCTCATGAAGCCTGATTTAAAACAGGGTTTTATCATGACATTACTTTTCTGCTTGTAGGTGCGACTGGTACAGAAAAAGGACACAGGCCATGTATATGCGATGAAGATTTTACGGAAAGCGGACATGTTAGAAAAAGAACAGGTGAGAAGCACAGAGTGTACGTAAACAAAGTAACTGTAAAGACTGTTGACGATTGAGAAAAATAGGTCACACCCTTTCAATAGATGACCCCTTTCAGCTAACCTGCTTCTCTGAGGTGTCAACTGCAGTATATTTTGTTTTCCTTCATCATGTCCAAGATGTATGTAGACTTTAATAGATTATCAAAATCATGCAAAAATTACAGTTATGTCAATAAGCACAATTCTATAATTTGATTTGTTGGCCACCCAAAATGCACAGTATGGAAATGAAAGTACAAGCTTCAGTCTTGTTTACTGGAGGAAGGAAAAGTTACATAGAAAAGTGCAATCAAGTTTCAGGTCTCAAGTTTCTTTATTTGCCTGACCTCTAACTGAGGTATTGGCAAATAAAAATACATCATATCCCAGAAACTTGTGTTCAGATGTTACACAACAATGTAAGGCTTTTTTCCCCACAGTGAAAGGTGAACTCTTTATTTAAAAAACAGGAGAACACAATCATAAGGCAAAGGTGTGGTCCCCTACAGAAGGAGGAAGTCAGCCTGTGTGAAGTCCCCATTAGAGATGGGTTTTGTGTTAGTTCTTGTCAGTCTGGTGATAATGTTACGGTGACCTCAATTGATCTCCTGGCCCAACTTGAAAGACTATTGGCTGTAGAAGTGTGAGCGTAGCCAACAGGTACTTGAATATTCATTCCTGGCAGGTGGACAACCTGACCTACTGGACTTTTGTAAAGGCATGCCACTCCTGTGGTATTCCTAACTTCACAGGTATTTTTTTTTTTTGTTTGTACCACGTCATTCATGAACAAAAACACTTCCCGGGTCAATGTACCATATGCTACCCGGCAGCTGTAACTGGCAGGCTGGTGGTTTTTTGCCGTTGGCCAAAGATATATTATTGTTAAGAGAAAAGAAGATGGGAAAATGAGCAACAGAGCTAGTAATGAAAGTATTAACCTTTTTGTAGCCAGGTTGTTAGTTGGAAGCTGAGATGCCAGAGACCAGACATACCAGGATAACATGGGAATAACATGCACTCCACCCAAAAGGGCAAGACAGGCCAGCCAGTTACACTCTGCTGATACATTGGTGCATGTTGTGTTGTGACGACAGCAGGTACAACAGAAAGGCTCTAAATGTTAGGCCCTGTGGCACCAATATTCCATCTTTGACCCCAAATGCACAATGATCACTTCATTCATTGTTCAGAATTTGGCTCAAAAGCTGCAAATCCTTGAGGGTTTATAAAAAGCATTGCAAGTTCTACATGTGAACTTTCCTTCACTTGGAGCATCATGCCATCTATGCTTGGCATGCAAAGCGGGCAGTTTCCTTAACCCTTGCAAAACAAAATTATTTGTAATGTTGATTAGTTCCATACCAGGAGAGGGGGACTAGGTTTTCACCATTCATCTCTCTGTCTGACCTTCCATCCTTCCATTCATGTGTCTGAAACTTTTTGTCCAAGCCATAGTTCCTATACCATAATACTTCGAGATACTAAACTGTGTGCACACTTCTTAGGATAGTGGTGTGTCACATACCAAGATTAGGTCATGGTGACCTTGACCTTTGACTGCATCATAGAACAGGCTTCTAGGGGCCACATTTCCTGTACTGTACTACATGTATTCCAATCTTGGTGTCTTGATGCCTTTTAGGATAGGAGGGTGTCATGTATCAAAGTTAGGTCACTGTGACTTTGAACTTTGACCTCATCGCAGAAAGAACTTGTGTGGACCATATTCCTGCACCATAATACTTTGAGATACCAAACTTAGTGTACAGATTAATTTTGGAATTGTTATGTTTAACATGCTAAAATTTAGTCATGTGACCATGACCTGTGACCTATTTATAATAAATGCTTCTGTGTGCCATATTTCCTATTCTGTATACTTAGAGGAACCAAAATTTATGTGTGGATACTTCTTGGCATGGGGGTGTCTTGTAGCAAAATTAGGTCACTGTGACCTTTTTACCTTTGACCCTTGGATAGAAAAAGCTTGTCTGGGACAAAATTAGGTCACTGTGACCTTTTTACCTTTGACCCCTGGATAGAAAATGCTTGTCTGGGACATACTTGCTATACTGTAAGAACTACAGATACCAGTGACCTCTGGTGGGAGACTTGCTATGCATTGCAGTGCGATACAAATTTTGCACTTGTTGCATATGTTTTTGTGGTGATTGACTTGCACTAACAGCATTTGACATGAGACACCGTCTTTGTCCCAAACTGGTGAAATGTGTCATTATTAAGTCACATTGCCACTCTTTTTATCCAGATTTTACTTTTAGTTCAATTTGGATAACAATCATGTTATGAAAGTTGCTCATTTGCAGTCAAGGATTTTTTTTTTTTTTTTTTAAGTTTTGGCCATGTGAGATAGGTAGAGTGCACTTTCAAAATCAGAGGTACTCGAGAAAAGTGATACCTGGAGCAGATACAGTATGGTAATATTGTGATTCAATGTGCAACACAAAGGTAATAGAAGATGAGACTTGTCATAGCCGTCTGTCCTCGATCATAGAGGGAAAGACTAGAACTATGGGACTCAAAATATAAAAAAAAATTAATAAATGAAAATAATTAACTTGGGGTTAAGCACACTTAGTAAATTTGTATACATGTAAATGATGACATTGAGAGGGATATAGTTAAAAGAGTGGCCAAACTATGCACTATTTATAGTATTATACTCGTAGACTTAGTTGGTGTATCCTTGTGTTTCACTTGTAGCCAAACTATGTATTACAAGCCTGCGAGTAAACCCTATAAATCCACAATACTGCACAAAGCAATGTAAGGAACTTATAAATAAGAGTATGGCAGTCAGTTTATGTATGTGTATCTAGTCTTTGCACTTAATGTTTTAATGTGGCTATTGGTGTAGAGCCTGATTTGGTAGGAGAGGTTACAATTAACAATTTTTACATGCATTTGGCTGAATACACAAGCCAATACACAAAATTCTTGTGGGCTAGACTGGTGTGTTTTCCCATAAGATTCTATGTTAAAGTAACATTCAATTGTTTGAATAGTTTTGCAGCAAAAACTATCAAACTTACAGGAGTGTTTTAACAATATACAACCATTTACCTCAAGAAATTTGGTGGCTCTAGTTGGAGCGGTTTTAAAGTTACATAGGTGCAAATTACAATGGAAATAATGGAAATACACATACCTAGCCTACATGCGTACAGAGCCCTCTACTGAGAACCCACATGAAACAGTTGATCTTGACCTTACCTATTGATTTGTATGTACATGTATATAAAAAACCCATGAACCTTGCACAATGTCTTGAGTTGGGTAGAGCTGTATTGTCACATAACATTTTCATAATTAATAGGAATTATCACCAGCAAGCATACGTGCTGAGAATTCCAATAGGACCTCAGCAAGGAAAACATTCAGCTGAAAGACATATCACTGTGTGAACAATCAGGGTTTATACTTGGGGACAGACTTGGGGTAGGCATTGATCAAATAGAACCCATATTCTTAAGCAAGAGTAAGATGGATCACAAACATATGCCCCTCAGGACATAATACCCTATTCATGAAATATTGCCACATTTATCATTTGTATGGAAAGGTTGTCTTGGAGGCTTGTCAAATAGTGTGTAAGTGGAATCAAACCTCGGTGTGATGTGGTACAGCTGGTCCCGGGAGCTAATGTGGTAAGACAGTGTAGCGGGCATATCAGCCTGTAGCACAGGTCACGCTTATTGCATTCATCCCCTTGTACATGTCAGATAGGCTCTGAGCCTGGCACACTTCCAGCATTGGATTTGCTAAAATCTGTCCTTATAACACGTATAATAAGGTGACAGTATCACTTCAATTATTATAACCATCTTTTATAAGTGACATTTCATTTTGGGAAGGCAGATACAGACGTATCTTGCCAAAAAACGGTAGCCACAGCACCCGTCTTTTATGATAATTCATGAAATGGACATATGCAATGCAATATATAACTCCTTTCTTATCATCATTTATGCACTCAACATAAATTCTTCTAATGGATAAAGATTATCCATGAAGCCCCCTCCCCCGGGGAACCCTTCTTTTCCCCTTTCTTTTCTCCCTTCCCTTACTCATCCTCCAACATGTGATCTATATCACGCGTGGTTGAGATAACCACTGATCCCTCTTGGTGAGGACCAGGGGCAGTACTAGTGTACTGGGTGACGTAATTTGGGATTCCACCGACAATCCTTTACGTCATAGTACGTTTCCTATGACATTACGTACGGAAATGTGATGTGTTTCTGGCTACCGGTATTTTCAGTTCCTGATGAGCCCAGAGAAGGGCGAAACGTGTCGAACTAATATCTCATACTTTCTACTGAAAAAAAAAACACTTTCAGTTCAGGCTCCCAAGTTGTCAGGCCCTTTGCCTGGTTTTCGCATCTTTTATAAAAGAGATTATTTCTGATTTAAAGGCTCAGGGGGCAAGAGTCATGTATCTTCATGGTAAGAACATAATGACTTCACTAGGTCATGTGACTTGGTAAAATACTGTTTTATATTTGTGTCTTTTTGTCCAAAACATTGTTTATTTCACCTCTTTCTCCCAAATTCTGCATTCAAGGATGGTTATATTTCTTAACCCTTTGAGTGCCAGTCATGGCTCAAGCTGTGCTGATGAAGCTGGATTACTGTAATGATTCCAGATTCATATTCCTCATTAAAAGACCTTTCATTCAAGTACCAGCATGCCTATGTTCCCAGTGAAAAATTTGGTCCAGGTCAACAGCTCTCCTTGGGGCACTTTCCGCGCAACGCGCGGAAAGTGCCCCAAGGAAAGCTGTTGACTCAGTCTCTAAATTGGCTCTGTAAGAGTTAATTGCTCCTCACTGGTGATACCAATTGGCCACAAAGTACATGTAGCAATAATAGCAGGCTGCTGCTTTGGCTGTTGTATTGACTACACTAACACAGCCAAACTTTGCCGTTATCATACCAAAGTTGACAAATTTATGCCTGGCAAGAAACTCTGCAATCGTTTGATTGGCCTCCATTGTGGCTCACCTTATTCCTGTTGTTGAATGTACTGGTACGTGTATGTAGGTATAGGCTTGTACATATATGCTCAAGCCAATTTTATTTCACTATGCTAAAATTGTAATGACAAGGCTACATGTACAACTAGTTCTCTAACTTGGTCAGCCTCTGGCCCCATGGAGGATCGGCTTGTAGCCAGCATTTTGACAACAGTTGGGTGGTATATTGTGTTAGTTGTAATCGGTAACAGGGGGCTAGTATTGTAATCCAACAGCAATCTGGATATATATGTTCATTTCAACAGCTTTGCATTTGTTCCATTTCTTATATGGATGTCCAGCTTGGGAACTTTCAATATTTATCATCAGTCAGTTACAATTACAGCATATTTTCATTTCAGTCTGTCCATGCTCATCAATGTACATGTGCACAAATGGAGTTTCCCTCAACAATAAACGTTGCACGTCATTGCGTTGGGATATCCCATGTTGCAGAGTCCATAAATAGTGAGGGCTACTGGGATTCTGATGGAGCTGCACATTCTTGCTTTTGGGTTCAGCCTGATTGTGAGCCATGCCAGCATGACCCAGTGTGACACATACATCCATTTTGAGTGATGGGGACCAACCAGGTCAAAATTTTGGCCCAAATCTTACTTTTATAATGTTGTACACCTGTAAAATGCTCACTTGCGACTCTCAAGCTGAACTTCCTGGTCACCAGGCTCACACAGTAGAATCCTACCAGTGCCTGACATCGGGCCTAGATCAGTCATTTCATAGCAAATTTTCAACATTGCATGGAACGAAATAACTGAATGTCATACATGATGTTTTCCATGATCTCAAAGAGACAAATGGGAAATGAAGTGACTCAGCTTCCTGTAAGTTTGACATTTTTAACCACCCATTGTCACTAGTGCTTTGATTGCTGTGATACAACTAGTTACCCAGTCCAGATGTGAAATGTATCACCCTGTTTGCCTGTACCTGCTGTCTTTTGTCTTGGAAATGTCACTCGAGACAAGAATCTCTTATGTTTTTTTGTCTACACCTGTTGTCTAATGTTAGAATCATTTGCCAACAGTTACTATTGAAGGATGGCCTCAGGCAAAATACTGTGTTTTACTGCACCTCTTTCTGCTGAATTCAGCATTCAAGGACAAGCATATTTCTTATTTTCTCAGTGGTTATACCAATTCACTTGAAAGTACAAATGATACCAGGTTGCCGCTTTGGCCATTGTGTGGCATGTGCTAACACAGCCAAACTATGCCATTTTCCTACCAAAATCCAGAAGTATATACATGTACATGCCCAGAGACTTGGCAGACAGACATTTATACCCAACCCACATACTAGATCTACTTTTGCTTCAGCGAATGTACAGTGGTACGTACCTGTCTTGAGAGACCCCTCCAATGAGAGACTGCATATCTTTATGAGACCACTCTCTCAGAACACTGTACTATCTTTTTCATGTTACTGTACCTTTAATAAAAGACCACCTGTTTTGAGAGACCACATTTTGACCTGCCCTAGGGGTGGTCTCTCAAGACAGGGACCACTGTATTTCTAGTTGAATATTGTATGTTATCCATAATATGAGCAGTTGGACAGTTTAAAACTAAAAAAAATAAATAAATAAATAAAGAGAAAATGAATGAGAAGCAATATAGGGGCTACTAAATGCTTGATATGAATTGACAGGGGAGTGGATGCTTATTACAGTTCTAATTATTTGAAGTGACTGTCACATCTATCAAGCAAAGATGGCCTCATAAAGCAGGGACCACTTTAGTGTGGAGTGAATGCACATTGCAGGGCTAGCTTCCTGCATATGAGAAACAGATATCAAAGTGAAGTTGACAGGCAAACAATATTATTGCTGTCTCACAAAGTCCATTGTGGATTGAAAATCTGACATTACTGCACTGAATGCAAAGGTCACAAAATGAGATTGCTGGAGATATGTAGTCACATGCAGAATCTTTCTCACTTTGTAATTCCATTTAGATTAAACTGCTGCAGGTTTTATTATCTGATTGACACCACTGAGCTGTCAAGTCCATTTTGAAAGTAGAATTAAGTGCATGTGGAATAAGAAGGATGTGGGGGTCTCTTGTAACTACTATCAACAAAGCACACAGGGCTAGGAGCCCAGGTAAGTAGATAGAAGTAGCACTTGTCGTACAAATGGGGCAAACAGGAGGGGGAGGGTTAAAGCTCAGTGTTGTGAGTTGTACCAATGGGGCAAATAGGAGGGGGGCGGGCATAGCTCAGTGTTGTGAGTTGTACAAATGGGGCAAACAGGAGGGGGATTAAAGCTCAGCGTTGTGAGTTGTGCAAATGGGGCCAAAAGGGTCAGTAGCATTGTGAATTGTACAGAAAGGTAGGTGGCCCACAGTGAGCAGCACATGTGGAACAGAGGTACATGGACCATTGTGAGTTACATGTGTGGGACAGAAGGGGTGAATGGCCCATCATGAGTGGCATAAGTGAAACTGGAAGGGTAGTGGGTTCATTGAGAACAATAAGTATGGAACAGAATGGGTAGCTGGTTCATTGAGAGTCATACGTGTGGAATAGATAAAGTAGTTTGTCCATGGTGAGGAGCACATGTTGAACAGAAAGGTATATGGGCCATTGTGAGTAGCACAAGTGAAACAGAAAGGGATGTGGGCCATTGTGAGTAGCACAAGTGAAAAAGAAAGGAAAGTGGGCCATTGTGAGTAGCAGAAGTGAAAAGGGAAGGAACATTGGCCATTGTGAGTAGCACAAGTGAAACAGAAAAGAATGTGGGCCATCTTGAGTAGCACACATGAAACAGAAATGTAGATGGTCTATTGTGAGTTGCACAAGTGAAAGGGAAAGGAATGTGGGCCATTGTGAGTAGCATAAATATGAAACAGCAAGGAGTATGGGCCATTGTGAGTAGCACAAGTGAAACAGAAAGGAGTATGGGCCATTGTGAGTAGCACAAGTGAAACAGAAAGGAGTATGGGCCATTGTGAGTAGCACAAGTGAAAAGGAGATGTAAATGGTCCATTGTGGCTGTGAGTACATGTTGTGCAAGTGGAACAGAAAGAGTGAAGGAGCATATTGTCCATGTGTGAAAAAGAAGTGGGACAAAAAAGGGGGCAGAAAAGGTGACTAACTTATTCTCAGCAGGACATATTTAACTGAAAGTGTGGATGTCCCATTGGGAACAGTAAAAATGGGACGGAAAAGGTGCCTTAAATTTCCCTGGGCAAAGAGCTTCTCATGTGTACTCAGGAAGGGACACAAGTAGCAGAGGCAAATTTTATCAGTCCATTTTCTGGGAGCCCACCACACAGTCTCCTTTATCAGGGATCTGTTTCAGCAAAAACAAGTTAACTATCCAGGCAAAGAAGAAAAAACATGTGATGATAAAGTGGGAATGGGTGCTACAGCATGCAGCTCCCAGGCTGCACAATGACAGTGTTCCTGCACACTCCTATACATGACAACCTGAGCCTCTTTCCTTCACTCTTTATCTCCCAGCTAATTATGTCAGTCACAAATATTTTCACTCAGTATTAAATGTAAATCAGGAATTGTTTATCTGGGAGATTGATCAGTTTTGCAGGAACCAAACTGAAGTGTATCAAGCAGACTAAATTTTTGATTTATTGACTGGCACATGACATGGAAATATGTGTTGAAATGTTGCCAGTGATGTGGACAGAAAAGAGTGGTAGATCAGGATCAATAGTGGGCTGGCAGGATGGAGGTTGGATGCAGGCCATTGTTGACTGTGGGGTTACATCATGAGTGTGTTGTGGCTGCTACTGCAGGGTTTACCAGTCATCCCAGGCTCCTTTCAGCCACCAGTGGCTGTATTTCTTTCTCCTCTACACCTTGTACTGTCTTATTGCTATTCAAGGAACCCTGCTGCCATAAGGTCATTCTGCGTTTCAGGCTTAGGTAATATTCAAGTCCTGGTAAATATCATGCATTTTACCATCACAGCTTTGTGGTGCTGTTCAAAATAGTTGTTTGTCATGATAATTTTTTGTAAAAGAAAGGTCATCATGCGAGGCAGAGTATCATGTAATTTTTTGACTCTTTGACTAAGACTCAGTAAAAAGTTCTGTATAAACTTAACTCTTTCCATGCCAACCACATCTTAAGTTAAACTAGCGTGAATTATAATTAGGATCTGAGATTCATATTCCTCGTAAAAAGACTTTTGATTCAAGTACCAGCATGCCTCTAGTTCCAGAAAATAGATCCCCGGTCAACAGCTTTCCTTGGCACACATTAGGTGCATTGCACCCATGTGTACCAAGAAAAGCTGTTGACTCAGTCCAAAATTTAGCACTTAAAGAGTTAACCTGAGTTCTGTGAGGCAAATTGAACCCTGGGATAGTTTAACGAAAAATAGATTTTATGTAATTTGGCTGTGTAGGTAAAATTGTTTTGTAAAAGGTGCATTGAGAATGTCAATCACTCTGTAGAAGAACATAAAACAGGTGGGTGTGCATGTTCACTGCAAAAATATTATGCACAGTTGCTTCAGATCATATGTAACTGGACTGAATTTAAACCATAATTGGTATTCAGTGGCTGTATTCACAAAGAATTTGATCTAACTCAAACTTTAATCCCAAAATTAAAATCAATGTGGTTTGCGCCCTAAACTAGCTAATCCTTGGCTCAATGTTTAATCAAAACTTTTAGGATTAGCCAATATATGCTCTTGGCTTCAATATGAACTTAAGGATTTACAGGTTCATTTTATTAAATCAATCTTAGTTTGATCCAATTTTTAATCTTTTGATCCAGGATTAAAATATGGATTTAATAAAATGGAAACTTTAATTGCAAAGTTCATATTAAAGTGGTGAACATAGATTAATTAATGCTGCAAGTTTGGATCAAACATTAGGCTAACGATTCTGTAGTTCAAGGCCCAAAGGCACATTGACTTTCATTTTAGGATTAAGTTCAGGATCAGATTAAACTCTTTGTGAATACAGCCCCTGGTAAACAAATACCAAATAAGATTTAGCACATGATATTCCTGGTTTACCACAATTTTCTGTGATATGTAACACAATATCGCTGGATTTAATACATGGTGTCGTTGTATTTATCACAAAGTATCACTGGCCACAGAAAGATAAAGTTTGGTTGTATTGAATGTTATTATTGTTACTACTACTACTACTACTACTACTACTACTACTACTACTACCACTATTACTACCAGAGAAGGAGCACATATTGATTGCTTTTTGCATGTATGACAGTGTGCATCCTGTGTCCGTTACACTTCATGTCCAGGCTATAACTCTTTTGTCATTTCGCTTAAAATCATGAAAATTGACACACGTGTGTGTCTGGGGACAAAGTGTGTCATGCACAAAAAGTAGATCACTAGGTCGAGTATCTAGGTAACAGTGATGTGCCTGTCATATCGTGTATGGGCAACAATTCCTTTCATCATTTACTTAGTTTCATGAAAATGAAATATGTCAGGATCTAGTGGTGTGTTTTGTACCAAAAATAGGTCACAGAGTCAAGTATGTGGATCACACTGATACAATCATGCCATGTAAAACTGCCATACATTTGTATTGGTTCTCTTTTTGTCATGGGGTGTGACTTACTTTCACGAAACATTATATACAGTTGTTACTTTAACCCAAGGGCATGGCATGTAACAAAAGTAGGTCATTAATTCAAATATTTGGGTCAAAAATGATGTATCCATATAAGATAATGTCTGGCATATAATTTTGCCCACCTCCTACCAGAGGAGGGGCATATGGTAAACACTTTGTCTGCATGCATCCGTCCATCCAGGACATTTTAAGTTGGGGCTGTAACTCTGTTATCCTTTGACTTAGAATCATTGTATTTGTGTCTTTTTGTCCAGAACCACTTCCTAGTAGTCATTACCCTATTCCGCAGTCCAAACTCTTTACTCTCCATAAGCTAACCTGTCCCTGTCTAACCTATATACATATGGAAGTACTATTGTCCATATTGCACACGTTCCTCTGTAAAATTTTGACATAGGCTGTATTAGCCCAAATAAATTAAAGGGTTTTCAGCGGGTAACTACTCAGAACATGTTTCAGAGCCTATACCATATCATGACACGTAACACACATGTACGTCTCAAGAATGTGTCATGCACAAGGAGTAGGTCATAAGACCAAGTATATAGGTCATAGCGATGTGACATCTATCACAGAGGCTCTGATGCTGTTCTTAATAATATTATTATTACTATAATTACTTCAACTGATACTACCACATATACTATTATTATCATTATTGTTATTATTTACTTCGGTGTCTTACTACAAAATTCATAATGACTGTGTTATCAACTTGCATATTTTTATGGGTGTGTACAAAATTGATTAATCACATGGTTGGTCATACTTCCTTGGCTATGTTCCTAATATTTCCCTGACTATGTTTGCACCAAGCTAACAAAAATTACCTACTGTACTTGGGCCTAATACAGCAAATTTGTCAATACATGTACAGTCAAGATGGATTAAAAGCATCTTTTATTGATGGTGTATGTCTGTCTAACCATAGACAAAGTATACTTGCCAAGGAGAACCTCACCTACCTGCTCCCCCCCCCCCCCAAACATCAACACCACACATTTTAATGTTGGCATCTTTGAATGTATCAGTTACTTCTGTTCTGTGAAGTCAAGTAATCCAGGTGAAATCATATATTGTACACCTGTTGTGATTACGGATGATATATGGTTCATAAATTTATAGGAAAGAGAAAGAAATCCCGAACTGTACACAGATCATTTTGATGCCATATTAAATGTGCATTATGCCCGTCTTAACAGTCATCTGTTTGAGAACAGCGATCTGGCAGAGCTGTATGCTCAGCAAAGAGCAGCTGAGGACGTGCCCGGTGTATGTGTGTGTCAGCAGTGTACTTAGTGAACTGCACTTGGGTTTTGACAAGTCCCTAATCTAGCCAGACATGATATTGATAAAACAGTGTAGCAAAGTGAATAGGCTGCAAGAAAGTGCATTGATTTGGACCCCCAGAGAGATGAGGTCTCCAGAACTAACCCGTCAAAGTGGAATATTTTGCTGTTTGTATTATTGCCAATCTTATGAGTGGTGTTATGCTGGCACTTGTGTGCACTGTGGTGGCAGATGACCTGGGTATAGAGACCATTGTGGATGCCTCTGCCTGGCTGTCTCAGGCCGGTGTAAAATATTAGAAATGTGACTCTTACAATCAGGAAGATAACAAAAATACCCTGCTTTTCGTAGCCAGATCCCATCTGTATCCTGTTCTGTGAGAATCACCATGGTCTACTCGGATGCATTGTGGCTTTTCTACATAAAATTGATGTACTAATAAACCCAGAACAACATGAATCCTATAGTCTGTGGTATTGTATTTCCAGGGATGCCGGTGAATAATGTGTCATGTTTGTGTTTTTATGACTAGTCCCAGATACAAATAATGTACATTAGATACTTGCCTGGTTATCTAAAATTGTCACATAAATCTGATTAAACTGAGTACATGTTGAGCTGTATGGGAAATTGTTACTTACATATTACCAGTGTCCCTATCTTGTACAGTGAAACTTTAACATAGCGACACCTAGATACGTGAAATATTCACTAAACAGTGTGAGTTTTGAGGGACTTAAGTCAAATTCATTTGCTGTTTGACTGATTTATGACTTATTCAGGTATCTGGTACATTTTGCAGGGAACAAATGGTGTCGTGAGAATGAGGCTCCACTGTAATATCACCTTGTAGGACTCTCAAATTGTCTTTGAAAACAGGTGGTCTTTCATAGGAGGTATAAACATACAAGTATCATAGTTATGAAAGTGTCAAGAGAAGCTGGTCTTTCTGGTGAGGTAATCTGTCACCAGAGTGGTCTTACAAAACAGGGTCTACTGTTTAGTCAATGCTAAATCCAGAAGCTGCATGTGGAAACAAAAAGCACTCCAGGAAAGTACAGATGTGCAATGGATAATAAGAAGGTGCCACTGGCAGGCAGGGGAAGGTCAAAAGGTATCAACTCTTTCAGTGCCAATCACAGCTAAAGTTGGTCTACTTAAGTCTACTTGTTTGAATTATCATTAGGATCCCAGATTCATATTACTCGTAAAAAGACCTTTGATTCAAGTACCAGTATGCCAATAATTCCAGAGAGAATATGCCAGGTCAACAGCTTTTCTCAGTGCGCATTGGGTACATTGTTCAGAATGCACGCCGAGAAAAGCTGTTGACTTAGTCTAAAATTTGGCACTTAAACAGTTAAATGTGACATGGGCTTACTCACTATTGAGGTTTATTACTGATGTCTGCATGTAGCCTCAAACCATATGAAAACTGAACATCCACATAAACATGAGGAGTTGACACAAGACGGCCATGCCATATTATAAGTGTGTGCCCTGATTGCTAATCAAAAGTTACCTGGTGTCTAGACTACACAATGAGCCAATGTACACTGTCCTGGTTGTACCAGTATTCTGCTGAACTCCTAACACCTCCACACTCTGAAACCTGTCATGACAGACCACCTCTTTGTGTAGCATCACCGTCATGCTGTTGAGTCCTATATTTTTAGCATTATTAAGGACCATCTCCTCGGTACTGCTCCGTTTGTCTCAGAAAATGAGAAGGAAGAGACAATGCACTCGAAAAAGGTGGTTGTTCACAGCAGAGCGTCTGAGCCTCTGAAGACAGGGATCACTTTATTGTCTTTTTTGTTTCTGTTTTTTCAATATTTCATTATTTTGAAGAGAGTTCACAGAGTACGCTTGTTTATTACACATATTTTTCCCCCCAGAAAGAGTACTTCGTGGCATCTAAACGTGATGACCTCCCAGTTAAGTTGACAATGAATGGAGCCAAATCATGTAAAGCCATGCATACTTTTGGTTCTTATTCCAAGTGAAAATTTGAAAATGTTTTAGCAACACTCATTCGGCGCTCAACATAAAAATGTATCCAGTGAGAAATACGTGGATAGTGAGTACATGCATTTAATCATGATTTTCTTACATTAATTATTTTGTCAAAAGTTACAGCACCATGTCCCCCCTCCCCCATAGTATATTGTCTGCTTTCTTGTTGGTGAAATGATGAACCATCCCTTAGGCAGCCCATGTCTTATTCCACGTAGTGCCTGGTAAAGGGGGACTCGACCAAGACACATTCCAGTTAACTCATGACACACCAGTCCCTGGGGTTTTATATAATTACCTGCAAATATGATGTAGTTTGTATACAGGCATTTAAAGTCTTCAAAAAAGGAACTTGCATTCAAGTACCAACTTGCCTGTGAAACAACTGGTCACATGTTCAGGGATCAATGGTTGTATACTCCTCACAGCAGCCAGAAGGGTCCTGTAGTAGGCAGAGTATCAACTCACCTGGTCTCATGGCAGTAAGTGACCACCTGGTTTGAATGACCACATTTGGTCGCCAAAGTTGATTTTCTTTACTAATTTACCTCTTATGAATGACCACCTGTTAAACGTTACCAGCGACCATGCAAAATGGACAGATTTAGTGAGTGCATAACACAAATTTGAGCCATATCTGGCCGCTATGCCTCAAGTCGGCCAACAAAATACATGCACGCAACTCATCCATTGTTTTAAAATTGCCATGGTTCTTGTCAAATTTATTGAGTGCAAACAAGAAAGGATTTCTTTCTACAGTAAATTTCCTTAAACAAGTATTTAATTTTATAAATCAGTATCTGTTCCTCCTTATTGCAAATTCTCATGAGCATAGGATCTTTCCATTTTTTTTTTTTTTACATTTTGACAGTGGCAGTGAATGTGGCATACTCTGCATGTATAGGGCCTCTCCACAGTGGATCTTAGAGGATTTGAACCACCATATTTCTTTCTCTGTAGGCTGGCATATTATGGATTGTTTTTCTGAACTAAACTTCATAATGATTGGCAGAAATTTACCTATGATGGGAACTTGATCACTCCCACTTATGATCGTTCACATCACCCATCTTGAAAGGCTTCAAATCTGAATGCACAATGAAGGTTGCTGAAGCTATGCGGAAACATCCGGAACAATGTTCCTCCTTTCCCGGAGATCGTCGACCCATGTGGTCATTGCTTTTTGCATGCGAAACCTAAACTAACCATGGCAAACAAGCGGAAAGCCACAGAAATACTTTTGTATTCTCATTTCTAATTGAAACATCTTTTATCAAAGTATATTCTATAAAATTAACGATAACTTGCGCTAGATCGAAATCACATGGAACCCCAATCAAACACGTGCTTGCCTGCTTGAGTGTGCGATCGACATTGATGAAGTGGCCCAATCCATTTTGCCCACAGTTTAGAGCAAGGTAAACATGGCACCCAAAATACATATGGTGGCAGTGGGGAAATGCTGAGTCATGTTTTGATCCATAGCTTATAAATTATGTTGAGTAAGGCTCCACTGAATGTGTAGAATAAAGTTAAGACAGGGACTAATGGCATCAAAACAGTTTTATGACAGTTTGAGCTGATTACTTTGCAAGTGAAGGCTCCATACCCAGCGATGCATCAGGCCATTGAGCGAAATGGGAAAATGACACAACTGAAGACCTGCAAATATTTTCAAGTTGTGCAACACATCTTTCAGCGCCCAGACAAGAGTTCTTTATTGAAATAAAGATTTTAACAGGTGTAATTGTTAAATTTAATAAATGATAGTTTCTTTTCAAAGCATGTGTAATTGATAATGATGAACTGGTGGTGGCAGAAATTTGCATACCTCACTACCTGGGAAAGTCGACCTTGGATTTAAGCTGTTGAAGTCATGCATGTGGGGTTCCTCCAGTGAGTGACCACATGCATTATAGGACAGCTTTTCGGTTGGCCCAAGGGGGGGGTGTCACTCAGAAGAGGGACTACTGTACCATGGAAATACCATGCTTGCTGTCTGGAGAAATGGCCTCTGTGGAGGGAGGTGGCTTCTCATTGGGGAGGAGCTTAAAGGAAGGGGAGGACTGTATGTCATATGAAATATGCTTTTTTCCAAGATGTGTAATGGTGTGATGTGTTTTGTGTGCTGACCAGGTGGCACATGTGAGGGCTGAGCGTGACATTCTGGTAGAGGCAGATCATCAGTGGGTCGTCAAGATGTACTACTCCTTCCAGGATGCCATGAGTCTGTACCTTATCATGGAGTTCCTGCCAGGGGGTAAGTATCACAAAGAAATGTCACGTGGGTCTGAAAGAAAGAAGAATTGGGATAATATTTATAATTATGCTATCCAGCCCCAGGGCGGGTGGACCTTAAGTTACTTCAGAAGAGAGAAAATTTTTGGGAACTACTAATCTGATTATGTAGATGAATGCAAACGTGAAACTCTGATAATTATGTTAAATTGATATTTGAGTAGGAAAGTTTTTAAATGCAGAGCCAGGATTCCATAGTCCCATCATAGACTCCTCGCTCAAGAGTTAGTATTCCAGAAGTAAAGGGAATATATTCTGTGGAAGATATCAAGTCTAGATCTGAATGAAAACGAGTTGTTACCCATACATGTACATGTATCTGTAACCCAGATGGGGTAGGTGGCCAGTTGACCCTTAACGTGCTAGTCACTGCTACAGTTGCTTTCTCATTACTGTTAAACATATGATGGTTAAAAGATTCAAATTTCTCATGAAGATACCTTTCATTCAAATACCAGCAAGCCTAGCCCAAAGCAAGAAGTAGTCTTAATCAACAGCTTTCCTCAGAACACTTTGTGTGCAATGCGCACAAAGTGTCCTGAGGAAAGCTGTTGACTCAATCTTAAAGCAGCGCTTTAAGGGTAAAAACTGTGTGAGGTTTCTTGGCGTGGGTTCATCAGGGATGCTTAATACTCAGTCCACCCCAATGACAGCTCTCTGGGACAGATGTATCATTCTTTTGGATTTCTTCAACAGTTCTCTTTTAATGCATTTTATGTTTACCACAAACATCAAGTGTTGGTCGTACACTTTTAATTCCTGTAGTGCTGGGTTGAACACAATGTCAACAGCTTTCCGTGCCACAGTTTGTTCAAAGCTGTTGACTTATTCCATTCTTTTATCTCTGGATTGACAGCAACGCTAGCACATGAATGAAACATCTTGTTTTATGATGAATTTGAATCTGAAATTGAAGAAAGTATTCAGTGGACAGTGACTTTCTATGATTATGTGGGTGAGGGTTGAAGGGTTAATCAGTGTTTGCTTGTGATTATCCTCCTGGTGACTCTGTCACGTTTGAGGAGACTAGTCCCTGTCTGACCACTGCTCTGTCACGTTTGAGGAGACTAGTCCCTGTCTGACCACTGCTCAGCTGTTACGAAGCAGGCACACATTACTGTTCATTATCGTCTTCATCATACTCCATATGCAGATCATAGGCCCATGCATTATACCCTCTTGACTCAGTATGACCAGGTGCCTGGATAGCATAGATAAGTTGGGCCCAGGTCCCTGGACACATACAGTGTTACCTACATCAGTTTTCACTTTCTCATAAATAACTGATGATTCTTCCACAGATTTGAGTACACTTAGTGTTGCCAACCTACCAAACTGAAAATCTGGGAGATGGAAAGTAAATTCAAGGAGATTGGTGTACTAATTTTATGTGGAAGAAATAAATTGATTGAATTCAGGGAGGTGGTTCAATGGCCAGTGAATTCCACATAAACTATGCAACTCTTTTGTATTATGAACAGAAAATGATGGCTTGACATATCTTCTACTTCAAACATATTTTATTTCCATAAAGCCATTTGGGAATAGGTGGAATGTCTGCATGTATCCCTCCCATGAACTATGAACTATGTAATAGATGGGTGCCAATCTCTCTCTCTCTCTCTCTCTCTCTCTCTCTCTCTCTCTCTCTCTCTCTCTCTCTCTCTCTCTCTCTCTCTCTCTCTCTCTCTCTCTCTCTCTCTCTCTCTCTCTCTCTCTCTCTCTCTCTCTCTCTCTCTCTCTCTCTCTCTCTCTCTCTCTCTCTCTCTCTCTCTCTCTCTCTCTCTCATTTTTTTTTTTCATTACAGGTGACATGATGACTTTACTAATGAAGAAAGACACATTATCAGAAGAACAAACTCAATTCTATATAGCAGAAACAGTTCTAGCCATAGATTCTATACATAAACTCCACTTTATACATCGAGACATCAAGCCAGATAACCTGTTATTAGATGCTAGGGTAAGTTACCAGTTGTCATGTGATGAATACTATGTTCAATGTACATACAGGGTACACCAATTCATATTCTCTGATCATATCCTGAGGGAAACTCCACAAACTTCCACTTGCCATCTTTCTTCAGTTATTCAGCCATACATTTAAACCCTGCTCTTTCAAGCTACAGTTTAAACTGTGAGAAGAAAACGTTCTTTGTAAACTTGGCTTATCCTAGATAAAAGGCCTACAAATTGATGGACCCTGAATTTCCAGTAAGTTGTCACCAATGAGACCAATTTGAGTTAACTCATTCCATACTGTGGCCACAGGTCGTGGTCAGTGCCAGAACCACTGACTTAAGACTATAGACATGTTGGTACTAATTGAAAGCTCTTTTCATGAAGAATGTAAATATGCAATTGTTGTCTTAAATCTAGGTAAATATATGGAAAACTCAGGGACTGGTATGGAATGAGTTATGGAAACTACATGGTACCTGTCAGTGGCCTCTGTGTTGAGAGACCACCACCCATTGTAACCACATGCACAAGGTGCTTACATATTGAGTCACCAGTTAAAACGTGGTTGGGACCGTAACAGATGATCTGCCATCAGAAAACCGTATTTGAATTGAAATTGATAACACCAAATTGACAATATCAGTGCTCTACTAAATATTCAATGTACATCCCCAACCACAAATAGGCTAAAGTACATTCAAGTCATCTGTTCACAAATCATCCTGTGACATACCAAGATTTGTTCAGAGAACGTGTAGAGATTTGAGACACACAGAGGTGTTACCATCAAGATCCCCTTGTTTTGCAACTCTCACCACCTTTTCAAAGTTTTAAGGTACATGTCAGTTATAACAATGCTTTTAGGAAATTCCTCCATTATACACAAGATTGTGGTGTCACTAGTACGTTTGTCAGCAATAGGAATAAGGCTTGATGGACCTCGGCATAATCAGATATATACATATTGTCAACAAATAGATAATTCAGATAATATGTTGGTACAAGTGATCTTTTCCTCAGATTTATTCCTGCGTTCAGCAATCAGAACCAGGTGGTGCAATTCCTTGTATCCACATCAAGGTGGACACTGACGATATTGGAAAATTAACCCTTTCCTGCTCAAATAGCCCAAAAGAACCTGGATGTAAATTATCATCTCCCTTGACATTTTTATTTCAATTTCTCATTACTAGAAAACATTTTTGCTGAGATTTGTATATAAGACTATTTATTATGGCATGCCCTAGATCAATAGCTTTCCTTGGGGAGGGTTGGGCACACCAACCCATGCCTGGCAAGGAAAGCTATTGACTCAGTCAAACTCGGAGCAGCAATGGGTTAAGTAGCTCTGAGACTACACTTATCAGATCTATTAATCTTCCCTCATTCCACCACATTGTACTTTTTATGTGGATTACGAGATACCTAACATATTTTGTGGATATATTGTATTGTATATATGGACTCGTGTATGAAGTAAACAATATCCATTCATTCATTCATCATGTAGCAACTATTGTTCTTGGTTGCCTGTGTTTAGTGCCTCTAATGTACTTTTCATAATGCATGTATATGTATGTTTATCTACAATATTAATCAGACAGAACAAGAGAAACATGTAGCACTTAACATATTATTTATTGGTGTATGAATAGGTGACAACAATTTATGCGTGAAGTATTCATACTTACTATACAATTAGACTGCAAGTTATTGACCAAATGAGAGATATGAAATTAAATATTGATATAAGAGATATATAAACAATGGCCAGAGTATTCTCAGAACTGTTAAAATGGAGAGTTGTAACATGGGTCAATATACATTGTATTTTGTGTACCTGGTGGTATGTGCAGCCAAGATGAAAGGGCTTTCAGGTATAGTGTTTGAATAAATCATGCTGGTCTTGTGTGTTATTGAACCATTATGGCCTTGTAAGCTTGACCTGGCCGGTATTTACATGCGCCTCCAATTTGTCAGAAACTTGCCATTAACACTGGGAAAGAAAAACAGGAATATAGGGCTTAGAATTGTTAAGACAATGCTGAGATTGTTTTGAACAAGGTGCATGTGTGTACATGTATAAACAGAACACATGGTTGTACATGTATAAACAGAACACATGGTTGTACATGCAGTACATTTATTTCTGTACCTTTAAAGTTGCAATGAAATGTTTCACATATTGACCAGAAATTGTAAAATATTGTGTACTGGGTCTGTATTTTGTTATGAACAAGAACAGTACAAGTTGACAAAACAAGGTCTCCTGGTTACTCAGGTGTGTGGTATGAACCCTGTCCTGGTTATGGCAGCACGGAGTCAACAGCTTTCCTTGGCATGTGTTGAGGGCATTGCACCCAAACTGTGTCATGGAAACATGTTGACCATAGGCATGTTAACATAAAACCTATTTCTGTTTCTCATTCAAATATATTCTTTTAATAAGACATTTAATTAAAGTCATTAAAGCAATTCACACCAGATCTGGTAATTTCTTTTAGCACTTTAAGATAAGATAGCTTTAATTCAGACTGAAGTCCATATTAGAAAACTGATTTAACACCATAAAGTGTTATAACAAGTAAAAACACCCATATAATAGATAAATACAGTATTTAACTGTGTACACAGGACTCTGAGTTTCTAAGTCGGGCGAGTAACTGGTAAGTTACTATGTATAACATTTCTGTTGGGGAGGTCCACTGTCTACGAGTAAGAGGGAAAGGTGAATAGTGTTAATGCAAGTTTCATACTAACATGAAATCTCAATCAGGAAGCATTGAATGAATGTGTATGATTGCTGCACAAACTGCATGTACTGTACTCTTAACGTAGTCTTGGAGACTTATATACATGCACATACACAATGTATGTAAGTAAAATGAACTGATGATACATTTATTATTTGCCTTCCTGAAGAGCAATTTGATCACCTTGTGTAATTGCCATGCATTTGCATGTATATCATACATATTTTGATGAAACCTTTTGCATTTGTTGTGAAACAGTTGAATTGCCACCTTTACTTTTTTCCTGTTTTGTAGGGTCATATCAAATTGTCAGATTTTGGGCTATGCACAGGTTTGAAGAAGTCTCATAGAACAGAATTCTACAAAGATCTATCACAAGCAAGGCCTAGTGATTTTAGTAAGTATGATAATACAAAGACAGCCATATTTATTTATTTTATTTATTTATTTTTTTTTTGTATCAGGTGTACACAAAGTTCTACCTTACATGCCTGTGTTCTTCATGAAATATTGTATTGGATTACCTTTCCATTATGTATGGGTGTGTAGGTTGTGGTGTATGTGCTGTCTCAGAAATGTAGAGATGGATTTTGATGAAACTTTGCACAAGGCACCCTCATGAGGCAATACAAACTGTCATATCAGATTTGTGGGTCACTGTGACCTGTATATTGATCAGGATGCATTGTCAAACCTCTGGACATTGAAGGGTCCTGTAAATTTGGAAATACAAAATCTGTTAAGGGGCAAAGTTGATTCAGAGACAAAGCTGATATGGTTTCAGAAAATAATTTGACAAGTATCATGTTATTTGATTTAAATTTGCCAAAATGCTCCGTAGCAGCTGTTACACACTGGACTGCCACCTGGTGACCAAATGTTATAACGTGATGAGACCTGACCTTCACAGTGCAGAGAATTTCTGTTTGCTGTTTTTCAAGAAAAAAATCGATATGACCTGCGTGATCTGTAAATGATAAAGAAACTGGAAATGTTACACAGTAATTCCTGTCTTGAGATGCCACTCTAATCGAGACCTTGTTTTCAAGATCTTTACATAGTACCTTTAATTTTATTTATACCTTTTGTGATAAACCACCTGTCCTGAGAGACCACAATGTGGTAATCCCTTGGATGGTCTTTGATGAGTTTTCACTATTATTATACCTTAATTGACATAAGATAGTTCAGTGTGTGTTTATTACACAAGATCACTTTGTTTACGGTAACACACTTCTGCACCACAGAAAAATTAAAACCGTTTGTGTCACAAACATGTAGTACAAGGGTTACTGAGAATCAACTTGATGGAGTTTGTTGCAGTAAAACTTATGAAATACATTTTACATGATTTTCATCTTTATTGCAGCTGGTTCAACGAGTCCCATGGACTCCAAAAGAAGAGCAGAGAGCTGGAAGAGGAACCGACGAGCACTGGTGAGTAACTGTAAAAACAGACTTTGTGCTACAAGTGAACACTCTAGCAGTGCACAACCTTACTTTGTTGCAGCAATTTATTTGCTCATTGGTATTTCTTTCCTGGGCAGTCTAATGTATACTGTATTAATTTTGACTGCATGTAACAGCTTCATATGTAAACCATTCCTCCTTTAAGCATCCAAAACTGTTGGGTGTCATATATCACCAGCTTCAGGGTTTTCCATTAATTTTTAAAACGAGTGGAAGAATTTTAGACGAGTCCTATAGTATGCCCTGGTGAACAGCTTTCCTTGGTGTGGGTATAGTGGTCACCACTCAACCTATGGCAGGGAAGGCTGAGGACCTGATCTCTGAGGGAGACAGGGTTGACTTCATTACTGGGGTAGCATCTAAGTATAGAAAATATGTCAGTTTGGACATGTCTGACATGACAGAAGTTGTATGTTGATGGTGGTATGTGATGTACTTGTAGGCATATTCCACAGTGGGCACCCCAGACTACATAGCTCCTGAAGTGTTCATGCAGACTGGCTACACAAGTTCTTGTGACTGGTGGTCATTAGGCGTTATCATGTATGAAATGCTCATAGGTAAGTTGGCCATTCAACCCCATAGACTCCACATTGGGTCATCTTAGGATGATATCTTTTGATGCATTCAAAAATAAATCTTAAACTTATCAGAGATTAACAAAGGAAAAAAAAGAGGGGGGGGGGTACTGACTGATAGTGTCAAATTTCTCTGAGATGGCAAGCAGGAAAAAAATGAATAAATAAAAACAGTTCCTTTATAAAATTGTTAATATCAATTCTTTATTGATATATACATGAAGAAAAGATACCGGTGGTGATTTATTCAATATACCACAGAAATACTGTTTTACCACAAATTACATCTACGTGTGTATCATTAACAGAATTTTTTTAAATCAGCAGTTGACATACATGTACATAACAATTTGCAGCTGAACATGTACTGCCAGTACAGTGATTTTTAGATATTAAGAAAAGCCTTGACCAGTGCTAGAAATAAGGAAAAATTTTCACTTGTCCGCCAACCAAGTGGAGTCTTAAATTCTAATTGAACTGTATGTAAATTTTGGACAAGTGCATTGGCAATTTTACTTGTCCGTCACAAGTTTCACTTAGTACGGACAAGCGGATAAGCCCTATTTCTAGCCCTGCTTGTAAATGACCAGCAGATATTTTTACTGTAATATTTTCAGCAGTTCTGTTTATTACCAGTGGAAAATCACTGCATAGACTATTCAAATATGAAGGCTTTGCTGACTAATTGAACTATTTATGCAGTTATGATTCTAAAACATCCAGATTTCTACAAAGTGTATTTGTTTTCAGGTTATCCGCCATTCTGCTCAGAGAACCCTCAGGAAACATACAGAAAAGTGATGCACTGGAGGGAAACGCTTATCTTCCCACCGGAAGTCCCTATTTCCAATGAAGCTAGAAGTCTCATACAGAGGTGGGTGGAGGCATTGCGTGCCATTTTTATTGATTGTGTCAGAGGCCCCAGTAGGTGCACCTGCATTTAAACATTCCAGGGTTAGAATAAGACTGAAGTGACTCTTTCTCCCTTAAACTGGTCAAAACTGGCTGGTGGTCAAATGTCTTCTGCTTCAGTGTTTTCAACTAATCTGAACAGTAACAGAAAAAAATTAACCGAGAATTGTAGATGAGACCTATCAAGATCACATTTCCTAGGTCAACAGCTTTCCTTTGCATGCCGAACTTATGCCAAAGAAAGCTGTTGACCCAATCTTAATTCAAGGAGAAAGGGTGAACAGCTTCCTTGGCATGGGTTGGTGTCTAGTGCCCAATTTACACAAGGTAAGATACCAACCTAGTGTATGCTGTCTTGCCAGGCATTGTGTAGAATTCTCATACAAAGTGTTGCCTCTAAGTGATATATTTCAATAAAGGCATTGAAGCAAACAACATGTAATATCTATACACTTACCCTGGGGAAGGCTTGATATTTCATTCTGTAACTAGTTTACATGCAAAGCAAATATTTCTATACCTTTGCCATGGGAGAGCATAGGCATTTTTCCATGTTGTGTCAAACTTTCATATGATGATATTATGAAATGTTTTTATTCTGAAGTTAAGGGACATATTGTCTTGAATGAAGACTTTCTTTTTGTGCAGATAGTTATGGCCAACCAGTAGTTGATACCTGACTTTACTTCCTGTACCCATTGACAAACTAATTGTATCATAGTTACTGTGTTCTTTATATTGAAAATGAATGTTTGTTGAACACAAAGTGCTTGCAGAGCTAGCAGTTTCAGAATTTTGTGTACATGTACCAGAAAATGTATCAGCAGGATCAAGTATAAATTAGACTCTTACAGTTTTATAATTATTTCACAAATGCTTATTATCTTCATGCAAATTAAAGTCCCAAATCTCATTTGTTACACATTATGTAGTGAGTCTTGTGTTTCTATGGTGTCAATTTAAAAATTGTCTGTATCCCGTAAAAATTAAAAACACATGGACATGGTGATAAAAGATAGTTGACAATAAAGCTCTTCAGTAACAGATAATGTCCATTTTCAAGAAATATTTTGACGGGTATTTTGTATGCATTTTCCCCCATTTGACAGGTTCTGCTTTGATGCTGAACATAGGATAGGTGCTACTGGTGTCCAAGAAATCAAAGAACATGTATTTTTCAAGGGTGTAGACTGGGAACACATCAGGTAGGAATACTCCATTGGATGAAATAACATGTAATGGGAATATGATGACCTTATGTATGGTTAAACTGCAGCTGTGAAAAATCCATAATTTCCATATCTTTGAAGCAGACATTAAGAAAATCTTGTTATTCAAATAAATTTTTGCTGAGTATACATTTACATGTAGTAGACATTTGTGTGGCAACAAACCTTAAACGTAAAGGGTGGTAAGTATGGCACCGGCCTCAATGCAATTTAGGTGAATGGAAATGGAAGTAGGACAAATGTGGGACACCAGGAAAAGCTTGCAGGTGCTACCACCTGTTGGTCATTGACAGTGTTAATCTGTTTAACATGGAGATCACATATCCTGTGGGCTACCTAAAGTTCTTCATGCAAATTTGTTAGTATTCCACTCATACACATGAACTTTGTTTGTGAATTAAAATGAAATTGTCTAGAGAGGTTTCTGTTGGTCTTTCATTTCTGGAGAAAACAAAGTGAATGGTACACCTGCTTGGTTTAAGCTTTAATTGTTGCTTGCAGAGACCGTCCAGCAGCCATACCTGTAGAAGTCAAGAGTATAGATGACACGTCCAACTTTGATGAATTCCCTGAGGTGGACCTCAAATTACGTGAGTAAAGAAATTGCAAAGTTGTAAAAATGCTACCCATAACTTTTACAAGATATGGAACATATTAATTTTAATGAATGTTAATTTCTGACCTGCACTATCAGTCTTTGTTGCTAGGCAATACAACTATGGTCCCATTATGAGGAGGGCACATAAGCAGGGAATGCTTTTTCTGTGAAATTAAAATTTCTAAATATTTCAAGCTTCCTGCATGTTTTGAAAATAGGTGAATAACTTCTCTCAAGATTCTGGTCTTCTTGAGTTCTTACTTCTATTAGAGAAACACATTTGGCCCTGCTGAACTCACTTATCTGCCCTGCATCCTGTAAAGTTCCTTGCTGCAGGATGGGACAGTATGGAGCTTTAGTCAGTATGAATATGTCCTTTTGGTTCTTGTGCTATACATGTCTTTTTGAAGCTTTCTGGAAAAGTCAGACAGCCCTGCCTATATTTAATCCAAATTTCAAAAATGATTGTTATCATAAGTTCAGTTCCAAAATTTCAGTGTGATTGTTATCATTAATTCAGACAGAATTTTGTTAATGACTATCACTGTGAAGTTTTCTATTCTCTTCAGCCATGTAGGTGAACACATATTATGGAACATCAGTGTCATACTAGAGAAAACATCTGCAAATTTGAGCATTTCCTTGTTTTTTTCTTAAGCTATTCATCAGGAAGATGTTTGAGACAAGTTTGTGTGAGACTTAATAGTGTAGTAAAGTTGAAGCTACTGTATTGCTGTCAACCAACAGTTTACTTCTGCCAGCATGTATGTGTGCATTTTTATTGTTTGTAAAATGTCTGTGATTACAGCCACACAGGCCCAGTCAGAGGCAGAGGGCCCTAGCAAGTACAACAATGACTGGGTGTTTATCAACTACACATTCAAGAGGTTCGAGGGCTTGACACAGCGGGGACAGACGAGGCCTTCCAGGCCATGCAGCTTTCACAAGAGTTGAGGATGGCCTTGCCTTAACTAACAGTCCCCAATTATATGCTGCCTACACTGATGTATGTACAAAGGCGGGAAGAGCATGGCGTGTGACTCACTGCTGATGCACTGCTATGCCCTTGCCTGCACTCTGCTATATAAATGCCTACAGCCAGGGTCTTGTTGATTCGACGCCCAGTGTCCTTGTGACAATGCAGTGCCCTACAGTCACTGGGCCACACTTGATCCCAGTTTTGTACAAAAAGTCGTAAGAAACCTTTTTATATGCAGGAAGAAGCAACTGGCATCATTCTGCTGCCTCTGCACGCACAGTATTGCAACACATGAAAATGATCAAGCTACAACGTGTCTGTGTAAGAGGGGCTGTTTTGGAGCACATGTGTTTGTGAGATAGGGGGATCAAGCAACCACTCTCTGACAATAGTAAAATGCATGAATGGTGGACAGACAAGTCTGCTCAACCATGGGCAGAAACTAGTGATCCATCATTGATTGGTCTATGATGAAAATTTTTGTTTCCAGTATGCAAACACTGTATGCTGACGACCTTTGATCTTGGCATTGGATCAAGCCATTGCAAACAACAGCCTTTCTTTTTTCTCAGTCAGTTGAGTGAACAGTACAACACACACTTCATTGTATTAAGTTCAAATAAGTATAGTAAAGATCGCTCTTACATATACATGAACTATTCACTATTCAGATAGATGTGTTTTGTTTTTTTTTTTATCCAAAAGGATTTTACCCGACATATACACTTCTATGTGGTGCATAATCGTTCCTGTATCTTTATTTTAAAATGCCGAACTGTCATTGGGATGTCATCAACATTTTCACCTTTCTCATTCAGTCCTATTCTCCCTCCCCACCCTTCATCTGGAAAAATTAGAGAAAAGAAAAGCAATGCATATAATGGACCAAAGTACTGAACAAGTGCACTGTAGATACATGCACTGTTATATTTAATGATTCTTTATAAATTCTTCACTATAATGATCTCAGTTTACCCTTTACTGGTCAAAATAACGTGGAGTCGTAAAATTTCATAATCACATTTATGCCAGTGTCTAACTTGCATGCCTAGGCGACACTACCCCAGTAGGTCTCCATTGTAATTATTTTCAAAATGTTCATGTATTTTAATGAAGTTTAGTTTCAAAGCAGATGGTATGATGTGAATCCTGACACCTGATCATTTTGAGCAGAATAGTTACATTTGTGAAAGAATATATTGTGCACAAAATTAGGAATTTGACAGGAAAATTGTATTTCACTGAAAATGTAATTGTAAACTGATCTTTTGAAGATTAGCCAGACAACATAATATCTGTTGGGCTGGAGTTAAGTTATTTGCTCTGCAATTTACTGTATGCACTTTAACATATGGAGCCTGATGTATTTTCTGTGAACACAAGGCCATCTGGCAGTTCAATAGTGTTGCAGGTTGGTTACTGTTTAAATTACTGGAACAATTTTAGGAGATCTGGTGGCTTCGTCACGAAATATTTATATACGCAATTCAAGGCAGCTGTATAGTTTGAGCTTGAGAGTAAAATTTTGGATACATATTTTGGCTTGATTACCTGCTTTCAAATGCCAACTGTGTAGACCTGAAAAGGTACAAACTGTTGTACAGCCTTAAAGGATGTAGTACTTGCATTTAACTTTCACCTTTAAAATGGGACATGTATTCAGGTATGGTGCACATACAGAGTATAGATAGCCTACTGCCAAATTTCAGTATCACTTAAAAGTAGAAAACATGCAAATATGGGTCATCTTGTTTGTTTTTTAAATGTAAGAATGTGTAAATATGTATTTGTAAATTCCCAACTGATTACTGAAATATAAGCAAAAATCTTGATTCAGCATATTCAAGTGTAGTGGCAGTTATGCACCAAGCACACAAATTACATCAATGATTTAATTCCTTTAAAAATGTTTTGTGTGGTGAAGCAAGGAACAACCACTTGTTGAAAACATGGTAGTGGAGCAAATCTAGTATTTCTACCGATGAATACACCAGATGAAAACACAGATACAAACTGTCATGACAGATTTTGACCAGAAACTAATACAGTGTGAAAACTATTCAACGCTTGCTCAAAATAGTGCATATGTTGGGGGGTTTTTTTGCACCCACCATGCTTTCCCCATGAACATGACATACATGTAAAAAAAAAAATTTTTTTTTGCAAAAGGTGTTGCATTCATCATGTTACTGACAGAAACTGACAAATTTATATATCACTTATTCATGATATATATATATATATATATATATATATATATATATGTGTGTGTGTATATATATGTGTATATATGTATATGTATATATATACATATATATATATATACGTATATATATATATATATATATATATATATGTATATATATATATATATATATATATATATATATATATATATATATATATATATATATATATATATAAAACTCTTCATTTTCCTTCAGTATGCTATCAATGCACTGTGGTGTTCCTTCATCATTTTGACTGTTTCTGTTCCGTGTCAGTATTTGGAATGTCGAGAGGTTCAGGGGTGATTGGTCACAAAACAATAACAGGGATGATGATGTGTAGGCTGTTGCTAACACTAGCTGTCTTTCTCTCTCTCTTTTAATAAAAATTAAGTTTGATCTTTTTGTGCATTAGGTTTGTGTTCTTATTTTTTTGAATTTAATTTTTTATGAAAAAATGACAATGTGAACATGTAAATCACTGTTCATAACAACTAGGGTAAGTACCTAAAGTGCTTGTGCAAAGTTTATTTAAGGAACTAGGTACATTTAGTCTGAAGTTTGGGTCATCTTGAATGTAGAAATAATAATAATGAATGGAGTTGGGGGATTTACTCAACTCTTTCAGTGCCAAGTTTTGGACTGGATCAAACAGCTTTCCTTTGGTCACTGTGGGCACAATGTGCCCAAAGTGCACCAAGGAAAGCTGTTGACTTGAAGCTTTTTATTCTTTGGAACTAGAGGCATACTGGTACTTGAATGAAAAGTCCTTTCACAAGGAGTATGAATCTAGCATCCTGATTATAACTGAGAGCATCTTAAGTAATTCAGCTTTCGTCACAGTTGGCACTGAAAGAGTTAAAAATGTTTGCATGAAATGTATGAATGTATGAGGGAAACATAGGACACTGTCACCTTCACCCATCTCAGTGCTAAGTTGGAGACTGAATCAACAGCTTGTCTCAAATTGCTCCCAAAGCAAAGCTGTTGACCTGGAGTATTGTTATTTTATGTGGACATATAGGCATGCCAGTACCTAAGTGAAAGGTCTTTTATTGAGATTTTAACCTGGAATGATGAGAGTACTTCAGGTGAACACAGCTTTTGTAGTAATTAGCACTGAAATAGTTCAGTTTGATGTGAAGGTCTGCTGCTGATCTAGACAGATGACATTGTGTCTGCATTAAGCTATTTGTGACATGAGGTATTACTTGTTCAGTAAGCAACAACAAGGAGGTTACGCTGGTGTATAATTTGACACAGAAGATGCCAATTCTCGATGATGCAGGGGAAACATGATTTACTCCAATTCAATAATCAAACTTGATTAATTCCAATTCGATAATTGTCCATTTCAAAGTGTCACCAGACCTTGTATTTCTGTGTCAGACGGGAAAGCCTGAAGCTAATGATAAGCAGTAAAATGAACGAAACTGTATATTAGGAGAATTGAGAAACATTTCTTTCACATAATTGTATATATACTTTCTGGATGCCATATGACCGTAGACCATTGAGTCTTCACTAATTTTAATATTTATCAAAACCATTCATTGCCCAAGGATTGCCTAGTCAGTGGGAAATTAAAGAAGATATGTATATGGTTGATAGTTACACACTGTGTAAATGGTACAGCACACATTAACCAGTAAATGTGGTAATTCTTATGGTACAAAAAAAAACTTGCATTTTAACAAGTTCAGCATGGAAGATCTGTTGTCTTGTTTGTGCCTGTAATGCTTTGGTGCACCATCGGATTCCTAACCCACACATATAATACAAAGTGTGATTCACTTCTTTGCTTTCACTTCTCAGGAAAATGTACATGCCTTCTTTCAGGATTTATGTACATATGGACATATCCAGTACATTTTCTGACATGGACGTGATTGCTTCAGAATAAGTTCTCATACTTTTGTTATTTTTTTGTTTGTTTGAAGGTATCACTTTTTAGTGGGTTTTTTTTTTTTTTTTATTTTGTGTTGCATAAATGTTGTTCTGTATTCCAGACATTGTACATTGTAGTTGTAGTGTTATATATTTGATTGCCTGTGCATGTGTATGCATATTCAATGCAACCACTGATTCCATTCCTTTGGTTGATATGCTGTGAAATCTGCTAAACAGCCTAATACCCAAGTTCTTGTTCCCCACTCCACTTGTGAAGGAAAATATGAAGGTTGGTTTGTCAAGGAGGCAAGCTGTGAATGGAGAGACTGACAAAGAGTGTAAACTGATAAAACAGCTGGTGCTGATGATGCTCCCATAATGGGCTCTTGAAGACAAATGGTGCTGCCATGGACTCTGTCAATCACTCTCACATGGTGTCCTCAGTCTGTTTACTATCCTGTAGAATCTTATCTCCATGTAGAATCTTTGGATACATGTGTATGGAAAAGAAAAATGTGTCTGGATGAGGCTCAGATGAAATTCATTCATTCATGTATATCAAATTCTTTTCTTTGGTCTGCACTGTTTACAGGAGACTTGAGCAAAATTTGTACTCTGGGCCTGGGTTGTAAGAATATCCTAAAATTGACAAAAATGAAACTTCTCATAGCCATCCACATGTTGGCATACACAAGCATATGCTTTCATGTTGTATATTTATTGAATTTGGACATTGTCACGTGAAAACACAAGATACCCAAGTGACCAAGTTCAGAGGTTTGACGGTCTAATTCAGCCAATTGTGTATTGTCACTAAAATACAGGTGTTGTACATAAGTATATCCAGTGTATGTCACAAGATATATACATATATATATATTATATATACTTCTATGAAAACTTGTGCTTGGATCACACATATATAGGAGAACAAACATGTTGCTATTGCAGAGTACCTCTTGAGATTGTGTGCCTTGTGCCAATTCAAGTATTGGGTAGTTTGGATGTCCGATGCAAAATTTAAATGTACAGACAGAACCTTCAGGTACTTTATCTGAAATAAATGTCATTATATGTATACTTGTGCCTGTACGGTGCCCTGTGTCATCTGTGGCAATTTGGTTGCTAAGTTGGTATCTTGCTTTCTTAAATACACAGTTTTAGAAGTGTCATGGTCTTTTTTAAACTATTATGGCAAAATGCACAATTATAATTTAATATATTATTGCACATCCAAACTCCAGACCTGAGCAGGGCTGTTGGGGTTGAATTTCAATAGCTCAGCTCATCAATTCAAGGCTTTGATATGTTTTATTCAAGACTGATATTGTTCTCTGTAAAAATATGGTGATGACAAAACTAAGTTTGGTGACAAATTTCTGTTGAATCTTCCAATGACCATAACCATCTGTGACTTTGTAGAATTGGGACTAAACCTCAGTTGTTTATATGTCTTGTGGATGCTATAAAGTGAGTGACTAAATCTTCTCTGATTATCTTCTGTATGACACTTACCCAGCCCACACCCATCATTTTATTGTAAAACAGCTTGTACATTTTTGTTGGTTTTGAGGGAAAGGTGGATCAGCCATGTCATTATTTTTAGTTTAGTTTCCTGTGGGTAATATATCAATGTTGTGCATGTAGGCTCTGTTCTGCACACCTACTGTGATACTTGACTAGGATAATTCAGAAAGTGCAGACAAGAGAGGGACTTTGTCCCTCTTAGATGTAGATTTGGTTATACCCAGTAGGAACTGGGGTGTAAATGAAAGAATTAATAAAAATGATTAAACATATAACTATGGGATTGTCAAAACAGGTGGAAGATGTAAAAAAATTATGGAGATGTGTAATAAAGTGTACAGATAATAAACAAATGATTTTAATGATGCTTCAGGTTTCTTGTGTTCTGTTTTGGTAATGTAGTTGTCTCGGTGTAGAGGGACTGCCTCAGTTGGCTTATAGCCACAAAAAGGGGTCTGTTAAAGGCAGCTTTTTATCAAGACAGTGAAAACAAACTGAGAAATTGGGATATGGTATTTTGTGAAGTTATTGCTGAAAAGAGGATAGTCTCATAGGGTAAGGTACCTGAGAGAACCGGATTACTACTGAGAAAAATTAATCACATAGCAGTACCCAGCTGGATGCTGGATGCTGTATGGACCACTATGATGTCACTTGTGGGTCCATATTTGAAAACCAGGAATGCAGCTGATTGTTTTGTTCAACTGAAGTTTGTAAGGAAGAATTCTACCAGGGTGGCGTTTGCTGCAAATGAACATAACGGCTAATGCCTGAATACCCCTCGGCTGCCAACATAATGGAATAAATAATATACGATTAATGTATTCTTATGAAAGTATACTGAGTGCATACCTTTGGACCATAAGTGGGGGTTTGATTCTATTAAGGCATGTGCTACTATTAGGAGGAAGCGGGGTGGGCTTCTCGGGCAGTTGAGAGGTAAGTATACTTGCTAATACTAAAATTATAAAAATTTAATGTATTGGTAAGGTAATGTTACCTCTCGACCACCATTTGCCAATATACAGATGCAAAGGTGGAGGGTGAAACCATCAGTACGAGTGAGGAGGCAACGTCTGAAGGGAAAAAACCTCGGAGGTATGTAGACCTGAGGTGACCAAAAGAAGAATCCAGCCAAAGCCAGTAATCCTCCATACCTACCAGCATGGGACCGCACCAAACCCTACGGAACTGGCAAACATGATAGCTGTCAGCCTCTTGGGTAGATGCTGTGTTTCGGCTCCATCGGACCTGAAGATCTAACAGGACCAAGCCACGGAACTGGCGGATGTCGGGGGGCCGCTTTATGGTTCCATAGGGCAGTGGACTCCTGGGTCAACTGGGAACAGGCCAGAATGGTAGGACAAACTGCCTGATACAAGTCAGAGATAAGGTCAATTTAGCACAACGCCTTTGTCACACTGAGAAGGGTGCTGACCGATAGACTGCGTCGGATCAGCCACAAGAGCGCAAAAGTTTGATCGCTGGAGCTACTCTGATGGGATCCAGAAAATATAACAGACAGGTATTATAACCTAAAGCAAAGGAGCCTCTGATGCCCACAAAGGCGTACATACCCTCCTCTAGCACTATCATGTCATGCAAGTAGTGCTTGGTGAAAGTCATAGACATCGCTATCAGCAGGCACATGGAATGTCAACAACCATGACATTCCGCAGGTCATAAAAAGCCTAACACCTCATGAACTCTGGCTGAGACAAGCTGCAAGGCACCAGGTCTCTTCAGCCTGGTGTCATAGGCCTTAAGGATTGTCTACTTAATCCAGGAAGAAATTGTGATTCTGAAAACTTACTCCTTACAAGGGGTAGGAAGACGGCAAACCTCTGTCCCCTGCAGCTGTCCGTGTGTGAAAGGTACCAGAAAAGGGCTGTCACTGGACACTGCTCTTTCCTCTGGGGAAAGATCAATATCCACAGCATGGATGGTAAAACCCTTGAAGGCCATAGCCTGATCTCAAGCCACTAGGTTCTTTACAAGGATGCCCAAGGGGTCAACTGGGAATGGTCAGGAGGCCATTGGAATTGGTCATGAGCTAGAGCCTGGATCTTGCTTCTTTGAGCCCCCGAATCGAGTGTTAATAGAAAAACATTAAAGTCTTCCACGTCCAGTACTTGAGGTCCATCCATTAGGGGTCCTCAAGGCACTCAAAGGGCCACTTCTTCAACATGACCAAGACTAGTGGAAGGTCCCATTGTGGTAGGATGTGTTTGCTACTGGTGTGTCATTGTAGAAGGACACATGGAGGTTGAGCACTTGAGGGTTCCTGTGGAACACACTCGTCCATAGCTGCAGGAGAAGTTTCGGCCATACTGGTAAATGTAGTGGAGGCTCAACACTTAATTCCAAGAGGTCTATTGACCAATCCATCGCGGGCCACCAGGGGGTGACCAGGATCAGATTGCAGTCATGGGACCGAACTTTGCCCAGTACCTTTGGATGGATCTGTGGAGGTGGAAATGTGTACGCCCAAAGGTTGTTCAAGTCCATGTTAAGAGCATCCACCTCTAGGGCCTAAGGGTCCGGGACAGGCGAGACATAAACAGACAGTTTCACATTCTGCTGAGTCGTGAACAAATGCACTTGTGGAGTTCCCCATCTGGCCCACATGGCCTGAATTACCTGTACATGGAGAGACCACTCCATCCCTACCAGCTGACCTCTTCTCGAGAATTGGTCGGCCAGGACATTTTGATGTCCCAGGACATGCCTTGCGTGTGCGCAGAAGTCATGTTTGGAGCACCATCAAGTGATGCATTCCACCTTGCCTGTTGAGGTTGACTACCAAGGTCCTGTTGTTGCACATTATGAGGACAAGTTTGTGCTCCACCAGGTCCTGGAAGTAGAGGTGCACCAAAGAAGGTGCGGATGGTCCTCGGGTCAGAACCAGTACTGGGGCCTAATAGCCCTGGTCCCTGGACCAACTGCCCCGCAGAGTGTGCTGCAAGGGGCCAAGGTTAAAGTGACCGAGTGGGACCTGGGAGTCCATCAAGGACAGGGAGCCCAGTAGGGTGAGCCGTTGTTGCACCCAGCGGACCTTGCAAGTCAGAAAGGCTCTGAGCAGGGACTGAAGTCTCTCCCATCTGTCTTTCGAAGGGTGACAGATGTAGGCAACCAGGTCAAACTAGATGCCAAGGAAGACAAAAGTCTACTCTGGCCGAAGGCAGGACTTGCTTAGGTTTACTATCAGGCCCAAGGGTTGGCAAAGTTCCAGACCAGTCTGTGATGTTGCAAATCCAGGCGCAGAAGCTCCCGAATAAGTCAATCACCCACATATACATGAATACGGATAGTAGACCATGAAGGTAAGCAGCAACTGATTGCGTGAACTGGGTAAACAGCAGCCGTGAAGTTGCAAGGCCTAACGGAAGCTTCCTGAACTGATAAACCACCGGCTCTATGGCCCACTTGCTCCAAAGGGTCTGAACAGCCTCTAGTAATGCTGATGCTTTGGGTTCCGCAGCGGGCAGTGTGAACCACAAGGGCTTACGGCTGAACGGAGATGTCTTCACCGAAAGGCAGCATGTAGCCATGTCTCAGGATGTTGAGGACAAAGAATTGTCTGTGATAGACTCCCGTTGCGCACAAAAGGCTGAGAGGCAGCTGCCAACTGGGCGCTGCATGGAGTCAAATGACATGGAGGAGGTGAATTCTAAGACAGTTTGTTGCAGCATGCAAGAGTCAGGAGCCCCGAGGCTTGCCAGACTTCTTGCCTTTGCTGAAGCACTTCCCCTTCTCTGAGTGCTGCCCGCTCTTTCTAGGGTAGAGCCCAGTAGGGGCGGTCTGAGATTTGCCATGGTTCAGGGCTGAGGGAGCCAAGGAAGAAAGTGACCAAACAGAGTCAAATGACTTGGTACGGGTCTGATCGGCTGAGCAAACAGTGTTCCTGAGAAGAGCAGCCCCGTTTGGGCTCTGAAATACAGTTAGGCAACTCGTCACCCTGGAGGTAGGCATTCCTCTGCAACAAATGAAGGTTCTCCTCCGCAGTGCAGGCGGTCCGAACCTGGTGATCAAAAGCCCGCGACAAGGAAGTTGCAAGGAGTGACGCTTGGTCTAACCAATCAAGCACAGCCTCTGTGATGTGGACAGAGCCCCTTATCTAGGATAGACCAAAGAGTGGCCAACGAGACATTGGAGTATGACGTCATAAGGACGGATCCCCTGGCCTCCTCCTCCAATCACTTGAAGGCCTTGGCAGACATCCTGATGGACGTCGGCTGCCAAGCATCAAACTCTTCCAAGTCCATAATCCACCGGCATTGGATGGGATGGAAAGATCTGCTCTGGCGCAAAATACCATCTCCCCTGAATGTCTGGCTTTGGGACGGGTCACATCAGGTAGCCAGATGTTGGGGGCTCTATGGGAACCCTCGTGCCCTGAGTCTTACCTGTGAGCTGGTTGTTCAACTCAGCTACAAAGGGTGAAAAGGGAATGGGGGTACATTGCCGCATGTCCTCCAGAGACAAGCCCGGATAGGACAGTGCAACAGCCCCACACCTCTCCTCTTCTGGTGGTACCACAGCTTGGTCACCAACCAGGCTCTGGATGAGAGCTGCTACAGGATTTGCTAACGGATGCATCCAAAAACAGAACCTCATCATCTGCCTTGGTGTCGAGGACCGAAGACTCAGGACTGGCGCAGCGGTGAGACCCAAAGCTTTGTCGAACAATAGATCCTTTGCGGGCGATAGGCCAGCCGCCTGTGACAGCACGGGATTTGTTATCACACCAGGGTAGGGATAGCAAGGACTTCCATGGAAGTCTGCGCAGCGTCAAAGTGCTCCTCCGTCTGCTCAGCCCATGGGGAGCTGGAGAGGGAGACATCTGGTAGACGGGACACAGCGGCCTCCAACTAGGGAATCTGCAGTCTGGAGGGAACCTGCTGGGTCTCTGTGAGCAGGCACTGAGGAAGTCGGATCATGCTAGGCGTAAGTGGCATGTCGTAAGAGCTGCCAGCTGAGATGTCTGACTCCATTTAGTCTGCATCAATGACTCTCCATAAAAAAAAAAGTAGACTTGCTCCGACTTTATTTGCCCCAACCGACTTCCAAATCTGCACCGATGCAAAGGTTGTCCATACTTAGGAGGCGATGTCGCAGAGTATGATACAGCAGGCTGAGATGTTGTGTGCATTGTTTGTCCCATCTCAGATTTCTTCTTTGCAGTCCGCTCCGAGGTCTGCCAAGCGACGGCTGCAGCTGTCAAGATCTTGGTCCTCTGGGTCCAAGCACTCAGACAGACAGCAACCTTGCAACCTAGTACGTCCAGAGTGGAAACCTATGGGTGCCCACCCCAGTATTCCGGAACCTCAGCCAGTCTGAGCACTCTGAATCATAAGTTCGGACAGTATGAAAAGCCAGCACCCCAGCCAGTCTGAGTGCTTGTATTGTAAGCCTGGAGTGCCAGCTAAGGCACTGGTGCCTCCGTTTAGTCCCTGGGCTCCCGGATCCGAGAGCTTGGGTGGCAAGTGAAGGCATAGAAGGCCAAAGAGGAAGACACCCAGACCTGTGAGGGAGCCTTCCACTGCCAGTGGGCCTTTGGCCCCAGCAGTGGCGGCATCCCCGGTCCGGACGGAACACCCTGTTCCCCCAACAGTAGTAACAACAGTCCCTCCTGCACCTCCGGTAGCTTTGCCCCACAGTGAGCAGTTGGCGATTCCACTCATCCCCACGTTAGAGCCAGGTACCTTGCCTTACTCTCTCGAGCGGCAGGCGGATCATGAGCTCCAGGAGGACCAGCAGTTGCGCAAGGAGGCTCATTCCTTGGGCCGCATTGGCCACCGCTTCTGTTGCCGAGTCTGAGCAGCTCGCTGCTTCTGCCTTGAGCCAGCTCTCACTCGGACCTCAGGTGGGGGAGTTCTGTGAACTCCCTCCAGACCCCTCCTCCGCAAATATCTCTCAGTTGGCAGCAGCTGAGGTCCATGATAGCGGTCTGGTGGAGCCTCAGCCAGATCCCTCCAGCCTGCCGCCACTGAGATCTCGGCATAAGAGTGTCCATTGCCTTCAAGTGGAGGCGACATCTGTAGCAGCAACTACTTCTGCAGAGGTGCTCGCTACCCCTATGCCTGGCGTGGTGACAGATCACCTGCTGTCACAAGCGGCTGCTCCATCACCCTCAGACAATACGTTGTTCGACGAGGCCTTGGGCATCCGTGCTTCCCTCGCAAGTCCAGACTTCAGGCTTGGACGCCAAGGCAGCAGATGAGCTGCTACTGGATTTGTCCGATACCAGATGTTGACCTAAATTGAGGGCTTGTCATTCATGCCGTTCGTGCTCTAACAGGCGCAGAGAGGCGGTGACTGTGGGCTCTGCAGATGCTTTGGCCCCTGCTCCCATGGACACCGCACCTGCACCTGCTAAAAGCTTTAATAATGTCAAAGCTTTTATTCAGAGCCGGGTTGTTGACCAAGCTGTGGTCCCGCCAGCGGAGGAGAGGTCAGGCGCTGTTGTGCTGTCGTGCCAGGGCTTGTCTCTAGTGGACACACGTCAACGTACACCCATACCATGTTCTCCCTATATAGCTGAGTTCTATGACCAGTTCACGGCCAAGACTCGCAGCGCACAGGTTCCCGTCGAGCCGATGTGTGGCTACCTGAAGGAGGGGTGACTCCTCCCTAAGACGGATGTCCAGGGGAGGTGGTACTCTGCACCACAGCAGATCTTCCTGTCGGGTTCACAGCTGGCAGACTTAGACTGGGAGGAGTTTGATGCTCGGCAGCAGAGAACAGAGAACCATTTTGGCATCCGCAGAGGCCTTCAAACGATTGGAGGAAAATGCCAGGGGCTCTGTCTTTGCAGCCTCCTACTTCGACATGTTGTTGGCCGTTGGGGTTTCTCCTTGAGAACCTCCAGGGCTTCGTTTAGATCACGGATGCCATGTGAGACTGGTTAGACCAGGCAACATTCATTGTGACTTCGTTGTCACAAGCTGTTGATCACCATGTGTGAACTGCTTGCATGCTGGAGGAGAACGTTTGTTTGTTACGGAGGGACATTTACCTCCCGGGTCAAAAGCTGCCTGCCCCTATCTTTCGGAGAGCCCGCACTTCTCGGGAACTCTGTTCAGAGGTGAGATGGTGGAAGTGGTCTGCCGGGCACAGGACCTTCGGTCCCGCTCCAAGGTACTGACCGACTCGGCTTGGTCCTTGTCGTGCTTGAAAGCCTTGACGTTCCTGACTCTCAGATCCCGGAAGTGGTCTCAGGACTGCCAACGGCCACCTTGTTAGACTCCATGCAGCACCTGGTTGGCGGCTGCCATACTACATATCGCGCACAATGGGAGTCTATCACGGACAATTTGTACGTCCTAAACATCCTGAGACACGACTACATGCTGCGTTTTGGCGAAGACAGCCCTCCATTAAGCTGTTGAACCAAGGTGGTTCGCTCCACCCAACATGGAACCCAAAGCATCGGCGTTCCAGGAGGCAGTGCAGATGCTCCGGAGCAAGCACCCCATAGAGCCAGTAAAGGACTAAGGTTCTCCCGGCTTCTACAACCTACTCTTCCTGGTCCCCAAGCAGGGCAGATGCTGGCGCCTAGTCATAGACCTGTTTACAGGGGTAGAATTGGAATTGCACTGTCAGGTTTTATGTCATCTATCAAAAACAGAGGTTCAGTTTAATGGAAGAAAGAGTGAACTGGAGCTATATGCCATTTAGGATAGGTACCCATTAAAGCCACACAGTTTATAAATTTAAATTGTATCAGTTTAGTACGATATAATAAAAAAAAAATCTATATTTTCATGGGAGATGGTGAAAAAGTTGGTAAATTCGTTGCAAAAAATTCAGAAAGCCAAACTGCATGTAAAAAAATCAAAACTATATACTAAGAAAGGTGGAAAGACCTGACAGGTATGAAATAGCATGCACTGAAAAATTTCCAGGTAACCTCTGTTCATCTTTGGTGCCATTATACAGTACAACAAAGTTCATGATTCCAGTGCATCTAATCATATAAGGTAGCACTGCAAATATTTCACAGAGAATGACCTCGAAATGTTCAAATCTTCAGATATCATGCCTCAGCAATGAAAAAGAGACACCAGGCCCATGCACGCAAAATGTCTCTGGTGACCTTGAAATAAAGTCAAGGTCATTGTCCTGCCAAATTGAAGCAGACCCAGCAAAGGTGTATAAACTATGGCAGTGTATTAATCCTAGCACATCTGGTTCTCCTGATATCGTGTGAAAGAATTTCAAAGTAAATTGCAGACCTTAAAATTTAGTCAAGGTCATTCTCCTTCAAACTTGAGTACACCTTATAAAAGGGACATCAACTGTAAAAGTTTTGTAATCCCAGCATATCTGGTCCTTCTGATATTCCTTGTAATTTTTTTGAAATGGATTTACCCTGGTGACCTTGAAATCAGGTCAGGATCACTGTTCTTCAAACTTGAGCTAGACTCTTACAAGGGTGATTAACTGTAAAAGTCTTATGATCCTATCTTAAGATCGCATGTACAAGACATTTATTCAGGAAAAGAATTACCTATGGTGACCTTCAAATTGAGTCAATGTCGTTCTCATTCAAACCTGAATTCGCCTTTTGAAAGGACAATGAACTATAAAAGTTCTGTGATCCTGGCTTGTCTGGTTCTTCTGATATTATTCCTTGCAATTTTTAACTGTAAAAGTTGTAGGATTCGACCTTGTCCAGTTCCTAAGAGCTCATGTACAAGACATTTTTAAAGAGAAAAATTGCCCCTGGTGACCTTCAAATTAGGTCAAGGTCACTGTCTCACAAAACTTGACAAAGACCCTAACAAGGATGATTATCTGTAAATGTTTCGTGATCCTAGCAATCCTGGTTATCCTGACATTGCATGCAAGAAATTCATAGAATTGACCTAAATGACCTTAAAATTGGGTCAAGGTCATTGTCCTTCCAACTTGAGGTAAACTTCAAAAAGGGTGATCAACTAAAAAAGTTTCATGATCCCTGCTAATCTGGTTCTGAAATTGCATGCAAGAAGGGATGCACAGACAGACGGATGCATGGATACACACACAGACGCAGATGATAACAATACCCCCAGGCCTATATGGGCCAGGGGTAAAAATCACATTAAAAATGGATGTCCAGATTTTCAATGTCCAGTATTTATAGAACTATTAAAATAGTGACTGGAATCTGCTGCTTTTGCAAGCAGAGACTTTAATTACTGCTCGATCTGTACAAATATAATGGCCCCTCTTTAGAGAGACCACATTCACTGGGTTCCTAAGTCTTATCTTTCCCATGTTCATTTTACCTCCAACGACAGCTGTTTAATGTGACCACTTTCAGGCCACCCTAGGGGTGGTAAGTCAAAAGAGGTACAACTGTACTGTACTAGTGCCTACCACCAGTGGATCAAAAGTGATATTACCAAGATAGAAGCCAATCTGTTAATTTCACTTTTAAAGCTCAAAATTGGTAAGTAACTAAAAATATTTTTCCATTGTTTAATAGTAACCATGACCGTAGGATCCACCATTAAGATATAAGCCAATATTTCAGATTTGGTGAGTCAAAAAACAAAAACAAAACAAACAAAAAATAAATATAGATTCTGCTAAACAGTGCATATGCATCCCTGACAGTTCAAAGGATCCAATAATACTTGTATCATCTGCTTCACAAATTTGATGGTCTACCTGGGTAACATCTGTGTATAAAATAGCGTTCAGAGAACAGATTACCCTCGGCTCCCACAATCTTTTTTCCTCAATTCTGCGTTATTTTATTTTTTTGAGACTTCGCAGTAGAATACTTTACATACAATTTCCATATTGTTGTCTGTGAAATGAAAGAGCTCTTTTGAATGTGTTCTTGGGGCACGTTCTGGTGACAGAGACTACTGTACTGTGCATCACTCAAACGGCCATCAAAATATACATCAAAAGTTTAAAAATAAGAAGAAGTAGCGGGTTTTCAATAGGAATGTGGGCCGCTATAATGTGCATCTCTGAAAAAAAAAATAGTGAAGCTGCGTTGGATCCTTGTTGAGATACATGTATTACGGTAACGTTGTCCCCTTGTGCACCACTCAGACGTCCTTGAAGAACAATTTAACGTTTCATAAAAAGTTATAAAGAGGAAGCTGGTTTTAAATAAGAACCTGGTCCATCATAGGATGCATCTCTGACAAAAATTTGGTAAAGCTGTGGTCAGTACATTTTGAGATATCATGGTGACATAAGGGTTGACGCCACTCAGACAGCCTTTAAATAAATAGTTTCATAAAAAGTTTTAAAATAATCTCAGAAAGTTAAGCTGGTTTTATATAGGAACCTGGTCCATCATATGATACGTGTCTGACAAAAATTTGGTAAAGCTGCAGTAAACATTTTTTGAGATATCATGGTAAGATCATCAGGGTTGATGCAACTCAGATGGCCTTCAAATAAACACATTAAAAGTTTTAAAATAATCAGAGGAAGCTGGTTTTCAGTAGGAACCTGGTCCATTGTAAGGTCCTTCTTTGACAAAAATTTGGTACAGCTACAGTGAATATTTTTTGAGATATCACGGTAACGTCGACAAGATGGACAGACAGAAGGACATCTATAGTATGTTACACTTATGTACTAACAGTGATTGTGAAGTGAGTGTTTAAGGTAATTGACCATAGTCACCTCTACACCCAAGTGATGAAATAGGAGTAGCCAACAATAAATGATGGTTTCTGACTGCAGACAGACTAGAGAAAATCTCTGGGTGGGTTTAAGTTAACTTTATGGTTTTCCAACTATCGCCCTATCACCCTTCTATGTTAGCCGGCCCCACCTAAATCTATAGATTAATATAATCTATTAGTGTCTTGGAATGAGTGTTGTATTTTGTCACTATTGTTTCATATCCAGATGGACGTACGACGCAAAGGGTCGACAATACCCTCCGGCACTTTATATGCCCAGGGTCAAAAAGCATAGCATTCTCGGCAAGTTTTTCACAATACACGCACTGTACTGCTGCTTCATACTTGCATAGAGGTAGCACTCTCTGACACACGCATTATCAAAGCAAATGTCAAGTGGTTCTTTAGAAGATTTTTTTTTTTTTTACATTCAATTACATTTTAATGAACAAGTTGGAAAATTATTGCATTATCCTTCACAAACTTAATAGTGGACTACCTGGGGAACATCCACATGCAAAATCGAAACATTTTTGAGCTGACAATGTAAAAAGTCTCAACAGAAATACCTACACAATCTTTTTTTGTAAGTATAAGCTTTGCTGGCTCATGCAGCACCACTTGGTGATCCAAAGGATGAGCCAGATGACCTGGTATGTCATATCAAAGTAACTTGCCAAGTAGGTACCTTGAGATTTTGATTTCTTCATCATCATCATCTGCATGTACAGTATCAGCACTTACAAACACATGGTCACATTTTTGATATCCCATATCTTCATCAAAAATTAATACATCCTCATCATTTTCGCAAACTTGCACTGCAAAAACAATTTCTCCATTGTAGAATTGCACAGGGTGTATTGTTTTCAAGCTGAGCTGGTTATACTGTACCTAGCCATTATGATTAGACAATCCAATAGGTCTTCTTAATCCATAGCCACATACTAATTAATTCACTGTTCAGGGAGCTGCATTACATTTTACACTCATCAAGCCAAGCAAGACATGACAGCTGGGTCTAAACAAACATGCAAGTCTGGAGTAAATTGACAGCAGAGAACAAAGTTGCCTTCAGAACAGCTGACTGGACATCACATCATAATCATGCACATCTACTGTCTAAAATTAATGTATTTAGATTTTTTTTCCACTTCTGATCAACTTTGCTTTTGCTGTGTAAAATCTTCCTGCACCTGCATTTAAATTAGTAAATTGTGTAAATTTGGTTAAATATGCATATTTGGTGGCTTGTACCTATAAATTTTATCCTTTGTGGTGTAAATGTACTCACAGGATCAACAACCACAGCCCCAGTCTATTGGCGGACACTTAATTTCCAGAATCAAAGGTGTCCACAACACAGGTTTTTGGTTTGTGTTCCATCACTGTACAACAGTACAAACAATATGTAATACATATAATTTATTTGTGTTATATACATGTAAGTTAACAGAGTAGCTTTATTCGTAGTAGTAGTAGTAGTAGTAGTAGTAATTTACACAGATTTACATTTCCCAATTAAAATGTCTAATTACAAAGAACAAAGCAATAAGTAAGTTAATGTGACACAAAGTACCTTAAATACAAGCATAAAATTATAAGTGTCTTGCTTGCTTTGCAAATGAGAGGTGGTTGGAGATATACATTTTTGTCAAAGTTTGTTTTTGCAAATTATATGGATTTTCCAGATTTGCCATATATACATGTATGTACATGGGCTCAGCAGAACCTAACCATAACCCAGTGGTAGGTGATGCAAGGGGATATGATCTTTCAAGATTGAACAGTCCACATCCATCTTTTCCTTAAATCCCCAGGCATATTCTGTTCAATGAGATCATAGCACATGCCCTATAAACATATTATAATTTTCATCCTGTGTTATACACACAGACAGATCAATATGTGTGTTCAGGCGTTCCTTTCATGAATCATTTTAACCTTCCCTGTGCTGTTTCAGAACAAATGAAGAGCTTTTTTTGGTGTGCTGTGTCAAGCAAAGTTGTTGACTTAGAACTTTCTTTCTTCCCTGGAACAACAGGCTGAACTACAGGCATATGTTAAGTTTTTTCACAAGGAACCTGAATGTGGAATAGTAATTAATGGGAACACAACTTGTGTGGTGATTAGCATGGAGAGAGTTAATAAACTTTGCAATTTCATGCCTTTGTAACTTAAAACCTGCTTTGTTTAGATTTTTGTGCTTTTTTTTTTTTTTGAAGGCAAGGTGCAGTGAAATTAAATAGATCATCCAATCAATCTTAATGAAATATGAGACAGCCAACAGAATTACAGTTCCACAGCATCTGTGTTTGTACATGTACCTATTTTTTGAAAGTGCATGTACATGTTGGTTTATATTTTTGCATGTATTTGTATTTTTCCTCAGAGTATAATTATATTCTGAACTTGTGATCCAAATTAACAACTGTTTACCCTTTGAAATGTTGTGATGACTGCAACAGTCCTTAAACATTTTGACTTGGTCCATCTTTTTACTATCATTGAAAATAGTGTTACAGGAACAGCTACCCCATCCAGTAAACATAAACAGTCCAATTGAGAGGACATAATTTCCACACTATACACAACAGTTCATCCAAATTACATACCATTTTTCAGACAGGCTATTTATACAGCATAATACATATTAAGGTCACAGGAAAAACTAGAAATCCTAGACCTGAATCAATATAATCTTCACACACATATACTGCCTGACAAATGCAAAAAGATAACCAACACCATTTTGGGAGTTAGCGGCTAACTTTCTTGCCTTGCACAGCAGTTAAGTATCACAGAAGCTTTGGCACGTTGTGGTCCATTAATGATCTTTTAAAGCAGCATATCAGTAACTCCCATACCTTTAATAAATGCCAGTAACTGGACACATATCAGCACATACTGGCCTAAAAAGTATAAACATCATACAGAATAAATGTAACTCAGGGTCACAATCACTTCATAGGTACATTATAGCACAGTTGACTTTTTCCACTATAATGAATCAGTATAAATGTACTTGTGATCACCGTTTATATCATCTTTATACATGCCTGGCATAATGATGAATTTTTCATGAGAGATTGTGTTTGAATGCCATTAGTATGAGTTCTTTGCAGAATACTGCCTGGGCATCCAACATGTGCTGTAGATCTTGGTCCCGCTCATCATCTGTAAAGACAAGTGTGTATGTTCTCATTATCAAGAACTTTGGAGAAACAATAGGAACAGCTAAGTAAATACAAAAGCATGATTGCACAATTTCTCCTGAACCAGTACAGTGCTCCCTCTTTTATAACACTCCTCATTACAAGGCGGTTTCTGATATAACACGGTGGGTACAATGGCTCCCACTGAAATAGTTTTCCCATCACTTCTATGTTAAAAGTCACGGTGTACCCTGTGGACCCCAACACCAGCGTTATAAAGAGGGAGCACTGTATTTCTTTTGACCGTGTCTTTCAGTTAGACACCAGGAACAGTTTGTGTTATGTGAGGCAAAGAAATTTCACATTAATTTGATTAAATATTGCAAAAGCCAGATTTAAAAAAAAAAATTTACTTTAACCATCTGATCTTAAAATCAAATTTGTAATGAAAAAAAGGTGAAAGACAACTTAATCACTTTTTTATCATTAACTTTTAATCGTTGGTTGTCATATGTGAACAAATCATTTGTCCATAGATTTAATCTTCTGTCAATAATACCAAGAAGGCAGGTTTGACAATTTTCATTCATCCAGGTTTCACAACAGAAATATCTAAAATCTTCATGAAGAGGCAGTAACGAAACATAAGTTTTACATATTGACCAGGTAAGCAATTTTTTTTTTCAATTTGTTTTTGAACTGAATAATGTTATTGGTGCCAAATCGGACCAGACAACCATCCTGGACACCCTGTGCCCCAACACCAGCTCCGCTGAGCTGGAGAGGGTGGAGGAGGCTCCCCCGAAGACTGGTTGGATGCGGTTGTCAGGAAGTACTTCACCCCCAACAGCCACTTCTCCTGTTCTACCAAGTCCCACAGGTAAAATGACGTAAAGGTATAATGTGAACACCAGCGTAAAGCAACCATAATATCCCCTACTTTTCAACGCACCCCAGGCGGCAGAGAACGCCCCAGTCTCATGAGCCCTGAGAGAATCATGGAGACATCCAAGCTTTCATCCTGGCCGGCCACCTGGTGGGCTGAGGAAATCGTTTTCCTTATCCACTCTGAGATGGTGCTAGTCTTCCAGGTCTATCGAGGTTGCCAAATTGCCCTGTTGCTTCGCCACCATGATGGTGGCAGGAGTCTCCATCTTGAAGAGTTACACAACAAGATATTTGTAGAGACGTGACGGGTCGATCACTGGTCGTTGTCCACCATCCTTTTTCGGCAATAAAAAGAGATGGCTGTAAAAGCCTGGAGACCCAACATCAAACACTGGTTCAATGGCCTGTTTTTCTACCAGCTTATGCATGGCCTCGTCCAAGAGCACCTGCTCTGCCTCTACGCGAAGCAGAAATGAGAAGGGAACTTTTCAAATTGGAGGGTTGCCCTTGGCAAACTCCAACAAGTAGCAGTGATAGATGACATTCCTGACAAAAATATCACGCGTTAATCTATCCTATTGGTTGGAGAACAACATTAGTTACCTGCCTACTGATCCTTGCCAAGAACGCAATGAGGAATCGTGGACCGGTGGGCCCATAGGCACGTCAGACAACCAGTGTGCGTCCCTAGAGACGGGCGCTAGCCTCCAGTTGCCCTAACAACTGGAAGAGACCAACTTTGAAGGCTGGCCACTTTTCTTAGTTGGTTTTGGCCTCCACATTTGTGGCTTCTGTTGTGGCCTAGGGCCACGCCCAGCCGTGGCAGGCTGAGGGGGGGGGGGTGCCGTCCCTTTGATCGACCTTACACCCCGCAGCAAAGCCTCATCCAGAGACTTTTGCTGCTTCTCATTGGCCCTTTGATCTGCCCTCTCAAGGAGGGGGACCAACCCCTGACCGAACAGCCCCAGCCAACAGGGTCCAGGGGCAGTCGGTAAGCAGCCTTGCTTACCTCTGTCGGCAGGTTGGCCTCAGACAGGAGCGTATTATGTCGCAGTAACTAAATGTTTGTATCAAGCGTAATGGCCCCGCTAAGCATGTGGCCCACAGCACAGCTCCGAGACTGCTTGAGGCCCTGCAGGGTCTCCACCAAATGTTTGGTGGAGGCTGGCGCTGCTGGGTCATCACACTCCTCCTGCAAAAGGCGCATGGTGGAACACCCGAACAGTCCAGGAAGGAGCCCACAATTGTCATAAGCCGTGCATCCTGCTTAAACCGCCAGTGGGATGAGAGAGGCAGGGTTAAAAACACGGACTCCTTGATGGCACGGTCCCATAAGGGAGCATCCACCCTCGCAGAAGAGTTGTGCACCGACCGAGTCGGCTGATACAACTCCAACCTGGACTTCAGCTTAGCCAGCAACCAACCCGGGGCCAAGCAGTCCCCGGAGGGTCCCGTTTCTGGCACATTGCTAGACCCAGAGAGTTCCATTGACAATTCGACAAACTTCCCGGCCACAAAGGTGGAGAAAGGCACCTCTAACTTGGGCGCCAGCTTGAGTAAGTCGACTGACATTGGCACTGGCCTAGGCGCACCAATGTGGGCTGTGCGACACCCTCCGCAGGATGGGTATCCCACATAAAGGCAATGTTTGCCTGAAACATGGACCCCGGCCTCTCTGCTTTAGAGAGAGATTGGTACATCTGATCTACCACCTCCCCGGCTGAAGCCACAGACTGGAGAACTTTCGCCCGCTCAGTGGCCATGAGAAGTGGCTGAGACTCAGCCTCCTTCCGCTCTGCCGCAAGCTGGGAGAAAAGAGCACCCCTTTCCTTGGGCTCGGAATCCTCACTTGGGAAATCCGAGCAATCAAGATCAAGAATGTCCTTGGCTGTGGGACAATACTCCAGATCATCTCCCGACCCAAGGAGCAAATCCTGGAGGTGCTCCTCCTCAGTTTTACCTTATTGTCCGTGAGAGGTCCTAACCCTGCGGGAGCCTCTAAGGCCGCTGCAGCAGTCCTAGAATCATACTGAGACTGCAGTTTCTCCCACGCACGAAGAGTCCCTCAGGCAAGACGCTCGACAGAAGCTCCTCTGTGAGAGGAAGCAACACCGGCCTGCCAGCATGCACTAGGCGAATAGGCCTATAGGGCCCAGGGTAGCAACACTTGCCACAACCTCTTGCACTGGCCCAGTCATCTCCGAAAAAGCGAGACCTTTACCCTCCATGGGGGTAGGCTCAAGTGCCGAAGTGACCCATCCTGCTGCCACATGGCCACACAGGCCATTGGTGGAGCACACCCCTCAGAACGTGCGAGTGCATGGACTTTGTTGTCCTGTCAAGGCATATCTAAGGCTGCACTGGCAGACTGGAGGACACAAAATTTTTCAGCAGCTCTGGTAGCTGCTGAAACCAACACTCTTATGGTTCAGCTAAACTATCTGAAAACAGATGCCCAGGAAGCTGAAGTCAGTTGTTGAGGGTCCAGAATGATTTTCTTGTGGTTGACTATAAATCCTTGGTCCACACAAATCATCAAACACGTGATGTGTTCCTGTTGGCAACACAGAGCTTGGATTGGCCAGTCATCAAATTAAAAGTGTGGGTGATTAGTCTAGCTGTGTGCATAATTGGCCACCAGTCTCACAACCTAGACAAAGACCATTGGTGTTGGGGCTAGCCCAAAGGGCTCCACAACAAACTGCAGGGATTTGTCTGCTTGCCTTTGCTATTATGGTCATATGGAAGTAAGCATCCTTCAGGACAAATAGTGTTTAGTCCCCTTCCTGCAAGGCAGTGGAAATGGAGACAGTTCTTTCCATTTTGAAGTGTTTTAGTTTGAGGCAAGTTTTCTGTCAAAAGGTTAGTAACTGGACTCCACATGCTGTCCTTCTTTGGAACAAGACTGAGGCAGTTGTGGGATGAGCTCACGTCCTCTACCTGTTCTGTAGCTCTTTCTCTGGGAGTGTGGGTGTGGCTTCCAATAAGAACATTCTTCCCTCTTCCTCCCTGGTCATTGATGCACTTCGTCCACCTATGTGCATAAAATTGAATTCTCGCCCAAATGCAAACTTGATTTGGAAAGGACTGGCTGGATGGTAAAGGCAGCAGTGGATATGAGCACTGGTGCATGTCCCCAGAGAAAATTGAGCTGTTTGATGTGAAAAATGTTCTTCCCGTGGCTGTTCCTTTTTTGGCTCTCTTGCTGACCATGGTTTGGAAGCATGTCTCCAGTTTCTGTTTGAAAATCTTTGCTAGCATTCCTATAGCCTCTTCCTGCACCATTTTTCTTTCCTCTATGTGGAGGGAGAGATATTCTTGGAGTGGTTCCTCATTGAAGAGGAATTGCTTATGGATGATAATAAGCACCAGGTATGCATCCAATTAAATGAATCACGACAGTTTAAACCTATATAGGAGTGTTTGATGACAGAGCAGCTTCATTTGGCAAAGGTCGCCAAAATGAAACCCCAAATTAGCATTTTTTGAGGATCCTAGTCAAACATGCATTTAATAAAATCCAAACTAAAACTGTTCTGTGGTAGCTCATTGTCGGGACACCATTTGATATTTTAATTTAGTAAGCCCTGTGACCTGTGCAAGATTAGTCCTGTGACCTTGAGAATTATGTAAAAGGCTTTCATATATCTCTTCAATTTTCCTACTACTAGGGATCGTATATTTCAATACTTTTACCAAAAGTCCAAATTGAAATGGTTATAAAGGTACAGACTATTTAAGCAGGCCTACCAACCCCTTCAACCAGTAGGCCTATTCAAAATATAAAGATGGTTATAACTCATAATTATCAACAAAAAGGCTGTGATCTGGTGTAGCTTCTGCATATCCGAACCAGCTTTTAATTTAAGTGAAGCAAAATTAAGTGCACTTTGGGTAGTGCTCAACAACCAAGCACTCAGGAGTGATTTTCCACACCAAATAACAATCCCTTTAGTAAATGATAATTCACTTTAAAATATAGAATAATATGAAGTTCCTGCCCTTTAAGCTGTGACAAGTACAAGTTATGGCACGTGCTGTACCTGTGAATACTTACTTACAGTTCCAGTGAATAAATTTCATTTTCAAGTGTATTAATTTGAATAGGGGTTCACTTCAGGCTTTATATTGCAATTTGAACTTCAGTTCATGCTTGTTTGTTTGTTTGTTTTTAGTGTATATTCCAAACACACACATTATCTTTTATGTTTAACATTTTCACATTTTCTCTGAATTAGTAAGATATCTAAGTGATATGAAAAAGAAAGCAAAATCAATTAAGTCCATTCACAGTGATTTGAATTCATACAATCATGGTATACTGTATTCATTCCAATAGTAGCATGCTGTTGCTAATGCAAAGATTTCCTGGAGCAGACATGGTTTTTGTGAAGTTTTGTGATAATGATACGTCTTATTTTACAATACCACAAGCAATTATCCTTATTATAGAATCCATGTAGCATTTAATAACAGCGAACACTCTTCTTCAATCAGAAGCACTTAGTTTTTAAAAATATTGAAAAATACTGAATTTTTAATAAAAGCCCCAAGATTAAAAGCAGGGAGTGTGCTTCTATTAGGGCATGTGCTACAACTGGAATGAACATGGTACAGTGAAACCTTATAATGACACTCAGATATCCACATTCATCATAATGACACAAGTTTTGAATGGCAAAAGTTCATTTTCTTTGTTGTTTGATTCATTTATCTGACATATTCAGTTATCTGACACATTTCTACGGAAACAGATAGTGTCATTATAATGAGTTTTCATTGTATATAAGTCATCATTAAACTACAGTATAGCTTCCTTTGACACCAATGCCAACACTCACCTGGTTCACTGAATTCATGCAGCTCAAACAAAACTTCTCGAAACATGTCTATAATGCTGTACAGAAAATTCAGTTTGTCTCGCTTATTGTCCATCACCTTGCAAACTCCATTGACAACATTTATCACCCAAGTGATAGATTGATCCTGTCGCACACAAACCTGTCAATTGGATCATACAGAACTATCAACTTTCACATCATGGACAATTTGGTTGGTTCATAAACAAAATACTGTAGATTGCTTTATTTTCGTGCATATAATTTTTCACATTTTTTTTGTATTTTTGACATTTCAATGTAGTCTAGATTTCACTGTTTTGGACATAATTCCTATTCAAACAATGTTAAAGTACTGTTTCACTGTGTTTTTATTTTCACGGTTTTGTGCCATCAGCGAAATAAGAATACAGCGAAATTAAAGCAATTTACAGTAAATACTAATTTTTTCAATGTAAAACTATCATTAAGAAACAGTGCTCACCACAGGTCACTTTGGCTGGTTTTCATGCACTTAGGTGCTTTGCTTGAGCCCCCACTTGAAAATTCCCATGGATCCAGTGCCATACCATGTTGCTACATTGATCCACCAGGCAACGTACTGTGGCATGTCATAGTGCTCCTGGTGGCAGCAATACATACTAGTGAGCATGTGCAATTCATTTTCCTACACCAGAGAGGAGGGACCGAACAGCGGGGATAGTTGAGTGTGACTTCTAGTGACCTATGGTGAGTACTATTTCTTAATAATAGTTTTACGTTGAAAAACTTCATATTTAGTTTGTTGTTTGTTTCTCTTGATGAAGCCTCCCCAGAGGGACCTGAGAGTCCATGGATGTGAGCGTTTCTATCAAGCGCAGCCATTTACGGGCCGTCGTAGCCCATGCAGTCTTGAACTGCTTCAAAAGTCAAAAGTCTCTTCCATCTGTCCTCTGATGGGAGACAGATGAAAGGGACCCTCAAAAATTGAATGGACTTCAGATGACCAGCCTTGTACACAGTTCTCTGACGAACTACATGTCCTTCAGAAGCAGGTCCTTGTCCTGAGACCTCAGGAGCCAATAATTTTACTAAATGTGCAACCAAATACCTTGTCGGTGCACAAATATGGTCACCCGACCCATGACCTGAGTGAAAACCAGCCACAGAGACATGGAAATATGCGTCACTTAAGTCAATTGAGGTTGCCCAATCGCCTTGTCACATTACCACCATGATGGAAACTGGGGTCTCCATCTTGAAGTGCTCTTCGACAAGATAAGAGTTGAGATACAACAATTCGATGACTGGTCTTTGTCTGCTATCTCTTTTTGGCACCAAAATGAGACTACTATAAAAGCTTTGGGACTCCATTATCAAACACTGGATCTATGGTTTGTTTGTCCAAAAGCTTTTACACAGCTTCATTCAAGAGATTTGATCCACCTCCTTGCGGGACAGATTGAAAGAGAAAGGGAATTCTTGAAAGGGGAGGATAATTGGCATTAGCAAACTCCAATGAGTAGCTGTGACAGACGATATTTCTCATGACAGCATTGTCTGAGATGCAATCCCACTGGTCAGCAAACTTTTCTAGTAGGCCACCAACTGATCCTTGATAAGAAGGTGGTGAGGCATCGCTGACTGATGGGTTCGCAGAGGCATCGGATGATCAGCGCATTCCCCTGGGGGTGTGATGCCTACTTCTGGCCGGCTTCTTCCTCCACCTCTGCAGCTTCTGCTGGCCATGCCCAACTGTGGCATGCAGACAGAGTCTCCCCAGCCACTTGTCCGGCTTTGTGTTCCGCAATAAGGCCTTGTCAAGAGACCTCTGCCATTTCTTGGCCATATTGTCTGACCTCACCGGGAGGGGGGCACTTTCTGGGCCTAACAGACTTTGATCCACAGGATCCAGAGACAACTGGTAAGCAGCTTTGCTTATAGCTGTCATTAGGGAAGCCACAGAGAGGAGCACATTACAGCGCACCAACTTCACATTGGCATCCAGTGTGATGGCTGTGCTGAGGATGTGGGCCACAGCATGGCCTTGAGACTGCTTGAGGCCTAGTAGGGTCTCCACCAATGGCTTGGTGGCTGCTGGCCCCATCAGCTTGTTACCTGCCTCCTAAAGGAGTCACTTAGCCAAACAACCGGAGCAGTCCAGAAAGGAGCCAACTATATGCTCATCACCCACATCTTGCTAAAAGCGCAAAAGGCTTGACAGGGACAGGGAGACCAACTCTGCTTCTTTGAGGTCACTGTCCCTCAAGGGAGTATCAACCGTTGCCAGAGTGAAGTTAAACATGGAATTGCTAGTCATAACGACTCCAACCAGGACTTTGGCTTGGTCAGCAGATGTCCCCGGGTTAGGCCTTTTCCGGATGACATACCACCCAGGGTGCCGCCCGAACCTGCCAGCTTTGTCCAACTTCCCTCCAACCAAAGTGCAGAAAGGCACCTCCGACTTGGGGGCCCTCTGCACAACAAAACACGGGGTTTTGTCCAAAATCATATCAAAATTCAATAACTTAGCAAAATCCAAGGTTTTGTAACAAAACCCTGGGTTTTGCTAACAAAACCCAGGGTTGCGTGATAAAACCCATGGTTTTATTAGTAAAACTCAGGGTTTTGCTACAAAACCAGGGTTTTGTGAACGAAACTCGGGGTTTTGTGAATTATTGAACAGTACGACTTCCATAAGTGTATAGTGCAGCGAAATGAGTGAATGATCTCAGATCAGCATGAGGGCTCTCTAACTACTGACATCCTACTATCCATCACTAGATTGATCCTATGATGCTACCAGGGTTTGATCTAGCTCCCTAGACTGGGAAATATGGTATCTGACAGCCTTAGCAAGGGGTCACAAGGCATGGAGGTGATCAAGAGTGTCAGTCCGACATTGGATCCTAGGCATGCATCTGTGGCTGGAACAGTGGTATTCCAGTGCTTGTTCATGTCATTGCCCACGCAGTTGAGAGAATACCTCCCCAGCTGGACTGGGTTTGGCACTATTGATTGAATTGGTATCATAGTCCCTCTCAATAGGAGAACACAACAGGGACCAGCTGGCGAAGATAAGATAAGATAGCTAGGATGTATGGTAAGCTGTTTTGACATTTAGTCCTATTTGATGATATAACTAAATCATTTACCTATATGGCCAAATCATTTTGTGATATTGTCAAATATTTAGTGATATCACTAAAATTTTTGCAATATCTCTAAATCATTTATTGATATCACAAAATGATTTGGCAATATCTCTAAATCATTTAGCGATATCATTAGTGCTATTCCTAAATGAGCATGATTTACCGATATCGCCAAATGATTTAGGGATATCACTCAATGATTTAGTGATATATGAATTGCTACATCATTTACCTATATCACTTTATGTATTTCCATTTTCTGTGCTATTTTTGTCCAATAAGGCTGCCAACTTGGAGGGAAGTGGGATGGCTTCATCCTCTCAAAGTGTTCTGTCTAGAATGGTTGGTCTTCTGTGGCATTGTCAAAAGTTAATTATCATGCTGCACAGAGAGTGTATGCTTACTATTAATTTTGTCCTCAAACTTGACAGTCAGGCCTACAGGTCCAAATGCTTGCTCGGTCATGCCAATTGCTATGCAGGCACAGTACAATTACCCAGCATGCACTGATTCATTTATTTAGCCATATTGCTAAATCATTTGGCGATATTGATAAATCATTCAGTGATATCGCTAAATACACCTTATTTGGTGATGTCTAAATCATTAAGATTAAGCAATATCTATGGCAAGCCGATTTACATTTAATGAGACTTACGGATATCCAAAATTCAATTTTGGACATCAAAAATTTAATTCTTGATATTGATAATTATTTACAGATATCCAAAAATAATTCTTGATATCAAGAATTCATTTATTGATACCAATAAATGACATTCGGATATCAAAAAATCATTTATTGATATCCAAAATTGAATTTTGGATTTCCATAAATCAATTTTGGATATCAAATCATTTTTGGATATCTCCATAGATCTGATAAAATGTTAAAACAGCTCATCATATTTCTGTTGATTTTAGCCTGTCCTATTTGTGATATTGAGGTATCAGCTCCCATTGAAACAGCAAGTCAAAAATGTGAATTAGCATTAGAATGCCCATTGACTTACTAGTAATCAATAGGAAAGCTGCATTGACAGACAATAAAATTGAGAAAATCGTTAAAAGTCAGAAATCCACAGCAGTGCCATCTTATGAACAACTTTGTTTGACCCTTCCACAAGGAACATATCCACCAAGTTTCAGCTTAATCTCAGTGACAGTTGTGGAGAAGAAGTTGAAGATAGCAAAAACACACAAAAAATTAGCGGGAAAAGATGAATCAGCAACACTCTCTGAATAGTCACTAGGGGATGGCATCCTGGATCTCTAAGGATGCAGGGGTATTGCATAGTGTCCGAAGGTATAGGGTGCATAGCAACAATACCAACAGGAAAACCAAAAGTCTATGACTGAAATAAAGAACTGCGACACCTTATCTTCAAGTGTATGGACTCCCTCCCAACCGGTTTTGGCATTGTACGTCATGCCTTTGTCAGGGGAAGACGGGAGTCAGATATTTTATTGGAATGGTAGCTTAAGTGTACATAATTCAGGTTGTATCTGTCTTCCAGTTTGTAACCGGAAGTGATGTCACAAACAGTATTTTTGTTGTATTGAAAATATCGTGTGTTTAATAAAGGTTATGTGAAATAGAGTACTTCCATTGTTTTTCTTAGATATGTCAAATGATCCTTGAAAAATTATTATTACGGATTGTCCATTGTCGGTGTTGATGGTAAAGTCCGTAGTAGTAAAATATATTTGAAAAATTACTGGTATTTGAACGAGATGTAGTTTTTTTAGAATAGCCGCTTTAGGTACTCCGGGATGGGATTGTAGTAGATTGGTGCTTCTGTTGTGTCCCTATCTGCCCGGTCTGTCTTCTTCTTCGTCCTGGGGTTCTGCGGGAGAAGGAAAGCAGATTTGCATCTATTATATTTCCTATGCAACTGTTCTTCGGGGATGTCATTTTTAGGTAACAACTGACGAAGGCATGACGTACAATGCCAAAACCGGTTGGGAGGGAGTCCATACACTTGAAGATAAGGTGTCGCAGTTCTTTATTTCAGTCATAGACTTTTGGTTTTCCTGTTGGTATTGTTGCTATGCACCCTATACAAAAAATTAGAAAAAGAGGATCATGATGATCCTGTGCTCTGCTGACCGGAATCTGCTTTTACAATATTGCAATACATGCACTGTAGTCTGGTTAGCTACACACATGTACGTGGTAACACTCAAGCATTGGCATTTAAGAAGTCAAAAATTGTAAATACAATGGTGCAACACATGCACGGTATTGCCATATATATTTTACAGTGGCAGCACTCACTTTCCTCTGTAAAGCTTGATATCCCATAACTTTGTCCAAAAATTAACATACCCACATTATTTTTGCAAACTTTCATTGTCTAAAGTCCAACTATATTCTGATAAAATTTTAAGCAATTCTGCTTAACCACTCTGGCGAAGAAGTCGAAAATAGCCTTAACAAACAAAATTCATTAAAAAAATTGAAAGGTGATCCAATGTGCAATATCAAAGCAATTGGCCAGATAGTTCTTGAAACAAGAAAATTTTAAATCTTTAAAAGAAATTAAAAATTCATCAAAATTAGAAAAATTATTGCATCATCATCTCGTTTGCAAACTTGGTAGAGGTCTATCTGGGTAACATCCATATGCAAAATCAAAACATTCCATGCAGCGGTTTTTGAGAAGAAGTAGACAATGTAAACATAACAGTGCAATATGTGCACTGTATTGCCATATATACATACACAGTGGCAGCACTCACTCAGTCACAAAGCTTGATATCCCGTAACTTTGTCAAAATTAACATATCCACATTATTTTTGCAAATTTTTATTGTCTAAAGGCCAACTATATTCTGATACAATTTTGAGCAATTCTGTTTAGCCGTTCTAGAGAAGTTGAAAATAGCCTTACCACACAAAAATTCATTAAAAAAATAGGAAAAAATTGTAGTGGCACCTGGTGGCCAAAATAAGAACAAGCTGACCCCAGGTGACCCTATGTGCAAAATCAAAACAATTGGCCAGGTAGTTCTTGAGACAAGGAAATTTTAAATTTGTAAAAAAAAATATATATATATATATATATATATATATATATATATATATATATATATATATATATATGTATATATATGTACAGTGGCAGCACTCACTTACAGTCGCAAAGTTTAATATCCCATTACTTTGTCAAAAATTAACACATTCACATTATTTTTGCAAATGTTTATTGCCTAAAGTCCAACTATATTCTGATAAAATTTTAAGCAATTCTGTTTGCCATTCCATAGAAGAAGTTGAAAATAGCCTTAATACACAAAAATTTGGAAAAAATTCCAGTGCCACCTGGTGGCCAAAATAATAACTACTTGACCCCAGCTGAACCTATGTGCAATATCAAAGCAATTGGCCAGGTAGCTCTTGAGACAAGGAAATCTTAAATTTGTTCAAAAAATAAATTTAGAAATTCATCAAAAATAGAAAAATTATTGCATCAACTCCTTCGCAAACTTGGTAGAGATCCACCTGGGGAACACCCATGTACAAAATCAAAACATTCCATGCAGCCTTTTTTGAGAAGAAAAAAGTGCAGCGCTACCTGGTGAACATATTCAGAACTAAGAGTCCCTGTGCGACATGAAAGCAACAAAAAAATCATAAAAAATCCAAAATCACTGTAGCGCAACCCTTTTGACAAAAAATTTGTAGAGACACACTCAAGGCACATCCCCATAAAGTTTGAAGTGAATCTGGTTGATGGTTTTGGGGAAGAAGTCGAAAATATGACGGATGACGGATATCTCTAGTATGATACACTTATGTAGAAAGACATCACCCATATTCAAAAATATCAAACCCAACAATGACAGCAAAGAGATTCCAGAGTTACCAAAGCATCAACATTCATCTTCCAATACCAATGTAAAGAAACAAATTTCAATCCTGACTTGAGACAGGCAGTCACCTATAAAAGGCAACCGGACAGATGGCGGACGATGGATGGAGGACCATAAGATAAGCTCAGCTGACTGACAAGTCCACTGAGCTAAAACTCATTTTTGGATATTCAAAATTGATTTATGAATATCCAAAATTGAATTATGGATATCCAAAATTGAATTATAGATATCCAAAATTCAAATTGAATTTTTCATATCCATAAATCAATTTTGGATAGATATGAAACAATAATTTTTTTGATATTCAAAATTGATTTATGAGTATCCAAATTTTGGATACCCAAAATTGATTTATGGATATCCAAATATCCATAGATATCGCTAAATCATTTAGGGATATCACTACATGATTTAGGTATATCAGTAAATGAGATCATTTAATAGCGATAATGCCAAATAGGACTAAATGTCAAAAGTGGCTTGCCCCAAAGATAAGATAAACTTTATTTATGTCTGTTTTACAAACATCAAAATAAAAGCATGAAAATAAAGAATCTGAAGGGCAGTTCCTGGAGGTTGCGAATTCTTCTGCACTTCCACTTCTTCTTACACCTCTTTTGAGACAGTGAGGCAGAAAGCTTCCAAACTACTCTCATTGGGAGGAGATGAAGGAGACTAGAGTTTGCCATCTGAGGACATAGAAGGTTGACTGTATGTAAGCAGGGAGCCACTCACAGTTCCTCAAGTGTATATTGCTCAACATTTTTTAATGAAATTGTAAACATGTGACCCGTGAAAACCTGACTTGCCCTTACCTATCATTGATAAACTTCCTTATATATGTACTGTGCATAAAGTAGCCCCTACTTTGTGGGGCCATTCCTAACATGGGCCCTAAAATAGTCACATAAAGCAGGCGGTAACACCTATGATAACAGTATGGACAACAGGTGCTAATCTGACAGACACACAATTCTTGGTGCAAGTTTTATTGTAATATACACTCCATAGTCTTGAACAGTTCAAGGTACATGTGCATGTAGTACTCTGAAATTTGTGAATTTGTTCATCAGCTCTAAAGCACAGAGATATTTTGTTAGTATCCAGTGCAATGACAACTGATATTTGGCACACACACAAAATTATTTGTTCACTTGTGGGTAGAAATATTTACTGAACATTCCTTCCTGGGGGGAAAAATATTCTTGAACGCTGGCCACCAGACGGCACAACCCCAGAGTTGTAAGCTTGGCACTGCAGGTTTTGCTAGTCTTGGAGAAAGGGATCCTAGATTCATTAGAAAAGAATATCCCATGTTGTTTCATGTGTAATGTATTGTGACATAAAAATAGATTTTACAGCAAAACATGTTCTGTGCATGAAAAATTAACAAAATTTACACTCATTCATTTTTGGTTTTAGTTATTAAACACCTTTAAAATAAAATTATGTGGCTCTAAAAGGATATTGATCTTTTCATACCAGGCAAAGTGAAGTGATGATACTGGCCAGTTCGGAAACCCGTCCATTGATAGCTTTGCTGTTTAGTACCTTCATTGTTAAGTTGTCCCCACACAGGAACAGCAGATTGGCCACGTTCTCTGCCAGCCACTCATCAGGAAAGCCTAAAGATAGTACATACGTGTATAAGACACACTGTTGAAGTTCATATAGGTTGCACGCACAGCTGCAGCGTGTCAAATAATCAACACAGAAATTGGATTGTCCTTCATCTGTACATAGGATCACAGTGGTGCTCTGCCATGTTATTATTAATTTAGGAGGCTTTGATTAAATCAGTTGAATCCAGTGTTACTACAGCACAGGCTGACTGTGGCAACTGAAATGCCAACTATGCACTGGAAGAAGCAGACATTGTGGATACCGGTAGGTGAAGAATGATTTATTGTATAAATTACTTTGAAGAGCTTACCAATATTTAATTGTAAACAACTTTTTTAATTACATAATGGCCTGTCAAATTGTGTAGGGACATTTTTTTTGCTTATTTAATTGATAGTGACACCAAATATTGCCATTCATGGCATTCATTTTGCTTAATTAATCAACAATACATCCTAATAATTCAACTCTTTATGCACATAAGGATAACAATTTCTTCAGCTGATCAATCTTTCATTCTTTAAACTCTTTAAGTGCCAGTTATTTGTTTCTGTTGCCTGTGCAAGCTTATTTTTAGTAGGCATGCACTGACGGAGTGTTCCATATATAACTTTACTGATAAGGGACAGCAACAAGATGGGGTGGTAGTTATTCAGTATAGGCTTGCTTTTCCTTCTGTGGACCACAAGCTTAAACTCTGGCGACTTTCCATCAGGAATTAAGAAAAGTGATTCTCAATCCACGGAGCAGAGTCGAAACAGCTTTGATAATGGGCTTCTCAGGCCCAACTTCTGCTGCAGCCTGAAATACATTTGAGGATATTTCATAGACCTTCTAGCGTTGCTGCCTACAGTATCTATCCGGTTTAGATATTTACCGATGCTTCTGGAACTGAACTTGATGAAGATTAATTTTGCATTGGTCAACATCAGCATCAACATGATCACGGAATTCAGGTACACCAGTTGTGAATGTAATGGCTAAAGCTTTTTTTTTCTGCATATAAGGCAACAGCTACAAGAGCTAACAGTGTTCAGAAAGATAGGCCATATCTGTAGTTCCATGTTGGCCAGAGATTTGCCACACAATGCCACTGGTCACAATCCACATATCCGTCTGAGTAATCAGGGCTTGCTACTTTTTATAAGTCTGCTATTGAAGAAACATGTTTTCAACTTTTATGTGTCAATGTGTATGTGTATAAATATTCAAGCTGTTGTAAATGCAGTTAAAAAGTGCCAAATATACATATACTAGAGTAATGTTTGAAAATGGAACATGATGACAATTATGTGCAAAGCTGCTTTTCTAGTGCATTTGTACATGTATACCTCATAATTGTCATTCCATACTATTTAACCCTTAGTGAGTGAGCCTCTCACTCAACACACAGAAGCACTTTAACTACTTTGTCCTTGGTTTGTTTTAATTGTCAGGTTCTTTGTCATTGATTTGTTTAAGTTAAATTGCCTAATTCATATTGGGATAACAAACAGCTTAATTGAACACATGGAAGCAAATATGTTGCCTGGTGACCTTTGCAGTGTCTATTCAAAACATTAATATTAAAATTTGTGAAAAAGTACACTTTGTGTAGTTCATAATTGAAGTGGACAACAGTATAATTACACAGCACTTTTTACTTTCTTACTTGTTTTCCTCCTTCCTTTTTTGCTTTTTATTACAAAGAAGGGGGTGGGAAAGAGATTAACATATTCACGTGGTATAAATTGATTACTATTGAGGGCACAAACAAAATCCATGTACCTGATGCTAACATCTATTTATCTGTCTGTCTGCCTGTCTGTCTGTCTGTCTGTGTCTGTCTGTCTATCTATCTATCTATCTATCTATCTATCTATCTATCTATCTATCTATCTATCTATCTATCTATCTATTTTGGACTTACTGGGATTTTTTACTACTACCACCCCAGCCCTATCCACATCCTCCAACCACCACCACCCCCACCCCCCGCCTCAAAAAAAAAAAAAAAATAAAAAATGAATGTTTCCTATTAATATGAAGTTTTTCAACAGTAAAACTGTTATTAACAACGAAACTTTACTCACAAGAGGTCACTTAAGCTGGTCTCCACGCACTTTAGGTGGTTTAACTGCCAGAGCTCCCATTAATTTCCCGTGGGTCCAGTGCTGATCCATGCTGCTGCAGCAACTGCCGTCTGGGCCCTGTGGCATAACACAGCACCCCTGGCGGCAGTAATACATACTAGCGAGCATGCACATACCAGTTTCCTCCACTGCATGGAGGAACGGATAAGCAGGGATGGTTGGGTGGGACTTCTAGTGACCTATAGTGAGTAATCTTTCTTAATAATAGTTTTACTGTTGAAAAACTTCTTAATATGGACACATTACAACACCATAGGTCACTTAAGCTGATGTAAAATCACACTGGAGGTGGAAGATACCTCCAAGAATATCTAGCCTAAAAAAACTCTGCACTCGAGAGCCACATACCAGACAACCATTCTGGACCCCCGGTGCACCCACAACAGCTCCGTTGAGTTGGGGGTGGGGGTGGGGGGCACCCCCTTATATCGGTTGGATGTGGCTGTCAGGAAGCACTTGAGCACCAACAGCCCCACCTCCACTTCTGCCAGGTCCTGTAGGTAGAAGGACATAAAGGTATTATGTGAACGCCACCTTAAGGCAGCCATAATATCCCCTACTGAAGTGTTTTTCAACGCCTCCCAGGAGGCAGAGAATGAAGTTGTCTGAGCCCTTCATCCTTTCTGGCCACTCAGTAGGCCGAGGAAATTGTCTTCCTTATCCACCCTGAGATGGTATATGGAGACAAAGTCCCAGACTCTGCCTAATGGGGAAACAGAAATTTCCGCCCCACTCGATGAGGTTCAGTCCTACTCAAATAGAACTGGAGTGCTCTCACCTCTGCAATTGGAGAATATCAGAGGGGTAGATGATGGCTCTTCCTCTTCTTCTCCCTCCCATGGCGGGGGGCCGAACGCTTGTGACTATGGGAGGGAGGCAGGGGAGAAATCAGCCTCAAATCCTCCCCCAAAAGTGATCATGATGGCAGAGGACTATCTTGCAGGCCACTTTATGGCCCCCAAGGGGCCCGGAAACAGACACAGCCACCACATTGGACTCAGTGGGTGCCACCGCACTAGCCACCTTAGGCTTTGGAAGAGCCAACTTGGAAGAAGACTGATGGCACTCTCATAAGAGGGGCCAGGCAATGACGAGTGCGTGGGGAAGGAGAAGCGACCACAGGTTCCCTGGAGGAAACCTTATGTTCCAATCTATCCAGCTGTTCGCCCACTGCGGTAAACAGCGCCTCCACTTTCCCCATAATCACCTGGGCTGCTGCCTCCACCGGCACAGCCAAAGCTTGGCAGGGGAAGGGAAGCCTGGAGGAGGAGGTGTTACACGGGGTGCTCCACCCGTAGTCACAACCAACTTCCGTCTGCACTTAGTCCTCACTGCTTTAATGATCACTATAAGGTCCCATCCTGCCAATGAACTACCAGCGCACGGCTGGCCGTCGGGCAGACAAGAACAGGACGGGCCTTTGCCCACAGACCTGCTCACTCCAGCAGAAGTGACGGTGGAGGGGATCAGTGAATGGGCCCGCTCAACCACAGTCCTCTTACTGTCCGTGGACGGCAGCTCCTTTTCCACAGGGGCCTCGATTCAAGGACGATCCTCGATTCAAGGTCGAACCGCGAATGGAGGATCAGGGGACGAGGACAGTTTGCACCTGACGCTGATGCCTGGGCAAACTGGCAGGTGCCTGGATGGCTGCATCTGCATCAAATGCCAAGATGCATGCCACCAAAGACCCCTCTCAAGGAACACTGTCCTTTCACTCACAGCGTGCTTTTGGAGTTGAGCCTTCATCTGGCAGACCGCACTTCCAACCAGAGGCCCTTCTGCCACTGATAGGGAGTCTATCGTTGACACACATTGCATGGACTCTCTTCAGTGCAGAACACACTGCTCCTACGCATGCCGGAGCAGCAAGCAGGACGGTCATCCCAGTATACTATCTTATGGTGGTTGGCATCCCAACAGACATCCATCTCCACATCCAAGTTCATGGATCTACCCGACTATCAAACCTTGAACAAACTGAGTCGGAAATAGGACCAGTTCCTGGGAACCTATCAACTACCTCACGACGAACAAAGTCACAAAAGTAGCAAATAGGTAAGAGAATAGTGGGAGCTTCCAACAAAACACATCCAGCAAAGATGGACACCAGAGTAGGGAACTGGTATGCCCATGCTCGTTAGTATGCATTACTGCCCCTAGGGGTGCTGTGCCACAGGCCCAGACGGCAGTCTATGCAGCAGCATGTATCGGCATTGGACCGACGGAAAATTTATGGGAGCTCTGGCAAAGCACCTCAAGTGAGTGGACACCAGCTTAAGTGACCTATGGTGTTGTACGGTGTCCTATTCAATTTCAAAATGGTGGTGTCCTGAAAATGCTTTTATTAATTGATCATTTATTTGTTTTCTTTGAAAGGTAATCTCAATATGCCCCCCAAAACTGTGATTGTTTTTTAAAGAATCTGTGAATTTTGCTCTTTAGAAAAGCATGGAGGAGGTGGAAAGGAGATAAATATATTCATGCGGTTTAACCTTCTGGACCCTAAGAGCTGCTATATTGGCACCAAATACATTTAGCTTCAAAATACTTAGGGTCCAGAGGGTTAAAATGACAACTATTAAAGGCACAAACTAAATCCTCCTGATGCTAACTTTATTTTTTAAATTGTGTACGTAAAGGCGCTCCTTAACACTACCTCCCCATCCCCAATGCATCCTATCAAAGTCCTATTTCAAAATGTTGAGATGACCTAAAATGCTTTTTGTTATTTTTATTTATTTATTATCATCATTATTAGTTTATTCATTTTCATTTTCTTTGAAAGGTACTCTCACTATGCCCCAAGAGACTGTGATTTTTTTAGTCTTTCTGAGTTAGAAAAGCATGCAGAAGAAGAGAAAAAAAACCATAACAGTCAGAGTAACCTTACAACCCCCTCAGCCAGGGAAGACTAATGACCTTGAAAATAGGCCAAAATTGGATTTCAAACTTAGCCAAGCTTCAAATTAAATGCCTTTACAGTACTAGTACAAGTTTCATAACATTATGACCCTGGTGACCTTGAAAGTAGATCAAGGCTGCTAAATGTCACTCAGCCAAGCACCAAATGAGATGCTTCTGCAATACAAGTTTCATGATGGTAGCTCAGTTTGTTCAAAAGTTATTGAGTCTGCAAAAATAATGGACAGAAGGAAGGACCCACGCATGCATAGACATGACAAAGATACCCATTATGCCAATATGGCCCAGTGAGTAATAAATTCTATAACCTGAAGTGTATATACAGTAAAACCTGTTTTGAGAGACCACTCCTGGGACACCCAAAAATGGTCACATAAAGCAGGTGCTCTCCCAAAGGTGGGTTGACTGTTGTGCCACCTGGCCAATGGTGAACCTCTAGTTTGAATTTCCATCCATAATTTAAATCATACATGTATGTTTCTATGTTTATTACACCAGATTCCATCTGGCAGTCTGATGTTTATTTATCTATTGATATCATAAACATATTTAGTTTTTGTAAACTCATTTTATCAAAACAATGTTAGTAATCTTGCCAAAATTGGTGGATTTTACGGATCAAAATGGGGTATTTATGGATGGGTAAGTGGTCTTTGGGGGCTTTTTTGGGTGGTCACTGGTCAGGTTCTGCAGGGGGTCTCCCAAAAGAGGTAAATTATCATTAGAATGTGTTTTTGTGCAAGAAAGGTGGTCACAAAAGACAGGTGGTCTCCCAAAGGAGGGGTATCTCAAAACAAGTTTTATCTATTGATATCATAAACATATTTAGTTTTTGTAAACTCATTTTATCAAAACAATGTTAGTAATCTTGCCAAAATTGGTGGATTTTACGGATCAAAATGGGGTATTTATGGCTGGGTAAGTGGTCTTTGGGGGCTTTTTTGGGTGATCACTGGTCAGGTTCTGCAGGTGGTCTCCCAAAAGAGGTAAATTATCATTAGAATGAGTTTTTGTACAAGAAAAGTGGTCACAAAAGACAGGTGGTCTCCCAAAGGAGGGGTATCTCAAAACAAGTTTTACTGTATGTGTATGTATATATACACACACACAATATCAAACAAGTTAAAGTACATTTTATGTACAAACCAATGAACATGACACCAAAATCCAATTGTAGTATCACAACTGAAATATTACCATGGCAACTGTAGCTGTATTTTAGTTAAATGTGTATCATTTGATCAAACCAAGAATGTATGATTGATATTCAGGCTTAATTCAAAGTATATTCTTGTGAGAAGCAAAAGACAAGTACATAAATGTACAAACTTAAGCTGCTGGTTTTGTCAATAAATGTTACCATGGCAACTACAGTTGCATTTTGTATTATACAGTCTATTAATTTCCTCAGACTGAAGAACATATCATGAAGTGCCTGCAACTTGGAAGTTTTTATTTATTTATGTTAGAACCCATAATAATGCAATTAATCTTTGCATAACCATATGCAACTTACTGTAAGACTATTGCACCTACATGCATGTACAGCTGGATCTTGGCTCTTCCCAGGAGTCATGCTGGTGCTTACTTTGAGTAAGCATAGAACTCAAGTTGTATTGTGAATTGTATATGGGTATTTTCCTTTGACCATAAACTATTTGATTTACATTCTATTGGTATTTATTAAGTGAGGTCACACTGGTGCTAACTTGAGTACACAATGAGCTCCTTGGTATGAATTAAGCAGATTCTAAGATTATGTAACTATGAACTTGGTCAGCTGCTGGGGTAAGCTGATAGTTTGGTACATCCACCAACCGTTCACTGTGATGTCACAATGAATTCTGACATCATTATGTGTAGCCTGCATGGAGTATGATACTTCATGTATCCCAATCATCAAAACCACTGTATGTGCCATATCAGAGCCATCGTCCACAAGAGCATTTGATCTGGGAATTTATCATCATGTCACATTTAATTTCTTATGCCTTATAATTTCCTACAACAGTTCAGGCCACTTAAACTGATGGTGGCCTCAGTGCAGACTACAATTACCCACAAGAAATGCCACAGTTAAATACATGTGAAGTGATAATGGTCATTGTTTGTTGCAGAATGCAGCAATTCACAGTGGTCAAGTTTCCTGTGACTGTGTAAATGCCACCTTTGCCGTCTCATGTGCACACATACAGCCATGTCCAAGGACATATGTGATGCATGCATCAACCTCCTTGTCCTAGGTAAGCATTCAATAATTTTTGTTCGAAGTAAAATCACATCAAAATGCAAGCTATTAGTTACTGAGGATTTGTTTTTATCTGCTTAGCAAATTTATTAGATTGTATCTTTTACTGCTTTTGTACTGGTGCAGTTATCTTATTGGCATCCATGCAGAGAAACTGCAGGCATTTGAAAGTGCAAGCTCAGCAGGCGTATATGCTATAAATTGCTTTTGTTTTGTATTTAAGTGAAATAAGTGTATTTTGAAATATTGCAAAGTATTGGAACTACAAGTTTTCATTTTATTCCATTCTAAAAGTCAAACAATAATTCTTGATTAGTTAGGTATAAGTGCAAGCACTTCAGCCTGCAGGGTAGGTTTACTGGATGTATTTCAGAGCTCTGTCATTTTTGTGTCAAATCAGAGATTGCTAGATCTATCCCCCCCCCCCCAAACTTGTCTGAGACCTTATGCAGGATTAAAACCATGTGAAATAAGAAAGGTCAATGTCAAAAACTGTTATCACATGAAAACCAAATTTGCTAAAATGGCTTTGTAACCTTGGGATTTGGGTCACGGTCACCCATCTTAAAACTCTTCTGAAACCTTATGCAGGTCTAAAATCAATATAAAAGGCCTATGTGAAAAACTTTTCAACTTATCACGTGGAAACCAAATTCGCTTAAATGGCTCTGTGATGTCAGGGTTTGAGTCAAGGTCACCCATCCAACAACTCATCTGAGAACTTATGTAGGACTAAAATCAAGTGCAATATGGAAAACCCATGTCAAAAACTTTTCAACACATTGCATGAAAACCGAATTCACTAAAAAGGCTCTGTGACCTTGGGTATTGGGTCAAGGTCACTCATCTTCATAATTGTGACCATACCTAGGATTATAATCACGTGCAATTTGACAGGCCTATGTCAAAAATTTTTCAAAGTTATTACGTGAAAACCAAATTAACTAAAATAGCTGTAACCTTGAGATTTGAGTCAAGGTCACCCATCTTTGTACTTTTCTGAGAAATTTGGTGGGACTAAATGTATGTGTAATATGAGAGATCTATGTTAAAAATCTTTCAAGTTAATGCATGAAAACCAGATTTACTAAAATGACTGAAACCTTGGGAATTAAGTCAAGGTCACCCATCTTTGTATTCACCTGACACCTTATTCAGGATATATGCATGTGCAATATGAAATCCCTATGCACAAAACTTTTCAAGTTATCACGTGAAAACCAAATTCACAAAACTAGCTCTGTGAACTTGGGAATTGGGTCAAGGTCACCCATCATCAAACCAGTCTGAGACCTTATTTAGGGCTACAAGCATGTGCAATATGAAACCCCTATGCAAAAAAACCTATTCAAGTTAGCGTGTCAAAACCAAATTCACTAAAATGGCTCTGTAACCTTGGGATTTAGGTCAAGGTCATCCATCTTCCAACTCCTATGAGATCTTATGTAGGACTAAAACTATGTGCAATAAGAAAGGTCTGTGTTAAAAACTTTTTTAGTTATTGCATAAAAACCAAATTCACTAAAATGACCTTGGCAATTAAGTCAAGGGCACCCATCTTTTAACTTTTTCAAGACCTTATGTAGGACAGCAATCACCTGCAATTTGACAAGCCTATGTCCAAACTTTTGAAGTTATCCGGTGAAAACCAAATTCACTAAAATGACTCTGTGACCTTGGGATTTGGGTCAAAGTCACCCATCCTTGAACTCGTCCAAGGCCTGATGCAGGACTAAAATCATGTGCAATGTGAAAGGCCTATGTGAAAAACTTTTCAACTTATCATGTGAAAACCAAACTCCCTAAAATGGCTCTGTGACCTTGGGAATTAGGTCAAGGTCACCCATTTTCATCCCCGTTTGAAATCATACGTAGGACCATAATCACCTCCAATTTGACAGGCCTATGTCAAATATTTGTTAAGTTATTGTGAGAAAACCAAATTCAGTAAAATAGCTCTGTGACCTTGGGATTTGAGTCAGTCACTCATCTTCATGCCTGTCTGAAACCTTTCGCAGGACTATATGCATGTGCAATATGCAAGGCCTATGTCAAAAACGTTTCAGGTTGTCAGCAAAAACCAAATTCACAAAAATGATTGTGACCTTGGGAATTGGGTCGAGGTCACCTATCTTCCACCTCATCAGAGACCTTAATTTATTCAGGACTATATGCACGTGCAATATGAACGCCCAGATGCACAAAACTAAGTTATCATGTGAAAGCCAAATTCACAAAAACGGCTATGTAACATTGGGAATAGGGTTAAGGTATTGTGTGAAAACCAAATTCACTAAAATGACTTTGCGACCTTTGGGAATAGGGTCAAGGTCACCCATCTTCAAACTCGTCTGAGACCTTATTCAGGACTATAAGCAAGTGAAATATGAAAGCTTTATGCAAAACACTTTCAAGTTAAACATAGTGTGAAAACCTAATTCCCTAAAATGGTCCTGTGACCTTGGGAAATGGTTCAAGGTCACCCATCTCCAACTCTTCTGAGACCTTATGCAGGACTGTAATCATCTGTAATTTGACAGGCCTATGTCAAAAACTTTTCAAGTTATCACGTGAAAAACAAATTCATTAAAATGGCTCTGTGACCTTGGAAGTTGGGTCAAGATCACCCATCTTCAAACTCATCCAAGACCTTATTCAGGACTATAAGCATGTGTAATATGCAAGCCCTAAGCAAAAAACTGTTTGAGTTATCACCTTAAAACTGTCCATTCCGACACACACACACACACACACACACACACACACACACACACACACACCACACACACACACACACACAAAGACAGACAAAGTGATCGCTATATATGCCCCCTCCACCTTGGGAGTGGGGGATTATCATGAAGTTCAGACCTTGCAAATTTTGCTGACATTTGAAAACCTGTGAAGAGAAAAAATTCACAATGTGAAATGATTTCCCACACATTTGGTACAACTTATATATATATTTAAGATAATACAAACTTAAAATGAGCTGGTATGAACTGGTCAGGATTTTTTTCATACAAGTTTATGTGAGCATCCATTTAGAATTTTCCATTTTCTACTGCATATAGGTCTATATTTCTAAATATACTGCAAAAATATTCTGCAATGAGCCCTAAATTACCATTTAAGGTTCAACAAAATTTCCAAATTTAAATCAAATTTGTTGCCAAATGAAAGTAGTGTCGTCACTCCCAGATAGTTTCATTTTGTTTAATCAGTAAGTTTGAAATGTATATCAAAGCATGCCGAAATAGTAAAGACGGTACAATGCATCACATAATCTGAAACTTTATGCACATACATTTGTAAGTTGTGGATTTACCAGAAGTTTGTCACAAAATATATGTTCCTGGGAAGAATGGAGCTGCACAAATTGATATACATGTCCTTTATTTTATTTGGATTAACTCTTAACTCCTGCTCAAATTGCCCAAAAGCAACTGGACATAAAATGGTGTCAGCCTTAATCTTTTTACTTAAATTTCTTGCTGATAGAAAACATGTTTGGTGAAAACTGTACAGGAGGCCTTTAATGACAACATGCTCCAGGCAAACAAGTTTCCTTGGCATGGACGGAGTGCATTGTGTCCAACCTATGCAAAGGAAAGCTGTTGCCGCAGTCTTCTTCTAACCAGGAAAGGGTTAACAAGTTTTGCAGTCCTGTTTCAGCTCAGTTGATTTGTCAGTTAGTTGAGCTTATAGGTCTGTTTTTTATGTCCATCTGCAATCTATTTGTTTATGGGCCCTTTCACATCATGTAAGTTAAAATCAGAGGAAATATTCAGAGGGGAAACTTTTCTTGTGTTCTAGAATTAAGATTTCTTTTTTCTATCTACATCATGAGGACACAGGGACATTTAAACTTCTATATACATTATTCATGTAGTACAAAACATTCTATTTGTTGAGACTACAGTATTTTCTGAGAACTACATGTTCCTGTCAGCGTCACATACGTTGCATAAGAAAATAATTTCCTAAAAAATGACAGAGAATCTTTGAGAACTCTGTGAAGTGTCTCAAATAGTTACATAGCTATACAATCAAATGTATTCCACAACTAGCGCTCCATTTCCCGCTCATAAAATGTTTAATGAAAAGGCATTATTTAAATCCCATGGTCTAATTTTCTGTGTCACATAGTGTACAAAAATTGTACATTATGCGACACATTGTGTATTGTAAGTTATGCATGTGAAATTAGTGTTACCTGTATTGCTAATGCAACCCTACATGTAAGAAAATTAAAATTGATGAACTGATAGTTATTCTCCTTTGCAGTTGCAGATATATTAGTAACACATTCAAATTGCCCGAAAATTGAGTACACAAGGCACCCCCCCCCCCCACCAAGTTTTCATGAAGATCTAGTCAATAGTTTCAGAAAAAAATCACAATATTGTATACATACAGTTACACAAAACTATGGCAACATGTTCCGAGAAATATGTGTGTGTGTGTGTGTGCGCGCGCGTGTGCGTGTGCATGTGCGTGTGTGTGTGTGTGTGTGTGTGTGTAAACTCAATTTTAAACAATCACTACAATTCTGAAAACGACAGCAGCAGTACATATTATTGAAAGTTGGTTCACACCTTCATCTCAAGAAAATTCCTAAAACAGAATCCAGCCATTATAGTCAAGTTTGGGTGAAACTCAAAAATTATAAGAACACACACACATATTCATAAAAAAAAATTGAAACTAAAATCTTAATAGGATAACCTGTTTTACAAATTAAAGCTTATGTGAATCAAGAAGTTTGTTTCTGAAACCAAATCAGACCAGCTACTCTGCTGACTTTTAATGTATTACAATAATATAAATACTCAAAACAAAAGAAGAACAGGGTGGGGTAAACTGCTGGGTTTATTATTTCATTGGGAACACAAGTGTACATGCATGCGGAGGAAATGAAGTGAATTCTTTTACATATAAGTTGGTGAAACATGACAAAAAGTGTACATGTAATGCTCCAATTTTTCTGCATGAATCGGAGGTGCTTACACATTTATATAGGAACCAAGCTGTGATCAAACAGTGATGCATCCGATTATGATGGTTATTAATTTTCACATATTGAATAAAGAAGAGCAGTCTCCATGGATTATACATGTCTGTAGGAATCTGGATCAGCCAAGCTCCATAATAGTAGGGTCATGGTGATGCAGAAAGTAGGCCACCAAGTAGTTTTATGCACAAAATTGTACTCAAGTGCAATTTTGATCTGAAGGCTGAATTCTCTTTGCTATTAATTGATGTCCATGCAAGCTATACCCTACCACTACAAGATCACCTCTATCAACTTAACAGGCTTGGTCACCACAGAAAAGCAGGTCAAGGTCACTGACATTACATAACATATCAGCATTGGACATGATCTATATATCCTATAAATTTGGCATATCCAATTAAAACGAGTTTTGAGATATGGAACTTGATATCTTTCAAGATGTATTTACTCAAAGTATAGGTGGCCCTACTTGTATCATATGTCATTGAGATTTTGACCTCCACTACAATCCCAATAACTTTTATGAAAATCCATCAAAAAAATAAAAATAAATAAATAAATAAAAATATTAAAGGCTACCAGTCTGGTCACAAGATTTTAACATTTAATCTATCTCTTACATAATACTGTAGATGGGACCACCAGGGTCAATTTAGCTAGGTGACATAGATTTCCATACACTTTATAAGTCCTTAAAATTATATGGGCCTAACTAAAAAACTATGGGGTGCAAGTGTTCCCAAGTGTTTCACATTGTGACCCTTATATTGCAAATGGCCATTTGATCTTCACCACGAGCTTGGATAAAAAAAAAATTGTACCATTTAAAATGAGTGCCCAGCATGCAGCTTTCCATACATGGTCTGTTTGATCAAATCAGGTGATATCTTTTCGAGGTGTTGATCGAAGCAAAACAATAAATTTGGACAAGTGCCAAACTCCATAATGCTTGTGTAATGGTGACCCCAAAAGTGGGTCACCAAGTAGAGTATGTACAATGTAATCAAGGGCAATTTTAATCGGGATGTTCTTTGCCACTGCATGATGGCCAACCTACATCCTGCCATTACAAAATCACCCTTTCAACTGTACAGGACTGGTGACCTAACAAAAATAGGTCAAGGTCACTGATATCATAACATGTTAGCATTGCACATGATTTATACATCCTACACCATATAATTTTGGCATGTGTAAATTAACTCTTTAAGTGCCAAATTCTGGGCTGAGTCAACGGTGCAATATGTCCCATGCACACCAAAAAAAGCTGTTAACCTGGGATACTTTCTCTGGAACTAGAGGCATGCGGGTACTTGAATGAAAGGTCTTTTTACGTGGTATAGGAATCTGAGATCCTTATGATAATTCAGACTGGTTTGAGTTTCGTTAATCGATGTTAGACGTGATTGGCACTGAAAAAGCTAATTATATTTCACAATATAGAATTTTATATCTTTAAACACATTTTGTCTCATAATTTCCATCAAACTACAGGTGGCACCACCAGTATCATTAGCCACTCAGATTTTGACCTCCACAATCCCATTAAATTTTACAAAAATCTATCAAAAATTCAGGATGCTAGAGTGGTTAAAACATGCAAAAGATTTTCATATTTAGACCCACACATGTATATTACATAATGCTGTAGGTGGTGCCACCGATATCAAATTTGACCTAGATTTTCATACGCTTTATACAAGTCCTAAAAGTTATATGCTCAGGCTAACTAAAAAGCTAGACTGTATTACATTAACAAGCAAAAAGTTCATAGGTGGATGGAATGATGGACGGATGGACAGACATGAACGATTGCAGGAGCTCTGCGACCTTTGGTCAGCAGAGCTAACAACAAAGAAATGCCAAGTCATCAAGGACAACACATTCTACAAGCCAGAAAGTGTCCCTGAAAGATAACACCTGCTGAAACTCCTCGTATACATCAGGGGCCCCTGAAGTTTACCTTTCCCAAGGAGATTTAGATATGTACAGGGATATATTTGTACATCATGGACTTTGAATCAGTGGTTTTTGCACCCCAGGCAAGTCACACTACATCTGGCTTTATAATAGCAAGCCACAGAATAACTTACCAGGCAGTACAAAAAAAAAAAACCGTGGCTGTAGACTAAGCATGTTATTTCTCAGATAAAAGCTCTGAAAGCAAAGATAATCTTAAATCTAGGAAAATAAAGTCCAACAGAAAAATCTTGGAGTGACATCATGGATTAAGTTAACCTGGGTGATGCTAATTAAATTGCTTGAACACTGTTTAATTCACATGTCTGACATAGACATGATGGATCCAACCTCAAATTCATCTGAGACATTATTATATACACTGTGCAGAGATGTGAATTCTAATATGGGTGGAGCCTACTTTTTATCAAAACTATCTTCCTTAAAACCACATGCACTTACTCGTGTTTCATCTACTCATGAAATGCACGGATGTGTACAAAATGAAGCCAATCAGGGTATGCTTGTTGCTTGTCACACACCATTACACATGCAGCTTGTACGTGATGTGTTACTAACGACATAAAAAAGTATCTCCCCTTTTTGCATGCAGTCCCAAAGGTCAATGCACAATGGCCAATCTAGTGTGGCTTTTTGACTGTAACATGTCATTACACATGCAACCTGTTGCAAGTCACAATGTGAAAAGATGTACTACCATTGTTTGTGCTCAGTCTTTGACTTCTGTGCAAAGTAGGCCTAAATTCTGGTCACAAATAGGGTTTAAACCCCCTTATTCAACTGAGGTCCCTGTGCAAGAATTAGAATGAAACTAGATGTAATAGTGGTGCTTCTACCACTGAGGGGACCACCTTATATAAACATGGTACAGTTTAGGGCAGCAACTATTGCTGCATGCTGGAAGTTTACCCCTCTAATAATGTCACATTTCCAGTGCATTTGGGGTGGCCTCAGTAGAAGCAGAATCACTTAAAATCCAGCATCCAGAAGCAAATAAGCTTAAAAAATTCAGGGATTGTGGAGACACTGAATTTTACACAGGTGGCTGTGTCACCTTGAGATATGGGTCAAGGTCACTAATGTTTGAACTTATCCTTGGCCTAATAGAGGACCATAATCATATACAAGATATAAAATCCATAAATGAAAAAGTTTATAAATTATTGAGCGGACACTGAATTTCACAGAAGTGGCTGTGTGACATTGGGAATTGGGTCAAGGTCATTCATATTTGAAGTTCACCCTGGTCCGACAGAAAACTATAATGATGTACAATATGAAGGCCCTGGCTCAAAAACTTCTCAAGTTATCATGTGGAAATCACGCATACACCATATTCACTAATGTCGCTCTGTGCCCTCTAGAATTGGGTCAAGGTCACCCATCTTCAAGCTTGACTTAGCCCTTACAGGGAGCTATAATCTTGTGAAATATGAAAGCCCTACGTCAGAAGCTTCTCAAATTATCATGTGGACACCAAATTCACTAATGTGGCTCTGTGACCTTGGAAATTGGGTCAAGGTCACCAAACTTTAATCTTGACCTAGCCCCTAGAGAGGAAATAATCCTGTGTAACATGAAAGCCCTAGCTCAAAAACTTCTTAAGTTACCATGCGGACACCAAATTTACCAATATGGCTCTGTGACCTTGGAAATCGGGTCAATGTCACTAAACTTTGAACTTGACCTAGCCCTTAAAGAGGACAATAATCCTGTGCAATATGAAAGCCCTATCTAAAAGAAAGTTCACATAATAACTTCAAATGTTCAGCTAAGGTCAGGTAGGCAAGGTTCAGCTCAGGTTGGGACTTATTTTCAGGTGAATACTTCTTGGTCTGCTGAGCATGGGCTGTTTACACAGGAAACCTGCATTAAGTAAAAAGTGGACCAGTAGTTGCTGACAGACTGGAAAACTGTTGCTTTGCACACACATTGGTCCTGTGACCTTGGAAATAAGGTCTTGGTCACCAAAATAGAATCAGGTCAAGAAATAGTGTCATGGTACAATTAGGGTAAATTTGAGTTTGATGTGGATGTGGCCTGTGAAATACGAGATATTTTGCTTGCATTCTGCTACAGATGGACAGTTCGACAACTTGAATATAGTATACCCCCAAACTTTGTGGGAGTTATAAAAAGTGGATTAAAATGGCTTCAAGTACTATTACTTCAAAATTACACAGAGACACTTTATTTGGGCACCTTTAAACTGTGTCCTTCAAATGTTCACAAAGTGGCCCTGTTATTTTTACTTTTTTTAATAAATTTGGGTATGTTTTGGATATCTTAACCTCTCCAAAACTTTGCTGGGGTATAAAAAGTGGATTAAAATAGCTTGACCTATTATTTCAAAGTTACAGGGACACTTTATTTCGGTAGCTTCAGACTGTGACTTCCGTATGTTCAGCAGGTAACCCTGTTATTTCTACTTTTTTTAAGTACCAGTAAACTTTGGTATGCTTTTGTAGTTCTAAACTCCACTGATTGGCTTAACATTAATTTGGTATGTTTTCACTTTGACTCCTCCACATCAAATTTGCACCCCAGCTGGTTCTGTCCAAATTTACTGATTTCAACGATACACATTTACATAATAACATTTTACATGCCACTCTTTCCTTGCGCAATTAACTTTTCAGTCTCCGGTTCATAACTTGGTGCAATAGTAAATCTACAGATGCAACATTTCTTATACTTTCAGGTGACTATGGAGTAGGCAAAACATCCTTCATGGAAAGATATGCTGAGGGTACTTTTCCACCCAAGAGAACTAATGTAGATTGCAAAATCAAGACTCTAATCATCCAGGAAAAGCGTATACGTTTACACCTGTGGGACACAGCTAATCAAGAACGTAATGGTAATGAAGCTATGTGCCCAAAATTTCTGCGTGGAGCCAATGGGGTACTCCTTTTGTACAGTATAGAGTCAGCAAAATCTTTCAACAGTCTGCCAAGGTGGCTTACCTTACTTGAAGAACATTGTATTGATGACTTGCCGATCATATTCATTGGACACAAATGTGACTCAGACAGGCGACAAGTTCCAACAGAGGTAGGCGAAGCATTTGCTCAGAAGCAAGGGGGCAGATTCTATGAAGCAAGTGCACTACTCAACATAAATGTGACTGAAAGCTACAATAACTTGATTGGTTGGATTTTCTCCAAGAGACCAAGCGTATTCAAATCTGAAAGTTACTATCTTGATGTGGTTCAAACAAAACAATGTTGCTGCTTAAAATGATTCCACAAGTTTGAGAAACAGTGAATAAAACCTATGATATTGGCACTTTTTCACACAGCAACTTAAGTAATATAGTGATTTTGATTTGAGACTGGCACAAAGAATGTATATATGTGATGTAACCACAAATGTATGATACAGCCATACACAAAATATGACTATCATTTTAATTATACAATATCAAGATCTTAAACTTTGAAAGTATCATGATGTGAAAAAGGCAAACGGGAAAGCTATTCATTTCTCTTTCTCTCTGTCTCTCCTTATCTCTAAATTAAGAGTTTGGTTTTCAGAATGTAGTATATTTTCATCTTTGCATAATTTCTCTCAGAAACACTGTAAATGTTTTTACATGTACATACAAGAGGATTGTGTGAACAGCCCATGCTCAGCTAACAAAAAAAATTGTAACACTAGTGGTCCTCTGACCATTGGAGAGGGTAAAGTTCACCCATGTATTGTGTAATTCTGACCATCATAGAAGAACAATAACATGGTCCTGAGTAAAAAAATTCTCAAGTTATCAATGTTTCTTTTTTAGTGGCCCTGTGACCTTGAAATGAGGTTAAGGTCACCCATATACTGTTCAAGTGTGCCCCTAACAGAGGGCCACTAACAAATAAAACATCAAAGTCTTGGCTGAAGTAGTTCTCAAGTTACCAGCTGTACAGTTAAATTAACTGAACTGGCCCTGTGATCTTGAAAATGAGGTCAAGGTCACCCATGTACACGTACTGTGTAAGTCTCGCCCTCCTGCCCAGAAGTATCCCTATGCAGTTTTAAAGTATTGGTTGAGCAGTTTCGGAGCATGATGACTTTTGAATATTTTGCAAAAAAAATGAACAAAAACAAATTGTGAAAATTCCCAAAATCACTGGGACATGACCACTTCCATTAAAATGGCTAGAGACCCACTCAAGATGCACTGTACACTCCCATCAAGTTTGAAGTGAATCTGACCTGCACTTTTGGGGAAGTTGAAAATGTGATTTGTGGACAATGGACGAACAACAGATGCCTATATTCATCACATAAGCTCAGCTGAGCTGAAAAGCTTATCTGCATTAGATTCTTTTAGTAAGTCTCAAAAGACACACACAACTAATTCTGTGTAAGCTGAACTTTTCTGAACAGTATTTATGAGATTTTAATTTTGAATTAAAATATTGATTTGCTTGGATAATTAACTGTAGTAATATAAACAAATGGTGACAGTAATAATATCATGGGTGAATACTGCTTCTTGAAAAATCAATAAAGTTATACAATGTCATCATATCTCAAGACCAAAGAAATGTGTAAAAAGTTCAATGTCAAAGTTAATTGTAGTATGGCAAGCCAAACCTACAAATATTCACAATGCAAATATTTCTACTTCTAACATTGATATCTATATTTCTACTTGAGGTATATATGGCAAGCCGTTTTGACATTTAGTCCTATTTGGTGTTATCACTAAATCATTTAGCAATATTGCTAAATCATTTGGTGATAACACCAAATCTTTTAGTGGTATCATAAAATATCTAGTAATATCGCTAAATATGTAGTAATATCGCTAAATATTTAGTGATATCGCTATATCATTTAGAGATATCACCAAATTATTTAGTGATATTCCTGAATGTGTGTGATTTATGATAAATCATTTGGCAATATCGCTAAATCATTTAGCAAAATCACTAAATCATTCAGCGATTTCACTAAATATATTTCTGCTTCCTGTCCTATTTTTGTCCCATATGGCTGCCAATTTGGAGGGATGCGAAGTGTGATAGCTTCATCCTCCCAGTGTTCGATTCAGAATTGATCATCTTTTCTGGCATTGTCAAGGGGTTTATTTATATCATTCTGCAAAAGACAGTCAATGCTAACTATTAATTTTGTCGTCAAACTTGACATTAGACCTACAGATCCAAATGCTCACTCCTTCCCCCTATTCATTACACAGGCACAGTGCAATTACCCAGCGTGCAGCGATTTGCTTATTTTGCAATATTGCTCAATACATCTTATTTGGGGTTATCTCTAAATCATTTAGGGATATCAGTAAATGAGACCATTTAGCAATATTAAAATTATTTGGTGATATAGTTAAATGACTCAGTGATATCGCCAAATAGGATTAAATATCAAAATGGTGTGCCATTATTAGATATTTGCATTTCTAATTGAGATATCTGTATTTCTAACTCAAATATCTGAATTAGTAACACAGTGTCTTAATTAGACTGGAACTACAGATATCTGTATTGGAAATATCTCTATTTCATTATAGTTACATTGTGTCTGCATTTTGAAATATAGATATCTCTGTGAATATTTGCAGCTTTGGCTTGCAATATTATAGAGCTGCTGTTGTATATATAGATTCTGAAAACCTGTACAACCTGTAGCCCAGATCATGTTCAATCCAATTTTTAATTTTTTTCAATCCAAATAATGTTTTATTTTAAGGCCATGTTTATGAAGTTTATATCAAGTTACTGACTCTTACATGTAGCATCTCTTAAAATTCTACATGTAAACAGTAAGATCTCTTCACTACATGTAGATGTAAACAGAGTGAATGGTTTTCACACAGCTGGTATTTCCATGAGCTTGCAATATTTTACAAAAATGTAGGTCCTACAAGACTTTGCAAACACAAATCTAAAGTCTGTTCCACAGCAACACAAAAATTGCACACCCAAAATATTAATAAAAATCTTCCATTTGAATAAAAATATTATGCTTTATAACTGAGTGACAATTTTTTGGTTTCTTTTCCTTGTTGACATTTCCAGTTGACAGTGTCACATGCTGTATCTGTATTTTTTCTTTATTGTTTATAAAACATTGCAAACTAAAGAAATAATTCTATAACTAAGACTGTCTCTTGTCTTGATTAACTACATATATAATTATATAGCTTGCAAAGTGATGATGCCATTCTATTGCCAGGACTAGATGAAATGCTCACGCTAAACAGCTTGATTTAAACAAACCAGTGCCTTCTATACCCACCCCATCCCCTCACCCCCCAAAACATGGATTTCTTTAAAGCCTCTGACAGTTGTTTGAAGACAATTTATCAATTATATTCTACTGAACAACTACAGTTGGAAAAAAGCTGGAAGAAAACGTCCATATTTATCAGCATGTTTACTGAGCAATAGGTTCAAGATGAACAGAGTCCATGTCTGCACAGAACTTGAAATTGGTGACATTTACTGCATGCAGGCAAAAATATTTGGATGAAGGGCAAATATCATACCAAGAGCAATTAAAATAGGGGGACCCTTAAGGCTAGTTGTAAATTCTTAATGACACCAATTAACCCTTAAAGCGCTGATTTCAAATTGAGTCAACAGCTTTCTTCGGGACACGGGCGTTGCGCGCAAAGTGTCCCAAGGAAAGCTGTTGACTAAGATAACTTTTTACTTTAGACCAGACTTGCTGGTATTTGAATGAAAGGTATCTTCATGAGGAATTTTACTCTTTTAACCATTATATGTTTAACGGTAATGAGAAAACAGCCATAGCAGTGATTAGCACTTAAAGGGTTTAGGCATTAAGGCAGAACATCGGCAGCAACTGCATATTTCCCATTGCCTCCCTCTTGGAGTCCCATCACAACTATATCAGGTGGCAATTTATAGATGCTATAAACTCTTGCAACAACAAACATTTACATGTACTTCACACAGCTCTAAAATGCAAGCATGCATGCATACATATATATACTTTCTTCTTACATTGTACACAGGCACTAATCTTCCCTGTGGCCCTCTTGGTAAGAGGTAGATACATTGAGATAAATGGCAAACATAAACTGCAGGTATACATACGAAAGACTCCTCATGTTTTAATGATTATGTACAATTCATATGGACTGTGAGTTTTCTTTAAAATGTTGCCAAATTATTTGAGTCCTTCACCGATAAGATGTTGGCAGAGAGTTCCACACAGCAGCACTAGAGCTAACTCACAGTTTTTCTTTAGGTTATAAGACTTGGCTTTAGCAAGATATAAATGTCTATTGACCAGAGACTGGGTATTTCTGGTATGCCCATTGCTGACAAAGCTGAACACTTCTTGCATGCAGCACTTGGTAATAAACCATTTAGAGATTCGTATACTATGAACACTTTCTTGAATATAATTCTTTGTTCTGCAGTCATCCATCCTAATTTAGATATGCGAGCTTTGTAAACTTTGTTTGCCTTATGTGTATAAAATTAAATAGGCAGCCAGTTTATGGAGTGATGTAACTCTATGTAACAGCTCCTTGCAGCAGTTTTGCTGCATGATGCCTCAAAAGTCCACACGAGGGAGCATATATTCATTTACCTACAATATTTACTGATGTGGATAGGCTAATAGTGGCATATTTTTAATCAAAATACTAAATTTGCTCTTTATTTATTTTTTTTTTTTTTCATGTGCAGTAACTGAAGTTGTGTATGTGGCCTAACAATATAGCATTGCCCACGAATGGTTAACTTTCCTGATAGAACTCCATCTGTAACTCAGATATCTACATAAATATATATGCACATTGCTACTGTTAAGAGGGAATAGATTCAAGTAATATGATAATCGGGTTGTGTTAAGCTGCTGGCTATGTTTTCCTGAAAAAATTCAACTTGAAACTATAACAAATACCAAATCGACCATACATATATCAGACAGAACTGGAAATTCATACTTTTGAGTTTCAGCAGGTTTTAGGTCATCTTTTTTTTAACCCCCACCCCACCCCCCGACTAAAAGCTATTAAAACATTCAAAGTATTCAAAAGGTTGTGTACAGTTGTCTTTAAAGACTAGGGCAATAGTTCGTCACTTGAGATAGTCATCGTTGAGTGCAAAAACTATGAGCAGCACTGATGAAAACTGGGAAACGGCCACTGGTAACTAATCAGTCAACAACAATCTATTATAATTGAGTACTGAAATATGTTGCTTTAAGGGCCCAAAATCTGTATGTATCTGTTTATATTTGTGTTCAAAAAGCCTTCCTGGTGTGGACAGGTGTGACACCATATCTGTGTTGTTCAGATACTAGGCTGCAGAGAACACATGTTGTTCAGCATGCCTGCAGTTGCTATGAACATTCTATCTTAATTCAATGATACCATTCACAAGCATTAGCTTCCTGTGAATCTCCTTGAATGAAGCTGCAATTTCTTGTAAAATTGTAATTTTTCAGGCCAAGTTTTAAATTTTTATTTTTCAATAATCATACACCTGTAGCCATTCTTTTTTTTTTTTTTTAAATATTTTGTGATCAGTCAGCCCTTTGTGACTTTCTAGCCAATTGTGATTAGTTAACAAAAATTTCCTTTCTTATGCAAGAAAGATTGTGTCTAACTGTTGGCCATTCATTAACCTCGTGTGGGCAACAGGAAATAATAACATAGCAAAAAAAAAAAGCAGAAAAATAGAAGTACAGGTGGAAACATATTAAATTATTAATTTCCCTGTAATCCCACAATAAATTTATAGTCCAACCCACCTACATGTAGTGATCAATTCCACGAATACTTTGAACAGAGGGTGGAATACACGTGCAAATGATACTGCCATGAAGTTGCATTTGGTTTGAATGTGTGACCTTTTATGGTCAGTCTTGGAGCTGGTTTTCAATCAACGTTATTTACATTCACTCTAGTTCCTCCCTATTCAATGCACAGAAATTGAATTTGCTAACAAATTGCACAAACAGTAATCACAGTACACCATGCCCTTTCAAGAATAACGTGCCACATCACAATACACAAAGATAAAGTGCTGCTACTTCCATGGACTCATGCCACAGTGTACATGGCAGAATCTGTCTTACTTGTTCATTTGTTCATTACTTCATTTCTTGGTAGTGGTGTTTTGTTTTCTTTTTTCTTCTTTATGTGGTGGCAGTCATGTTCTGTCAATGTCATTATACACCATAAGCGTGCAAGTAACATTTCTTTCCAGGACACAACTAACATTATGGAGGAGACCCAAATGTTCACAAAAGGTCTAAATGTTCAGCAAACAAAACAAATGGTGCCTGTGCACCCATCCATTTGGGGTGGGATGGGGGGGGGGAGGGAAGACCAAAAATTCTTTGACAGTTTCAAAAGTTATGCTTGACCCAGACATATATACATACACTTATATTGATATGACAACACTTGACTTGCCCTTGTCACTCTTATCCTTGAGACTTATCATCTAGAAACACTTCCTAGTCATTATTACCTTAGCTATTCCATAGTTAAAACTATATACTCTCCATAAGCTAACCTGTCACTGTCCAACCTATGTAAATATGAAAATACAATTGTACATATTGTCCGTGTTCCTCTGTAGAATACATTTATAATCAGTACACATAAAATAATGATCAAAATGACAGAACAGGAACTTCAAGTTGGCATATTTCTTCCAATGTACATGTGTTGAGAAAACAAATGGAATTTCCGGATTATAGTTCAAATTTCATAAAGACTGTGAACCAGCCACTCCAGTCAAGGGAAACTGGCAGCAAGTTTTGAAGAATTCACTGCATATTTTGCAAACCTTGGTAATGTGGATTGAAAAACAGTTCTGAGGTTAACCATCTTACATGTAGGTCACGTCAAATGTTACTTTATTGCCCAGGTATCATGATGTGTCTATGCAAAGAGACCTTTTTTCAAACAAAAGTTCTTTATTTCTTTCCTTCTGCCTAAATTTTGTGTGTAACTTTTCTCAGAGACCTGCTATAGTTAAAAATCCAAAACTTTTCATGGGTATAGCCTTATTATTGAAAAGGGTAATCTCAGTTGGAACAATTAATATTTTCAAAATTACATGCAAATTAAATCTTTAACTTTCCATACCTTTAAAACTATTCTAGATAGAAGTGTCAATCCAACTTAAACTCATAGGTTTGAGCTATTTGCACATCCAATTAAATGAAAAAGAAACCTGTAAAATGTCAATTTTATGCTGATTAGGCACAAACAGAAAATGCTGAACATGCAACTTAAATCCATATGTCTGTGCTACTGATGCTTCCCATTCCCTACCAAAAGAGCTGTAAAATGTTAATCTATGCTAATCAAGCACAATAGGAAAACTTAAAGGTTGAATATCTTTAAAAGAATATGTACCATAGATAAAAGTGTCAATACAACTTTAGATGAAAACATTAAAGTTGAATATCCAACTTAAATTCACAGGTTTGTGCTACTGGTGCTTCGAATTAAATGAACAAGAGGGCTGTGTGAACAGCCCATGCTCATCTGACCTAAAGATTCATCACACTTGTGGTTCTGTGAAAAGGACAAAATAGGTAAACACTTTCCAAAGGTACATCCCTACTGAGCTTGACATGAATCTGGCAAAAATTACTGAAGCTATAACCATTACAAGAAATTCCCATGTTAAACTTTCCTATTAAAACTTTTTTAAAGATTTTCCAAAATTTAATGACAAAAACTCAAAAAATCACTGGAGCATGACCACTTGAACAAACTTGGTACAGCCCCACCAAAGGTACATTTCCACCAAGTTTCAAGTCAATCTGACTGAAAGTTTCTTCGGAGACGTCCAAAATGTGAAATAGCATTAGAATGCCCATGACTTACTTCGTAATCAACAGGACAGGTACATTTACCAATAAGTACCCGAATTGAAAAAATCATTAAAAATAAAAAATCCAGAGGAGTGCCACTAGGTGAACAACTTTGTTTGACCTTTTCACAACGAACATATCCACCAAGTTTCAGCTTAATCTGAGTGACGGATCTGGAAAAGAAGTTAAAAAAACACACAAAAATCATAAAAAATTGAAGAAAAATTGCAGCACCATGTGGGAAACAAATTAGAGAACTAGGCATCCCCAGGACGGACGATGGATGACAGATGGATGGCGGATGCCTCATCCTCCTAAAAGCTCAGCTGAATTATCAGCTGAGCTAAAAACACACAAAAATTCATGAACAATTTGAAAAAAAAATAGATGCACAACCTGGTGAACAAATTAAGAACTAGGAGTGTTCTCATGTAATATCAAAGCAATTGGGTGAGTGGTTGTGCAGAAGATTTTTTAATATTTGTCAAAAAAAAAAAAAATTCATTAAAACTCAAAAAATCACTGGGGCATGACCATTTGATAAACCTGGTAGAAACCAACCCAAGGTACATTGCCATCAAGTTTGACGTCAATCTGGATGATGGTTTTGGAGAAGTCGAAAATGAGAATGCCCATTGACTTACATACTAATCAATACGAAAGCTGCATTGACCGATAAGTACCTGAACTGAAAAAATTGTTAAAAATCAGGAATCCACAGCAGTGCCACCTAGTGAAAAACTTTGTTTGACCCTTCCACAAAGAACACATTCACCAAGTTTCAGCTTAATCTGAGTGATGGTTTTGGAGAAGTCGAAAATACCAAAACACACAAAAAAATCATTAAAAAATAGAAAAATAAATTGTAGCGCCACCTGGTGGACAAATTAAGAACTAGGAGGCCCTGGGAGTGTTCCTGTGTGATATCAAAGCAACTGGGTGAGCGGTTTCGGAGGAGACAATTTTGTAAGGTTTCCCTTAAAATGAACAAAAAAATTTATGAAAAATAAAAAGAATCACTGGAGTGTGACCATTTGAACAAACTTGGTACAGACCCACTCAAAGCACATTCCCATCAAGTTTGATGTAAATCTAGCTGACAGCTTGTCAGAAAAAGTAGAAAATGTGAATTGTGGATAGATGACGATGGACAGACAGACGGACGATGGACCCTCACAAAAGCTCAGCTGGCTGACAAATCAGCTGAGCTAAAAATGGAAATGAAAGCTGTCAAATGTTAATTTATCCTGATTAAGCACAATTAGCTTGAATATATCTTTGAAAGAACATGTAATATAGATAGGAGTGCCAATGCAACTGTAATTCATAGGTTTGTGCCTTATTGGCACATCCATTGAGATTAAAAAGAAAATTAAAGTTGTACATGTACAAACTTAATTTATTCCCACTGAGGCAAACTCAAAAAATCTATGTTGAATGTCTTGAAGTTTTACTGACAGCAGTGTCAATATAACTTAAATTTATGGGTTATTGCCAGATCCAGTAAAATGAATGTAAAATTTTAATTTATAAATGTTGATTGGGCACTGGAAAACTGACATGTTGTACACATTTGAAAGTATTATATTGTGTCAATCCAACTTCAATCACAGGTTTGTCCTATAGTTCCATCAAATGAAGTGAAAGTTGCAGAAATTAAATCTACGCTAATTAGGCATGCTTGAAAAATTTAAGTGTCTAATAATTTTTAAAAAGGATTAAAGATACAGGTGTCAATCACCTGTACATTTTAAATTTATGCTATTAGGCACACTTAGAAAACTATTTATATTGAATATCTTCAAAACTATTGTAGATAGATGTGTAAATATAACTTCCAATTTATACTTTTATATTATTGGTGCACCCTATGAAAATGAAGTTGTAGAAATTTATCTTAGATTAGTATGGCACATTCAGAAAATTTGAATGTTGAATATATTCAAAAGTATAAGGTAGAGGTGTCAATCTAACTTCAATTCACAGGATTGTGCTATAGGCACAACCAACATTAAAATGCAAGTTGCAGCATTTAAAGGTAGGTTTGCTAACTAGACACACTTGGGAGATTTAAATGCTCAGCTATTTCAAAACTATCATAGATGAAGGGGCCAGTTCATAGGAATGTGTTCAAGCAAGATTTGATGATCAGAGAACAAATGTTTTAACATTTTAAATTTTGCCAATTTTCAAGGCATAAAAGCAGATTTCTCAAGCAAATGTTCTTTTCCTAGATAACATGTGCATCCCACCCACCACTGAATGCAGCTGGGAACTCGGAGAACAAACAAAAAAAGAAAAAAAAAGAAAGGAAAGAAAATACTCCTAGCTACTCCCACCTTTCCCTGATTTCATCAGACATAAACCTTTCAGACCAAACCCAAAACATTTAAGAACATTATCTTTTTTCTTTTATGTAAATGCAGATAAACCTCTGAAAGAAGGGAGATTCTCACCCCTGGTTAAAGTAATATTCATAAAACTTGTGTATCATCATGTGAATTGACAGACTACCTCAAACATTGACTTTCTAAGAGGGAACAATGCTAAAAACTGTTGTCATCTTTATCTATGATGGCACTTCCACTTGTATGCAAGTAGATGAAACTATTATACATTAATCACTGTACCACTGACTTGTTATTTCATCCATAACACTGATGATATCATCTTCTGTCCAGTCCTTGCCAAAGTGATGTAGCACAACAAAGGCATTACCTAGCTCCCCAAAGCATAATGCTGCCTGTTCCTTGCTGACTGGTGTACTCTCACACATCTCCTGCCATTGTATTTCACCTGAATGTAAAATTTGAAACAATCACCAGATCACACTACATTATGATCAGACACTTACATGGTTGTGTGGTGTACATGGGACATGGGTGCAATATTGGCCAAGGATGCAAAACTTTGAAACATCATACATCCCATTGGGAATAAAAAGTACTGTTTCTGATGACTATACGGTACCATTATTTCACTGGAAATTTAGCCTGTTGTAACATCACAACCACGTGAGCTTCTAAAAGAAATAGAAGTAAACAGAAAGATTCTTTTACACAGAATTAAGCAAGATGAATGTGTTTGTTACCTGCTTCGACAGGGCCAAATAGAAGAAACATGATTCTAGCCTGGTGTACCATAGCAAATGGCTTGAGAATGTGGGTTAGCCAGAAGGCTCTGTCTGCATTACTGTCACACTGGACGATAAATAGCCTCCTGAAGAACAGCCTTGCATGAATCTCCAGGTTAGGATGGGAACCTGCCAACAAATTGCTAATTCATACAACAACAATACATAGCAAAAATACTTACTGTTCCAGTTTCCTCTTGTGTAGGCAATTAACATTGTGGCCACTATATAAATGATGAGAAGTGTGCTTTTTACTGTTAAGATTCGGACAAATACAAATAATTTCATTGACTTCAATTTTTTTACCCATTTATTATCAAACTTACAAGAAATAATTGCCACTGATTTTAACTGCATCCCCAATCTAACAATAAAGTTGCACCTGTACACTTTTGTGCATGATCCACCTCCTGCAACAGTTGTAGATGGCTTTGAAAAGGCTGAACAGCTCTAAAGACCCAACTCCTCAGCAGCAAAGACTTTCAATCCATGTAACCCACAATATACATGTATGTAAAGAATTTCAGATTTTTCCACTCAAGAGCATTTTCATCAACTAAAATGGATGTCTCTTTATGATCGAGTGAGTTCAAAAGAAGAACATACAAGAGCTGCTGGTTCTAACCACTTGGTCACCACCAGGCCAAGACTCACAACTTATACAAGATTGGATGCCAAAAACAGGTGTGAGGTCGCGTTGGTAAATATGTTTAAACCAACTTATACAAAAAGTTTTTAATTTGATGGTGAAAGATTATGGAATGCTCTTTCAGATGGTCTTCGCTTGGCCAGATCAACCACAGCTTTTAAATCGCCATATTGTAAAAAGTACTTCCAGAGGGTAAACACTTAATGGAAACTATTTTCAGTACAATTTGGAGAGTTTTAATCTGGAAAGCCAATGTCATCTTTGGAAGTTTACAGAACATTTACAAATTAATTTATTCAATGTACACATATGTAATGTGTTTTCTAGTATAACACTTTTATCTTTTGTATGTATTTCTCACGGCTGGGCCATGATGAGAAGTTGCGGGTATTCACTAATAGTTTTACCCAGGGTAAATAAAGACGCACACAAACTTTCTATAACCACTGACACTGTACTGTTCTCAAGTGAACAGGCAATTTAACATCAAGTTATGTACAGGTCATCAAACTGCTGTGCAATTTTTCCACACCATATTATTCATCCTAATATGTGCCCTGGGCACTTATAAAATTAAGTAAAATATACCCCCATAGTCGACCTACATTATAGCTATTATATGGTAAAATGAAAATTAGAACAGATAGTGAATTAGTAACATTTAATGTTTCGAAAAAAAACTAAGGACTGCATATCATACTAGGGGCATTCACTGGAAGGTACATGGTATGTACTCTTGGACTGACCTTCATACTTGCCTGACAAAAATTGTGATAATGCTTATTGATATATTATTGTAATGCTTGTGATACTCTTTAATTGTATTTGCTGGTTTATATATTGATGACCTCTGAATAAAGCAATTCAATTCAATTCAATTTGATTCAATTCAATTCAACTCAGCTCAACTCAAGAGATGTGATATGAGTGACAAACTTGTCTTTGCTGAATGTTTAGCTTAAAACAGGAACTGCTACTCAGAGAGATGTGTACAGGTACAGGCTCTGAAACATGTTCTGAGCAGTTACCCGCTGAAGACCCTTTAATTTAGTTGGGCCAATACAGCCTATGTCAAAATTCTACAGAAAAACATGTGCAATATGGACAATAGTACTTCCATATTGATATAGGTTAGACAGTGACAGGCTAGCTTATGGAGTGTAAAGAGTTCGGGCTGTGGAATAGGGTAATGACTACCAGGTTGTAGTTCTGCAAGAAAAGACACAAATACAAACATTTTACCTCTCATGCAAACCTAACGTGTGTATAAAATTAAGACATTGTCTACCTACCTAGTTTGCTCTGCACAAGTGTTTTTAAATGTTTCAGCATAAGTGTGTTATTTCCTATTGTTTCCAAGGTTTTTGCACACTCTTTGTCATCCCATCCAGATATGACAGTATGAAGAAATTTCCCAAGACATACAAGAGATATGCATCTTGATGGATCCCTACATTTTGCATTGAAGCTGCATAAATACTGCAATTAGAGTTGGGCCAAGCATTATACACAATAAATATCGCTGGCATTCTTAAACCTTTTTTTTTGTGTTGGGGGGGGGGGGGGGGTTACAGGGGAGGGCAGAGGTGATGGGGCTGAAGCCCTGGTTGTTCTTACATATTCTCAATTGCCAATACATAGTATGATTTTGCCACACACAAATTCAGTTTTACTTCGACCTTTAGTAACTTAGTCCAAAAAGAACAAATGGACAACATATTTTCATGAAAAGCTGAAGTTACTACTGAGAACAATCAATTATATCTCTGTATATTTTTTAGACCGTAACACAATGTACATTTATTACAGTACATTCTAGACTGAGAACTGGCACAGTATACGTGTTATGAGCCTTCAACTTAAAGCCTGCCAGTCTATTTTTGGGACAAGGAAATGCAAGTTAAATAATAAGTAACACAGTCGCATCACACTGAAACACTGTATTCCTTCTTTTCTGTGTTTTGCATGATAGAATATATGTAATTAATACAATGCAAATTCTTATTCTATGCACAAGCAAGAAAGATGAAAAATTTCATTACCAAATATATACAGCTTAGTATTTCATGTGCACGAACTGAATAGGGTTTAGTAAGGTGGAAACAAAATGCCAGCTTTTACTGCAGAAGTAATATGCACATATTCCAAGAGCAATTGATAAAAAGAACAAGAACAACAAAAAAAGAGTAAAACCTGTGTAGAATTTGCCTGCAACATAACCATCTGTCGCCCTCCCCCCCCCCCCCCCCCCACCAACACAAACACACACACACTAGTGTTGCGCTTTCAACACCTTGCATCCTCAAAGATTCTGTCTGCAAATGATTGTACGCTGGGAACCTGTCAAGGAGTAATTAAAAAGTGCCCACTGTCATGATTGGCAGATGCCTACTTCAGAAAGATGCTACTTACACAGGTTTTACTCTTTTCTCCTGATTTTATCATATTATCCAACCAGACATACCTTTTGTATGAACTGCTGCATTAATTTTAATCTGTCCTTTGTGGAATATAAACATGTTGATCTTTTCATCAATAGCCCTAAAAAATAAATGTTCAACCACACCTTTGCTTTAGATGAACAAGTATAATTATTTATTATGAGTTTCATTGTATTTTACATATTACTTGTTACATTGCATAGGAAGTATCTCACTGGGGTCAGATCAATCCAGCTGTGAGTCATGCACATTCAACCATGAGTCATGTTAAGTAGGGGGATTTTTTTATGCTTGTAACACATGCAAATCCATATATTCTAACAATGAATAGCTCTATCAGTGCAACATCACACACTACACATGATCATGTATATACACAGTGAAATCTCTATTAGACCAACTAAGGGACTGAAAAATGTTCTTAATAACGGAGTGGCCTTCATGGAGGACATAATTTGATTAAGGATAAACAAAAAAGGGTCTATAAATTGGTGGTCTTAATATAGAAAGTCTCTTTATTGAGGTGGTCTTAATTGGAGATTGGCCAGAGAGTTTTGTTCTAATCCCAAGAAAAGAAATAAAGTATATCATCAATCACAAACTATGCTTGCATGACTGACATCATCATGCTGAATAACAAGACAGCCACCTTTTCCAGCTAGTGGTGCAGCACGGTGTGGCTGCTGAAAAGTGACCACTAAGAGTGACACCAGTCACTTCTAGGCTAGCCTAAGAGTGGCCCCTCATAGCCACACCAGTGATGGACACATTGTCAAATTCCACTTTGCGAATGGCAAATTTTGTTGATCTTCAGTTTTGTCTAAATAAAACTTTGCCAACAATTAAAGTCATCAAAGACAAGAACAGCCAAATGACCAATGATGTCAAACACATTATTGTAGTTGAAAAGTTCTAACCATTTCAATCAAAATGTCAGCAACAGTGTCTGGATAACTTCCAGATGACTGTGCCATTGGATGGTACAAGATGTAGACCCTAGTATTTCCTTTGTTCCTGAGCTGCCTGTGGTCGAATCCCAACAACGAGAAATTTATCTTATTTTCTCATACCTGCCTCAACAGAGAAATTTCAATCATTGTTTTGTTGATCAATTATCACACTGATCAAGGCAAACTACCTTCATCAGAAATAATTTAAATTCACTGACCACTTTTCCACCATGACAGATGGGAGTGTGCCTTGATTGACAACAATCTGCTACTATTCCTTGACAAAAAAGAAAGGTCTGGTGTGAGCATGAATGATATTAAAATCTTTTCATAGAACTTTCAACAAATTTTTGGCTAAATTTTCTACTATATGTATTTGCATTTGCCTAAAATAACTTTCTTGCCAAGTTCTCATTCAACCATATGTATAGTTTCGACCATGATGTTTTTTCCACCTTCATGATTTATCAACAAAGTTGGATTTGGCAATGTGGTATTCGGCAGTCCTATAGATTAGAATCTGCACTGCAGACCTTGGCCTTGATACAAAGTTATGACTCCAGACACACTTACATGTATAATATGTTTCAGGTGCGACTTTTCAAGACATAGTTATTCAAATTGGAACTGCACAGTAAGCATGCAGTGAGTTTCAACTTCAAGGTTGATGATAATCATCTTTGTACAAGCTCAAAAAGGTTTAATTTCAAATGTATATCAGTGCATGCAAGGTTCTTAAATTCTAAATCAGTACTTTTTTTTACAAGTGAAGCATAATCCTTTGGGGACTGAATCAAGGCTGGTAGCTCATGCAGGTTTACACATCTATAGGCTATTTTTCATACAATGGAACTTGCCATTCTTTTGAAGTTATTTACAAGCATTGATGAGACCCATAGGGTTGAAACGCGTCACACAAGCTTGCCCATCTTGGCAACTTGCCTTGTCTGCCTATTTACAATCATGATTCACAAATGTGTGTACATTGACACAATGCTTATCTTTTGGAAAGACAGTTTACTTTGCCTGAATGTTTTTAATGCATATTCAATTTTCATTTACAAAAGGACAATGGGAAAGGTCAAGTTTAACAGTGTTTTGACAGTTCAATGTGAATCAAGGGGAAAAAAGAAGCAATAACATCTTCAGACATTTAAATTAATAAATTAATTTTCAATGGTGTATATGTCTTTAGTGCCTCAAAATAAACCAAACCAGTCATAGTTTCACCAAGTGTCATCATTACGCAAAATCACTTCATGTGAAAACTTGTAACTATTTCCAAATTTACAATGCATACATATAGATTATACCATGGTTTGTTGTTAATATGAAGAATATTAACCAGCACTGGGTGCAATGTATGCAGAATGAGTGAGCGAAGCGAACGAGTTCTGCTATATGGTATCTAGTGTCAGTTGATATTCTTCGCATCAACAACAAACTATGCTACATGATCTATTTATCTCATGTTTGCCTTCTTCAATAAGTTGTGCCACACCAGATGCCAGCAGAGATTCAGCAGTCTCACTGACAGCAGATGATGCCATCATTACCCGGGAACTAGCTTAGTCCATAATAGTATGTCGTATATCAATACTTCCAGTTATAGTACTCTTCCGGTTATAGGTACTCTGCCGAACAGTAGGCCTATTATAGTACTTTCTACTGACTTTATTGTGGGGTCCATAGTAGTCTGGCCTATATGATATTTATACACATGCTTTATAGCACTAAAATTGACCCAAATGTAGGATAAAATAGTGCGTGTGTATATACATATATATATATATTTATGTGTGTGTTTATAAATGTTTAGATATATTTGTAAAAAGGGAATCAGTTGATTCTATCTACAATGTATAACCACCATGGGGTTCAGCTGTCTGTTTATGGTTGTAACATCCATTGAAAATTGGCTTTTAGCCATCTATGTTTCTCGGTTCTCAGAGGCATGTCACCTTGTACCTGTATGATTAGTCAACCTAAGTATGTGTGCCCCACAGATTGTCAGAATGGGTCCTACACACATTACATAAGCCCCAAAACTATATGTTAGGCCTAAAGCATTTCTAGGAGAAGACTGCGTGCACTTGAGATGATCACATGACAACAAGTATTATGTATTGTGTATGTTTATTATTAAGAGCCAGCAGTGATGGGCTGAGAACATTAAACAAAAGACAAAAGTGCAAATTGACTGTCAGGAATATGCTGCTACTATAACACAACCATGAAAGCATCCAGTCTGCAAAAGGCAGAAAGATGTGGCTGATGTCAAAATGCCATGGAAGCATTACAAAGCATGCATGAGGACAAGGTTTGAAAGCCAGCAACACAGTTTATTAACAAATTCAAAATTTAAAATAAAATATTGTCTTCTTTCTGGATGGGACATTTTTGTTGTTGTTATCATTGAAAATTTCTCAACTCAGCCCAAAGCAACTCCCATGGTAAGATATACAAGAGGCTAAAACATATATTTTGTCTGCCTTACGGAACCCTTGGATTTGACATGTATGCACACATTTAACGAGCCTACCAACAATGACTTCAGTGATAGCACATATATATGGCAGGCAACATTACATCCAAAAGAAATTTTGGCAAGTGTGATTGAATTTGCCATTCTTCAAGAAAATAGAGTACCCCTGGATGAAACCTGTTTCTGTTATTAACTTGTTCTTATTCAAGTACATGTAGATATAGGCCTTAAAGTATACAACTTTTGTGCATTGCACCCAGAATGTGCTGATGAAAGTGTCATGGTCAACTAAATTGCCTGCATCCTTCTTGATAGAAAAAAAAAAGCAGACAACAATTTTTACACTGGACTATTTTTGGTACTTTCAATGGGAAAAATAAATGCTTGTCGATACATCAGCATTGGGACCCTCAGGGTTAATGAATAACATACCTAGCATTTGAAACTGTCTGAGGTACCAAGCCTGATCTGAAATAGACACCACCGGGGAGTGGGTGACAGGCTTCTGCAAAATATACTTCTGTGCCCAGCTTGAATTCTTGTATAATTCTACTAAATTCCTCATTGCTTTTGATGTGATTGTCAGCAGACTCAGCTCAGTAACTGGGATTAACAAAATAGATTGCTGATTATATTTGACATGTATAATGCTTGAAAAACATGTACGGATACATTTTAACAAACACCTACAGATTGCAAGTCTATCAAGGCTTGCCCTGGTTGTGACCTTGGGAATCAAATCAACAAAGATCAATATACAATCTTAAGCCAGCACTTACACCTATAGAAAATAATACTGTTTTGTGTTACATACATTCAAAATTGAGTGGTTACCAGTACATGCAGTCAAGAAGCAAATATCTTATTTTTTTTCATGTGATAAATCTTGCAAAGATCTCAAAAAGAATATGAAGTCAATGTTTTACACTTTAAGCTGTAAAATAATTTGTGTATATATTTTTAATATATTGTACATCTACAGGGAAACAGAGAATACAAAATTATTTTTATTCAGTCTTACACAAAACCATTAACACATCATCATGCATACAATACCAGTCCTAGTTATGAAACTGTTCTTGGGAACTAGGGCAAGAGGGATCGACTCATACAGGGCTTTTTCCTATTTCCAGTTCCGAGAAGGAAAGTAGAATTTAGAAAATTACAAAAACAAAAAAATGCATATAAAGTAAATCACAATGTCATCTATTGAACAAATTATGGGCTGGGTCTATCCACAAGTGTCCATGTGCAATTTTGAAGCAATATTGGCAAAGTGGTTCCAGAGAATATGATTATCTTGGAGTTTCTTTCATATACACACAGACAGACACAGACACACACACACACACACACTCAGGCCTTAGTTATTTCAATAAATGGATTACGGAAACTTGGCTTGAAAATCAGAAGTTGACGTGCGAAGTATAAAAATATATATTATCTGGGTTTTCTGATCGGCCTCAAGAATGTCAAAGCAGCATCAAAAAAAATAAAATAAAATTTGCAATGTGAATTATTCTGCAAATTAGTATCAAATGCCCTTTATTGGTGGGTTCTAATAGTGTTGGAAAAAATGAAGATCATATATAGGCACCGTGAGTTGACTTCCCAGCAAAAACAACACACAACTGCCAGTCATGCAAGTGACAGCATGGAGTAGATCTGCGGGGAACTGAGCATCATCGTAGGACCTACTCTCATGGACTGATTTGGGACACATTTGGCACTTCCCTCTATTCCCGACCTTTGCTTATTTGCCTGTGACTCCATATAATTGTTGCCATAAACAAGGCAATCTTTATTTTCGCATGCTGTATAAATACAAAAAAAAGGTGCTTCCCAGTTGTGTTCCCTCCGTAAATTACGGAAGATTCACTGTGACACATGTTCACAGTGTCGAAGCCATGATGAACACACTGCACCACCAGCCGTGATTGGCTCATCTTTGCATGTGAATAGCCAATGATTAACCAATCAGATGATATGTTGCTATAGTCAGATCACATGGCCACACAGCTGTTTGCATACTGTGGTAGAAACGGTGCACACATTCAATGTGCATTACAACAAGGAGACCTATTTCTGATATGAAATATTGAATTTTTCATTTGAATTCGAATTCAGCACACTGTTTATTGCGATGAACTTGTCAATACTGCCAACACAAATTGACTACGATGTACCAAATAGCATTCATGGTATAAGTACATAAACAATGTGCATACCATGAGAGGCAACGAGGAACAAATAGCGATTTTAAAACCATGCTGGATACCACCATCACAGTCACCATGTTGACATTTTGCATTTTTCAGCACCAATGCACATGAGCAATGCGCCGTCTGGTGGTAGAATATGATAAAACCAAGGTACAGTGGGTTCAGATACCATCTGATTACAGTTTTAAATCATATTTTGGAGAGTGGATTTACATCATATGGTTTGTATTTTAAACTTTCAACACATAAATTTATAAAAATTCCAGGCATTATATTCTAACATTAAGGTTTTAGTGTCTATCTGTGGAGTTTTTGTAATTATAAAATGCAAATTTGCTGTTATAATTATATTCAGACTTTCCTGTTTTGAAGTGCGGCAGTTCTGAATCCAACTTATAAAGTACCTAAGGCCTACATAAAAAAATCAAGGTCAAAACAAACAATACAGGTGTACAAGTTTTTTTCAAATGAAATGACTCAGTGATATAATGAAATAAAAAAAAATCATTAAAAACTAGATATAATAGTGGTGCTTGCACGACTGAGGGGACCGCCGTATACAAATATGGGACAGTTTAGGGCAGCAAATATATCTCACCTTGGACACTAGGTAGACTGACCTTGGATACAGATTAAAAGTTTAATAGCTATATGCAGTAATAAATTGTTGAACATAAAATCCAGCATTCAGAAGCAAATAAGTGGCTGTGTGACCTTGAGAAGTGGGTCAAGGTCACTAATGTTTGAAGTTATCCTTGGCCGTATACTCAGGACTATAATCATGTACAATCTAAAACCCACAAATGAAAAAGCTAATAAATTATTGTGTGGACACTGAATTTCACAAAAGGCTGTGTGACATTGGAAACTGGGTCGAGGTCATCCATCTTAGAACCTTACCTTGGCCTGACAGCAAAATATGATGATGTGCAATATGAAATCTCTATAGCTTAAAAACTTATCAAATTATCATGCCGACACCAAATTCACTTATGTGGCTCTGTAACCTTGGGAATTGTGTCAAGGTCACCCATCTTTAAACTTGACCTAGCCCTTACAGAGGAAAATAACCCTGTTCAATATGGAAGCCCTAGCTCCAAAACTTCTCAATTTATCATGTAGACACCAAATTTAATAATGTAGCTCTGTGACCTTGGGAACTGGGTCAAGGTCACCCATCTTAGAACTTCAGGTAGCCCTTATAGAAGCAATATGAAAGCCCTAGCTCACAAGCTTTTCAAGTTATGCAGAAACCATCCAGATGGATGTAGCTCTGTGACCTTGGGAATTGTATCAAGGTCACCCATCTTCCAACCTGACTTAGCTCTTACAGGGGGCTACAATATTGTGCAATATAAAAGCCCTAACTCAAAAGCATCTCAAGTTATCGCTCTGTGACCTTGGGAATTGGGTCAAGGTCACCCATCTTTGAACTTGACCTACCTCTTATAGAGAATAATAAAACTGTGCAATATGAAAGCCCTAGCTAGTGCAAAAACTTGTCAAGTTATCATGCAGACAGCAAATTAACTAATGTGGCTCTGTGACCTTGGGTCAAGGTCACCCATCTTATAACTTAAGGTAGCCCTTATGGAGGTCTTAACTCCTGTGCAACATTAAAGCCCTAACTCAAAAACTTCTCAAGTTATCATGCAGAAATGATCCGGACAGATGCATGGACGCAAACTGTGATCACTCTTGGGGACCCACCTTTGGCGGTCCCCTAATAAACAAATCAATCTGGTGTGACAATTTTAAGAAAATTTCAAAAGACCCATCCATGTATGTATCTACCATGTTTTAGAATTAGGCCCAGAAGGAAGATGAAAATGCGAATTGTAGGTGGGTGGATGGATGGAACAAGGGTGATCAGAAAAACTCATCTATCCCACAAGTATAAAGTGTGTTTCCAGTTAAAAGCACCAAAGACAGTGACATGCCAGCGGCAACAAATATCTACAATCTTTTATAGACTGTTAAACTCTGTGATGGTTACATACTTACATCAGGTTATAAAACAATAACAAAGCACTATATACTCATCTCACTATGTGAGTAGCCAAAAAACTTCTTTGTGGCCCCCTTGTTGCTTTTCTAACTGTTGATTGACAGGTGTACTTTCATAAATTTAGGCCATTGGTGACATCGGATTGTGCAAAATTAGGTGACCCAGTCTGCCTTTTAATGGCTGTTACATTTAATTTTGCAGGACTTTTAGCCATATCCCTTAGCCCTCAAAGGAAATAGGAGGTGTTCATATTTGACTATATATTAGTTACGTAACCTTACCTCTCACCTACCATTTGCCTGGACCTCTGTGTCTGGGTTGAACACCCATGAAATCGCGTTGAATTCACTCATTTGATTCCTGAAAACCTGACAGTCCCATGCTGCCATCTCTAGGTTCCTTCAGAACTGGTGGTGTCATTACTGGGTTTCTCTTTCAAGTTGAAGACCCGTGAACTTTTGTTCACATTCACTGTTTTAGTGCTTTGGACACAGTTCCTTCTGCAGCAAATCATTTCTTGGCAGTCCGGGACTCTTCGGAGACCTAGATAGCTGATATCTGTCCTGCGGATACCTCTGAAATAGTTGGAGTGAGTAGATCTGGTCGATTGGCTTGAAACCTATATTTTCAAGATGGCATCTTGATGCACAGAATGCAGGGAGCGGGAACACAGTGCACATCAATGAACTGCCTCCTTTTGGAGACAAGCCATTCATGTAGATCCAGTGACCAACCCGTCTGCATCCTTGTTGGATAGTGGATAGACCTTGGACTTACAGAACCACTATATGGCAGCCTAGGGCAATCATCAGCACTGCTATGGTTGTTGCCTCTAGTTGGATTAAGTTTCCTCTCGCGAGCAAACATGCAAGCACTGTGAGGACTGGGGAGAGCACAAATGGCTGCTCTTTGCCCTTACCAAAAATACCACTTGTTATCAGCCTGAAGACAGCCTGTAGCCAGCCTGTTACCAATCTGTAGACAGCCACTTGTGGAGCTGTCTTTAGGCTGCCTTCAGGCTGTCTTCTGGCTGGTTTTAGGTTGTCTTTTGTGTGATTTGCCCAGACATGGAGAGGAAGTCTCTTTGTGTGAGGCATAGGTGGCAGACTGTAGCTGCCAAACGCCGAGCTCTTAAGTCAGATTCCGCTGAGTCTTTGCTACAGACTCCACTTGAGAAAAAGCACAGACTAACCCACGCGGTTTCTCTGCATTCTCATGTGGCAGACATCTCTACACCAGAAACCCATGGGAAAGTAAGGAGAAGAGATGTCCTAGAAGGAAGCTGGGCAGCAAGAGATTGCTTTCAGGAGGTCACAAGTGCCCGTCTGCTACCCAAAAGACCTCCACTGCTGCTCTAGTCACTGACCCAAGAGTTACCCTTGCCTTGGAGTCTACCGTGAAGATCACGCAGATGCAGGCTGATGCATGTGCTTATTGCCCCCTCTCAGCCTCAGGCTATTTCCTCTTCGCAATCGCAGTTCTTTTTCTGTTAACACTAGGTTTGAGGGCTCAGAAAAGGGAGATCTACACTCTAGTGCATGACCAACTCCAATGGCCGCCTGACCACTCCCAGGTCACCCTGTGGCCTCACTTGCACTTCCCTGCAAAGAACCAAGTGGCTTAATTGAGATCCGGCTACGGCCTTCAAGGGTTTCACTGTCCATGTTATGGATACTGCTCTTCCCCGGCCTAAAGAAAAGATCCTTGTGTCCCGTGAGAGCCCTTCGCTGGTACCTTTCACAAATGGATGGACACAGCAGACAGAGTTCAGCCCTCTTCCTACGCCTTGGTAAGCCTGGATTGTAAGGAGCAAATTTGCAGAAACACGATTTCTTTGTGGATTAAGTAGATGATCCTTAAGGCCTACGAAATCTCGCTGGAAAGGCCTGGTGCCTTGCAGCTTGTCTCAGCCACAGATTACAAGGTACGAGCCTTCAATGCCTGCTGATGCAGCCTGCGGAATGTCACGGTTGTTGAAATTCTGCAGGCCTGCCGATAGTGACTGGCTACGACTTTTGCTGTGCACCACTTGTGTGACTTGATAGTGCTGGAGGAGGGTACATGTACATCTTTGCAGGCATCACAGGCTCCTTTGCCTAGATTCCGATACTCCTCTGTTAGGCTTTCTGGATCCCATCAGAGTAGCCCCAGCAATAACACTTTGGCCCTCTCATGGTTGATCCAACGCAGTCTATAGATTGGCGCACTTCTTTGTGGGCCCATGGCACTGTGCTAAATTGACCTAATCTCGGACCTGTATCAGGCAGTTTGTCCTACTGTCCTGGTCTGTTGCCAGTTGACCCAGGAGTCCATTGCCCTGAGAAACCATATACCAGCCCCCTGTCGCCCACCAGTTTCATGACTATGTCCTGTTAGAGTTCCACGTTGGATGGAGCTGAACCAGACAGTGTCTGCTCAAGAGGCAGAAAGCTATCATGTTGGTGGGCGAGTTCAGTATGGTACCATGCTGGTTGGTAAGGAGGGTTTCTGGTTTTGGCTGGATTCTGCTGTTGGCGGCCTTAAGTCCACGTCCCTCTGAGGATTTCCCTTTAGACATCGCCTCGCTAGGACCAATGGTTTTCCCCAAGCTGCCGCTTCCAGTGGTTGTATGTGGTCAGAAAGCTAGTAATGTTACTCCCTCCACCTTTGCATCTGTATATCGGCAAATTATGGTTGAGAGGTAACGTTATGTAACTAATATGTGAAATTTTTTGTAGTAATCTTGGTATTAGTGAGTATACTTGCCTTTCAACTACCAGAGAAGCCCACCTGACCACCCTGCTTCCTGTTTCAGCTGACCACTCTCCAAAAGAGGAAGGAGGATGCGTGGAGCATGCACACACCATGAGTTGCCACTAGTTCCAAAGGAACCAACAGATGGCACCACTGGACCGTCAGGTTTTCAGGAATCCAGTGAGTGAACTCAACTCAATTTTATGGACGTTCCACCCAGCCACAAAGGGCTAGGCAAATGGTGGTGGAAGGGTAAGTGTACTTACTAATACCAAAATTCCTAAAAATTTCTCGTATTAATGCTGACCTGCTCTGATCCCCTGATTTGCTAGGCAATGGAACTGCACCTCCGCCATGGTGAGGGCACTTGTTGTTGTAAGTTGTACTATAGTTACATCACTTAACCATCTGTAAATAACACTTCTTTTACCAAATAAATGCAATTGTTTGAATATGTGTAACGTGGTCCTCCTCTGATAAGGCCCCCCTGAGGAGAGGCCACTCCCTCTTCAAAGGCCATTTCTCCATACAGCAAGTATGGCATTTCATTGTATTTTACCCCTCATGAGAGGCCATCCCTCTAATGGGGCCACTTCTGTGGCACATGTGGAGTTGCCTTATAAGAGGGGAGCCACTATATCATCCTGTATATTTTTTAACTTAGTGAATGACTTTTCTTAAGCTTTTTGCTTTCTAAAGTTGTGACTTGTATTTATAGAAGCTCATTTGGCCCTGCTTAATACATGAGTCCCCTTCCTGTCAAGTTCCTTGCTGTTGCCTAGGTGGCAGCAGAGGAAACCAGTTAATATGAATACATGTATCTCCTATTGCAAGGTAAGCTTGTAAGTTTAAAGTACAGTGTAGGCAAGGTCAAGCATCATTTCTATCATTTAACAAAATAAATTGGTACAGCTACATCATGCACACCTTACCTGGAAGATATGTTAAAAGTGTAAACTTGACATCAAGTGGCACAAGTTCAAAGTAACCAAGTGGTCCATTGTTGATGGTATTTGATTTATTTTCCAGTGTTTCTTTCAATTCCAACCTGTGTGAGCGACGCACTTTTTTGCATGGAAACAGTAATTTTATGCTCTGCATGTCTGATTGCACATTTGCACAACTCTGGAAACAAGAGCAAAAATATTGAAACAATTTCCACTGGTGTAACATGACCATATGCTCTACTCTTGCACCTTTGTCAAGCTGCAAAATGGAATACATGTCATATCATACTGGTCAATAAAAAGACCCACATGTACCATACAAGCTGTTGTACTTTCTCCCCTTTACCATTCTGACCAATATGCTTTGAATAATACATACATGTGTAGTAGACCAATGAAAAAATATGTTTCCAAATGCAAGATATTTTAAATCAGGATTGGGCTACAGGGCTTTTTTCCCCATTTTTTAACCTTTCATTCCAGAAGTTTCTTTCCTTCATATTTCTAGGGTAAGTGTGATGCCTCATATTTCTAGAGAAAGTGTGATGGGTCAACTTGAGATCATGTAAGGGTCAAGATCACACAGATCATCATATATGTGTATCATGTCAGCTATGAATACGTTGAGCAAGATAGAACTCGGCCCACAATGTTGTTTAACCCCTACGTTTGAAGTAAATTCCTCTGCAATAGTAAAAAGATGTTATCTAGCTCTAATTGTCCTTTGAAGACTTGCATAATCTTAAAGCATGCCAAAACCATCACGTGGGACCCTCATGGTCATTAGTGTCAACATTTTCTGGCTCTTTTACATTGAATAAATAATCTTCCTTAAGTCATGGACAAATTAAATGAAAAGTTTGGGGTGAAGCTGAGTTACTTTATGTGACCAACCCCTTTTACTTCTCTGTTCTGGCAAAAATTATCTGGACGTAAAGTTGATGGTTACAATGAAGTAACATTTAATATTTGCACCTGGAATATTGTCATAATACTGTTGCAGGCCTTGGCAGAAACAGTTTTTCATTTACCCATACAGACAGAAGTGATGAGGGATTTTTTTCCCCAATTTTTTATTGCCAAAATACCACAACAATTATGGGTCGCAGAACATATAAATAAAACATATCATAGGCTCAATCCAGATGAATATGTACACACATTTTTTTCTTTCTTTTTCTCTTTTTTTTTCTGTCGCAGGCCTTGGCAGAAACAGCTATTGCTCACCAGAAGAATTTTAATGGTTGCTCTACACCGAATACAGACCGTGAAAGTGTGGCCTATCGATCCTTGACTTTAGCAGTTTTAAGCAAGAGGTGTCAGAAAAGGTACCACAGGAGCGGGTAAAGAGACGATAAGAGAGCCGCATGGTAGAAGCTAGGATGCATCTATAAAGGAGTTAGATTTTAGTTTTAAACAAAATAAGCAGCATTTTTAAGGCCACTTGTTGTACAACTGTTTCAGCTTACATTTGTCAAGTTCAAGGCTTACGTAGGTTTTATTAATGCTAATGTTTGAAGCCTTATTTGACAAGGAATAAGCATTATAGTGAGACAGTTGTTAGAGTGTTTCAGTTAGGTCAACTACATACACACACACAAAATGATACAATATTTTTAACGATAGGCACTTGGGCCTAATGCTCTGCTGGCACTGTGGCTATGCTGCACCTAAATCTTCATTTCAAAGTTGTGAGCACTCAAGTAGCTTCTGAACATATAAAGCTTTTGTTGATTCAGTGTGTAAAATGTCCACCAGATGGCACTTCGCTCCGCAGGAAATCATAGCTTATTTGTGCAATTCCTGTGATGGATATTGTTGTATGTGGCAAGACAACAATCAGTGAGTCCTTCATTTTATGTCCTCAGTGACCTTGGGACAAGAGATCAAGGTCACCCAGATCATGTAATACAAGAGGCCCATGTGCCAGGTGCTGTCCGGACATTGCCATTGATGTCTAGGCTACACCCTGTCATTACAAAATCACCTCTTTCAACTTCACAGGCATGTGACCTCACAAAAAATAGGTCAAGGTCACTCATATTACATAACATTCTAGCATTGGACATGGTCTACATGTCCTATAAATTTGGCAAGTCTAATCCAATTACTTTTCCAACTATGGAATTTTCTATCTTAAAACACATTTTAGCTACATAATTTCCATCAAATTACAGGTGGCACCACTAGCATCATTAGCAAGTTAGATTTTGACCTCCCCCACAATCCCACCACATTCCGTGAAGATCCCCTAAAAATTAAAGATGCTAGAATGTTCACAAGATTTTCCTATTTTGACCCCTATATTGCATAATATTGTAGGTTGGACCACCAATATGGAAAGAGATCTAGATTTGCATACACCCTATAATTCCTGAAAGTTATATTGGGCTGACTTAAAAACTGTGGACAGTATCACTGTCACAAGATTTTCACATTTTGACCTATAGGCCTATATTACATACGAATATTACAATTCTGGAAATAAATGCCGACTCAGTACTTATACTGTATAACCGTGTTGATATGGCACTCGCACATAACTACCTCCATTGAACCATTCTTTTTTAAGAGTGGGGATTTGGTCGAGGGGACATGTGCATTTCCCATTTCAGCTAGGCGACTGGTGCCAAAGGTTGCAGGTTCGACTCCTGCTCGTTCCGAACATAAAATAACACTATAAGTGGCACCACCAACATTGATGTCAACAAAGATTTTCATGCACTTCATAACTTCTAAACATTACTGTAATGTTTTGATTTATGCCCATGTAATTTACATGGGCATAACTAAAAAATTGTGGGGTTCTGACCATTCACGAGATGACCCCTATATTTAAACTGGCCATTTGACCTTGACCATCAACTCGGGATTAAAAAATTGTTCAAAATATGCACCCCACATCCAGCTTTCCATAAATGGTCTGTTTGTTGAATTGGGTAATAACTTTTTGAGTTATTGAAGAAAAACAATAAATTTGGACAAGTGCCAAACTCCATAATCACTGGGTCACGGTGACAATAGTAGGTCACCAAGTACAGTTTTATGTACAATATAACCAAGTGCAATTTTGATCTGGAGGCTCAATTCTCTTTATCATTGGTGTCCCTGTCATTACAAAATCACCTCTTTCAACTTTACAGGCATGGTGACCTCCAAAAAATAGGTCAAGGTCACTCATATTATCTAACATGCTAGCATTGGACATTGTCTCTATGTCCTATAAATTTAGCAAGTCTAATCCAATTACTTTTCCAAATATAGAATTTTATATCTTAAAACACATTTTGGCTCATTATTTCCGTCAAATTATAGGTAGCGCAACCAGTATCATAAGTAACTTAGACTTTGACCTCCGCCACTATCCCTATCAATTTTGGTGAAGATACACCTAAAATTAAAGATGCTGGAGTGTTTACAAGATTTTCACATTTTGACCTCTATATTACTGTATGTGGTGCCACCAATACTAAAAGGGACCAAGATTTTCATACACCCTATAAGTCCTGAAAGTTACATTGGGCTAACATCAAAACTTTTAAAGTTATCGCACTCACAACCCAAAAGTTTACAGATGGACAGACATGAGCAATGATATAAGCTCTGCGACCACAGCTCAGCAGAGCTAAAAAATTCAATACTTAAATTCTTGTTTTTCATTTACTCATGAAAACAGAAGTGATGAGGGATTTTTTTTTCAATGTTTTATTGCCAAAATACCACAATAATTATGGGTAGCAGAACATATAAACAAAACTTGTCAAAGGCTCTAGCCAGATGCCAAATATATACACATGCATTTTTTTCATTCTTTTCTCTCTCTCTTTTTTACACTCTACACACAGAGAATTTGGGAGTATGAAATGACTTACAAAATGTGATGTATCACATATACATGTATATTAAAAACACTAGGAAGAGGCCTTGTACCAAATTAAAAGATAAAGATTCAAATCTGTTATAAAAAATAGAAATAAAAACTACATGCTTTCATTGCACATATCTTGAACTTCGGCCCAAGTCTTCAACACACTGGGCTAATATAAAAAAAAATAATGATAATAAATATTTATGTTATAGAAAAAGTGATGCATGCGGAAATGAGAAACAAATTATATTTTACTTGGCATAAGGTTTTCTTTGTATAATATGCAGAAAATCAGAGTTCCCATTGAAATAAAAAAAGATAAAATAAAAAAGGCAGGGTGGGGGTGGGGGGTAAAACCCAGGGAAGAAATCAGTTTCAGAGCTTGAACTTAAGATTTTTATTCACTTGCCAAAATGCCAAAAATGTGACAATTCTGCCAGCTTTGTAGTAAGAATCATTAGCGTGGTCACTGGTCAAGTGGTAGCATTCACTAGCCAGCAACAAAATTGACCAGCATATGGCTTGTGGCTGGTGCTTATTTCAAGCCCCGAGTTTCCATCTGTGTTGCATGGATATCTTTCAAGGCTAACGACTCTTTAGTTTTTTTTCAAAGAGTACTTCTCAAATTGATAGGGTCATATACCCTATGCAGGTTGATGGAAACACTGGAAAATGCCAAGTATGCTAATTTCCCTCCCCCCTCCCCATTTCTGTATGCAAATTATTATCATCATTTGGTTACTTCAGCATGGAGATGTTCTACTTTCAAAATTCATATTGTTGCACTAAAACAGCGCAACAATATGAATTTTACATGTAATGGTGAACAAATAAAGATTGATTCAGAGATAAAATACTTGGTAAACTATCTGGACCAAGACATGCCAGGTAAAACTATGGGAAATTCCATCATCCATAAAGTAAATCAAAGGCTAAAATTTCCATATAGGCAGAGTAAATTTTTGGTTCAGAAAGAAAAGAAAATGCTTGCTCCAACATTGTTACAGCCAAGATTCAACTATTGCTATAATGTGTGATTCAGGACTTTAAACACCAAATTGAAAGACAAATTACAAACAACTCAAAGCAAAATGATCAGATTTGTCTTGGGCAAAAACAACAGGTTTCATGATTGTTTTAAAGAATTTTAAACGGGTTAAAAGTTTATAAGAGAGTTGAGTACATTACATATTCACCAATGTTTGACATTCATAAGAATAATGCTTTGGAATACATGACTTCAATGTTAAAAAAAAAAAGGGGGTTTTCTCAGCAATCATTTAGAAGAAATCAGAGGGCCTTTTTACTTCCTTGTGGCAAATCAAAATGAAAGGAAAGGTTTCAGATTTAATGGTGCTCGATTATGGAATATGCTACCAGAGTTCATTAAAAGTACAACAAAAGAAATATTCAAGCAAAGGGTTGAAAGTCACCACATGCATGAAACAGGAGCACTAGAGAGTGACTGTGCTATATATCATTAAACCCTCTTTTTTTTTTCAACCCGCTACTTCTACCATGGTGCTTAAATTGTATATTTCTTTATTGATAGTAATTTATTTTCATTAACCTAAATACTCATATATTTATATCTTCATTACATTTGTAATTTACAACATCAGTACTGAAATATTTATTTCAGGTATCATGCTATCTATTTCTGTGGTCCACCATGGAAATAAGCCAAGGTATTAATTTCCCAGCCTTTCTGGTGCTCCCATTTCATGTATCATGGTTCAGTATGTTCATTCCTGGGTGGATGTTTTAATGCTGTACATTCATATTTTTATTATCTTTTTATACATTGTAATATGCCTTGATTCATGAATAAAATATTACCTCCATTCATACAGAATATCTCTATGTCTTAAGTATCATTGTCTTTATTTATAATGGATGCCAAGACATACAAAGTTTGCTGTGCACACAAAATTAAAAACTTAATGGGAAGTAACCTAAAACAAAGAAAATATGCATGGTTTCTTTCAGAAGGCCAGGGAATGGCCATCGGGCAATTGGCCAGGCTTGTGTAAGTTGTGGACTTTTTAACGGATATCCTGCCATTGATGCAACATCAGCACAATTTCCTCAAATACATACATTGACATATTGTTGTAAGTAATAAAATTAAAGTACATGCTGCCTTTGTTTGGTCTGTATTGTATCTTTATCCTTTGATGGATTAAGATAATCCCTACAATATCTACCCCCAAGTGATCTCAGTATTAATTTTGCCAAGCTAATAATAAGCATATATCACCTTTTTACTGGAACATGGCACCTCAAAAACTGAGAAAGTTACAGGAAAATGAGTTGAACATAATAAACAAGGGAAAACAGCAATCTGAACTATTGGTAAAAGGTCACAGTTTTTATTATGCAGATTTTGGGGCAAAAACGGGTAATTAAGACCACACAAAAAAATCCATAACTTTTGTTATACTCCACAGGTTTAAAAAAAATTAAACAGTTTTGAGTTTGTCTTGACAAGACCTTTCCAATGAGGTAAAGTTTGTGTCATTTGGTGCATTTTGAAATTTTAGCTGCTTTCCCTAACAAAGACGTGCTTCAAGCTCAGTCTCAGGAAACCCTGTCAGTATTTATTATACAAACCACCCATACAGCCATAGGAATCATGATTTCCCCAAAACCCTAACCACGTAATCACTCAAGCAAAATGTTCAAAACTACTTGCTATTAGGCCTACTATGATCGGATGTGCAAAAGTGCATTACTTACGGTCAATGAATTCAAGTTGTGATCTACATGTTATTAGAAATTTCGTCTGCTTTAAATTGGCGGGAAAGAATTATCACAGAACTTTATAGACTCAGCTCATGAAGACATCACGCTCTAAAATCTGTGACTTTACGAAACTGTTTTAACAAATAATCCTTTTCTTCGAAAGACGCATTCGTTAAATTTTGTCGTGTGAACAGTTTGACCAGGTGCCATAAAAGCATGTGTAATTATATTTATACACACCACAGCCTTTCCAGAACGCATGCAAGTTCTTCTTCCCAATGTCGCTATCGGGCAAAGCCCGTTTCCGACCATCAAAAATGCGGTAGGTGGCGCTTGATTATGTAAATAGTTTTCAAACAAGCCAAAGGAACCATGGCGCCTTTTGTCCGGCCACGTTCAAGTTCGATGTCAATTTCATTTCCAATTATTGTCGATTTTCAAAATGCAAACAATAGCGACACAAGCAAATATCACAGACAGAGAGAAACATTATTTATTTATTTATTTATTCATTCATTCATTCATTCATTCATTTATTTATTTATTTATTCATTCATTCATTCAGTCAGTCAGTCATTCAGTCATTCATTTATTTATTTATTTATTTATTTATTTATTTATTTATTTATTTATTTATTTATTTATTTATTTACGTGTGAATTTTTTCCTCAGTTTTTCTTGGACACTATTCTTCTGAAAAGTACCAAACTAGGCATTGTGATTGACCTAAAAGTGGAATGAAAAACCTGGTTTAGTATGGTCATCATGTTGAAATCATGCAAATTAGAGCCATTTTCTATTTTAAATATAGAATATTTTCAAAACTATTTAAGGTAGAGGCACCATTCCAACTTTAATTCATAAATTTGTACTATAGGCACATCTTATGGAACAGAAACAAAGGTTATATATTTTTAATTTATGCAATTAGGTACTATTAAAGGTAGAGGTACCATTCCATCTTTAATTCATAGTTTTGTTCTATAGGCGCACCCAATGAACCACAAACAACAGTTGTAGAATTAGTATTCATGCTAATTAGGGGCACTTGAAAAGTTTAAACGTTGAATATCTTCAAAACTATTATTCTACGGATGCAATTCCAACTTCAATAGGATCATCCAATGGACCACAATCAAAAGTTGTAGCACTATTTTTATGCTAATTAGAAGCACTTGAAAAGTTTAAATGTTGAATGTCTTCAAATTATAGGTACAAGTTCCATTGCAACTTCATTATGTATGTTTGTGCCATAGGCGTATCTAAAAAAAAAACACACACACAATTTTGCAATTCAAACTTTGATAATCTTCACAGGTTTGTGCTATAGGCACATCTAATTGACCACAACCAAAAGTTGTAAGATTTCAATTTATTCAAATTAGGAGAATACATTAAATTTAAATCTTGAAAAACTTCACAACTATTACAGATTCAGGTGTCATTCTAACTTCAATTGATAGGGTGGTGATATTGCTGCATCCAACGAAATATGAACCAAATTTGTAGCATTCAAATGAATGCAAATTAGGCAAATTCACATAATATAAATCTGCAATATTCAGTTATTGATAGAGGTTTCATTTGGTTTAAACATATTTATTGCAAAAACAATTGGCCAACAGGCGATGCCTGTATGAAGGCTTCAGTTTAACTTCAATTGGTAGGTTTGTGAGATTTCTGCATCCAATGAGCCACGAATTAAAGTTATCGCTGATTGATTTGTGTACATCAGGCAAATACACAGAATTTAGATATTGAATTACTTCAGAACAATTATAGATAGAGATGCCTTTCCAACTTCAATTCATAGGTATGTGGGACAGCTCAATTGTTTATGTCTCTTTTGAACATTCCAATACAAATTTATTGTTGCAGAAGTTAAATAAACACCGAATAGGCAATCTTCAAAAGTTTTCTGGGCACACAAACTGATTTGCTGGCCCAAAAAATCAAATTTCTCTAGTTATTCTTGAAACTTGGCCGACAGTGTCTTTGGTGATCTGGAAAGATATATAGGTTCGTCTCTATCAGAGTACTAAGACAATCATTCTGCTCCCTTTGGTTGCCCCTCTTGCGTTGCGCATGGCGGACTGAGCCCTTGACATTGCGAAGAAACGTGTGATAAATATAATCAGCAGGCATATAATTCTATAACCAAAATCAACAGTAGTCACATAAATTATGAAACTTGTACGTCCTGTTTGACTACATTTGTGGCAGTTCTAACTCTTCCACACCCAAAAAATAGATAAATGAATAAACAAACAAATAAATATATACATGAAATTAAGTGAGAGAAGGATTTTTAATGCCTCTTGGAGTCTGTCACAAACTTTGTTGAGCTGTTGGAGTCTGTCACAAACTTTTCTGAGAACTACAATTCACACAAGCATAGGCCATAGGAATTAGATATTCAGAGTGCAGAGTCCAAAACTTGTTGAGAAAGAGTATGAATAGAATAGGCTACAAATGTACACTGGCCACACAATCGATTTGAAATCAGTTGTAAATTGCACAAAACGTTTGATTTATATCCTTCTCTTCTCTTATTTGTTCTCTCTTTCACATAGACTAAGACAAACACTTCTCGATTGCCCGAAAACCTGGGGTCTTTCACGGACTGTTCTGAGACATGCACGTTGTGTACACAAGTTTCTTTTTACATGCCAAAGAGGGCACAAAAGTGTATCTAGTTTAAACATATTTTATTGTCCAAACATTAGGATTGGAAAAAAACGAAGAGCGCGTATATGAGCTACTTTCTGGCATTGTACAATTTATAATCAACATTACTAAACAACATAAATACTTACAACAGCTGTGTTATTGATCATGACAATAAACAGGCTATCGCTCTCTGTATAATAAAAAAAAAAGGCTAACAAAATAAAAATAAATGAATAATAGCAAATAAAATACCGCAAATGTAGTATATCAAAAATAAAACTGACTCATCCAAGATAAAAGTAGCATTCCGGCCAGGGGAAATACCTTCAGTCATGTAATGTAAATAAAGTTTAGGTGTAAATGGAAACGGTGAAGTCTGGAAGCTCATGCAGAAATTCAATCTATGGCGGAGCAGCATCCTGATCATTTCTTATAACATCATATACATTATAGGCCCAGTTCCGCCCACACTTGTATCCTTTACGTTATTTTTTCTCCAAATCTTAATAAATTCAATTAAATTTGTACAAAAATGTGTGATTCGTAATGTAACAGTATGCAATATAAAAGCTTTCAATTCAAGACAACCATGATCACAATGCATTAGTTTTGTGACCAAGCTCCAGACAGTTTTTTTCATTCATCTTCTTTTTGTTTTATACTTTTTTTCTGAAATTTTATCCTTTTGGACAATCAATGCACAATACCAATCGAATATTATATCCCTCAAGACGGTGGTTTATCATCATCATCATCATCATCATCATCATCATCATCATCATCATCATCATCATCATCATCATCATCATCATCATATTTTTATTTATTTATCATCATTATCATCATCATTATCATTGTTTTTTCTTTTCCATTTTCTCTTCTCTTTGTTTTATGAGAGCATATACATATGTCATTTATTGTAAAACTTTATACTCATGGACATTAAATGCACAACACATATCGAATAATCTGTTAGCTTGACCAGCTTTGACATAATCTGTCAGGTCTGCCTAGTTCAAGTACAGGTAGGCTTTTTTATTCCCTACGAATCTAATTATTATAAAAATGGAGTCATCAGAATTTGAATGCGGACAACACACATACATACATACATACATACATACATACATACATACATACATACATACATACATACATAAGGGTACAATGGGATTGCCAGACCTGTGCTCGGTGCGGGTCGGGCCCGCAGGGAGAGCATCTGTCACTGCCGGCACAGGGGTTGGAGTAGCCCCAGTAAAACGGCAGTATGAGGCATCGAGCCGCTATGTTGGAATGGACGGGATGGTGCCCATATTACAACAACACGGTCGATGCCTCAGAAATGGAGCTAGGTTCGGGGCCCGGGGGGGGGGGGGGGGGGCGGGCACATACGCAACATCAGGGTGGGTGGGTGCCTCGGACATTTTTATACAATATCCTATCTTTATCCTACACCAGATGTAAAAAGGTGCCCTTTCTTAATTCTGTACTGTGTTGAAAGGAGTGCTGCATTGGTGCATCCTGGTGCATTTTGGAGACCAACATTCCAATTTTAAACAAGTTTTAGCATATTCTTACTTCCTTCAACACCCCCCCCCCAAAGAACTTATATACATCCTGTATCTCCAGCCTATATCCAAGATCCATACACTTGTTTGAAAAATGAATGAGACATTCAGTGACAGTTCACTCAAATAATTGTTAACCCTATCCTAATCCAGCTGTACACATTTTGGGGGGCGTTTCTAATCCTAGGAGTTATGAAAACAGGGCCTTTCCCGTGGCACATACCCATTACAATCTGCATGGGAGTACCCCCCCCCCCGGGGGGGGGGGGGGGTTGAAGGAGCCAGAGTTGGCACTTAGGCGGCAGCAGGGGCCACAACCACAGGACCTAAAGGCCCTTTAGCACACTGCAGCTAGACACCACTGCAGACTTATTGGCACTGTCTCTGGTGCTCCGAGATGGGCATTTGATGCAAAGTCCCTGATCCATGAGCTCAGGGAATCAGCCGGGGTTCCAAGATGCCCGGTTGAGGACCTAAATGTACCCATCATGGCTTCTCCAGGACTGCCTTGGGTTCTGAGCGTTCAGAATGAAAGGTCCGGGTGGTGCTTTGCCTGCCTCTTTGGATGGGAGTCCGAAGTGGCCAGCACAGAACGGATGGCCAGCTGCTGGACCAGGTGCATTTGCAACTGTTGGTTCTTGCCTCCAAGGCTGGCGAAGGTCTTGGAGCTAAGAACCCTCAGGTTGTTACCTAAGGTAGAGCAAAGCCCTCGGCCCTCACAAGCAAATCCTTTGCAGTCTGACTTGCAACTATGCCGCCTCTTCTTCCTATTTCCCGGGGTGTGTGTGTGTGTTCAGGTGAAGGAGTAGCAACTGCCTGAGTCTGCAGGTGAGCCACTCAAGTTTGCTTTCGCTTCTCTAGTAGCATCGCTGGAGGAGAAGACTCGGCGGAGTTGATGGTCCAGTGTTTAGCAGCACACTTACACCTAGCCCTCTCGCCCTTCCTCTGGGGCTACTCATAGAGCAGCCACTTGTTGTCTTAACCCCTAACACAAAACCTGCATGTACATATTCTGTCCAGAACACACACAGCCAAGTTGTTGCCAACAACTGAAACAGTGTCCATGCTCATCCTGGCTAGGCTGCCATGAAATGGTTCTGTGACTCCATTTCTGCTCTCTACCTAACAAGGGAGAAAGTGAAGTGGTCTTAGACTCAAAACCCACAGCATGCTGCCAAGCAGCGATTGCCTCACTGTCACTATCCTCCCTCTGTCTGCAATTTGACCTGGCAGAAGCCATCCCGGAAAACATCGGTTTTGAGTCAAGACCAGCCCTACCCTTATGAAAAAAGGGCTTGCTGATAAGTGTTCCTGTTAACTAGCAGATCCTATAAAAAACTCATCAAGAAATAGCAAAAAATTGCAGCACCACCTAGTGAACAAATTAAGAACTAGGAGCCCCTAGGATTGGGTGAGCCATTTGGGAGATTTTTTAAGAATTGTCAAAAAAAAAATTTAAAAAAAAATAAATAAATAAAATAAAACCAAGTCATTAGAGCATGACCATTTGAATCAAGTTGGTAGAGACTCACCCAAGGTACATTGCCACCAAGTTTAAAGTGAATCTGGTTGATGGTTCCAGAGAAGAAGTCGAAAATAGGAATTAGCATAAGAATGCCCATTGACTTAACATAATACATAGGAATCAATAGGAAAGGTGCATTAACCAATAAGTACCTGAATTGAAAAATTGTTAAAAATCAGGAATCCACTGCCACCTAGTGAACAGTATTCTTTGACCCTTCCACATGGAACATATCCACCAAGTTTCAGCTTAATCAGAGTGACGGTTCTGGAGAAGAAGTCAAAAATAGCTACAACAACAACAAAATAAATAAAATAAAATAAACAAACAAACAAATAAATAAATAAATAAATAAATAAATAAATAAATAAATAAAATAATTAGAAAATAGCAAAAAAAATAAAAAAAAATTGCAGTTTCACCTAGTGAACAAATTAAGAATTAGGAGTCCCCTAGGACTGGGTGAGCCATTTCAGAGAACAAGATTTGCTAAGGTTTATTCAAAATAATTCTTATAATATCCAAAAATCACTGGAGCATGACCATTTGAACAAAATTGGTCGAAACTGACCAAAGGTAGATTCCCACAAGGTTTAAAGAGGGTCTGGACACCAGTTTTGGAGAAGTTAAAAATGTGAATTGTGGATGGATGGACAGACTCCCTCCCAGGTACTTGTGCAAATTGTGACTTGTGGGGTGACAGATGGGAACGTGATTTTTATTTTTATTTTATTTTTTTATTATGAACCATTTGCACGCCTCAAAGTTGATAACCAAAATGGCCGACTCTTTGTAACATGAAGTGCTTCCCAGATGGCACTGATGGTGTTCAGTGTAGAGCGTCCATCCGTCTGCTCTCCCAAGAGTGTACTTGTGGGGTGATCCCCTCAAGTACAGTGGTCCTTATGGATACATTTCCCACTTCTTCTGTCTATCCATATTTTTTTATCTAGAGACAGGTTATCCATTGTGGGTGCATTTTTTTTTTAATTACACAAGGAAATGGAAATGACCATGAAGCATTTTAAACACCATTCACTTGTGGGGATCACCCCAGAAGTGGCAATTTTCCCCAAGAGTTGATCATGTACTCCCCGATCACCCCCACAAGTATACTCTAGGGGGTGGACAAACGGACCACTGAGCCTCTTAAAAGCTTAGCTGACTGACAAGTCAGCTGAGCTAAAAACATAAAAACATCACATAATGCATAATCTGTTTATTTTATTTAATGAAAACTGACAATTAACTGGTTTTCCACTGTTATTTGGATGGACCACTGAGCCTCAACAGCTTAGCTGACTGAGCTAAAAACAAGAAAACATCACATGTTGCATAATCTGTTTCTTTTATTCAATGAAAACTGACAATAAATTTGCTGGTTTTCCACTGTTATTTTGAGAATATCATACCTGTGCAAGGGCAGTTAATGGGATTGGCATTATCAACATTGTGTCAAAAAGTAAGACAAAAACTTGTCCATTATAATTCAAAATCAAATTGCTTGCAAACACATACATATGCTCATATATTTGTGTATTTCCATGATATGCATTTTTGAAGTACATATCTCATCCAAGCCATTTGTTAAATTACAGTTGGTGGAAGGATTGAACCTAGACTATCTTGTGCACTTGAGACACGTAGTGAGCATGACAGTCACATCAAACAACAAACGCATTGAGATTTTTGTTTTCCACAAAGAATGAAACAAAAGGCAAAATCAATAGATAATATTGCAGTTGATTTTTAACAGTCATTATATACATGAGGAAGAAACCTTAGTAGTCCTTTTTGACAAAGATCCCCATTCGCTCAACAGCAACATAAAAAGTGTTGGTTACAAATAAAACAAGAGGATCATGATTATCATGTGCTCTGCTGACTGGTATATGCTTTTACAGTATAGCAACACATGAATTGTAGTCTGTATACCTTGACCCCAGGTGACCCTATGCCCAATATAAAAAGAATTGACCAAGTAATTCTTGAGATTATTTCTTTTTTTTTCTCCAAAAATCTATTGAAAATTTCATAAAAATAGAAAAATTATTGCATCATCTCCTTTGCAAACTTGGTAGAGGTCCACCTCAGGAACATCCAATGTAAAATCAAAACATTTCAAGCACTCCCTTTTTTAGAAGAAGTCCATAATGTAAATATAATAGCCAAATTATACTATACAGTGGTAACACTTCCCCTTGCCAAAGTTTGATTTCCCATAAATTCATCAAAAATTAATATATCCTTTTCATTTTCACACACTTTCATTGTCTAAAGTCAAACTATACAATGTTGAAATTTTAATCAATTCTGTTCACCCATTCTGGAGAAGAAGTCACAAACAGCCTTAACACAGAAAAATTAATAAAAAATAGGACCACCTGTTGGCCAAAATAAGAACTAGGTAACTCCAGGTCACCCTATGTAAAATTTCAAAGCAATTGGACATGTTGTGTTTGAGATGAAGATTTTTTTTTTTTCAAAAAATTAATTAAAAAGTTCATAAAAATAGAAAAATCATTGCATCATCATCACCTTCCCAAACTTGATAGAGGTCCACCTGGGGAACATCCAAGTGCAAAATCAAAACATTCCATGCAGTGGTTTTTGAGTTGAAATCAAAAATGTAAAAAATTTAACAAAGGACGTCTCCTTTGAAACTTAAAAGCTTCATACACTATTCCATAACACTGACACTGGTATACACAGGTAAATAGTAATACGATTTTTAGCACCATAAAGTTGACTAGAGGTGTCATTAGGTAAAGTGTACTAAGGTATTTGCTGGAAGCCACCTCTTCCACCATACTGGATGATGGTTGAAATGAAAGAAATCCTGCAAAAAGTGAGTATGATCATGATTTTCCGACTTAAGACAGACTAGAAAAAATTCTCTAGGTGGGTTAAGTATACTTTACCCTGGGTACTTTCCCTCTTACCACTCTAAACACTTTGAGGACTACACTTTGTCATTTCAAGCTCCATCTTGACATAGTTTGACTAATGTTCTTGAGTCAGTGTTGTATTTTTTAGGTATTTGGTTATATCTCTGGAAACTTTTCAACAGAGTTTTGTGTACTTGTTGTTTTTTATAACCTTTGCGTTGTAGTTTTTGCAACAAAGTTCTGACTCTAATAACAAAATCACTAAAAAGTGTGGTGTTTCCAACAATACGTATCACTTGTCCGACACAAACTCCATATTCTTGTTTCTCTGGAATTTTCCTGTCAGATCAGGGTAGGAGATAATATCAAATTTGAAATGGCCTCTCTTGTCAAATATTTTCGTTACATACTGGTTGTTCTTTATTTCTATATCCAGATCAAGAAAAGTAGCTTTTGTGTCACTTTCATTTTCCAGATATAATATTAGTTCTTTGGGATATATGCTTTTCCAATTTCCCTTTACTTCATCTCCATTGTTTAAAGCAAACAGGTCATCTATAAATCTTCTTGTGTGAGAATATGATCTTCTTGCAGCTGTAAAATTTGTTTTTGCCAATTCCTCCATCCATTTTGTTTCATATTAATGTAAATAAAGGTTGGACGGACAGATGACGTCAGACACAAACGGATTCCAATACCTATACTGACTGAGAAGTCAGCAGAGCTAACAAACACGTAATTAAGTGTGGCAATTTCTACCTGATGATAATCTTGTTAACTAAGTGGCAGTCCTGATCAACCACGTATCAGCTGCTCCTGTTTATAAATGACACACAATGGTCTCATCTGCCCACCAGTACCCATACATCAACTAAATATCTGCTCCATACATGAATGATGTATCCTTTTCTCAACAGCAATCATACCTCAACTAGATATCTGCAATTACCAAAACATGAATGTTGTATCCTCTCAACAGTAGTACCAGTGATCATACTTCAGCTGGACATTTGCGATTGTCCTATGTGTATATAGAAAGACAAAGCAAGGCCAGAAAAGTTGGCATGCTTTCTGCAGTAGTTTTGTGTGATGTGTTTCATCTTACCTCAAACTCCTCAACAATTGCACAACCGAAAAGCTAGTGTGAGGCCTTTTTATTAAGCTAGGGAACGTTGCTGGTCAGTGTCACATGCATGACATCTCTGTCATGATCCTGGCACTTGCCTTGAACTAGCAGCTTGACTGTATGTCTCAAATTCATCACGGGTTGCCAGAAATTATGTAGATCTTATTCTGCTCATGCACCAGTTCAAACTGCAGTATGGTCACAAAGAACATTAATCTATGCAACCATAATCGGAAAAGAATTTCTGTTAAAAGTGACATATTATTTGTCCAGATCCTTTTGAGTAATAGTATGCAGTATTATAATATTTAATAATAATAATAATAATAATAATAATAATAATAATAATAATAATAATAATAATAATAATAATAATAATAATAATAATAATAATAATAATAATAATAATAATAATAATAATAATAATAATAATAATAATACAGTAGCTCTCCGCTTGTCTGCCGCGGTCCTGTGCCACTCTGTGACACAGGTGGCCTAGGGTTGAAAAAAAATATAAAAAATCCATCCCACACACACCCTATCCCCGCCTCTAAGGCTCAGGCTTTTCCCATGGGAGCCACCATGGGAGCCCTTATAAGGGCTAACACCATTCCCATTCTCTCCCCTCCCTGTACACTGGGATTCTAATTTAACCTGCTGCCTTCTAACTCTATTATTTCATTCCTTTTCTCCCAGCATCCTACCAGGTAGTCCTGTACATTTTTATTACCTTTCCTGCCTCCCAGAAAGCCACCTTTCAAACCTAAAATCCATGCTATACGTTCCTCTTCCTCTAAACACTGAACCTCCTCTAAATCCTTGTAATTGTAATCTTCCCTGTGCAACTTTTTGAAAAAATCTTCCCTTATCTCTCTATATGCATCGGACCACAACAGCCAATGATCCACTGTCTCATCAGTGGATCATTAATGAGAGCTGTTGGGTGCAGCTTTTTTCTGTAAATCCTCAGGGATTTGCACAATGAACTTAACAGATGTGTTACACCAATATAAATGATGTAGAATCTGTCTTCAGCGATGATTATACAAACTGTCAATGCTGCTGATGTGTGGTGTGGTACAGGGTGTATGATGGGTAGTAAAAGGCGTGTGATGAAGTGGCATCTCAAGCCAGTGAATAAAAGGCAGGTGCATCTTCTTTGAGACAAAGTCTTGCTTTAGTGTCCCCATCAAGTCCAGTTAAAAAATATTTCTGCTGTGGCAGCCTGCATATTTATGCAGATGAATCTTTTTTAAACTAAAAAATTATTTTTCTTGGTTTTATTTCTTATTGAAATGAAACAACATTCAACAGATTGATAAAGCTGCCATGAAAAAAAGCAAGTCTCTACCAATGTATGTTACTGTTCTTCACTGCAAATGTATGCAAACAAAAACTGTGGTACATAGTCTTTATTAAACCCACAGAATTGGTACCTTGAGCTTCTGTTCCTGTGGCATATTGATCCGTGGCTAAAGGTCCCTAAATGACTGAAGCACCTTCAGTCACTGATTTTTATGTCCACTGTGTTGATACAAATGTAACAGAAATATTCCTTCTGTCCACACAGAAGCCTCTCAAGATCTGGAACAAAAATATTCAAATAAAACACTAATAAATTAAATTGTGACAAGAAGACAGTAACAAAAGCTCATCTTCCACTAACTTTGTCTTTGATTCAAGTGAAAGATTAAAACTACTTTCATGTTATGGTTAATTTTTTATTTTCCCCACATATAAATAAGCTTAAATTTTTGTATTATCAGCTGAAAAAGTGTAACAAATGTGGTAACAGTAATGCAGCCTACAGCTTAGAAACATAAAAGCACCATATCAGAACTATGGAAAACTGACTCAAAGGACAAGTTACATAACAAAATGTTTCTGATTGAAGTGAATGACAATTTGTAATGTTTTACACTTCCAGCTCCTACATTTCTCTTCATTTCTTACCTATTTAGTCAGCACAAATATTATCGTTTGCTTACATAGCATTAAAAGCATGACACTATAACAAAGCTCAAACAAAAGACCAAGAACTTCTGGTTAATCTTGACAATCACATCTTGCCAATGTGAATACAGGAAAATGTATTCTGGAAGTTGAGGTGATGTTAACATACATCTTTTACACTGTTCCAGCAATTCACATGTTCAGTGCTTTGTCTTTTTACCATTGTCCGGTAGGAATGGGACGGAGTCAATGGCTTTACTTGAAGCGAGGTGAGTGCAATGCACCAAATCATGCCAAGGAAAGCTATTGGTGTGGGGCATGCCATCATGAGAGCCCTTACAAATCTCAGCAAAAATGTTCTGAGTTAACTCATTCCATACTGATCCCGTCTTTTCCCGCCAAAATGTTAATGTCGTCTGCTTATCTGATTTTGACAAATCTTGCACAGTTTGTAAAAATTTTGAATAAAGATTGAATGAGAGACCATTTAGGCTTGTATGGAGTAAGTCAACAGCTTTCCTGGGTGCACTCTAAGATTACTACAGGTTTGGCTGGAATAGGCGTTTTGCGTTTCACCAGGTCAGGTATTAGTTGGAATATTCGGCTTTTTGAAGTTTTTCCACTGCCTGTTGGTAAAATTACAAAAGTGTCTTTCTTCTCAACAATAACATTAAATAATGCTTGCTCCTGGTGTTTGGTCGCCTGATAATTTACTCCCATCTCTTGCCAACAATCCTCAAGAACTTCCCGGAATTTTTTCTCATCCATTTTTCACTTTTTTCCCGTGACACTGACGCTGTTCGTAGGCGGCTAATTTAGTAATTACAACTGGGCTGAGTGCGTAACACAGTTGCCGTACATGGCAGAACAGTAGCTGGATCAGGGGTCACATTAAGCTTGCGTCCTGCGTCATAGACGCTAAAAATAAAGAAATGACGCCTGGAAATTAATAAAACATTGTCATTTTGCGTCTCTGTGGACGTGCGCACAAAAACGCGATGAATTTTTGAAAGATACAACTGCAAAAATTACCCCAAGCGGTCACGGTGTTTTGTATCGACCATTATCAATCTCGTGATTATTTATTATACTGATGGAATCCTCTGATGTTCGTCTTTCTATGTAACAAGCTCTGTTATTTGCTAAGAAAAAATATTCGTGGGGTATCCCTCCAAAAATTTGCCAGAATGGGAATGGATGGACGTCACTTCACCTCATTATAAATGCTGAGAGCACTTCCAGGCTCCTCATTGGGTGGATTTGATCACGTGCCGCTCACTGTCCAATCAAATTCGTTGTTCCCCATGTGCTGGTCTCATGTCCGCAATGTTGGGAAGGTACAAGTCGTATCACGCAAAGATTATTAGACTAAGATGTTAAATTTTCAAATCACATTTTCACCAAGAAGAGTTCCATCGAAAAAATCTAGACCCAGATAAAGGCACGAGTGAAAATTCATTACGGACGGCAAGGAAAATACGCAGATTAGTCATCGCAAGGTTACACGTGGACGAAGCGAAATTTTGCATTAGCCGGCCCAACAGCGTGACACGATGTTGTTCATCACTGTCTCCGTTGGTTCACGTGGTTATTGGTGTTTTTGAAACAAAATTTGGTTGTTTTGATTTCATTGAAATGTTTGAATGGAACAAATTTGTAGGAATTTTAAAAAAATTATGATCGAAGGCCGGAAAAATGTGTAGCGGAAAACCATGCCTGGGTGCATGCCCGTGACAGGCTGTGTATACTATTACTATTTAGCTTGTGTGTTGCACGGCTTGTGGGCCTGCCGTTTTGCTTGGCGAATTAATTGACCGCAATTAAGATCAGACTCTTAACACCGCCTACGGTATCAAATTTTTCAGGTATATTGAAATAGAAAGTGCACAGAAATATACATCATATAATTTCTGACAATTTCGTCACGTGGAATCAATCGCAAAAATAACAGAGCCCAGGCATGCTCAATCACGCATGCCGCTTGTTGTGCAAGCGAGTTAAAAAACTGTCCGGTGGCACACGGTGAACAACACCAGATACTGGCACAGTGGCAGCGTGCAGGGCTTAAACCCCATTCACAACCAATTTTTTGGTACACCAGGGATGTGCTATACAGACTTAGTCGTAATAGCAGGTTCCTGGGTAGATTGAATCCACCCTTGGTACCGTCAACAACTTTTAAACCCTTTTACATCAAGTTTGCATATTGGTAACTTTTTATTCAATCTTAAATTTTATAATAATGAGTTACCTACGTGAGCATACAGACCCTATGTTATGTTCGTTTCTAGGCTTAAGTTACATGCATGTTTTATATATTTATCATTGTGATATATGTTAATTATACCAAATAAAATCAATTAATCAAATTACATCAAATGAAGACCAGTTTGCACAATTTCAGACTGGACCCATAGATTCAGTTCATGGACCCACTATTTTTCCTGAAAATGGAGAAAGATGGGTCCAACGGACCCACACTGAAAAATCCTTAATGTGACCCCTGCTGGATATCACACAGCAGAGCTGTTAATCCCGTTACCCCCATTATGTTGTTCGCACCTTCCCAGCAGGTGAACCCAAACAGTTAATTGAGCGGCGTGTGGTCAATACCCACTGGGCCGTGCAATAGCCTAGAAACAAAATGGCGCTCACAGAGTCACTATCCCACAATCCACTGCGCGCATCCCCACACCTGGCCACTCGCTGGCTGCGATGCCAGGACGGCGCTGCCTGCTTCCAGACAGTGACGCTGCCAAAGAAAGGCAGACGTTCGCTGGGGGGTAGTAGACCGCCAAGAACGGATGTTTAGCAGGCAAAATGGGGAAGTGTTTCATGAGAAATTCAGTTTGCCAGAGAACTTGACTGGTTTCTAACCTGTGGTTGCAGGCAAAAAAACAGGATTTAGTGCAGACTTTGATGTACTCCCATGTGTTATTTATGATAATTAATCTGATAAGAGAAGCAATTAACACCAGTAATGCATGCTGTTAACATTGTATATGTTTAAAAGAGAAAGTTGTTCCCTCTGATGGTCATGGCGGAGAAGAGTTCTTGTTTACACTTACATCAGTTTGCATTTATTCATCACTGTTTACACATGACATAAAAGGGAGTATCCACAAAATTTTACTTATAGGGCAGGTCATAATTAGCTCTGAAGTATGTATTTGCCCCAATGCACAACCGAATACACAAAAATTTGGAGGGCTAGAGCTGTGTATTCCCATTGGTTTGCATGTTAAAGTAACCTTAAATAAACTGGTCACTTTAGTAGCTGTGGTTATATGATTTTTGTGAGGTATTTAGTTATGCATCTAGATTTACTGTACGAAATTTAGTGTCTTTATGTGCAGGTGTTTTCAAGTTATTAAGTTGCAAATTACAATGTAAAGTAATGGGAATACACAACCTTAGCCCTCCAGTGACTGCAGTGCCCTCTCTTGGACAGGGCTAGAACCTTTTGTCTTTGCCTATTGGTTTCGGTTCCTAGGGGCTGGAATCCAACATGTTTGCACCAACCATCGTAATTCTAACACCAGTGGTACCAATTCTGTCAAATCTTGATCACACAAGCACATAGTGATGATTAGCAATTATGTTGTGTGCAGCCATATTTGCACACTTCTCTGGAATCACTTTGACTTCAGTGATTTTCCTACTGGGACAGCTCTCGTTATTTTCTATTGTGTGTTATAATTAGTCCTATGACTGATCACCTTGTCACCCCTTCTGTGGACCAGAGTTCTGTGTCAGGATATCTGACATGTTCTAGCATGTCTGTACATCAAGCTTTATGCTGCTCATCTGGTCACAGACTACATGGCTCTTCCTGCCCTGTAATATCCATGCCACATTGTGATACTCATGACACCAAGTCACTTCTCAAGCTCAACTGGCCAACCATAAAAGCCTTGGTAGTGTGACTGGATGGCTCACCAAGTCATCATGGGCTTCAACCTTATTTATTGGAAACAAGGTACCCATAAACACCTTTGAGTGCTTTTCCCCTCTGATTGGATGAATGCTTCAATCAAAGAACCTGTTCTCAGTTCTCTGCAACACGGAGATCACATAATCCATAAACTGCGGTCAGAGAAATTTCATCCTAAATTGGTCACTTCTCAAGCTCAACTGGCCAACCATAAAAGCCTTGGTAGTGTGACTGGATGGCTCACCAAGTCATCATGGGCTTCAACCTTATTTATTGGAAACAAGGTACCCACCCATAAACACTTTTGAGTGCTTTTCCCTTCTGATTGGATGAATGCTTCAATCAAAGAACCTGTTCTCAGTTCTCTGCAACACTGAGATCACATAATCCATAAACTGCGGTCAGAGAAATTTAATCCTAAATTGGAACTGGTATCCTTTTTCCGGCAATGTATTTGGTCAGATTGCCACAGGGTCAATCCCTCTCCCTTGCGCTAGATGTTGAACTATGTCTTCCAAAGTATTCATCAGCCAATAAGAAGTCTAACTTGCTGGTCCCACTGATGCACTGTGTTCATCAGCCAATCAGAAGCCTTGCTTGCTGGTCTCTGCTGATCTACTGTGTTAATCGGCCAATCAGAAGTCGAGCTTGTTGGTCCCTGCTGATCCACTGCCACATCCAATGCTGCCTGGTCTAGTATGAGGATCTTCCTCTGAACGACTTGCTGTGTCTGATAACTCAGGTGGCAAATGTAATTTCTGGAGGAAAAGACAGTCTGCATTATATGATTTTATGGTGTTCTAAATGCATTTTGAGTACTTTCAACCACATAGAAATAGGTGTATTTTTTTCATTGAAATAGAACACTCATCAACTTTGCTGAACTTCATAACCCAGCATGATGATCAATAAATCATGAGAGCATTGTACAAAATTATATATGCATAAAAAAATTACTTCCTATAAAACATTACGTATCACTGATTTTATGAAACTTACTATAAATTTACATATAATTTACTCCCAATTACCCCACAACCCCCTCCCCCAAAAAATAAAAACAAGAAAAAGAAGAACATAAATACATAATGACATAACAAAAACATGAACTTGCCTCGATAGTGAACTTCTTCCTTCTTAGCTTGAAAGCCAAATCAAGGGTGTCAGGCATATGAGACAGTAAGGAGTTAAGTCTGGGCAGTTGTTGGATGTTAAACAAACCTGAAACAGATAAAATGATAGTAGTGATATATAACTTTTTATTCTGTTTATATTTGGCATCTTGTACTAATGGAAAAACCTGTTTAATGTCTGTGTAATAATATTGTAAGCAAACTAATTTAAATGTGGAATAAGATAATATTCATTGAATTTAATTGTACAAACATCCAGGTTGGTCCCCAGAATTCATAATTCTATTTGTTCCCAATGGCCAGAAAAAGTGTGGTAGGCAGTAAATTGGAAGAATATGGTACTTTTAAAAGAACTCAAACTCAAACTCAAACTCAAAACTCATTTATTTTAGCCAATCAATACAATGATGATTTCAATATTGAGATATATGTACATAATGATGAAAAAATTGATGTGGCTAGGGGGACTCCTATTAAGACAAATACATGTCGCTCTCATAGGAGCCACCTTTAAGTCTTAAACATTTGAAACAATATAGATGGCAGTTACTTTAACAATAAATGTCGAAATAAACTTCAAGATATAATACAGTTTACACACACAACATGGGTGGGAAAATATAATTGTTAATTATTTTGACAAACATAGCAGTTATATATATTACAACTCTGTTCATAATTATTCAAAAAAATATCTTTAATATACTAGGAAAACCCTTGTAAACTATGAGTATGTATTTTCCTTATAACATTCTTATCTGTTTGATTCACTGTGACTGGAATATCATAGTTTAAACTCTGTTTTGCAAATATTTTATTGACTATTAATAAAAAGGTTATCACAATCTCTGTTGTTATAGTTGTTTATTTCATTTATTGGGATGAATTGAAAAGAGAGTAATCTTATGGGTAGATCATTATGGATAAATTTATAATAGAATTTTAATTTAGCTGATGTTAAAATGTCTTGAATTTTTAAAAGTTTGAGAGCTTTCAAAATTGGTTCTGAATGTGCATTGTATTTACTACAATTTATACAGCGTACTGCTTTTTTCTGAAGTTAAAAGAAGATAAGAGTCAATGCACATGAGCCACCAGATGGTACCACTATGTATAGGCCCCTGTTCACATCACAACTTATATCATCATGCCTGACGCACTTAAATCACTAGGTGGCATCACTCAAGAAAGTTTGACTTAAACATGTATCCTCTTTGCAGCAGCCTATGTTGAAGTTAAAGACTTGTCACTTGGCTTATGCTGTATGTAGGGTACATGAACACGCTTTTGAAATTACTGTGAAGCAAGCTGTTCATATGCATGTAAATATACTCTTCTCAAAAACAGAATTACATAATTCATATGTGATTAATCTACCCTTTCCCTGTATGAGCTAAAGGTACCTTATGAATGATGACAAGGTACTCTTTACCTGTTTTTTGTTTTTGTTTTTCTCATTAAGCCAAATCAAAACTGACTGCATATTCAACATCAACTGCTTCAATTAATTTTAAGTCAAGCACAAATGAAAAATATTTTGCATTAAAACTATGGATGAGGTTTATCACAGCGGCATGCACTAGGTCAACAGCTTCAGTTGACAGTTGACAGTTGAAAGCTTTATTTGGTCTAAAACTTCAGTACATCAGTAATATACATAGTACAATATACTCATGTTTAAACCGGGAGACCTGCACTAAGATTCTGAAGAATCGCTATCATGCAGGCCACCCTAGAGTTAATTAATGTTAACTGCTATACATACATACGCTGTTGGCTGAAGGAATAAAAAGTTTTATACAATTGTTAGACCAAGTGATGATAATACATACATGTGGTTACTAAGGTAAATTATTAATTAATGTTACTGATACAGATATAACAATTGACAATATTGCAGTTGGTTTCATAGTTATTAATGATGTACTTCTTTGCATATTGAGTAAAACCTTTGAAGGAATGAGTAAGGATTTTTGACATGACAATTTCAGGTAAGTAGTTTTCATTGATTAGGTCAGGTATTATGTATCTAATACACAAACGACTAATTTTAGTATTAGTGACTATGATTGGTATGGTTGGGGTTAAAGTGGGGATATTATGTACTGTTTCATCGTATCTTCGTGGGGCGGAAGCAACCCTTCTTGGTCTGTCAGTCTGCTGTGCTAGATTATTGTTGAATAAGTTATTAAAATAACTTGGTAACATATTATTTTCATATTTGAAATACAGTTTCATGCAGGATAATTTGAAAATGTCTGTAACTTTAAGTAAGCCAAGGCTTTTAAAGATCGGTGATGTATGTGCGTTGTATTTGCTTTTGCTAATTAGTCTTACTGCTTTCTTTTGCAGCTTGATGAGTCTACTACATGAGTGAAAACCCCAGGCTGTAATTCCATAATTCAAGTGTGAAAGGAATAAAGCGTTATAAATTATTTGTAGAATGCATTCAGGTAGTAAATTCTTCAATTTAGCTAGTATACCACATGTCCGTGATAATTTGTTAGATATAAGAGTGACATGGTTATTCCAAGTAAGACTGTGGTCAATTAAGACCCCCAAGAATTTAAAACTTTTTACTCTCTCTACTTGTTGATTGTTAATTTTAATGTTTGGTATTTGTTCATGGGATAATTGTTTCTGTTTTGTATGGAAGATCATAAATTTAGTTTTATCAACATTCAAAGATAGTTTATTCACAGCTAGCCAGTCACTAACTTTAGTTAATTTTTTATTTACATTATCTGAAAATGAAGAGTGTGATGATGTATCACCTGTGAAATTACATATTGTACTTAACAAGTTAGTGTCATCAGCGTACATGATTGAGATAAAGTTACTGGCTGTGTGTAGGTCGTTTATATATATTAGGAATAGAAGTGGGCCCAGGATTGAGCCTTGAGGCACTCCAGTGGAGATTTTCTGTAATGGTGATTTGATGTTTTCAATTTCAACATACTGGATTCTATTACTTAGGTAGCTACTGAACCACTGAAGCTCTGTATGTAGGATTCCGTAATGTTCAAGTTTTTTAAGAAGTATATTGTGGTCTATAGTGTCAAAGGCTTTGGAAAGGTCCAAAAAGACAGCAATTGGAATTTTGTTTTCGTCAAGATTAGCCTTTAGTCTATCTATGAGTTCTAGTACTGCTGTTTCCGTTGAGTGATTTTTTCTAAAGCCATATTGATGATTATAGAATAACATATTATCCGTAAAGTATTGAAAGAGTTGAGTATGGACCACACGTTCGAAAACTTTGGAGATAGATGGTAGAAGAGATATGGGTCTGTAATTGTTGAAATCATGTTGATCATCTTTTTTGAAAATTGGTTTTACTTTGGCTATTTTTAATTTGTTAGGGAAGATACCATTTTTTAATGATTGGTTTATGATAGCTGTTAGAGGTTTACTTAAGGCCTCTGAGGAGAGTTTCAGAAGTATGAGGGATATATTGTCTGCTCCACTTTTTTGGGGGTTTAGTTTAGATATTACAGTCTTTATATGATCGTCATCCACATATGTGAAATGAAAAGTAGAATTTGTATTTGTGTTTTGTAAATAGGATTGGAAAGCTTTTTTCCCTTCAGTGTTTATTTTCTTTGCCAATGTTGGCCCAATATTGACAAAAAAATCATTAAATTTTGCTGCAATTTCCTGTGTGTCTGTTATTTGTTTATTGTTGATATTAAAATATTTGGGAAATTCTTTATAAGTGTTAGACTTATTTAGGACATCTTTTATGGTTTTCCATGTATTTTTGATATCATCTTTATATTTATTAAATTCTGCCAGATAATATGCAGATTTTGCCCTACGAATCATCGATCTGACTTCACAACTACACTCTTGGAGCCTTCTAGACAGATCGTTATACCTTTCATTTTCTTGTGTAATAGAGTGAACTTTCTTGTAGAGCATATCTCTATGTTTAATTTTGTTTAAGATGTCTTGAGTGATCCATTTTGTTTTCTTATGTTTGTATTTGTTGAATTTTTTCTTTTTTAAAGGAAAGTGCTTGTTAATCATATCATCTAGTTTGATTGAGAATTTCTGATCATAAGTTATTTGCGGATCTGCATTTATATTATTATCAAAAATGGAATCCCAGTTTGTGTTGTGTAAATCTTCAAGGAAATCACGAGTAGCATTACCTGTGAAAGCTCTAAATTGGATTTGCTTTTTATTGATATGATTAACATTTGTATTAAAATTTATAGCTGACATTGTGGGCAAGTGATCTGATAGTTTATGAACTAGGATTCCCGTTTGAACAGGATTGCACGAATTTGAGTTTTTACTAAAAATGTTATCAATTAATGTGGCATTCCGTTTAGATAATCTGGTTGGTAGTAAAATATTTGGCAGCATGTTATGTTCAGTAATAAAGTCATAAAATTCTTGATACTTTCCATTTATGTTTACTTTCAGTAGATCAATGTTAAAGTCCCCAGCGAGTATGAAATTATGATTCTGGTGATCAAGGTTATTAATTACTGGACAGAATTCCTGCAGGAAGGACTCAATGGCTCTATGGTTATTGTTTCCTTTCGGGGGTCGATATATATTCCCTAATTTTATCTGATTTTTATTACTGTCTTCAATGTCAATAAATAGACCTTCCCAGTATTGAAATTTATTGTAATTCTCTTGTTTTTTAACACTTATATTATTTCTTACATATGTGATTAGGCCCCCCTTTTTGGAGCATTCATTATTGCTATATTGTGAATACATATTGTAATGTTGTAGTTCAAATTGTTTGGGGTCATGAGTTTCATTAAGCCATGCCTCTTGTATACATATTACACTGAAGAAGGTATCAGTTTCAGCTAGGCTGTCTATTAGAACTTTGAACTCATCGAATTTTGCATTCATTGACTCAATGTTGAGGCTGAGAATTGTTAATATGTTTTTGTGTCTAGTTAGAAACACCTTCAGATCCTCAACATTGAGATATTTTGTTTTTGCACCTGGATACTGAATTTCAAAAGAATCTAGATTTATATACCTGGACAAATCATTTTCATCCACCCCACCTTTGTTTCTTAAGAACTCTTCACTTGGGATGGGCATTTATGACTTAAAATTTAAGAATAGTTTACTTTAAAACTGTACTCTGTGACATTCTTGTCCCCAACAACAGTCCTGGGAGATAGTCCAAAAGTGCAAAGTTCTCGGTATTCCGGTATAGAAATCTACACACTAGCGATTCATACTTTGACCTGAGATAAAAAAATAACTGCATGAAAGATATTGAAGTATCTTTGTCCATTTCGTGAAAGTCAGCATGAGATTGAAGTTCAGGAATATGAAGAAGAAAGGAACAGAAAAAACAACAGAAGCAGATGAACCACAGTTCATCTATCAGATATGTCATCGTAAATAGTAAGGATAGAGTCAAACCTCAAATCTGTCAGTCATGCTTATCTGTTTGGCAAGTTGATTATTATGCAGACGTGTGCTGTTATTAAATGGAATTTAACACTGTTTAATCAGTAGAAGAAGTTGTTACAAGTTCCGTGACCAGGAAAATCCATCGTGGTACCGGCACCATGTTGTTTATTTGGTGCGGATCTGTAATAGACAAAGGAACTATTTTTGTGGCGGAGAAAGCTGTTTATAAATGATGTGCGTCGGTTATTCTTGACAACGGTAGTTGGGTACGTTCGCCAAGTGAACATACTGAGTTCCATGTTTATTTTCTCGTATTGTTAATGTATTTAGAATTGTCGAAGCCGGGAAGATATTTTGTTAAGTCATTTTTTGATACTAATTCTAGATCAGTCCCGTTCAGTCATTTTATAAAGATCACTCCGTTGAAAGACCATGTCGATTTGATAAGGCCTTCCTGTTTTGCTTTCCTCGCGAGGAAGAAAATCTCCGATTGATCTTTCGTAAGATCCTCGTTTATGAACACATTTTGCATTCCCTTGGGTGACAATTTGGTTCTTTGTAAATAAAGACTTTGCTTATCCCAGTGGGAAGCAAAACTTACAAGTATAGGCCTTGTTTTATCGGTTTGTTTTTTCCCTATTCTCTTCGCAGTGAAAGTGCTGGAGAACTTTACGTCTAGCTTAGTCGCCAGATCCTTTATTCTTTGACTGCTATTCTCATCATCATTTTCGTTTAAACCGTTTATTACAAGGTTATTATGTCTCCCGGTCGTGATCATTTCTCGTTGTGTGACTGATTTAGCTCTTTCTTTGACTAGGAAATCAAGAAGCTCATTATGTTTTTCAACTTCGCTTTCCACATTATTCAGACGGACCCTTACTGGTTTTATTTTCTCGTCCAAGTATGTTTTTAGAGTACTTTCGATTTCAGGAACAAGAGCTTCCTGCAAACTTTTTATTGTGTCTGGACTACTCAAGGCACGTTGAACCGCAAGACTAATTTGGACAGACAAACTACTAAGAGTACTGGTTTCGCCTCCGTCTTACTCATGCGACTCAGTATTGACATTATCCTGTTTACTTCTCTTACGCTTCTTTTTGCGATTTTCTCGAGTCAAATTCTCCTCCGACATCGTCTCTTTTGTCTCCCAAAAGGATTTCTCCCCGATGTATCCTAAGAATATTTCTTCTGAGTCTGAATCTGAATCTAGAATAAATAACTCCGGAATAGAGAAAAAAGAGTCACTCCTTTCAGGGTCACACTCACTATCGACTTCCTCACACGACATGCATCCCATGTGGCAATGTTTATATAACAACTATATATCGATGCGGCTGCCGGCAACTTCAAGAGAGATGATTATAGTTGTTATATACCGCAAACTCTCATCATAATTGATCAAACTTGATCCTCGCACTTAAGTCCACATGTCCACATACTTTTTTCTTCACTCACACAGAATTCTCACATAAACAGACAGATTAAAGGCAGAGCCTAGAATTTTCGGCTGGCATCCATGACGGCGTATGAATACATAATGAACATAATGCTTCATTTGACACAGGTTGACTGCATGGAGCCTGACCTGCATCAAGGAAAGCTGTTGATTCTAGTTTTTTTTTTTAAGGGACAATGGATCAGTTTCTTCACCTAGTTAGGTATATTAACACAGCTGACTCACCATGATAATCCTTGTATGCAGGGTTTTTTTCTTTGTCAGAACCAGCAAAGGACTCTAGATGAATGACTGTATCACAGAATCTTCTTATCCTTGCTGTGAATGCAGTGTCCTGTCATATAAAGTGAAACCAAACATGCTGTGAATGTAATCTATTCTGTACAGTCTGTTGGATAAATTACTAATCAGGCCACAGCTTTGTTGCATAGCCATATGGCAATGCTACACTTGCTGTTTGTAAGCATGAAACATATAATACAATAGTCCCCTTCATAAAACCCTCCCTCTCCCCCCCCCCCCCCCCCCCGAAAAAATATTAAAACGCAATCAAAGATTGCAGGATCCATGCCCCCCTCACCTCATTTATAACCTTGCTAAGCACAAATCTCATTTTGGAATGACTGTAGTCAATAAAAATATGCTATCACTGTGATCCAGATACTTGAGCTAGTGACCTGCATTTGTTTCATGACACACCTTTAGGTCAAGATATATGTGTGTGTCAATTTTCATAAAACTAAGTTAAAAAGTACAGGAATAGCCAGGCACGAATTAACAAGTATGTGTCACTGGGACCCAGATACTTGACCTGGTGACCTACTTTTGGTACATGACACACCCCTTATGTCCAGATGCACCTGTGTGTTAAGTTTCATTATTCTAAGTTGAAGGGCAAGCGAACTATAGCCCAGACATGAATAACAAGACCCAGATACCTGAGCTAGTGACCTACTGTTGTGTCATGACATACTTTTAGGTCAAGATATATGTGTGTGTCAAGTTTCATGAAACTAAGTTAAACAGTAAAAGAATAATAGCCCAGACACTATTTTTGAAGGATATGTCACTATGACCCAGATACTTAACCTGGTGACCTACTTTTGCAACATGACACACCCTTATGTGCGGATGCGTCTGTGTGAAAAGTTTCATTAACCTAAGTTAAGTACTGAACGGATTATAGCTTCGACATGATTTTTCATGAATATTTCATTGTGACCCAGCTACTTAACCTAGTGACCTACTTTTGATACATGACACACCACTTTGTCCAGATGCACCTGTGTGTTAAGTTCCATTAATCTAAGTTGAAGGGCAAGCGAATTACAGCCCAGACATGAACAGCGGAGACCCAGATACTTGAGCTAGTGACCTACTTTTGTGTCATGACACACATTTAGGTCAAGAAATATGTGTATGTCACTTTTCATGAAACTAAGTTAAATAGTAAAGGAATAATAGCCAGACACCATTTTACAAGGATATGTGTACTGTGACCCAGATACTTGACCTAGTAAGCTACTTTTGGTACATGACACACCCTTATGTGCAGATGCACCTGTGTGTAAAGTTTCATTGACCTAACTTGAAGGACAAGCAATTACAGCCTGGACACAAAATGTGGATGGACACACAGACAGATGGATGGACACACGGAAAAAATAATTTCTATATGCCCTTGCTCCAGTAGGAGGGGAGCATAATCATCAGAAATTATATGACATCATAAAAAAGTAGCCTCTCTTTGACCCAGCTGAATGTGGTTTACAGTCAGGATTCATATGGTAAGATATGTTACTTTTAAAAAATATCCAATACAATCATAGGGCCCCTCACAGACTTCATGTAAACATTCACAACTCAGTCAAACATTGTATCAACTCTTGAAGCCACAGACAAACTACACTGTGGAAAAGACTTCCTCTGAATGTTAAAACTAGTACAAATTTAAAAAGAAAATCATATTTCACAAGTTTTAATATCTTCAATCACTTCTTGTATACATGTCCCATCTATAATTATTATGAATTTATAAGAATTTGTACAAGTTTTACTCTACTTGCACATATCACTGTACAAAAACTTAATGCTCATTACCAATACCTCTTGTTATTCTATTGCTTGCTTGTACTTTTCATGAGTTGGATATATAAGCTTTAATAGCTAGCACTCACATGCATTTAATGTAGACAATAAACAAAATGTATCTGTCTAAAACTTACCTATCTCACAAAAAACTTCAAAATTCCATCACTTTTCCAAAAATTCACTGATGTCTGTGTTAAAGTTCCATGACTACCATCTATATTGTAATACAGCCTAGTTTATTTTCAGACTTGCCAACCTCCAAAGTTCCTTTCTGGGACTATGAGGAAGACCTGGCATTTTTACATCTTTGTGTATCATTAAAATTTAAAGGCAATTTGTTATTGTCTACCAAAAAAAGATCAAACAAATTAGATACTCTTTGCTCCACTCTCAGAGATATTGTTTCATTCTTCATACCAAATTCTTCTTCTTTTTTCTTTTACATAAAAAAATTTATCTCCCAGCTTTTCTTAAATTATTTCAAATTCCCTGATCCTCCTTCAGGGATAGCTTGAGGTTTTATCCTGAAATGAAAGAACTTTCCTAATGTGTATCAATCTTGTTTAGCAGACAGCCATACCCTGTGCATGAAGCAGTGGCCTTTGTGGGAGGGGTAGCCTTGAGGATGACCCTTCATGAGGGGACCACTGGACATGTATAAAAAAAAAGTACTTTGCCAAAGTACTACTCTTGGTACAATAAGCCTTACAATCCTTGCTCTCTCTGTAAATGTATTCACAAAATATATGATAGAACAAATAGACAGGAATGGTTGATCATTTAATCTTTATGCACAGAAAAGGTAAATAAGAGAGCAAAAACAGTTGCCTTCAGTCAGTCATTTTTCATGCACACCTTGAGATGCACCATTATATTCTAAGTATTCATTATTGGACTTGACACCCCAGTGTAAGATGTCTACAAATACTTACATGGAAGAGGTGAGTTGGGACAGTGATTACAGCTACAGCAAATGCACTTCTCAGCAATGACCGCAGAGCATAGAGGAATCTGGGCAGGGAGGGCTCAAAGTGTGTACCTGTGGGGTCCAAGCCACCTTCCTCACCCCACTGCGGCGATCCTAGAGAATGTATACCTGAAAGCAGACATAGCAAGATTAATTTTGTTTCTGCCTGTTGAGTTAGTTTTGAGGTAATTTGATGACTAATACAAGTGATAAGGGATCATTATAAGTATTAACCCTTTAACTGACAAACCCAGGATAGTCCCACATGCCAAGAGAAGATAGGGAAAAAAAACAACACATTTTGGAAAATTCAGTAACACAGAAACATGTTGAGTAGTTACCCGCTGAAGACCCTTTAATTTATTTGGGCTGATACAGCCTATGTCAAAATTTTACAGAGGAACGTGTGCAATATAGACAATAGTAATTCCATATGTATACAGGTTAGACAGGGACAGGTTAGCTTATGGAGAGTAAAGAGTTCGAACTGCGGAATAGGATATTGACTACTAGGAAGTGGTTCTGGGCAAAAAGACACAAATACAACACTTTCATTTTAACTTCCTTGATGCTAGGAATTATGTTTGTAAACATTTTGTGTATTTTCAAGGCATTGTGGGCCTCTCCTAGGCATTGTATACAATTTTCAGTTTCTCAACTTCCTGCATCCCTTTCACATGGTTTCTCTGACCGTATAACCTCTTCAGTATGGACAACAACAGATCATGTGACCAGTCATGAATAAAATCCACTCCAGCTGACAGCAACCTCTGGTGAACATCACAAAAACTATTGCACTGCATTGATAATTGATAATGCCACGTTTGGATATATATGTATTCACCAAACTGGTCTACTAAAGTTATAAAATACGTAAATATACCCATAATGACAAATTTTAGCACCAAATGTGAGCTTACCCTGCCGCTACAAGGTACATGGCAGACATGCCAAAACAGTCAACAAGGTACATGACAGACCTGCCAAAACACTCCACAAGGCTCCTACCAGGCAAGTAGTGGTAAAGGTCAGAACATAATTTCAAACACTTGAATTGGGATTCACTGGAAAGGGAATTTTATACAGTTTGGAATTAGTTTATCTCAATAACAAATGTACGTTTCAAAATTTTTTACACAGACTTGAAATAAACACTGTTCCAAAAACATGACACTGTACAGAAATGGAGTTCAGGCCCATAACAAAAATTCTTGTTTATCATCAGTGCCCACCCAATAATTTCTGACCACCCCATTTTTTTTAATACAAAATTGCAGAAGTTTTCATATTTTGATAACAAAGGCAATGTTTTGATATCATTAATAACAAGAGATACACACAAAATATCTTTGGGCAACAAGTACCATTGAGGTCAAAAGATTGAAAAGTATTGATGTAAACATTATATAATTTCAAACATGCACTATCCACACATTTCACATCTAAATATACTTTAACCATTGTGAACTAATTGTTAAATAAACATTAATGTGTGTGACAAAGATATGGTAATTGGTATTTCACATGCCTGTGCACATGTTGGTTTAAATATATTTTTATTTCTGAAAAAAACAAAAAAAAAACAATTGGGAAACAGTGCAATGCCCTTTATTAAGCCCTCTTGTACATAAAGAAAGTGGGAGGAGAAATCAACAAATCACTAGCATAGAAACAAATTTACTAGTAAGGAAGACATCACAGTACAAAAAAGGATAGAGTGGCAATGCCACACGTGTTCTAGAAAAAACAACGATACAGGTCGCCACAGACAGGGAAAGGTATGTTGAAGTACGCCTACTCACCAGGAAACTATACACACACACACACACACACACACACACACATATATATACATCAAATAGTATAATATACTCTTTTATATCCTGCATCAGAGCTATGTGACTGCTTCCAGTCTGCCTGTTGCCCTTATGTAATCATGGACTGAATACAAAATTGTTTCATTTTGCTGAAATGCACATGTTTTGGAGCCATATAATAAAGTTGAAACTGTGAAGGGTGCAAGGGGAATTACTCTGGTTTCTAGTACATTTCTAGCGGTCAAATAAGAGGGACATTCACAAAAATTGTGAAAAGTATCTTTGTTAACATTGCCACAGGCACACATGGGGGTTTCTCTCAGAACCCTCTTGAAGAGGTCAAAGTTCAGCCTGCTGCACCCTATGGACCAATGCGCATGGGATAGAGCAGCCTTCTCTCACTTAGATAGAACAATTCGTTTACTCCTTCTGTATATTGAATCAGTTTCTCCTTGAACTCAGAAAGATCCTCAGAATTTTGTACATCATTAGGTAGATTGTTCCATAAATGTACATTTGAAGGAGAGAAGGACGAATCAAACAGATTTGTTCACAAGCAAAAAAAAAATGACCTCCCTGATCTTACATTATACCTATTTCTCTCCTTGACAGAAATAGGAATAATATTGTGTAAGTATTGTGGAGCATCCTCGTGAATAATTCTGTAAATGTTGAAATAACTTTCAACACATTTTGTACAATTTCGATTTTTTTTCCACAGAATTAGTGCAGACATATAGGGCTTAAAAATGTGTTGGGATCCTGTGCATTCAGGATAGCTTTTTAGTGTCTCAAAATATCAAAAACACCATGCAGTGAATAAATTTAAGTGAGATTAACTCCAGGTATATTCCCATCAAGTTCTAAGAGAATCCAAAGTGCACTTAAGCAGAAACTGAAAACAGGAAAAACATGGATGAATTCCTAACAAAAATTATTCAAAAAAATTCAACCAAGAAATCATACAAAATCAAAAAAAAAAAAAAAAATGACTGGAGCATGACAATTTGAATACATTTGGTAGAGACCTACCCAAGGTAAACCCAAGTTTGAAGTGAAGCTGGCTGACCATTTTGGACCAGAAGTTGGAATGTGAATTATCATTGCAATCCCCATTGACTTACATAGAAATCAATAGGAATGTATGCATTAATATCCACATGTACCCATATCTAAAAATTTCTGTAAAAAATCCAGGATAAGAAGCACCACCATGTACTTAACAATTTTTCTGAACCTCACACAAGATATATTTCTGTCAAGTTTCAGCATAGTCTGACTGATGAATATGAGAAAAAATTTGCAAAAATACAAAAACATCTTTAAAAAATAAGAAAAAATCGGGAAAAAATGCAGCAACACCTATAGAACAAATTGATGTCTAGGGGTTGCCAGTTCTAGTGGCCCCATGCAATTTTGAAGCAATTGGTCAAACAGTTTTCAAAGATTTGTTTCAGATTTTGCCACAAAAGATATAATTCATTAAAAATCACTGAGGCATGACCACTTGCACAAAATTTAAAAACCCACTCAAGGTACTTCCCCACCAAATTGAAGTAGATGTGGTCAACAGTTTGGAGATGAGGTAAAAAATGGGAGTTGTGGACAGCGAGACAACTGACCCTCAAAAAGCTCAGCACTACTGACAATTCAGCTCAGCTAAAATTATTTAAAAAACAATTAACAAACTATTCAAAAATCATTATTCTACAAAATTTTACCACACTATTGTCATGATTGTACCAAAATGATCTGTGACACCCACCAATTCTAAGTATGTTCCTCTGTGGCTGGCTGGTATCAGCTGTGTTGAAGTGGCCCTCTTTTAGACGTCTATGTACTGCAGTCAGAAGCCTTCCATATACACCTTTCATGACACACCCCTTTCCACTGTCAAACATGAACAACAGTTCGTTCATCACAATTCTGCTTGACAAATTTCAAATTTGGACTATCTTAGATCAAGGAGTGTCAACCTGATTGAATATGTTATCATAATTTGATGGCAAATTTAACTTGAAGTAATTCCAGCTACATAAGGCAAACCTAATTTGTCAGTACTTGCACCATGTACATGTAAAACATGACTGAAATTTATTACACTTTAGCTCAAACAATTCAACTTGACATAACACATATTGATGCTGAACAAAATGCATGGAGCAATCTGGCACTTGTCCTGGTTTATTATACAAAAATAACCAGTCTTGTTACAAGTTTTTCTGATAAAATACAAGGTAAACATGTTTATTTCGACTGGCCTCACATTATACATCATTCTGTAAAGATATAATTTGGTGCATTTGTTGCAAAAGTGTGAATTTAGTTTTGCCCTGGACATCGTTGTTTCTTTGTGGGTCAAGATTTCTACAATTTACATGCAAACTTTCTAGCATTAGCTGTCAATCAGGTGACAGTTGAGTGTCTTGAGAGGCCGCTCCAATGTGATTATCTACCTTTAAAGATCGCATGTGTACTATATTTACTTGGCATATTTTATATTATTTTCACTTCCTTGAGAGAACACAATCCCTGCATAAGTTTCAACCAAAATGTTTAATCAGGAAATCCAAGTAGCATGTACATGGCAAGAAAAAGAAAAAAAAGAAATGGTAATTTTTCTCAAAATCGGCTCATTTTAACAACTTTCAGAGGCTCCAAGTTGAGAGACTCATGCAAAATTGTCAGAATCAACAGGTAGCTTCCTTGGACTGGTTTTGAAGATAGTTTTCAGTTTCTTATTTCTATAGCAGTGAAAGCTTTGATTAATTGGTTATGTCTGCCAGTGCAAAAGTTACCAAATTTAAGGTCTGAATGCATGACTAAAAACTCTTTTCATAAGAAAATTAATTTGTGATCTTAATAACCTGTAACCATAAAGAAACATTTATAAGGGACTGGTATGGGAAGAATTCAGTCAAGCACTGAACCACACATACAAAAGTTGCATCTTACCCATGTTCTATCATTATGTCATCATCTTCTGCCACATCAAATAATGAGACACTGGCACTATCAATGCAACTGCTGTCCATTGCCTTGGTCAAGTCATAATAATGACCAAACTTTGGGGCAACTGGGTTGGACTAAGAAAAATTAAAAAGGATGACATGTTACTTTAGTATTGTGACAAAGATGATGAAGTTTCATTATGAAAATTTGCTTCTTCATCTCATGAATTCTTAAGTAGAAGAACATTCATAAAAAACAAGAACTGAAAATTATAATGACAGTTTTAAACATTACCCACCCACCAACACACAGAGCTCATTGGAAGCGGCACACAAAGTCACTACACCCTGCCTGGCAAAACTGTTCGCCAGATTTGACACACAATTCCAGGGACATATATTTTGTTCAGGTTATTTACTGTTTAACACAAGTCAAGTGTACAGCAAAAAAGTTCATTGGCAAATGTACCCAGACCTTCATGTATTTCTGAGAACTTGGAAGAATTTAAAAAATACATGCGCAAATGAGAAACACTGAAATGTGTAATATGAGTGATTTAGTGTTGCAGACTATAATGTAGACCTATGGGAAGCAGACTGGTGGATGGGAAGCACACTGATGGTTGAGGAGCACACTGGTGGTTGAGGAGCACACTGGTGGTTGAGGAGCACACTGGTGGATGGGAAGCACACTGGTGGATGGGAAGCACACTGGTGGATGGGAAGTACAATAGTGGATGGGAAGCACACTGGTGGTTGAGGAGTACACTGGTGGGTGGGAAATATACTGGTGGATGGGCAGTACACTGGTGTTCAGCCTGTAGTCCAGAAAGCCAATCAATATTGTGTGTCTCTGCACTTATCAGCTTTTTAAACTGTAACATTGATATCAATTTTTCAATGCTTTACCTTGCAGATCATCATACAGAAGAATGTTCATGCAAAAGGCTTACAGATTATTATACTGTAGATTGATAACTTTTCGCATCTGTCAATGATTTTTCAGAACCTTTCAAATAAGGACAAACTTGTGATGTCATGCTTAGTTATCTTTACAAAACCAAAATACACAGAGAACAGATCCCCTTGCATTGACTTGCATGCCCTTATAAGTAAAAGTTGTGTGTCGTGGGAGGAAAACTAAAACCAACTTACAGTTCATGAATTTTGTAGTATTCGTACAATGCAGATGTAATTTAAGGGTAAAAAAAAAAGCAAAAATAAATCAATTTATAAGAGTATAATTTATAATAAAATAAGGCCAGTAAAATATTTCTAGTCTTCGAGACTTGACATCCTATAAGTTAAAGCAGACTACCTGATACTGTGGTAGGCTCTGGTACCGCCATGCTATCTTCATGGGGTCATCTTCTCCAGTGGGTGGTTTGTCATGACCAGGGTCATCTACAACTGGTCCTGGCAGCTCCTGCAGTGGCAGTCAATGTCCCTATGAACACTGATTTTTTTTTCTGATAAACTGACCCAACAAAGAATGTAGATATTAACTTTTGTCTGTCATAACTTGAATCCAGATACACGAGATTACGAATATGTTGAAGTTATGTACACTGCGCCATTCCTATGGTTTACATATATTTTCTCCTATTTTTTTCACTGTTTGTTGAGCCGTGGTTCATCATGTAAATTTCATGAAAACACCTTAACAAACACTGCACAGGGTCTCATGATAATCCATTAACTGTAGCACAATATAAAATATTTCATTCCCCTCATGAAATCATACTTTATCATCAAAAAACATCTGTGACACCTGGAAGTCACAATACCTTAATACTCACCCTGAGAATCTGTGCTGGTGGCAAATCTGCACTTGCAAGTAAAACACCATGCTTACACATTATACCCTCGGCCAAGAAATACTTCAGCATCAACCTACTGTAACCTCCAAATACATCCTCCTCTGCAACAAAGCAATAATGAACCATTATTTACACCAGCGAATAATGTTTCCAGTGAATAACCTCAAAGCCACCTTAAAGCACATGAAAGAGTATCATATTGTGGAATTCGAAAATGTTAACCTAGTACACCATGCAATACATCAGATCACAGGGGGAACTGCATGAATGAGGCCCAACAAAAATACATGTGGTCAGAGCAATGTGCTGAAAAGATTAGCTGGTCTACACCCTCAATACCCCTCAGTCAGTGGCAGTGGTTTGAGGCTTCATGCTGTGAAGATGCAGGGTAATATTACTCATATTCATATCTGAGCATTCCATAAGGGAAACACATTCTAAATTTGTTTTTTGAAGTTCATTCTAGTCTGAAGTTAACATGATGACACTGGACTTAATAAGCTGATCCCAGTGACCTTGAAAAATAAAACAATATAAACATGAACAATGGAAAGTATCTTACTTGTAGGTTTAAGGCATAAATTAGTAACTAAAATGGCTGATTACACTGAATTTATTGTTTAAGAAATGCAGCAGAATTGAACTGTAATGCATTTAATTTCCAAGGAATGTTGGTACAATAGTATATAATTTTACATTGGCTTCATAATAATAATAATAATAATAATAATAATAATAATAATAATAATAATAATAATAATAATAATAATAATAATAATAATAATAATTATAATAATAATAATATAAAACAACAGCACCAATTGAAACTTGATATGTACTTTCCTATCAATGTATAATAGTAACCACTGACCTAAGATTCACCAGTATAAAGTTATAAGCCAATGTCATATTTTGCTGAATGTGCTTGGATAAAGTTGACCTATGTGGTCTTGACATGAAGTCAATGTCATTTATGTGCAATATCATCCAAAGCACTCCATACAAGGAACACATAACCAACGTTCATTTGAGAAGCTCATTCCATTCCCAAGTTGTCATGCTAGCCATACAGTCAGAGAATAACTGACAAAATTTGAGCAAACTGTATGAAGGTTTTCTGCAGAAGTTGAAGATAGCGTAAACACACAAAACTTTAGTACTATGACCATGAAAGATATCAGTGCCACAGTGTGGCCAAAACAAAAACTAGGTTATGTTTTTTGATAAGTCCAAAATGTGAAACTTTATGAAAGAAAGACAATGGCAGATGTCAACAGACTGTAAAAGCTGAGCTGACTGATAAGTCAGCCATGCTTAAAAAGTAGAATGAATGTATTAATGTAATTATATCAGAAGTACCTCTCCATTATGTGGACTGATGCTTGCCTTACCTATCAGCAATACTGTTCCGGCAGCCAAACCTCCACCTTCAAATAAAAAAAAAGTTGGACCTGTATTTAAGGCAAGAACAAACAATTTCTAATACTTTGTCAGTCTTGCTCAAAAAAATAAAAATAAAAAAATAGATTAAATTAAAAATAACAAAAATAAAGAAAAACATTTTTTTTTTCTACAAGAAATAGTTGTGTAGGTTAAGCTAAGAGATTCAATTACACTTATTTTATGTTGGTACTTTTCACTTCTTTGGCATTAGTAAAGTAAGTTCCTGAAGAGCCCCACTTGGGCGAAACCAGTTGAATGTTTCACTCTGCATTTCAAAGAGCCTTGCCTTTGTTTTATGTTTTTTATTAGTTAAGTAAGTGTACAATGCATTACAGGAACATATTTGAGAATGGGCCATCTCTTTCTTCATTGGTTTTTATTTGGATCACCACTCATTCATCAATCCATTTGTAGAACATGCATCACTCTGCATTAACACTTTGAACATATTGTTGGTACTCTTTGTTAATCTCTCCTTGATACTGAAGTTGATACCATCCGCATGGATTCTTGGATTGACGCTGATTTACTTCAAAGCCTTAACATGAGTCAATTGAACAAATATTTTAATCCTTTCTGTCAAATAGAAAACCAGCACTGTCAAGGAAAATTAACATCTACTAGCGATAAAGTTCAGGTGGATGCCACAATGCATTGCATGACCATGTCTGTGAACAGGCCATCTCCTCATTGCACAGTCAGAGTGGTAGGAACTCTTTCCACTTGCTTTCCTGGCCATGAATTGAACCCAGGCCACAGAGGTGAAAGGCAAGCGTGTTGCAGATCTGCCAGCTGTGTACCCCAATCACTAAACTGTCACTTTTTGTGGTCAGTTGCGACCAACAATATTTGGGTCCATAAGGTGGAGAGGAAGTAGTGATGAAGCCAAAATCCTTAGTACGCATGCCACCATTTCAGTTCTAACCCATTTGGTCAGTCACCAATATGCTTTTGCCTTTGATGACACCCCCTTCAATTTTGGTTGCAACATGCGGCATAAATCCAGTCTGTGCAAACCTACATCATTCAACCAAGGCCGGCAAAAAGTAACTGTAACTAGCTGTTGGTGAAAATTATCCCTTGCAGAATCCTTTGTCCACTGTATCAAGCCTGCATTTTTATAACATTGTACATTTTTCTTTATGTCTGCGTGCAGGAGATTAAATGCAAATAAGGTAAATTACAAGGGCAGATTCAAGGCAAATTATTCACCAAAACAGCATCACAGTGGTCTGAGGAGTCTCAGGATAAAAATAGATTACCCAGCCTGAAAAGTGCCATGGACCAGGGAGGTGGAAATACTTGCACCAACCGACTCAAGCAGCATAACAAATGAGCTCCACTAACTGGTCATTTCTATGCAATTTCAAACCACAGTTGAAATATACTTCAGATTTTTTAGTTGGAGAAAGATCTTATGAAACTGTTTGTAAATAACAAGAGGTATGGAAAGAAAATTTGCTGTAAGCATGGACAAATACTTTAAGAGACATAGGCTTAATATCAGCAGCTGATAATCAATGTTTACCATTTAGCTTATGTATCACACTATGTCATTAAGTGGTCACTCTTCCTTCTCATATTAGTATGTCCATGCTGCACATGAATGTTTGTCTTGTGTCAGTAGCACCTTTTGGCCACATCATGTGGCATGCGTGGCAAACTGGAGGCAGGATTCACTGTATAAACACTGAAAAGTTAAGCTAAACAAAAGGAATTTTCCTTTGAATTAATTTTTTGTACATCACTTTATTCTTGTCTTTAAGTCATGTCTGGGTGTGAACCCAGACATTTTTTTCCCAAGAATTCTCTTTTCTTTCCTTCTTTATGCCTGGGTGCCAACCCAGACATACTGTTTTTCGTTGGATTCTTTAATATGCCTGGCTGCAAATCCAGACATTCTGTATTTCTAAGATTCTTTTTTTCTTTCTTTTTAACAACCAAATTTGTCTGGAGTTTTTCTCGGACACCATTATTCCAACCAGAGCCATGCCAGAGGGGCATGAATGTCTCGCCAGCATAATTCAAGCCACTACGAACTTTTTCTACAATACTCATTCAAGCATGATGTAACCAATGAAGTGTGACAGTGACGGTACAAATCTGTAGTGACCATTACTATCAATTATTTACCCAAGTACGGAAGCCCTACCCATTGTAGTTAGTGAAATAATACCACTCTGAAGTATTTTTACAATACTCATTCAAGCATGATATAACCAATGAAGTATGACAGTGATGGTACAAATCTGTAGTGACCATCATTATCAATCATTTACCCAAGTATGAAAGCCCTACCCAGTGTAGTTAGTGAAATAATGCCACTTCAAAGTTTTTTGTTGACGGATGGACATCTGAAAAGTGAGTGCATAGTCTCACCAACAGATGCTGGCGAGACAAAAACCACCAAACTTGGCATGGTGACTGACCTACCTGTCAAATTGTGCTTATCATTTAGAATATTCATGATGTTTAAAATCATGCAAATTAGGGGCAATTCAAGTTTTAAATGCTCTATATCTTCAAAAATATTATAGATAAACACAAAGTTCTGACTTACACATGCATGTTTGAGACATCTGGCAAATCCAATAGCATGCAAACAAAAGTTTGGGAATATCAATGTATGCTAAATTCACTAAATTTCCCCAGGATACACATCCCCCTTCTACTGCTTGTTACAAGCTGTATGGGCCTCCTTAGTGCTAGGTGACCATTTTGCATTCATAATAAATCAGCTTGAACCTGTTTCATAGGCAGCCTTATATCCATGATTGCTAGGTGTATGGTTTGGAAGGTTTGGGTTTTACTGAGACTGGTGTCCTATCTGGCCTGTTTTTTTTGCCTGAGGCAACCATGAGTCTGCTGGCTTATCAATCCCAAGGGAGTGCAACTTCTGGGCAGAATAAGCGTGCTATATGTACCCTCTATTAAAAGACTACAGTAAAACCTGCCAAGCCAAACACCTCTGTTACCCAAACACTTTTTTGGGGTCCCAACTTGTTTGTATGTAATTCAATAGGAGAGCCAATGTTGGAACCTGCAATCCCCGAACACCTCTCTATTCTGAACGCCAAACACTTAATTTGGGTCCCAAAGCAACATTTAACCTGTGAAGGCTGAACACTTACCCCCCAGCAAGAAGGAATTTTCGGCAATTCATCGACATTTGATACAAAAACATCACACTTTTTTTATATTCAACACTTTCACTAAATTTGTGACATTAATGTATTCAAAGGGTGTCAATAGTGTGTAGGTTCCATGGGGAGACCTTCTACAGCTGTACGTACAATAAACTGGTTTTACTTATCAAACTAGTAAGTGCATTCTGAAGTTTAGGAGTATGATAAAGGGTAATACACATATTGTGTTAATGTTGGACAACAAATTGATGTTTTATGTCATCAAAATATGCACATGTAAATGCACTGTTACAGGTAGGACAGATGTGCACATATACTGAACAGTACATGTAGCCTACATATGCAGGTAACAGTAACATTAGTAATGTAGCCTAATGATATTGAAAAGTGCATGTACCCTTAGCCTTAAGTTTATGAACCCTATAAACTCTTTTACCAAGTGGTTGGAATTTTCATACAGTTATTTTTCATCTTAGACATTATTTTTCCTTAAAGATTTGGTAATTTATAAATATATATATGTATCAGAACTGGTAAATTCCCCAGTGCATGTACAGGTTAATTCAAAGTTTACATGTGCAGGATGTAGCCACATGGCCATGCCCCAGGCCCACTATTAGCCGAACATCTCCAATACACTAACACTTTGGCTGGGTCTCAAGGGCGTTCGTTCTTGACAGGTTTTAATGGTTCACGATTCACGAACTCACATTGCTGTACATCCAGTGCTGAGTTGGCTAGATCCAAAGTATAGTCTTCCAGTCCTCAATGACTGTTTTCACAACTTTGTGAATTTTGAAACAGCGTATGGTATTTGTGTCATCTCAGTGGACATTTTCATGTCTTCGCTTTCTTTTACCCAGTGAGATGAAGCCTGTTCTTCATAGCCAAGCTTAAGACAAGGAATACTGAGACAGTAAAGTGCTTGTCTCAGTTTACAGGTACATGTACATGTGGTTTCCTGACAGCGTCTGTTGAAACTTGTTTATGTAATCAAGGAACAAAGACAGTATTGTATTGCATGTATGTATACATATCCCCTTGACTTGTAATATGAACATGTACATGTGCATAAACTCATCCATACTGTCAAGGAGGGCTGACCCTCTCAGAAGTGGGCACTTTTCTCTGGTCCCAAGGGTGCCCACTGTAGAGAGGTTTTATTGTATAAATAAACACTGGAATTGTGTGTCTGAGTAACTACTATTGATGTTATTCAAGTTTTAAAATTTCTTTGATTAGCACATTTTCAGATGCAACAAGTTTTGTATATATCCTTCATATACATGTACACCACACTCATAGTTGTACCAGTAACACTGCCAATTGGAATGACACCTCTATCTATTATAGCAAGTGAGCTCTCATGGTTAGGTATGTATATGAACTGTGCTACTACCATAATGAAGAGTGCATAGTGTTGATTACAAATCACGGTCTACCTCTCACAAAAGAAAGAACACCCAAGATTTTCGCTGTGGAGAGTGCAGTTGCATACAACGCAATTTTTTTATGCATCCCCGGAAATTTCCACAGTTTTATTTACACCAAAGTCTCAAACTTATCGGGCATTATGGAACTTATGTCAATATTACATGTATGTTCAGCAAATGTTGTTGATAAAGTGTGATAAATAATAATGGTTCACGAACTCGCATTGTTGAAACATCGCTGGACCATGGGCCTGGCAAACATGCTTCTGGGGCTGCAAATAGGTTTACGTGGGCTAGAAAAGTTTACAGGCATAAGGTTAACCTAAATAAACATCGCAAAGGGGAGGGGGAAAGGGGAAAGAGTGTTGTTGATTTGATTGGGGGGGGGGGGGTGCTATTGATTGCCTGTCTTTTTGCTCAGATTCATTGATAACTAGAATAGACTGATTTTCCAACAGAAAATCAAATGTCTCCCGGTGGAACACTTACGTCTCTGAATAAGCTTCAGGTGATAACAAATTACAAATGACCAAGTTTGCCTGAAAATTACAATCCTATGTTAGCTCTCACCTAGATACATTACTCTAGCAATTTTCAAGTTCTTCAAGACTAGTCCTTGCCTGTGGGTGTACATTCTTAATGAAATGAACGCTATTCTTTTCTTGGTCAATAAAAAAAAAAAAACCTGACCCTGTGACCTTGAAAATTAGGTCAAGGTCACCCAAATACAATCCCAACCTTGGTCTTACCTTGATACATAATCCTACCAGGTTTCATCAAATTCCATCATGTTCTTCATGACTTATCAAACGGAAACCAATTTCACATAAGTGACCCTGTGACCTTGAGAATTCACTCAAGGTCATCCAAATACAATCCAAACCAAGGTCTTGACAAGATACATAATCCTACCAAGTTTCATCAAATTCCATCACGTTCTTCATGACTTATTGAACAGAAACCAACTTCACATAATTGACCCTGTGACCTTGAAAATAAGGTCAAGGTGAGCCAAATACAATCCAAACCTAGGTCTTGCCTAGATACGTAATCCCACCAAGTTTCATCAATTTCCATCAAGTTCTTCAAGACTTATCGCACGGAAACCAATTTCACATAAGTGACCCTGTGACATTGAGAATTCGCTCAAGGTCATCCAAATGCAATCCCGTCTTAGGTCTTGCCAAGATACATATTCCTACCAAGTTTCATCAAATTCCATCAAGTTCTTCAAGACTTATCCAATGGAAACCAATTTCACATAAGTGACCCTGTGACCTTGAAAATAAGTTCAAGGTCACCCAAATATGATCCCAACCTAGGTCTTGTTAAGATACATATTCCTACCAAGTTTCATCAAATTCCATCAAGTTCTTCAAGACTTATCGCACGGAAACCAATTTCACATAAGTGACCCTGTGACCTTGAGAATTCGCTCAAGGTCATCCAAATACAATCCCAACCTAGGTCTTGCCAAGATACATATTCCTACCAAGTTTCATCAAATTCCATCACGTTCTTCATGACTTATCCTACGGAAACCAATTTCACATAAGTGACCCTGTGACCTTGAAAATTAGGTCAAAGTCACCCAAATACGATCACAACCTAGGTCTTGCCTAGGTTCATAATCCTACCAAGTTTCATCAAATTCCATCACGTTCTTCAAGACTTATCGCACGGAAACCAATTTCACATAAGTGACCCTGTGACCTTGAGAATTCGCTCAAGGTCATCCAAATAAAATTCCAACCTAGGTCTTGCCAAGATACTTAATCCTACCAAGTTTTATCAAATTCCATCTTGTTCTTCATGACTTATCGCACGGAAACCAATTTCACATAAGTGACCCTGTGACCTTGAAAATTATGTCAAGGTCACCCAAAAACAATCCCAACCTAGGTCTTGCCTAGATACATAATCCTACCAAGTTTCATCAAATTCTGTCAAGTCCTTCAAGACTTATCGCACGGAAACCAAGTGTTGAAGAACCTGAACAACAACAAGCGGAAGAAACGGGCACTAAAACAATATGTCCCCCGGCTTCCACCGGGAGACATAATTAATACTTGGGTGAATTTTTGTTCATTCAAGGTCACAATTTTCTCCAGTGAGGAATTGGCTTATTGCCATTTTTTTCCTCCATTGAATTCGAAACTTCTGGTTAGCCTGGTAACAACTACACATGGCAGAAGATTCCGCATGCCAATGACTGTGTGATGTAGTTATCTAGGGGTGGCTTTTTGCATACACACCTAGATCATGATGTTAAGGCTTTACAAATGAAAAATAGATGGTCCACTGCTACCACTAGATTGAACCTAATTCCATATTAGAGAGCGTCAGCGAGCTCTTACCATAAACACGTGAATATAGGATATAACAGAACGGTAAATTATCTTATCAGCAGAGTACTCAGTATCTAGCCAACGAAGCTGATTTTCTTTGTCACCCCCTAAATGCGCATGCATACATAGGCGCATCCATTGCCTTTTTTAAGCATCCCAGGTAACTTTTGCAGTTTTATTTACACCAAAGTCTCAAATTTACCAGCCTTTATGGAAATTATGTCAATAATTCATAACTGTTCAGAATACATTGTCGATAGAGTGTAATAAATGATAATGATTCACCAACTTGCATCTTTAATACCTCGATGGAACGTGGACCCAGCAAACATGCTTCTGGGGCTGGAAATGGGTTTCTGCCAAATAGAAAAACTTGACAGATGTGAGGGTAACCTAAATAAACATCCTGAAGTATGTAGTATTTGTTTCACGTTCCATTCTAACCTTACTAATATCTGCACACTGGGCAGTCGCCAGGTTGCTTTTCGGGCCTTCCAGATTGCAACTTCCAGTCACACTTATCCCCCAGGGGCCCCAAAATGCCATGTTGCCTAAGCCTGCTCAGATTTGGTGTCGTGCGACAATCCAAAAATCACTCTCCGTACGCACTATGTCTTTACTGCAAGATATGGCACTAGTTCAATGGCGATATAAAGATCTTGGGAACAATACTTAGATATGTGGAACATTGTCTAACAAAAAGAAAGGCTATACGGCAGATAATTTCATTCAGCTGTTCGAGGTACTGCGGCCTTGCTCCTCTACACTGGTTTAGTAAATGGCCACTAGAGGGACCTAACAACCAGGTGCTACTGTCTGATCCACCGACATTATTATTGACACTTTGTAATGCTGATGCTTGCATCTTAGCCCGCCTTGTTAGCCTAAGTCTTAGGCTCTGCCTACAACATATTATTATTCAAGATTTTTGAAGTTGGAAATATGTGTGCTCCTAGTTTGCATACCTTACATTATATCGAACAGTGGCAAAGTGTAGCACTTCAAACTGTTCTCATTTTGAAGGCACCCACATAGATTTGTTGTGAAGCAAATCTTCTTTTCTAGTTAGACTTGGAAGTTGCGAGTCAATCCATACGCTGGACGGTGCTGCGTTTTAAACTTTACTGCAAGACAATCTGACGACTGACATAATGCGAAAATGCAAAATTGCGGCTGACAGTCAGCGCTGTGGGGTAAACAGGCCATCCACAAATTTTCATTTTCAGTCGGCGGTGGTAGTGCCTCTGGCCTCATGTCATGACTTGAACTGGAAGTCATGGTCATGGACATGGTCATGTTCAAAAACACAAGTCAGAACACCCCAAAAACGCAATACGACAAAAACTCAGATACCAATGACATGGTCCAGTGATGGAATTCCTGTTGAAACAAGAAGCTGATTGTTTTGCAGCGATGGTCTGGTTCCTGGAATCTGTAAAGCTTTGGAGCGAACTCTCCTTTGAAAACTGGTCCTGGGCGCTGCCATGTTGACGCTAAGCAAATCACGAAAGAGTACACCCGACACACTGATCACCAACCCGTCCCAACGTACACTGGCATCAACCAGCATAAAACACCGATATCTTTGAACTATGACGGTTACTGCTAGCATTTTTATTTGATTTATTCAGCACCAAATAAAATATACAAAAGTATAAAATAAAATACATACTGACTGGTGCTAAGAATGGTCCACGCAACTTCCCACGGACTTATTTCCAGTGGCCCATAGTGGGGTCCTTGTACATGATAGGTTGACATTTAACAATAAGTCCATGAAAAATAATTTAATAGATTAAAGAGATACAGAAAATTAAACATAGAATGTATAAGAATACAATATAACAAATAAAAGTGGTCATGCTCAAGTGATTGCTGTTCTTTGCAACACGGTCCGGGTTTTCAGCAGTGAAGCAAATTAAACATAAAATGTATATAAGAATGCAATATAACAAACAAAAGTGGTCATGCTCAAGTGATTGCTGTTCTTTGCAACACGGTCCGGGTTTTGAGCAGTGAAGCCCTGCACTTATTTGTGCACTCAAGTGTGAAAGGGGCACATCATTTTTAATGTGTTTTTTTTTCCGTTTGCAACCAGAGGAACAGATTCCAAAGAAGCTCCCAATTGGGAACCCTTTCGGAAAGAAGTCTTCTATTGACTTTTAAGGGCCATCCCAGGTATACAATGCCTTTTTTTTCGTCACCCTGAAGTGTATGGCCAGAACTACATAAAGACCATGCCCAAGATATATCAAGATATTTTCTCTAGGGCCTACTTTATATCCAAATAAATAGCACCTTCAAAATAATAATAGATTAAAAAAAATGACAGAAAGGAAGATAGATAGATAGATAGATAGATAGATAGATAGATAGATAGATAGATAGATAGATAGATAGATAGATAGATAGATAGATAGATAGATAGATAGATAGATAGATGGATGAAAATGTGCCGACTGGTGAATTACAATATGCTACAAATGCTAGTATGAGGGGGGGGCGGAGAGGAGGGAGATTATGATTGCAGATTACTCCTTCCCCTGTCATGCATGGCAGAGTCTATACATATAAGTACTTAGTTTATGGCAAGATTGTCGCCACTGTCTCTGTCTCCATTGTTTTAAATTATTAGGAAAATTAAATTGTTAGTGAGGAAGTTTCTCAGGGAAGAACGTGCTATTTCCGTTAGTGACATTTCAAACAAATCATCATGAAGTGTACGTTCTCCTCATGTCCATTAGAACATTAAGTCAGAATCTCCCGTCAGCACTGATCCATTTATACATTCTAATTTCTATATTTAGGCTATGAGCATTGATTCTGAGTTTTATGATGTTTTTCCTTTTATGAGTTGATATGTCATCCTTTTAGTATTTTGCTCTATTGAAATTTTGTCCCTCAAATTTACAGTAAGCTTGTAATTTGTTATCTTACAATCCTCTCCATAGTCATATTTGGGCCAGTCTTTTCATACATGCGACACTTTACCATGGAGTTTTCTGATGCAGAGAACTAATATCTGATCCCACAACATCATCCCAATAGCTCTGCAGGTCAAATTTAATTAGCAAAGCCTCGATATGTAGAATTCAGCAGCACTAACCTAGCAAAATACAGCTGGTCTCCTGCATTGTTTTGAATATTAGGGTATCCTCACTGAATTTATGTATATTGTATTACAAACCAAAGGGTATGAGACATTGCATAATCTTACACATATAACTATATTATATTTTTCTTTCAAGCAGGCCGGACCCTGGAGCCCTCCTAAACCATGGAAAATTATTCAAAATTTACGTATCAAATGCTGGATTCTGGGAGTTTTATTCTGGTTCACTTGGAACCTGAAATATTGGGTATCCCTAAATGAATAGGAAAAGTAGTCGGTGAAAAGTTATGTGTAATTATTCAATGAATGAATCTATATATGCGGTGGGGTACAGCAAACACTTACCCTCCCCAGCTTCTAATCCATCCCCAGTACATGGAGTGTGCTATAAACTTTGTCAACAATTTTTCTTTTTTGTCCTATGTGTCCGACTCTCCAGTATTATGGCAGTTTGCGATCTGGTATAATATTGTGATTACATGTGTTACGTATAACTGTGTATTTTGTTATTTTATGTTGTATCTTATTGCCTTTTACACTTGTTGTTCTCTTTACACTATTCGATGTACCGTTATATTTGTATATATTTTGTATTTACACGACGAGAAGAATTTGTATAAGCCTTTGGCTACTTTTCTAATCCTAAGAAATCAAGTATATCAATCAATCAAAAACAGTTGTTGTCTCTCTAGACCCACCAGGGCAGCATATTAAAAAGATTCACACATCATTAGGAAAAATGTTTAGCATTATTTTTATTACTTAATTCCAGGAATGATATGGAACAGAAAGAGGCAGGAAATTAGAGTTGTTTCTTTTGTTTCTAAGGTGGGTGCGTACAATTTGGTGTCATGAGCTTTTTGTTTGTGTATATCTTTGAAAAGTATTAATTGGCATTTAAAGACCCCACATAAGTCACTAAACAACTGTAGTGTAAACACAAAACTTTTAGATAGTTGTACTTATCATTAACTCCCTGGGTGGGCGGCCCCGAAGAGCGATTGACAGAGGCCCGCACCCAACCCGAGGTCACAGGTCAGCCACCACAAAATAGCCAGTGTCGACTCCAGGGGTGGGAGCAAAGAGACATGCCCAAGACTGGAACTTTTTCAGGATGCTGGTGTGTAAGATCGCACCCGGGATTTTTTTTTTTTTTTTTTTGAGGGGGGGGGGGGGGTGGTCGGAACTTTACTTTTAAAATTTCTCACATAAAAATAAAGAACTCCCATTGAGCAAAATAAAACACAGATGTATGTATACACTTGTTTATTTATACCTGATAAGACAATACTGAAAGTGTAAAATATGTTTAAATCAAAGTCCCGGGATCAAAGTCTAATCTACATGTTGACACCTACTTAAGTTACAGGTTAGGCCTACCTCTGAAACACCCACAGTCTAACACAGTCTGTGTTAGACTGTGGGGCTTTCAAACTCAGTTTGCTAGACACGGTACTTCCACTTTTTGTCTGCTGGTTCTTCATACTAGTAACTTTCCTCTGCTTTCCTGCATAGTTATGTCTGTGTGTGAGCACAGACATATTGCTTTTCTTTCGTTCTTTCTTTCTTTCTTTCTTTCTTTCTTTCTTTCTTTCTTTCTTTCTTTCTTTCTCTCTCTCTTTCTTTCTCTCTTTCGCGCTTTCTTTCTTTCTTTCTTTCTTTCTTTCTTTCTTTCTTTCTTTCTTTCTTTCTTTCTTTCCTTCTTTCTTTCTTTCCTCCAGATTTTTGTGTCGTCTTAAACTCAGACACCGTGCAAGCTAAAAACTTTGCATGGTTATAGCACCTGCAGTGAAGTTTTGCATATCGTTCTGAATAGTCAAGATTTTGAAAATTATGCAATTTAGGGCAATTTGAAAAATTCAATTGCTTCTGGCTTCCAAAGTATTCATCCGACTTTGATGATGTTGGACCCAAATTGTAGATATTGTAACACTGCACATTTTTGTAATTTACATGTGACCTCTAAAGGTCAAAGGTCAAGGTCATTTGTACGTTTGAAATTTTCATCCAGCCATAACTCAGTCAATTTCCATCCAATTTTGATCATGTTGGACACAAATTGTAGCTACTGTAACACTGCACATTTTTTGTAATTTACATGTTACCTTTAGAGGTCAAAGGTCAAGGTCATTTTGCCATTTGAAATATTCATGTAGCTATAACTCGGTCAATTTTCATCCAATTTTGATCATGTTGGACACAAATAGTAGCTACTGTAACACTGCACATTTTTATAATTTACATGTGACCTCTAGAGGTCAAAGATCAAGGTCATCTGGACCTTTGAAATATTCTTCTAGCCATAACTCGGTCACTTTCAATCCAATTTTGATCATGTTGGGCTCAAATTATAGATATTGTAACATTGCACATTTTGTAATTCACATGTCACCTCTACAGGTCAACGGTGAAGGTCATTTGGACCTTTGAAATATTCATCCAGCCATAACTCGGTCAATTTTCATCCAATTTTAATCATGTTGAGCTCAAATTGTATATATTGTAACACTGCACATTTTTGTAATGTATATGTGACCTCCAGAGGTCAAAGGTCAAGGTCATTTCGTCGTTTGAAATTTTCATCTAGCCATAACTCGGCCAATTATCATCCAATTTTGATCATGTTGGACACAAATTGTAGCTACATATGGGCACTTGTCTATGTGGGCAGGCAGGATGTTGCTGATATTTTGGTAATAAAGAATACTTTTTACAGGCAAATTCTAATTTCTTCTGATATCCAGATAGCAAAGTACTAGTTGGATATGGCATAACTGTGTCAATTTTCATCCAATTTTGATCATGTTGGCTCATACTGTAACACTTCACCTTTTTTTCATTTACATTTGACCTCTAAAGGTCAAGGTCATTTTGCCTTTTGACGGTTTCATCTAGACATAATTTGGTCATTTTCCATCCAATTTTATTCATGTTGGACTCAAATTGTAAGTGTTGCAACACTGCATATTTTTGTAATTGTGCAAATTGTTCACAGAGATTTGCTTTCAAGCAAATCTTTTCTAGTTTTTTAGTTGCTTCTTTTGCACGATGAAGCTTTAATTTGGAAACGGCATTGGCTAATTTAAGTTCTTTCTTTTTATGTTCAAGTTGTCTGTGTCCATTCAAATGCTCCTCATAATGCTTGTAGGCCCCGTGACATTGTTTTCTCATGTTTGCTGATGATAAACTTTCAAATTTGTAGATTTCATTCCCCTCCCCCTAAGGCCTAACTTAAGTCCATCATCATACTTAAATTATGGAAAGTCCCTCACAGGCCAGGGCTCTGTTATTTTTGCGATTCATTCCAAGTGATGGACGCTTAGTTGGTCAGAAATTGCATGATTTATATTTCTGTGCACTTACTATTTCAGTTTACCTGAAAAATTTGATGCCGTAGGTGGTGTCAAGTGTCTGATTTTAAGTGCGGTGACTTTTTTTACCAAGCTACACGGGCCGTGCAACACAAGCGAGTGCACACAGGCATGCTCCCGGGCATTATTTTCCGCTACGTACGTCTTTTTTTCCGGCATTCGATCATGCATTTAAGTACTATCTTGTTCTGTCATGCAGATTTGTTCCATTCAAACATTTCAATAAAATTAAAACAAAATTCTGTTAAAAACATCAATAACTGACGCATCGGAGACAGTGATCAACAACATAACATGATTAGGCAAGTCCAGAAAAAAAATAAAATAAAATTTTATCATTTTTCTTTGAGTTTGGTATCAATGGAAATGTCTGATCATTACAAACACATTGGTATTCGAATTATCACAGTATGACAATTAGACTTGAAGATATTCTTTTTCTAAGATGTGGAAATAGGGCTGATTTTGTCTTACAGCCACTGTAGAAAAAAGTGTGACCAGAGCTGCCTCAGCTGGAAGGAGAGAAGTGGCGTTCCACTTGAGTGACCATGCATGGTGCATGTTTTCTGACCTCCTTTTTGGGAGAGTCTGGACTATACGACATAATGTACATGTATATTTGTGAAGCTTTATGCCACATATATGATTTAAGTTTGGATTTCTTGAACAAAAATCAACATGTACATTATGTAACCAGCTGTTAAGAGCTACTGCATTCATTCTAGTACAGATATGTGTCATAATATACACACCTCAAATATATTAAGACCCTGATTTTCAATGATAGACCTATTTAAAGGTATATTTTTCACTTCATATTCAAGTCCATTTCAGGTTTTTCTGTCATATTTTGTAATATAATTTCCCTCAAGGCACTGTACTAGTATGAATACGGTATATATTTTACAGGAATATTTGCAAATTAAATCAAAGAAAGGAGAAAAAACTTTAATGTGTAGCTTTTCCCTGATTTTCAATGATAGACCTATTTAAAGGTATATTTTTCACTTCATATTCAAGTCCATTTCAGGTTTTTCTGTCATATTTTGTAATATAATTTCCCTCAAGGCACTGTACTAGTATGAATACGGTATATATTTTACAGGAATATTTGCAAATTAAATCAAAGAAAGGAGAAAAAACTTTAATGTGTAGCTTTTCTAAAATTTTCCATGTAAAATTTGTGTACATATACTGAACCCCAATGAAAAGTATCCACATAAAATAATTAACACATTAATTTTGTAAGTTACTAAGTACTGTGTGTGCATATATGCATGGTTTGGAGCCTACATCAGGGTCATTCAGGACAACTTTTTAACTTTTGCTGGGTTGTTACATAATGCATGTGACTTTTGTGCACCGAATATGGCTTCTGACCACCACTCCTATTGGATGGCTAAAATGACCTGATGTTTTCAGTGGCTTTAAAAAGGGATGTTCAGCCAAGAAAAAAGCCAGTGGTCTCAGGTGTGTTGAGGCGATCATGCCGCGTCTGAGCCAAGGTCAAAGACACCATGCTTTGGGGCTTGCAGAGGGTGGAGTCCCAATCACTCAAATCGCACAAAGAATGGGGTGTACTCGGCGCACCATCCAACGACTAATTGAACGGCAACAAGAAACTGGATCCGTAGATGATCGGCCTAGGCCTGGCCGAGAAAGAGTGACAACACCTGGCCAAGACCGTCACATCCGGCTGATGCACCTGCGAGACCGTTTCCGTACAGCAGCCCAAACAGCCCGTGAGACTCAAGGGGTGAATCACCGTCCTGTCAGTAGTTCTACTGTGGAGAGGCGACTGAGGAGCAGTGGCCTAACAGCCAGAAGACCTTACAGGGGTAACCTGCTGACCCAACCCAGAAGAGAAAGACGACTGCAGTGGTGTAGAGCACACTCCAGGTGGACTCGCCAGCAGTGGAATACCGTCCTTTTTACTGACGAGTCCCGTTTTTGTGTCAGCAGAGCAGATGGCAGAGAACGTGTGTGGCGCCGGACTGGGGAGAGATATGCAGATGCCTGTGTCCGTCAGGCAGATCGATGGGGTGGACCCTCTGTCATGGTGTGGGCAGGCATCAGCAACCGCTACCGGACACCCCTACTGGCCCTAGTGGTCATTCAAGGGATCCTCAATGCTAGGCGGTACATTGATGAGGTGCTGGAGCCGCACATGGTCCCATTTATGGAGCAGCATCAAGATCTGGCGATCTTTCAGCAGGACAATGCACGTGCACACTCTGCAAGATTAACAATGAACTTTCTCAATGAGAACAACATCAATGTCATGGAATGGCCAGCGTTCTCACCCGATCTGAGCCCTATTGAACATTTGTGGGATCAGTTAGGCCAAGGTATTCAACGGAGGACAGCTAGGCCTACTACCCGAAACCAGCTGATCCAAGCTCTGCAGGAAGAATGGAATAATGTTCCCCAACACAGAATTCAAACCCTGGTCAGCAGTATGCGCCGCAGATGTATAGCATGTGTTGATGCTCGAGGTGGCCACATCCCATATTGAACAGAAAAATTTGTGTGACTTTCAATTAGGGCAGTTAATGACATTTTTTGCCTGTAAGTGACGTTAATGTCGGTAGAGCGTGACATTATTTTTACGCCAGAAAAGTGAATGCTTTGTTAAGTTCTAAGCACGTCTAGGTATGAAATGTTTCAAGTATAAACAATAAAATACTTCAAAATTGGCATGTGGATACTTTTCATTGGGGTTCAGTATAGGTCTAATATGATGTACAATGTAAATGAAAAATCTGGCATGGGCATATATACAATGTTATCCATTGTCATTGATTTTCTCTCTTTTTCAGGAATGTATATTTGAAGGTCTGGATAGAGATCCAAATCACGTCTGATAATGTTAATGATAAGTTCATCAATTGTCAAAAAGCATGGTTCATTTTCCCCTTTGTATTGGATTTTAAACTCGTTAAGTCCATTCACATCACTGTCACAGGACAAAACCTTTCCTTCATACCACGTAGTGCCATTTTTATCTTCCCACGCTTGTGTAAAAAAGTTGCCAACAAGACTTGTTGATGTTTACAAAATGTCAAACATGTCCTGCATGTCATCTGGTACTGAGCTCTTCATCAGTTCTTCCACATCAGCTTTTAACTCACTTTTGCTACATCTAATAAGAGCCACCTTGTCAGCTTTGCATTTCAGAACCTTGGTATGCACATGTACCTGTGCCTTTGGTGCCCTAATGGCAGCTTTTTTGGATTGGTTTTGTAACCCACTTTCCATATCCTGTTCTTTGCACCACAATCCACCACTTTGGTACATTGTTGTTACCCATTGTTCATAGTTCTTTGTTTTCCTTTTGTTTTAACTTCTCACGATGTTCAGCCATCTTCTCCTTAATGTTTATTTCGAGCTCCTCTTTCCACAGCTTGTTTTCTTTTATCCACACCCCTTCACACCATTCTACATCTTTCAGCTTTTCTAGCGTCAGAATGATCTTCTAACCACTTGCCTGTTTGATTGACTTTAAACATTACTTTTCCTTCAACATAGCTGTTTTTTTGCATTGTTGTCCAACAAGCTCTTGGTCATACATGGCAAAATTTCTTTCACCACTTAATTATATCATTTTGGAGATAGGAAATTTGCCATCATTCACACGAGAATGCGCATGGGCTGTATCCAGCTGAACGATAATCTATACAAAATTGGAGTTTTGGAGTCGCCATCCTGTTCATGTGGAGCGCACACCGAAAGTGTTTATCACTTTTTTTTTTAATGTAAATATTATCTTCCTTTGAGGAATGAGCTGCAAACCAAAATACTACCCTTTGGTAACTTTAACTTGAAATCTGTGCTCTTTGGCATTGAAAAAAAAGGAATTACTAAAAATCAAAACGAAGAAATTTTTGGAGCAGTTCATAATTACATAAAGCTTAGTGGAAGATTTAAAATCTAACTTTGTATTTGGTAGCTGGTAACCATACAAAAATGATAATTGTATACACTATTATGCTCACACATCATACCATCTTTCTTCCGTATCCCCTACATTGTTGTCCCATAAGTCCTCCTCTGATGAACTGGTGTTCGAAATCTCTAGGTTGTCTCGTTTTGGATGTACAAGAGGCCTTCATATAGGCTAGTGAGCCTGTTGGCCAATTTTTTTTGCAATAAAATATGTTTAAACCAACATAGCTGTTTTTCGCATTGTTGGCTCCAACAAGCTCTTGGTCATACCAGGGACTTGTTATAGATAGCACGTCCCTGGTCATACATAGCAGAATTTCTTTCACCACTTATGTCAGTGGTTACATGACTGGGCCTGGACCTGGAGTTCTTTGGTCAAATTCCAAAATGTTCCACCTGGTAGTTGTGTGGCTCATTGCCGCTTTAACAAAGTCTTTGTAGATCCACAAAATGTCTGCAGAAGCTGTGCTGTGTCTTCATCATTGTCACTTGGCTGAAGAAGGGCTTTCAGCACATTATCCTTTTGGATTTTAACTCCTGCAAATGCGCAGGGAGGGTCATCATTAACCAATGGCACTGCGTCTTGTGACCATTCGCTGATCTTATCAAGTACATGTTGGAAATGTCCATTCACATCTAGAATATTCTTGGCTGTTGCCACAAGTGGCATCCAGGGTCCTCCTGTCAATATCTTCCCTAGCAGGCCCAGGGCACAAAGAGGTACCTTAATTAAGTTGGTCCAACTGGAGGGCATTTAGTACTGCAGTGTGGACACTGTTCTGTGGTGAAAATATTGTCTGAAAAAAGTTCCTTCCTTATGTGTGCATCATAGAAATACATGTACAAGAGTCCGACGTTCAGGAAGAGAATGTGGAATCGGTTTCCAATGAACCGATGATACACCACAGCATCCACACCTGTCTTTTTAAACCAAATCATTCTCTCTGAAAAACATCACCAGTTCTCTCCGAGATAAAAGCAGTATACAATCCAGCATCACTGCATTTTGTCCGACTGGTTGGAGTTTTGACTAGTTTTTTTTTTTTTCTTGATTTCATTCTCTGGTGACTCCACTTCATTTATTTTTTATCAGTCTTTGTGTCAGACAACTGCTGTTTGTCCACTTTTCTTACCTTTGTAGCCACCTCTCTGTACTTTTGTTTCCGTAAGAGTATAGAAGCATCCTTCTTGATAGTTTGACCCATCCTACATGGGTTCCACAGTTATTTTCTGTTTCAGTTCTTTGTTCTGTTTCAATAGCATAGTGTTCTGACTCTCCAGTCATAACAGCCTGTCTGTGATAAGATTTACAAGCTTGAGGGCACAGTGGGGTGCCGAGACTATGTCAGATGCACTGTGTATTCTGTGGAATTTAGTGAATTTAACATAAATTAAACTTCTCAACTTTGTATGCGTGCTATATGATTTTGCTTAGCAACAGATCCACATATCAAGCTTTGAGTGGCAGCTCTATTTAGAAAAGTTTAGAAGATATGCAAGATTTAAAATTTCCACAAATATGCCTCTAATTTGCATAATTCTTAACATCACCAATGTTCCAAACAATATGCGCAATTTCACTACCAGGTATACGACCATGTAGAGTTTGGTACTTATTCGAACAAAAGTTTGTGAGAAAAGCTGACCACAAAAATGGCACACGGAAATAAATAAAGAATAAAGTATTTGAGGAAAAAAGGAAGTCTGTGTTCACACACAGACTTAAAATAAATAAAGAATGAAGTATTTGAGGTAAAACGAGAAGTCTGTGTTAAGACACAGACTCATTACATAAATAAATAAAGTATTCAAGGAAAAACAAGAAGTCTGTGTTCACACACAGACTTCATTACAAGAACATATAGTCAATGGGGTTGTCAGAAGTGCAATCTAAAAAGGAGTGATCCAATGACTGCTAACTTCCGTGCATTTCACAGAAATCAAAACAATCTGGCAGAGGTGGGAGCGGCCCAATTCTAAGCACAACTTTTTCCAGGTCTGGTGTCCTTTCCTGATTGGGAAGTACTGGAACTTATAAACCAAAGATGAAACTCTTCTACTTCCAACATGATGAAGGAATTCCAATATGAATCCCACTTTCTAAATATCAGAGAACAGCATACATTGGTTCTGCAGCAAACAAAAGGCAGATGTGTGTGTACATGGTGTGTGTTTGTGACACAAAGACAGTACATTTCACTGCTGTGGCATGCTTCTGCCGTGGGCACACAGGGTGAGCCACTGTCAAACTTGTACGTATTTACTGTATACATGAAGCGACTGTAGGGGTTTACAAACACTTGACACCATTAACTTTCTTGCCAGTTCACCAGACAGGAGGTAATATTGGCCACACTCAACATGCTTAAGGTAGTGCACTTTGACACAGAAGTTAACCTGTTAACCCATCCACAAGGGATCATGATAGCAATCAAAACACATAAACTACTACAGTGCTTATCTGTAGGAATGATCCAAGGTCTTGGTCAGGTTTTTGCATCGCCTGATGAGGCATGCTCCATCTGCCAATGCAATACCCAAGGCATGATCTGCCCAGCAATGTAGAAACTAGTTTTTTTACTACACCTTGTTACCAAAATGGATGCTCTTTTTTTTAAAATGAAATTGGCAATGGTGCAAACCCACTAAAATATATATAAAAACATGGAATACGTTAAAACCTTTGCTGGATTAGAAAGGTTCCTTTTTTATTTCAATTTATTGTGCCCATAAAGCTTATTCTCACAGCATTAATTTTGGTGGTCTGATTGATCTCACTTGTAAACAGAGCACCAATAAAGTACAAACAAAATGTAGACTTTATCGCATATTTATTTGTTTTTCAAAAACTCGAAGGTCTACCTACTGATACACTGTAGGTGCAAATCAAAGTACATAATACAATCTGGACAGGCAAGAATGCTTTCAGTGCTGCCTTCACACTTCATATTCATGTTCCCACACAGGACTTGCCAGGTTATGTAATGGTCCCTCCAAACATGGACCTACAGGAAAGCTACACTTATTAACAATACAGCACCAACTCCAGGAATACATGTGCACACACAGCCATTACATGCTGCTCTTGTGCACTGCCCCAGTGGTGATGTATTCATTGAGGATTTTTTGTTTTGTTTTTGTTTTTACTGGGTAAACTGTGCATGGTCAGGTTTTCTTTTTCTAAAGTGTTGTTTAAATTGTGACAAAAATGTTTGTTGCTGGCATGTTCTTTAGCCATGCCAGAAAGAAATATTTTAGTTGCACAAGAAGCAAGGCCACTGAGAGACGAGCCAGCCACATGGTGCTTTATTGCTGTACAATATTAGGCTGTCCTGTGCTGTACACTATCGCTGCCACGCACTGTCTCCACTATAAAATCACACTTATGCTATACATTGTATCCTTGCTGCTGTGTACAGTTGCTAAGCAACATCACCCTGCTGTTGTGCAGTGCCATCTGTTTGCTGTCTCATTGCTGCTGTGCACTTGCATGCCTTTTAATGCTACACTGCTGCAGTGCACTAACACAATATTCAATGCCGTGCTGCTACTGTACATTTAAATGAAAATTCACTGCCACACTGCTGCTATGCATTTACATAATTCATTCACTGCCACAATGCTGTCATGCACTTACAGATATTCACTGCCACACTGTGCATTTACATGTTAGTCACTGCCACAATCCGGCAGTGCATTTAAAGGATATTCATCGCCACACTGTGGCTGTGCACTCACAGGATTTATTCACTGTCACATTGCTGTCATGTACTTGCATGATATTCACTACCACAATGTGGCTGTGCATTTAAATGATGATTACTGATACATGGCTACACCAGTCACTTGTTTAACACATTTTTTTTCAAGCAGATACACTTTCTTCTTGGTAATGAAAGTGCACAGCAAATGTGGCCATTATAACATCAGAAACACCACCATTCATCTGGTCTCAGCTGCTGATCTAGCAGTTTACTGTTTGACCAATACCAAAGATGTGCAGCTACATTGTCCACAAGAGCATTCACTGATTACACACAAACCACCGACTTGCTGGCTGATGCAATGTAGGGCTAAAAGCAACACGTTCTGCAGAGTTAGCTTGTGAGAAGTCCAATGTGCTTGATTCTGGTACATGGATATGCCATACTATTTAAACTTTTTGTATACAAAGATCCCATATGATGATTATCATTATTCGAACACAAGTCCTTCCCATTCCACTACAACTTACAAATATAATTATGCTTCTTTCAGCTAAATATTAGCTACAACTGTAACAATGTCACAGATCCTGTAATTGCTGTGCGTAATACTCGCCTGATTGAAATATGCCCTTTTAATACAGCTACACTCTGCCCAGTATTATATGTGTATAATTACAATACAGGTTATGTGCCGATGAGACAGAGTTTTATCTCCGACTCATGTAAACTGCATTCTCTTCAAGGAGATGTATCCTACATTACCTGCATGCATAGAAACTCTACTTGGTCACTTTCTTTTTCTTTGCAAATAAAACAAAATGCCAGACCAGGGAGGTTGCCATGTGCTAGACAATCGAAAAAAGACAGTCAACTGTGTGCATTAGCATGCAGTGCATGTAGGCTGCAACACACCACAACAGTGCAGCATTTCTGCTGGACATAATCCCAGTTCATATTATACATTCCACAGGTCCAATGTTTCCCCCCAAAAATCCCATTATGCAGGTCCCCCCCGCAACTTATTTGAAACAATCAACACAGCTGATATGGAGCATACTTAAAGCTGAAACTCTGCCAGCTTATGCTAAACAACGAGCACAAGACAACTGAATGTACATCAAAGATATGATTTACGAGTTCAGGTGTTACCACGATGAGAAAATGCACGGTCACGGTGCAAGTGGTCCCCAGTAAGATACCAACAGAGAGGGCAACTTTAAACTGGAAGCTTTTTACCTCAGCTGGTGTTGGCATAGCCATTGGATGCTTCCTGAATCAAATAAAATATTATAATGTTTTTTTTGTTTTTTTGTTTTTTGTTTAATTTTCACTTTTAATCCAGAATAAAAATTCTTTACATTTGACAACTGGTTGGTTGTATGCACTGATAAACATGAACTTGGTTTACTTCTGCCAGACAGGAAGTGTACCCAACATAGAGAGCTTGGCCCGAATAGCTGGTCGTATCAATGTACCCCTCCTTGTACCACCGCATGTCAAACTTAGTTATATACAATTTAAAGACATAAAAGAATAGATCACCAGATACTGCTTTGTCAGTTGTGTACGTAATCCTTGAAAGGCCTTGTTCCAGCAAGGAATACTTTTTTTTTTTTTAATTTACAGAAAGAGGAGTTGGCTTTCTGTGTTTTTTTTTTTTTTTTTAATCCCAACACATTGTTCCTTGTCCTGGCAGTTTCTACTTTTATTTAGACTGACAATGTATAGGTGACACAATTAAGAATATCCGTTGTCAATTCAGGATGTCTTTTCTTTTTCTTATATAGTTTGGCAATCTAAGGAAAACAATATGCAAGACAACATTGTCTAGTGACATAAAATAAAAGTCGTGACTAGTATCTGCATGACTACAAATAAACTGATTCCGGGTATACATCTTTATAAACCTATCTGCATGGAAATAGAGTGTCCACTGTTGTACATCAGTAGCTGCATGGATATGACTTTATCACACAGGTTTTCATCACTTTGACCATGCAAAGCCTCAGCAGATAACTCCAGATCAACCGTTTTATAAATTGTCTTTTCTCACGGCTTCATACTATTCAATGCTTCAGTCTGTGCACAATGAAAAATACCACCACAGAAATGCTATTTAGCAAGCATCAAAATGCAATGTGATAGAAAATTTGACATAAACTCAATTAACACATACACATGTATATATTAACCTCTTGTGACCAAGAGTGTTTCTGCAAGCAGCTAAGTTCATTCTGATTACACAAATATAAGCACTTCACTGCAGAGACAATTTTCCTTCAAATTTTTCTGTCAGTGAATTCCAGTAATACAGATCCCTTAAAACTTTCTTAACTACTTGGTTGCAGAAATAATTGATTGACAAAGTAGAAAATACCATGTACCACAGCTCTTCAATATTTTGCCATGGAAAGGAATCTGACATAAAAAAGTTGAAACTTTCGGTGAAATGTGGAAGTAATCAGAAAATACAGTATACACCCAAAATAAACTTGAGGGGCATTAGCTCAGCAAGTGATCCATTAGAGAGCTACTCAAAAGCTGGCAAGTACAACCAATGTTCTTCAAAACATGTACAGTGAAGTGTCGAGCAGAGCCAAGCTGCCATTATTGGTACATATTACTGTTCAAGCAGTCAAGAATCAAGCAACACTATACATGATTACTCTGCAAAGACACAAGTGACAAAGTATGCATATACCATTTACCACACTGACCATCAAAAATCTGATAATCCTCCGTACAGAGTAGCTGACGTGCTGCAACCAGTGATATACAGAGAATTGAGCATTCTGGGGCATTTGCGGAAGTTTGTGGCGCAACTTTTTTTTTCTCCCCCACCCCCCCTTTTTTTTGTTGCTGTGAGGCTTTGCAAGTGAAAACCTAAAACCCTTACAAATACCACAAACATTGTCTACATCTGCCACCCAATTCTTGATTTTGTGTCTCACATACTTATATTTTGACTGGAATTTCAAAATGATCTCTGAATTAAGGCAAAATTTTCTGCAGCATTTTCGCCATATTGTTTATTATTCAAGTAACAGACTAATAGGAAACAAGATGCAACAATGGGGAGTGAAGTTATCCACAGCCAGTTGTGATCAGAAACAGTGAGCATGACCTAAGGCAAGCACTGGGTGTGAGAAAACAAACTCATAAAACCCATCAACAAATACAGTGAAACCTGTCTTAAAACACCACCCCCAGGTACCATAAATTATGGCCTTTAATAAGAGACGTAAATAACATGAAAAGTAGACAGTATCTGGAAAAAGTGGGGTTTCAAGGCAGGTGGTCTCTTATTGGAGTGATCTGTCAAGACAGGGATCACCGTTAGAAATGAATTACCATGTACAACATACGCATACCAAGCTCAAAATAAAACACTGCCACAGAAGATAACGATATGGTTTTCTGTACCTGTCCAAACATTCAAAGATAACATGCCTTCTCCCCACATTTTCCTCACTTGTTCTGTCCCTCTACATCTATAAATTTCCACATTAGAAGTTATAGTGTCACTAATGATCATGAACAGATATATAACTGATAGGGACTACATGTTACTTAGTTACAGTCATCAGACAGTCCCTTTCCTTTTCAAGTGCAATCCTGTCCACGCACAGTTTGTAATCTCTTTTTGTTGTTGTTTTGGGAGATTCAGACCTTGTAACCAAGATCAACAAAGTTTGAAGAAAAGAAAAAAAAAAAAAGAAAAAAAACAACAATAACAAATAGAAAAAAAAACCCCACAAGGACTGTGACAGTCCTGTGCTCTGCTGATTTGATGCACAGACTTAAGTGGTCCTGTGACTGGTACATGTATGTCAAGGTCATTTTTGTTTAAGACCATCATCAGTGTTTGCAATATCAATCTTCATTCATACAGTTCAGGAGTAGTTATTTTTTAAAATGAACAGTGACAGGATCCACTGTTACCAAAGATATAAGCCAATATTGAAATGGATCTTTCAAGGCCATTCAAAGTCAAAACTAACAATACCAAAAGAAATCACAAAGGTACTTTCCTAAAAATGTTTAACAGTCACCATGGGTCCAGGATCTGCCCCTTCCAAGATATAAGGCAAAATGTCAGTTTGACATTTCAAGTACAAAATTAACATCATCAAAAGAAACAGGTATTTTCTCATTACTGTTTTATTGTAATCATAGACCTAGAATCCACCATTATGCAGTTACAAGCCAATGTGTCAATTTGGCCTTTCAACATCACTCAAGGTCCAAATTAAAAACACCAAACAAAAACCCATAGGTACTTTCCTATTAGTGTTCAACATTAATCATCGGCCTAGGATCCACCACGACCCAAATAAAAGGCCAATGTCATTTGCTGATATCCCTATTGTAGCAATGCTAGCATGTACATATACCCTTACAGATTTTTCATAATTTGGATAATTCATTACAAATCAGAAAATGACTGTAGCACTCTGAAGTGAACAAGTTTTGTGCACATTGAGTCCAGGTAAATTCCCTCAAAGTTTGAAGAAAATCCAACTGACAATTTGGGAGAAGGTGAATATAGTGAAAATGCACCCATTTTTTTTTTTTTTTTTTGATACAAAAACAATCACAGCACCACTTGGTGAATAGATCAAAATCTAGGGGTCATCAGAAATGTCCCTACAGAATTTTGAAGCAATTGCCCAGGCACTTTCACAGATTTTTTATGATTATACCAAAAAATATAAACCAACCAACTAGTGGAAAAAATCACTTGAGCATGACTATTTGAGCAAACTTGGTAGAGACCCACCCAATGTACATTTCCACCAAGGTTTAGAACAATTTGAGTGACCACTTTAGAGAAGTCAAAGGCAGTAAAAATTATAAAATTTGTAAAATTTAAAAAAAAAAAAAAAAAAAAAATTGCAGTGACACCTGTTGAACAAATAAAGGTGGTCCATGGGTCCCCAGTAGCAATGTTCAAACAACTGGCCCAGTGGTTTCGGAGAATATTTAAAATTTTGTAAAAATGAACCAAAAAATTATAATTTAAAGTCCAAAAATCACTGGAGTGTGACCATTTGACTTCTTTGGTAAAGACCCACACACGGTTGATCTCCCATAAGTTAGAAATGGATGTGGCAAATGGTTTTAGAGATGAAAATTTAAATGACAACAGACAATGGACCACAGTTGCAGACCAATCCAATAAGCTCAGCCAAGTGATAAGTCAGCTGAGCTAATAAAATCTAGTTTCTGTAACCATTTATCATTATAAATTAAAATTGATCAGCTCTTTCTTCCAATTTGTCTTCATGTCCTTAACAATACATGTATATAATATTGACGATGGCTGAAAGTGTCACATTAAGCCGGTGGTTGATCACCATCTTTTCAAAATAACCAGAGAATCACAAACTGGACAAGACTTTCGTAGAAATCTTCCCATGATCAAAATCCTGGACTTATGATGAGGTATTTTCCTAGTTGTATTCAACAGCACATGATGCATATTTGCTTATTCATACCTAGACAATATAAACAAAACTGGGCAATGATGACACAAGTTACTTAAATAATGTATTTTTTAATATATTTTTTTTATTAACACTTTCATCAAAGTCATCAAACGTCACAGGACTTACTGATCTATACAACACTTGCTCAAAATCTTTTGCAGTTTACAAAGACAAAACCCACCATGTATCTGTCCATCAAAATGAACAAAAAGGCTGCAAACACTGTTACTGATTTTCAAGCACACTCACACCTGTTCTACAGAGAACATGAACATGTTTGGCTTTGTTGTACTGTTTCCTTCCCTAAACAAAAGTATGACTAAAATGCAGAAACATGATGAACTGTCAATGTCTAGTCATTTGATAATAAAAATCTGCAATATTAATTGATGAGACCGATGTGCATTGGCAGCAGTTTCTGCAAGCATTATTTGTGAGTCCAGCAGCACCATACATCTGCCATGGTACATTTATGATAGTACCATACATCTGCCATGGTACATTTATCATGATAGTACCATACATCTGCCATGGTACATTTATGATAGTACCATACATCTGCCATGGTAAACTTATTAATCCAGCAGCACCATATACCTGCCCTGGTACATTTTTAGGATTGCAGCAGCACCATATCTGCCATGGTACATTTATGAGGACTTCAACAGCACCAGAGCCGCTTTGGTGTATTTATCATGATTTCAGCAGCACCACAGAGCTGCTTTGGTGTATCTAATACAATTTCAGTTGCACCTCACATTGCAGCTACTTAAAATTAACTCTCCTGGTCCTGAAGTGCGTGTAGCTTGCTTAACAGATTGGAAATTTTATTTTGTACCTAGTAGGTCCATTTTACTTTAACCTGCATGAGCACTGTGTCCTTGTGTCCCAGATTCCTGTATCCAGAGCATGCGCATGAGAGAGAGAGAGAGAGAGAGAGAGAGAGAGAGAGAGAGAGAGAGAGAGAGAGAGAGAGAGAGAGAGAGAGAGAGAGAGAGAGAGAGAGAGAGAGAGAGAGAGAGAGAGAGAGAGAGAGAGAGAGAGAGAGAGAGAGAGAGAGAGAGAGAGAGAGAGAGAGAGAGAGAGAGAGAGAGAGAGAGTATTTTTGAAGTAATAAGAGCACCATGTAAGATCTGTATTATAAACATAACACTACTTGAGACAACATCAGTTTTACTATGTTACAGATCCATGCTGATATGCATGTATCTACAATCACACAACCTAACCTACAATGGCAATCAGTGTAGACACCTGGCAGTATTGCTGGGACCTGATCATATGATACTACTGCTCCAAAGGCAAGAGTCGCTGTACAATTATTGCCTGCATGGTAGTCCCTAAACATACACCCCACAACCTGCAGATACCTTCACAGCACATACAGCTTTTCCTTACAAACATTGGAATACTACACAATACAGTCCTGCCAATAAAAAAATTGCCTTAGTAGGTTTCGAAGTGTACAAATATCCCTCACTTAAGCTATGTAGATTACATAGTTACCTTCATATCAATAATGGTCCAATTAAAATGAAAATCTGACAAGTATGCCCAACAAGTGTTTGCACTTGATGAAACATGATATACAAATGCCTTACCAAGTTAAAATTCATCATTGGAAATAGCAGTAGTGCATGCTACTCGCTTTGACGACTAGACAAGAGTGACAATACCGCACTCGAGAGAAATGGCAAAGTTCTGTAGGAAACCAAGGCCTCCAGACTTGTACCTGTTTAAAACCACCTAACATTTAACGAGAAACATTAATCATGTAGGATCAACCCTCAGGTGAGCAGGATGCTGCCCTTGTGGTTGCTTTCCACTCTGCTGCTCTGCCATTACACAATGTTATACTAACTGCAGTGTGACTGGTCTGTACACAATATAAAATATATATATATATATATATATATATACCACTGTCTGTAGAATGTTCATGGCAACAGCAAGTGCCTGCTGCTGGGCAGCTGACTTTACGGCTATGACTTGTTGCTCGAGTTACTATTTTCCTTGCCCACCAATTGCTTCAAGTCTTTGAACAGCTGAAAGCAAAGACCAAAGTAAAATTAAATCCTTTTCCACAAATGCTTCATGTCTGAAATCATAGGAACATTATTTAATATCTCACTTTTGATCATGTCTGTGCATGGACATTTCTACAACTGACACTTATAAATGAATGAAATTCACAACTGCTGTAGTTAATATTATTTTTCGCATCTCCAAAATATCAGGCATATCTGAGACACAGTTGTAAGAAGATTGTTATTTGGCATATGGGATGAATGACCCCCAAAACACTTCTCCCATATAGCTCTGAACTCATCAATTTAGTCTTTCTTTTTAGTTTTTAAAGTGTAGAATGAAGTGTTATTCATACAAGAAATCAACAAACACTCAAAGCCAACATCTCAATGAAATCCATGTATTCCAAGACCAAACAGAAAGCCTACTGCAATATAGGTTATTTCCCTTACCTTCTGCACCCAAGTTCTGTTTTGTAAACATTGGTCCAGTATTTTCTCCACCTTCTGCCCACTGTCTCGAATAACATTTACCTGTAAATATCAGACATGCAAAATAAGTGATTATTGCAAAGTCCAACTACAGCATTCAAATTATTTTAACTCGTTCCATACTATGGTGACAGGCCTTGGTCAGTGGTTCTGGCACTGCCTGGCAGTGCAGGAACCACCAACTGAAGACTATAAGCATGTTGGTGCTTGAACGAAAGCTCTATTCATGAAGAATTTAAATAAGCAATTGTCGTCTTAAATCCAGGTAAATATACGGAAAAAATCAGGGACTGGTATGGAATGAGTTAAAGCACTATTACTTGACTGTGATATCTGATTTTCCTTGTTCATCCCATGAAATAACACCTTTGTACAAGAGATGATGGATCTGACACCATGTATTTATCAAAGAGGACACTAGCATTTTAAGGACTTTTTTTTTTTAAATAGAATTATTGATGAACAACAGATAACATAATACCTCCCAGGCTTTACCAAATTACAAGATCACACAATGTGCATTACAGACCAGCAAACACTCAATTGTGGAGTATATTTTTCACATGCTCCATTGACAACCTGGTAATTCCTGATGAACTGTTGAATAGGCCTAAGACACCACAGGCAATCTTCCCTTCTAGGAGGTCCCTTATAGAATGGAAAGAGTGCACTTTCCAAGTAGAATTAAAACAGATCTCACTTTCGCATGACATTCCATGGAGACAAGTGGAAGAACTAGATATGAGCTAACAATGAGCAACCTACAATGAAAGTACTATGGACCAGATTAAACATCATTTAACACAGTCCACACCAGTCCCTGATTTTTCAGTTTATTTACCCCAATTTAAGATGACAATTGCATGTTTAAATTCTGCATGAAAAGAGCTTTCGTTCAAGTACCACCATGCCTAGAGTCTTACGTCAGTGGTTCTGGCACTGCCTGGCAAGTCATGGTGCAGCATGACTTGCCAGGCAGTGCCAGAACCACTGACCAAGGTCTGTGACCATAGTATGGAATGAGTTAACCAAGTTAAAAGCTTTGTTGGACAGAAAGTTGGCAACGGCAGACCGTACAAGTCAAATCATCCTGTGTTAGCAGTCATGACAACATAAATTCTGTGTGTGTTCAATCAGAGGTATATGTCTGCAGTACTTTATCATTTGCAATCTTGACTTCTCAAGGGAGAAGCCATGGTTAGAAGGTATTTATCTGGGTCCGCTGATAAGTTTGTATTCTGATATAAATTTGAACAAACATAGCTTTGGCGAACAGCCACAGACTGTCTAAGCCGCCGTGACCACTTCAATACAAGGTCAATGGGTGCACGGCTTTTGCCACTCTACACACTGCCACAATTCAAAAGAATCTAGTAATCCAACCTTTCGTTGAAAAGCATTGAGCTCCACACAGTGGACAGCCACATCTGTATACATATTACAGCTCCACATTTAACTCTTTCTACTCTAGTGACGCTTTTTCAAGTTAGTATCTAAATGGAGTCTGCTGACTGTATTTTACTAATTTAGGGATTATTTTTCAAAATTTTAGATGAAACTTGCATGGAAGATCATTCCAAACTATATGCCCATAGTCAACAGCTTTCCTTGGCGCGCTCTGGCACCCAGAGTACCCCAAGGAGTGCTGCTGACTTGGTCTTCTATTAGGGTGGAATGAGTTAGACATAAGCTACAACAGTCATTGCTAACAGACTTGATACCCCTTGCTTAGCAAACACATGGGTCCCATCACCCTGACAATGGGGTCAAGGTCACCAAAATGTAATCAAGTAAAAAAAATAGAGAGTCAAGGTACAATTGCCATATTATCTGAGTTTGAAGTGGCATATGAATCACAAGATGTTTTGTTCATCAGGAATATCAAACAAATAGACAGATGGACAGCTGGACAAGCCAACAAGAGTATACCCCTCCCATACTTTATTTGCAGGGTACAACTATGCCTGTGTCACTGTATATAGAGGACACTGACCTTCGCTAGGCACCTCTTGTATATATTGTACTTGAAGTGATGTAGTCCATGGTACATAGTCAAGTGTTCAGCAGCCTGTTTACCAACAAGGAACTCCTGCAACAGTCAATCAACACTCATTAACTTTTAAACAAGTACACTTACCCTTCATCAACATGCACAGATGTACACTTACCTGCTCATCAGGCAGAATTTTAACACGAAAACTTATCAGTACTAATTAATACATGAAGTCCTTAAAGTAGCTTTTCCTATACAAAGTGGCTTTAAATAGACAGAATTTATTGGGTTAAATTATGAGTTATTCATGTAACTTAAGCTAGACTTTGTACAATATACTTTAAAGTATCTGTTACTATACAAAGCGGCTTTGGACAGGCAGAATTTCAACAGGTAGACTTTTAAGTTATTAAAACAACTTTAGTTACATTTTGTATACCAAGTCCTCAAAGTATCTATTACTGTACAAAATGGCTTTGGACTGCATTATACAAATATGTCATGATTCACCCTATCCCAGTCCTTGGTTTTTCTATATATTTAATGGTTCAGTTATCTATTCTTCTTCTTTTTTTTTTCTTTGATAAGCATGCAGTTTCTGCTGTTAGACCAGTCTCTGAAGAACCATATAGTTGGCAAAAATGGTTGGATGTTTGCAATATGAGCAAGCTTTCTTTGGCTCATATTTTCCATACATTTACAAATATTTCAGATGAGAATTACATACCTGATTTCTTTATTGAAAAAAAAAAAAAAAAGAAGCTTTCTTTCAATTGGCAACATATCTAGCCGATGGTTTTCGCCTACCTGGTAGGTGGTGCATTTTGCAGGCAATGCAAAACCACTGACCAAGGCCTGTACCATTGTAGTATTGAATGAGGTAAAACAACTCTTCTGTGTAATCAAGCAAGAAATTACAATTTTACGAGCTGTTTTCACGTATGTTCCATGAGGAAGGCTTTTGTTGGATCTGGATGCCAAAAAATCCTTGATTCTTCACAGCTGAAGTCAAAACATCTTGCTTATATCCACTCTTTTTGTTCTGACATTATATTCTAACAACACAAACTTGGAAATTGTACTGAATGTTCATTATAGGACTACTTTGACTAACCTGTGACTTGCCAATATTGTCATCATCATCAGCATCAATGGTGTCAAGGGTGTCCCTGTCATATGGGTCTCCATATAGCCTGACTGACTGCACTGCTGCCTGGGACGGGTCATCACATGCCTACCATATAGCAACATTGTATATCTGACATCAAATGCCTACCATATAGCAACATTGTATGTCTGACATCACATGCCTACCATATAGCAACATTGTATATCTGACACAAACAACATCTACACTGGCATCTCATGTCAGGAGGCCTATCAATGCCAAAAGAGACCTGCATCTTTTGATACTACGGTAGTACCTGTCACCAAAGACCACCCCTAGGGAAGATCAAAATGTGGTCTTATAAGACAGGTGGTCTCTCATGAGAGGTATAAATAACAAGAAAAGTACTGCAAAAAGTATATTAAAAAGTGGTCTTAAAAGGCAGGTGGTCTCTCATTAGGGTGGTCTTTCATGACAGGTACTATGTGTATAACTTTGGTCAGAGAAAACTTCAGTCTGTGTATTGGCAGATTTCCTTTGATGACTGTGCAGCCTATTGGCATTGGTGTTGCTTTGTTTCTTTGGTCTACTAAACCACCATTCAAAATATCATGTTCTCTTTCCACACATAAAATATTTGACAGGACGAAAGCTTCCATACCAAACATGCACGACGTTTTACACATCATAGCCTTCCAATGTTGTTGATTCACTTTTTTTTATCTTAGTCACATATCACTCTTAAACAAAAATACTACATGACAAACTTTCTCTATATTTGGTAAAAAGAAAGCGAAAGTATATAACATGCCGAGCATCAGACTCCCAAAGTAAAACATATTACTCTGACACTAAAAAAAATGTTCAAAGACAACTCCAAGGTAATCCCTCCTAGTTCTCAATAATGTATTGACAAGGGCATGTATTTAATACAACTTATGTTCAACTGTAATCTGATATTGTGAGCATTTGAACACATTAATTATGACATGAAACATAAGAGAATAGTCCACAGAACAAAACACACCTCACAATGTCCCTTGCCATCTGGACGCTCTGTGACTGTGATGCAGGGGAACCTCTCCACGCTCTCCTGTAATACACACCACACCAACATTCAAGTTTAAACATGCTTCATAATAATTAAACTGATAGTGTTCAGTGGTTAATCCTTTGGGCTTTTAATCTCATCTTTCATTGTGCATGTACAATGTGTTTGCACATTCACAATTACAATATAAACACTGCTCTGGCAAGGTTTGTTGTCAGTCTTCTTATTTCATTTATAATTTCTTCCATCCAGCTTTCTATCAACTACAAGCTGTTTTGACATGATCCAGTAACAAGCCAGTCACCAGGAATATGTCTGTCATTATTACAGTGCAGGACAGATTTATTCAAAAGACCAACAGACTACCGAATTCAAATACCAGACGCTAATGAGTCAGTTGTTGACAAAGGCACTGACCAAAGATACCTTCATGCTGACCACTATCTATGAAATCCAATATGCCAATTATAACCAATTAGACTTCCAATATAGACATGATATAAGATTGTAGCTCCTTCATAGAACAATTTCTATTCTTCTCTTTTGGCATACGTTCCACGTTCTTCAACACTTCTCTGGTTTTTCTACTTTTAATAGAGCAATCTGGAGGATACAACACCAGGCTGCACAAACTAGTCATACTGCAAACATCCAGGAGTCCTTCTGTGGTTGAGGTACAGGTTGAACATGATGACCATGTTGGGCCATCTCTTATTGTTGGTCATGATGTTGATGGCAGGGCTGTGTGGCCCTGTGTGTGGTCAGAACACAGAGGTCAGCACCAAGACGTGCACCTACAGCTTTGTGGTGCCTCAGACAGATATTGTGTCCACATGCAGAGCATATTCCAGTAGTCTGGTAAGTTGCCTAAAACACTTCCTCATAGTGTGTGTTTGTTTATAAAGATTTTGCTCCTTCAGCATTGTATTAACCTTTTCCCCTTCCCTTAATCTGCGTCGACAGCTTTTCGATGAAAGGGTGTGGCACTTGTAATCCATCCCACTCTCTACAGTGCCACTGACCTACAGCATGCTATTCTGACAGGTCTCGCCCAGGATTCTCACTTATTCCTTTTTTCAGTAACACTTCTATCATGGAATCAGAAATGCAGACGACAGAGTACCTCCAAGCAATCAGCAGAGAGGGTGTACCATCTCCATGCAGGTAGCAATTCTTGTCAGCAATCACGCTTATCCATTCTTGCCTTTCTCATCAAGATTACACTACAAGCAAAGACCTTGTTATGTCTGGGTGTCAATTCAGACATACTGTTTTGTAGGAGTTCTTTATTCTTTCGTTATTTCTTAATACCTTTCCGCCACATTTTGTGATGCAGTTTTCTCAGCCATTATACAAGTTACAACATTGAAATTTTACATACTAGGAGACCCATAGCTGAAATTGTGCACCTGGTGTGGATTTATTGATATGTTATAAATTATTAAAGTTATGGGTAATAAAAAAAGTCCTATTCAGCTATTGGCCGAAAAAAAACAATGGTGGTTGCATTACCCAATCACATTGCATCAATTGACAATATGGCTGCTGCCTGGTTCTACTACTACTGTTCAGCAGATTGAACCTGATGACCCATGATTGATGATGTCAAGAAAGAGTATTGGAGGTGGTTTCAAAACAAGCTCTAATTGGCACCCAGACAGATTTGCTTGCAAATCTATCCTTTCTAGTTTTCGTTTGTTTCTTTTCCTAGTCCTGCTTGTATCCTTATCCTACAAAGGCAAACACTACAGAACTGTGTTTTCTTCATTTCAGGTGGCGTCTCTGAACCAGAAGATTGTAGACCTACAAAACCGGGTGTCCCAGCTTCAGTTCTCCAGAGGCACTGGTGGTAGCCAAGTTAATACCTTCCTGAACTCCCACTTCAGCTGTTCCTGTGATAACCAAACTTCCTTCACCTTTGCTTACAGGGGTAACCACTTATTTTTTTGGAAATATACAAAATTTGGTTTGAGACCATTTCTATGTTCTTGTACAATATTTGCTGTAGATTTTTAATTAAATATCAAAGATTACAAGTAGTCTTTTGTTGCTACTGATGTGCAAGTATTTCTATTCTCACATTTTTTTTCTTGCACAATAGGCCACTGTCTGCTCAAGCATATCAGTCTGTAATTTTCATAGTAGTAGTAGTAGTAGTAGTATTTTATTGACACAATACAATATAATTGACATTGGTTATAATAAACCTGGGGAAAGCCAATGTGTCCATTACAATTCAGATAATATAGCAATTTTACTTAGGACGCATGCAATCTTTTTTCACCTAATCTACTTGGCAACTGATACTTTCTCAAGCATATAATAGAGCAATTTATGTTGCTTAAAAAATAATAAAAACTTTGTGACATTAATGCGCTCATATAGAAAATAAAATGTTCGGGTCTTGTGGTTTTATGTCCTCTATTTCATATCTGCTCAAGTCTGATTTTGAATTAATTAGCACTGAGAGATTCAGCTCTTGACAATACCTCATAGAAGTAAGAACATAATGTCATAGCATTTTCATAATCATTCAAATTTTGTACAGAGGTAAAAGAGAGATCAGTGTATCGTTCTCTGATGGTAGATAATAGGGCAATAAAGAACAATACGCTTCTCATTCTGAATTTCGCCACATGGACAGAGTCTCTCTTCCTCTGGGATTCTAGACCACCTCCCTGTTTCGATTTTTAGTCTATGTGAACCCACTCTTAGCCTCGTAAAGGCTTTCCGCTTGTATTCTGGAATCGCATTTTGTTTGTAGATTTTGTGTACTAACAAGTCCGGCTTAAGTGTGACATACATTTGTCTTCAGGAGGAAGTAGAATTTTGCATTGATAGCTCTCTGGCGACCTTTTCTGATGCAACGGGGTGCTCCCCAGCCACTTGTAACCTTGACAAGTAGAGTCCCATCGGGCTTTTATATACATGTATACAGAATGTACCACCATTTGTCTGTTTGATTTTAGACTGTCAAGACGTGAAGGTGCTCACTGGTGGAGTCAGTGGTGCTTATCAGATAGAACCTGTCAAGTCCACAGGTCAGATCCTTGCAGTCACCAGTAAGTAACACACAATTTTATAAGACTTTATTATAACAAGAGGGCTGTGTGAACAGCCCGTGCCTCAGCTGATCTTGACATTCATCACACTTGCAGCTCTATGAACTTGGGAAAGGATCAAGGACACCATGTTCTGAGTAAGTCTGAACTTTATAGAAGAACACTTACATGTGCAACATCAAAGTTCAAGTAGTTCTCAAGTTATAATGAAGAGTAAAATTCATGTATGTTGCACTGTGACCCCACAAACGAGGTCAAGGTCATTCATGTACTGTCTCAGCATGACCTTCATACAGAATAATTAACATGTGTAGCTAACTCAAAACAGATCTCAAGTTATCAAGTAAACAGTAAATTTCGTGTCAGTTGTCCTGTGAATTAGCATTAGAATGCCCATTGACTTACATAGTAATCAATAGGAAAGCTGCATTGAACGATAAGTACCCGAATTGAAAATCCTTAAAAATCAGGAATCCAAAGCAGTGCCACCTAGTAAACAACTGTTTGACCCTTCCACAACAACATATCCATCACATTTCAGCTTAATCTGAGGGACGGTTCTGAGAACAAGTGAAAAATAGCAAAACCATGCAAAAAATTCATAAAAAAATTGCAGCTCCACCTGGTGAACAAATTGGGAACTAGGTGTCCCTGGGAGTGTCTATGTATGATATCAAAGCAATTGGGTGAGCGGTTTCAGAGGAGAAGAATTTTGAAGGTTTGCCCCAAAAAAGAACAAAACGAGGGCTGTGTGAACAGCCCATGATCAGCTGATCTTGACATTCATCACACTTGCAGATCTATGAACTTAGAAAAGGATCAAGGTCACCCATGTTCTGAGTAAGTCTGACCATTATAAAAGAACACTAACATGTGCAACATCAAGGTTCAAGTAGTTCTCAAGTTATAATGAAGAGTAAAATTCATGTATGTTGCACTGTGACCTCAGAAATGAGGTCAAAGTCATTCATGTACTGTCTGAGCATGACCTTCATACAAAAACATTAACATGTGCAACATCACAGTACTAACTCAAAACAGATCTCAAGTTATCAAGTAAACAGTAAATTTTGTGTCAGCTGTCCTGTGAATTAGCACCAGAATACCCATTGACTTCCATAGTAATCAATAGGAAAGCTGCATTGATCGATAAGTACCCGAGTTGAAAATACTTAAAAATCAGGAATCTAAAGCAGTGCCACCTAGTAAACAACTTTGTTTGACCCTTCCACAAGAACATATCCATCACATTTCACTTTAATCTGAGTGACAGTTCTGAGAACAAGTGAAAAATAACAAAACCATATAAAAAATTCATTAAAAAAAATTAGAAAAAATTGCAGTGCCACCTGGTGAACAAATTGGGAACTATGTGTCCCTGGGAGTGTCTATGAACGATATCAAAACAACTGGGTGAGCATTTTCAGAGGTGAAGAGTTTTTAAGGTTTGCCCCCAAAAAACGAAAAAAATTTATAAAAATTCCAAAAATCAATAGAGCGTGACCATTTGAACAAACTTGGTAGAAATCCACCCAAGGCACATCCCCACCTAGTTTGAGGTAAATCTGGCCAAAATTATTTAAGTTATAACCATTACAAGAAATTCCCATGTTAAAACTTTTGTAAAGATTTTTGAAAAAAAAATCATAAAAAAAAAAAACAAAATTCATTGGAACATGACCATTGGAACAAACTTGGTAGACACCCACCAAGGGTACATCCCCACCAAGTTTGAACTTAATCTGCATGACGGTTTTGAAGAAGTCGCAAATGTGAATTAGCATTAGAATACTCATTGACTTCCATAGTAATCAATAGGAAAGCTGCATTAACGGATAAGTACCCGAATGGAAAAAATTGTTAAAAATCAGGAATCTGCAGCATTCCCACATAGTGAACAACTTTGTTTGACCCTTCTACGAGGAACATATCCACCATGTTTCAGCTTAATCTGAGTAACGGTTCTGGAGAAGAACATGAAAATAGCTAGAACACACAAAAATTCATAAAAAATTAGTAAAAAATTGCAGCGCCACCTGGTCAACAAATTAAAAACACAGACTCCCTAGGTGTCTTCTTGTGTGATATCAGAGTGACTGAGTAAGCGGTTTTGGAGAAAAAGATTTTTTAAGATTTGTCCAAAAAAAGAACAAAAAAATTCATTAAAAATCCAAAAATCACTGGAGCAAGACCATTTGAACAAACCTGGTAGACACCCACCCAAGGTACATCCCCACCAAGTTTGAAGTTAATCTGCATGACGGTTTTGGAGAAGAAGTCGAAAATGTGAATTAGCATTAGAATGCTCATTGACTTCCATAGTAATCAATAGGAAAGCTGCATTGACCGATAAGTACCCGAATGGAAAAAATCGTTAAAAATCAGGAATCTGCAGCATTCTCACATAGTGAACAACTTTGTTTGACCCTTCTACAAGGAACATATCCACCATGTTTCAGCTTAATCTGAGTGACTGTTCTGGAGAAGAAGTCGAAAATAGCTATAACACACAAAAATTCATAAAAAAATTGAAAAAAATTGCAGCGCCACCTGGTGAACAAATTAAGAACTAAGTGTCCCAGGGAGTGTTTCTGTGTGATATCAAAGTAATTGGGTGAGCGGTTTCAGAGAAGAAGATTTTTTAAGATTTGCCCAAAAAAGAACAAAAAAATTCATTAAAAATCCAAAAATCAATGGACCGTGACCATTTGAACAAACTTGGTAGAGACCCACCCAAGGCACATCCCCACCAAGTTTGAAGTGGATCTGGCTAACAGTTTCGGAGAAGAAGTCGAAAATGTAAATTGTTGACGGACGACGGACGGACGGACGGACGGACGACGGACGGAGGACCATAAGATAAGCTCAGCTGACTGACAAGTCAGCTGAGCTAAAAATTCATAAAAAATCCAAAAATCAATAGAGCGTGACCATTTGAACAAACTTGGTAGAAATCCACCCAAGGCACATCCCCACCTAGTTTGAGGTAAATCTGGCCAAAATTATTTAAGTTATAACCATTACAAGAAATTCCCATGTTAAAACTTTTGTAAAGATTTTTGAAAAAAAAATCATAAAAAAAAAAACAAAATTCATTGGAACATGACCATTGGAACAAACTTGGTAGACACCCACCAAGGGTACATCCCCACCAAGTTTGAACTTAATCTGCATGACGGTTTTGAAGAAGTCGCAAATGTGAATTAGCATTAGAATACTCATTGACTTCCATAGTAATCAATAGGAAAGCTGCATTAACGGATAAGTACCCGAATGGAAAAAATTGTTAACAAGAGGGCTGTGTGAACAGCCCGAGCCTCAGCTGATCTGGACATTCATCACACTTGCAGCTCTATCAACTTGGGAAAGGATCAAGGACACCATGTTCTGAGTAAGTCTGACCTTTATAGAAGAACACTTACAAGTGCAACATCAAAGTTCAAGTAGTTCTCAAGTTATAATGAAGAGTATAAATTCATGTATGTTGCACTGTGACCCCACAGCTCTATGAACTGACAAGTCAGCTGAGCTAAAATCAGGAATCCGCAGCATTCCCACATAGTGAACAACTTTGTTTGGCCCTTCCATTAGGAACATATCCACCATGTGTAAGCTTAATCTGAGTGACTGTTCTGGAGAAGAAGTCGAAAATATCTATAACACACAAAAATTCACAAAAAAAAATAGAAAAAAACTGCAGCGCCACCTGGTGAACAAATTAACAACAAGGAGTCCCTAGATGTCTTCCTGTGTGATATCAAAGCATTTGGGTAAGCAGTTTCGGAGAAGAAGATTTTTTAAGATTTGTCCAAAAAAAACCAACAACAAAAATTCATTAAAAATCCAAAAATCACTGGAGCATGACCACGTGAACAAAATTGGTAGAAACCCATCCAAGGTACATTGCCACCAAGTTTGAAGTTAATCTGGATGACCATTTTGGAGAAGAAGTCAAAAATGTGAATTAGCATTAGAATGCCCATTGACTTCCATAGTAATCAATAGGAAAGCTGCATTGACCGATAAGTACCAGAATTGAAAAAATCATTAAAAATCAGGAATCTGCAGCATTCCCACATAGTGAACAACTTTGCTTGACCCTTCTACAAGGAACATATCCACCATGTTTCAGCTTAATCTGAGTGAGGGTTCTGGACAAGAAGTCGAAAATAGCCATAACACAGAAAAATTCATAAAAAATTAGTAAAAAATTGCAGCGCCACCTGGTGAACAAATTAAGAACTAGAAGTCCCTGGGAGTGTTCCTGTGTGATATCAAAGCAATTGGGTGTGTGGTTTCGGAGAAGAAGATTTTTTAAGATTTACCCAAAAAAGAACAAAAAAATTCATTTAAAATCCAAAAATCACTGGACCGTGACCATTTGAACAAACTTGGTAGAAACGCACCCAAGGCACATCTCCACCAAGTTTGAAGTGAATCTGGCTGACAGTTTTTAAGAAGAAGTCGAAAATGTGAATTGTGGACGGACGGACGGACGGACGGACGACGGACGGACGACGGACGACAGACCCTCAAAAAACCTCAGCTGACTGACAAGTCAGCTGAGGTAAAAATCAGGAATCTGCAGCTTTCCCACATAGTGAACAACTTTGTTTGACCCTTCTACGAGGAACATATCCACCATGTTTCAGCTTAATCTGAGTAACGGTTCTGGAGAAGAACATGAAAATAGCTAGAACACACAAAAATTCATAAAAAATTAGTAAAAAATTGCAGCGCCACCTGGTCAACAAATTAAAAACACAGACTCCCTAGGTGTCTTCTTGTGTGATATCAGAGTGACTGAGTAAGCGGTTTTGGAGAAAAAGATTTTTTAAGATTTGTCCAAAAAAAGAACAAAAAAATTCATTAAAAATCCAAAAATCACTGGAGCAAGACCATTTGAACAAACCTGGTAGACACCCACCCAAGGTACATCCCCACCAAGTTTGAAGTTAATCTGCATGACGGTTTTGGAGAAGAAGTCGAAAATGTGAATTAGCATTAGAATGCTCATTGACTTCCATAGTAATCAATAGGAAAGCTGCATTGACCGATAAGTACCCGAATGGAAAAAATCGTTAAAAATCAGGAATCTGCAGCATTCTCACATAGTGAACAACTTTGTTTGACCCTTCTACAAGGAACATATCCACCATGTTTCAGCTTAATCTGAGTGACTGTTCTGGAGAAGAAGTCGAAAATAGCTATAACACACAAAAATTCATAAAAAAATTGAAAAAAATTGCAGCGCCACCTGGTGAACAAATTAAGAACTAAGTGTCCCAGGGAGTGTTTCTGTGTGATATCAAAGTAATTGGGTGAGCGGTTTCAGAGAAGAAGATTTTTTAAGATTTGCCCAAAAAAGAACAAAAAAATTCATTAAAAATCCAAAAATCAATGGACCGTGACCATTTGAACAAACTTGGTAGAGACCCACCCAAGGCACATCCCCACCAAGTTTGAAGTGGATCTGGCTAACAGTTTCGGAGAAGAAGTCGAAAATGTAAATTGTTGACGGACGACGGACGGACGGACGGACGGACGACGGACGGAGGACCATAAGATAAGCTCAGCTGACTGACAAGTCAGCTGAGCTAAAAATTCATAAAAAATCCAAAAATCAATAGAGCGTGACCATTTGAACACAAGTGGTAGAGATCCACCCAAGGCACATCCAAACCAAGTTTGAAGTAAATCAGGTCAATATTATTTAAGTTATGACCATTACAAGAAATTCCCATGTTAAACTTTCCTATTAAAACTTTTGTAGAGATTTTTGAAAAAAAATCATTGAAAAATCCAAAATTCCTTGGAACATGACCATTGGAACAAACCTGGTAGACACCCACCCAAGGTACATTGGCGCCAAGTTTGAAGTGAATCTGGATGACTGTTTTGGAGAAGAAGTCGAAAATGTAAATTAGCATTAGAATGCCCATTGACTTGCATATTAATCAATAGGAAAGGTGCATTTACCCCAAAGGAGCCGAATTGAAAAAATCATTAAAAATCAGGAATCTGCAGCATTCCCACATAGTGAACAACTTTGTTTGGCCCTTCCATTGGGGAACATATCCACCATGTTTCAGCTTAATCTGAGTAACGGTTTTGGAGAAGAAGTCGAAAATAGTTATAACACACAAAAATTCATAAACAAGAGGGCTGTGTGAACAGCCCGTGCCTCAGCTGATCTTGACATTCATCACACTTGCAGCTCTATGAACTTGGGAAAGGATCAAGGACACCATGTTCTGAGTAAGTCTGACCTTTATAGAAGAACACTTACATGTGCAACATCAAAGTTCAAGTAGTTCTCAAGTTATAATGAAGAGTAAAATTCATGTATGTTGCACTGTGACCCCACAAACGAGGTCAAGGTCATTCATGTACTGTCTCAGCATGACCTTCATACAGAATAATTAACACGTGTAGCTAACTCAAAACAGATCTCCAGTTATCAAGTAAACAGTAAATTTCGTGTCAGTTGTCCTGTGAATTAGTATTAGAATGCCCATTGACTTCCGTGACCATTTGAACACACGTGGTAGAGATCCACCCAAGGCACATCCAAACCAAGTTTGAAGTAAATCTGGTCAATATTATCAAAGTTATGACCATTACAAGAAATTCCCATGTTAAACTTTCCTATTAAAACTTTTGTAGAGATTTTTGAACAAAAATCATTAAAAAATCCAAAATTCCTTGGAACATGACCATTGGAACAAACCTGGTAGACACCCACCCAAGGTACATTGGCGCCAAGTTTGAAGTAAATCTGGATGACGGTTTTGGAGAAGAAGTCGAAAATGTAAATTAGCATTAGAATGCCCATTGACTTACATGGTAATCAATAGGAAAGGTGCATTTACCCCAAAGGAGCCAAATTGAAAAAATCATTAAAAATCAGGAATCGGCAGCATTCCCACATAGTGAACAACTTTGTTTGGCCCTTCCATAAGGAACATATCCACCACGTGTAAGCTTAATCTGAGTGATGGTTCTGGACAAGAAGTCGAAAATAGCTATAACACAAAAATTCGTAACAAAATAGAAAAAAAAAGCAGCGCCACCTGGTGAACAAATTAAGAACTAGGAGTCCCAGGAAGTCTTCCTGTGTGATATCAAAGCAATTGGGTCAGCGGGTTTCGGAGAAGAAGATTTTTTAAGATTTACCCAAAAAAGAACAAAAAAATTCATTAAAAATAAAACAAGAGGGATGTGTGAACAGCCCATGCTCAGCTGACCTTGAGATTCATCACACTTGTGGTTCTGTGAACCTTGGATAGGATTAAATAGGTAGACACTTATTTAAAGGTACTTCCGTATCAAGTTTGACACCAATCTGGCCAAAGTTATTGAAGTTATAACCATTACAAGAAATTCCCATATTAAATTTTCTTAATAAAACTTTTTTTAAAGAGTTTCGAAAAACAAAAAAAATATAAGCAAGAGGGCTGTGTGAACAGCCCGAGCCTCAGCTGATCTGGACATTCATCACACTTGCAGCTCTATGAACTTGGGAAAGGATCAAGGACACCATGTTCTGAGTAAGTCTGACCTTTATAGAAGAACACTTACAAGTGCAACATCAAAGTTCAAGTAGTTTTCAAGTTATAATGAAGAGTATAAATTCATTTATGTTGCACTGTGACCCCACAGCTCTATAAACTGACAAGTCAGCTGAGCTAAAATCAGGAATCCGCAGCATTCCCACATAGTGAACAACTTTGTTTGGCCCTTCCATTAGGAACATATCCACCATGTTTCAGCTTAATCTGAGTGACGGTTCTGGAGAAGAAGTCGAAAATATCTATAAAACACAAAAATTCACCAAAAAAATTAGAAAAAAACTGCAGCGCCACCTGGTGAACAAATTAACAACAAGGAGTCCCTAGATGTCTTCCTGTGTGATATCAAAGCATTTGGGTCAGCAGTTTTGGAGAAGAAGATTTTTTAAGATTTGTCAAAAAAAAAACAACAACATTAATTCATTAAAAATCCAAAAATCACTGGAGCATGACCACGTGAACAAAATTGGTAGAAACCCATCCAAGGTACATTGCCACCAAGTTTGAAGTTAATCTGGATGACCGTTTTGGAGAAGAAGTCGAAAATGTGAATTAGCATTAGAATGCTCATTGACTTCCATAGTAATCAATAGGAAAGCTGCATTGACCGATAAGTACCCGAATTGAAAAAATCGTTAAAAATCAGGAATCGGCAGCATTCCCACATAGTGAACAACTTTGTTTGACCCTTCTACAAGGAACATATCCACCATGTTTCAGCTTAATCTGAGTGATGGTTCTGGACAAGAAGTCGAAAATAGCTATAACACACAAAAATTCATAAAAAAATAGGAAAAACTTGCAGCGCCACCTGGTGAACAAATTAAGAACTAGGAGTCCCAGGGAATGTTCCTGTGTGATATCAAAGCAATTGGGTGAGTGGTTTCGGAGAAGAAGATTTTTTAAGATTTACCCAAAAAAGATGAAAAAAATTAATTAAAAATCCAAAAATCAATGGACCGTGACCATTTGAACAAACTTGGTAGAGACCCACCCAAGGCATATCTCCACCAAGTTTGAAGTGAATCTGGCTGACGGTTTTTGAGAAGAAGTCGAAAATGTGAATTGTGGACGACGGACGGACGGACGACGCACCCTCAAAAAACCTCAGCTGACTGACAAGTCAGCTGAGGTAAAAATCACTGGACCGTGACCATTTGAACAAACTTGGTAGAGACCCACCCAAGGCAAATCTCCACCAAGTTTGAAGTGGATCTGGCTGACGGTTTTTTGAGAAGAAGTCGAAAATGTGAATTGTGGAAGACCGACGGACCCTCACAAAACCTCAGCTGACTGACAAGTCAGCTGAGGTAAAAATGAAGTCTGTCTCTGTTGTTGACATTGGCATGTAACAGCGTGGTTGTTGAAATCATGGAAAAAATGCCTACCAACAACTGCGCTGTTACATGCCAATGACAACAACAGAGACAGACTTCATTTTTGTATATTTATATTCATTTTATCATTAATACTAGAATTAAATTTGTCATGAATATTTGTGCTTAAAAGTTTTAATAGCCACTGCGAAGGACCTTTTGTTTATCAGTGGGAGGAGCTATGGGTGTGGCCAGCCGCTTGTTACGTAGCAAAGTAGGCACTGGCACGTGCCGTGCTGTACATGATGTTACCATCGACTGATGAAAACATAATTTGTCCCTATTCTTTCAATGCTAACAAAAACTCTGAATGTAAATATTGTATACCTGAAAATGACAAATGCCACTGTAAAATGTCTGCAACAAAACTTGTACTTAAAGCACTCAAAATAAAACCCCCAAAACAAACGACCAAAAAAGCAGCTGAATACTAGATGGAAGTATGTCTGTGTGTGTGAACATACATACATACATACATATATACATACATACATTGAATGTATGCTTCTAATTGTACATACAAATTATTTCTCTTTGGTTTGCTTTGATCTCAAAGTAACTGTGCTAATTTTAGTTCTCCAGTACAGGAGTTTTTAATATAATGATACAGACCACTCCACCTCTACTGGTAATCATAAGGAACTCAACAGATACTCAGCACAGGCTTCCCTGAACATTTGCCACTCACTCAAATGCTAGCGTTTATTCATTTTGTCTCAGAAGCAAGATTTTCAATGGTTAATCAAATACATGTATAATATGAATCATTGAAGGACACAGCTTAAAATCTGAGAATTTTTCTTTTATTTCAAGATTTGGAAACTGATTTTAAAGTTCAGACTGGTCCCTGAAAGTACAAAATGGAACTGTGAGAAACCAGCTGGAAGCCTATGCTTGGACACCCTGCCACACTGACTTGTGTTTTGTTTTAACAGCATAAAACTGAGAGCCAATATTTGAATGCTTGTCACATGAATTCACCCCTTGTATGCAGTCATTTACATAAAAAAACCTTCCCATACCAATAATGAAAAACCCTTTCTCAATGTGTCTGTAGTCCCTATAATTTTGTCCACATTTTTGTGAATAACTTTGGTCTATTTTTGCTCTTTCAAGATTCCTCCTCCATTAGTGCAAAAAGTCACAAGTACTGGGTGACTGAAACACAGGGACCCTTCACTGTCTTCTGTGACCTGAGCTCAGAGACTGTCGGGTGGACTTTACTAATGCGCCGATCAAAGATGGATGTCAGTTTTGACAGAACATGGAATGATTATAAGAATGGATTTGGGAGCATCAAGTCTGGTGACTTTTGGCTGGGACTGGAGAAAATGCATCAAATAACCACACAAAGATATTCCTCTTACATTATGTGGATAATAATCACTCAGAAAAGTGGAGTCCCACATGTTTTCCCCTATGAAAAATTTGTCATTGGTGCAGAAAGCTCTGGATATCGGCTTACAACGGGGAAGTTCCAGGGTAAATTAACAAACCAATTGCAGAGCGGGGTATACTTCTTCACCAAGGATAAGACAAAGCATAATACCACCACAGCCAATTACTATTCTTACAGATGTCTTGACTTAAAAACAATGCAAGGTGGAGGCTGGTGGCTCAAGGTTGCTGGTTACAGGAGCAGCTGGTACTCATCGCAATGTGGGTCATCCAATCTCAATGCAAAAAAACCCTACTGGTCTGGTATAAATGACATCAAATCAGTTGAGATGAAGATACGGCCTACGGATGTGTAATCTTAGTCATGCACTAAAAATCCAGCTGTCCTTAAGGCAGCGAGATATAAATGTGGTGCAAATCAGCATGGACAACTTTACGGCCCTGTAACTTTTAAGCTGTTCACATGAACATGGTAAAAGTATACATTTTTGGATTTACGTAGCTCTAAAGTATATGTGTGAAAAAAATCGTGACAATACTGATTGTAATTGTTGAATAAACAAACCATGATGAAGAGCATGTTGTTTATGCCATTATTTTATGTCAAATTGAAGCTTATTTATCATTTAAAAGAATATATATGATTTATATACTCTATACTAATTGCACTTTGCGTACGGAAGGGAAATAAGAGGGGGTGTTATGAACTCAAACCATAACTGTGGCTGCTGCCATTTGCATCATCATGGAATTTTACCTGGATTCACTAATGCGAGAACGTCTTTGAATATTCGGTCAGTTTTCTCGTAAAAGACACTAAACTTAAGCTTAACTAGAACAGACTGATTTTCCAACAGAAAATCAAATGTCTCCCGGTGGAACACTTAGGTCTCTGAATAAGCTACAGGTGATAACAAATTACAAATGACCAAGTCTGCTTGAAAATTACAATCCTATTTTAGCTCTCACCTAGATACATTACTCTAGCAATTTTCATCAAGTTCTTCAAGACTCATTACAGAGAAACCAATTTCACATAAATGACCCTGTGACTTTGAAAATTAGGTCAAGGTCATCCAAATACAATCCCAACATTGGTCTTACCTTGATGCATAATCCCACCAAGTTTCATCAAATTCCATCAAGTTCTTCATGACTTATCGAACGGAAACCAATTTCACATAAGTGACCCTGTGACCTTGAAAATTAGATCAAGGTCACCCAAATACAATCCCAATCTAGGTCTTGCCAAGATACATAATCCTACCAAGTTTCATCAAATTCCATCAAGTTCTTCATGACTTATCGAATGGAAACCAATTTCACATAAGTGACACTGTGACCTTGAGAATTCGCTCAAGGTCATCTAAATACAATTCCAACCTAGGTCTTGCCTAGATACATAATCCTACCAAGTTTCATCACATTCCATCATGTTCTTCAAGACTTATCACACGGAAACCAATTTCACATAAGTGACCCTGTGACCTTGAGAATTCACTCAAGGTCATTCAAATACAATCCTAACCTAGGTCTTGCCTAGATACATAATCCTACCAGGTTTCATCAAATTCCATCAAGTTCTTCAAGACATCGCACGGAAACCAATTTCACATAAGTGACCCTGTGACCTTGAAAATTCACTCAAGGTCATTCAAATACAATCCCAATCTAGGTCTTGCCAAGATACATAATCCTACCAAGTTTCATCAAATTCCATCACGTTCTTCAAGACTTATCGCACGGAAACCAATTTCACATAAGTGACCCTGTGACCTTGAGAATTCACTCAAGGTCATTTAAATACAATCCTAACCTAGGTCTTGCCTAGATACATAATCCTACCAAGTTTCATCAAATTCCATCAAGTTCTTCAAGACTTATCGCACGGAAACCAATTTCACATAAGTGACCCTGTGACCTTGAAAATTCACTCAAGGTCATTCAAATACAATCCCAACCTAGGTCTTGCCAAGATACATAATCCTACCAAGTTTCATCAAATTCCATCAAGTTCTTCAAGACTTATCGCATGGAAACCAATTTCACATAAGTGACCCTCTGACCTTGAGAATTTGCTCAAGGTCATCTACATACAATCCCAACCTAGGTCTTGCCTAGATACATAATCCTACCAAGTTTCATCAAATTCTATCATGTTCTTCAAGACTTATCGCAAGGAAACCAATTTCACATAAGTGACCCTGTGACCTTGAAAATTAGGTCAAGGTCATCCAAATACAATCCCAACCTAGGTCTTGCCTAGATACATAATCCTACCAAGTTTCATCAAATTCTGTCAAGTCCTTCAAGATTTATCGCACGGAAACCAAGTGTTGAAGAACCTGAACAAGAAGAAGAAGAAGAAGAAGAAGAAGAAGAAGAAGAAGAAGAAGAAGAAGCGGAAGAAACGGGCACTAAAACAATATGTCCCCCGGCTTCCACTGGGAGACATAATTATCACAAGCCGCTTTCAGGAATATTGATATTTTATTTATTCTAAGATAATTGCAGATTCCGTTCTGAAGGCTACAATTTGTTGGCTCCTGGTAAAACTAAAAGGTCTTCTAATTTATCATCCTGCACTCAACAATAATTAAGCATTTCGTATGAAAATAATCTAACAAATAACCACTTTATCATCTCTTTTAATGTAATTTAAACCCTTAGAAATAAAATATGTTAAGTAACTTACAATATAGATTAATCTAATGTATAAATAAGACTGAGCAAGGGAGCTCATTTACCCATGATGTTGGTCTAATTGGGCAAAATGTCTGCCCAACGGTTGGTCAAGTACTTTGTTATTGATATAACGAAAGTGCTCGCGGAGTCTGTCCTTCAGTGGACGGAGCGTTTGACCAACATATTGTTTGTGACAAGTTCCGCAGGTGAGGAGGTAAACTAGATTGGAGCTTTCACAGCAACCCCCAAAAGCTCCAATCTAGTTTACCTCCTCAATTACACCATCCTGAACTGAATTTGAAAGTTGACATACTGGAATACATCTATACTCCCCCTCGTCTAGAACGCACTAGACAGTGGCGACTAGACAGGGAGAGACATTGGATGCACCAACTGCGCTCACTAGAGCCCTTCGGTCTCAACATCATGGGTAAATGAGTTCCTTTGCTCAGTCTTATGCTAAATTTTTGTTTCAGAGCTCATTTCCCTATGTTTTACTGCTAGGTAGACATATTTCATGGATTTACCTATGGGAAGATGCACAACTATCCGTTTACTGTGTAGTCACACAGTCAGAAGCTCCTTCAGCAGGGCTTCAGTGGAACTCTGTTTTTCCACGAATTATTCCTGTTTATGCACTCAACGACTCCTGACGTGTTCCAACAGTAACCTCAATCTTTTGAGTCCACTGTAATTCAAATTTTCATTTGGATTCAACTTTGCGTTGACAACCACTGTCACACGAAGTCCGGAGCTCCGTGTTACGTACTCACAAGCCCGTGTTTTATGTAGCAACGGAAAAGTTGTACTCTGGTATATAAACAGACGTCACGTCATTTTCCCCTCAGTCCCTGATGAGTTTCAGTCGAAACGAAACCGGTCGGACCCATCTCCACTAGCCGTTGCGACCTTAGCCTGGTATTTTTAGCTCATTAATATATAAATAAAGCTCCTATCAGGTGAACTGTTTCTGTCCACTCACAGCCGCTGCTCACAGCTTGTATTTTCTGATGCAATGGCATCCGTTTGTTTGATTTTCAATGCTTGGGATCTGAATTCACATAAGTTGTCATAATAACCCTCAAAAGCTACACATTTTCTATTATTTTCACAAATAAAGAGCCATAAGAAAGAGCATTGCCACTAAAATTGTCTAATATTTACAGAATTAAACTTGAATGGCTAGCAAAAATGGATACCAAAACGCACTGAAAAATGGATCCAGTGAGTTTTACCTTTTTCCAAATCATGAATGAACACGGACAGCGCAGAACAACCATTGCCGCAACAGACTGGATTGGATCAAGTGGAAAACCACCCTTAGCATAACCAGGGATGGCCAGTGCACTGATCATACTATAAGCTCAGCTGGCTCTCAGCTTACAGAAGAGAACCAAGCAAGACTAGTGGTGGGGCAGTCCACAGGCAAGAGGTCCCAACTGGTTCATTCTGGTGTGAGCTCATCAGAAGACATTGGAAAACACTGTTTTGTCTCTTGCTTATTAGCAAGCTGTAACGTTGCTCCACAATATAAGACATCATGATAATTGGGCCTGGGCTTCAAATAGATCTAGTGGTCTAACTACCTTCCTGGCAAATTAGTATGACGTACAGTAGTTTAGCACTTCATAAAAGATCTCGCGTACCCACTCTGGGTGACTTTCACGCAACAAGGATTGTTCCCTCTGGATCAATTTAAAAAACCTCAATATCTGCTCTTCTGGCAAATAGATGTTTTGTATCATATATAGTCATGGGATCTCATAAATAACCTAATGTAAGGTTGTTTCACAGCGTTTTCTGTGCAAACTTCCAGTGGTGCATTAGTGACACTCAGTGGGTAGACAAGGACAGAACCAAAAATTTGGCATAAGACTCAGCAAGAGTCCCTATCTACCCGCGACACTGAGGCCAAAACGGTTCTGGCTTTCCCTTTCTGGACTGAGTGTCTCTGCTCTTGACATCTTAGGTGACTCTCTGTTTAGCCAAATATTCTTGAAAATTTCCTTTTTTTTTTTTTAAACGTGATGTTTGTTTGTTTATTTATTTACACTCATGGCTATCGAAAGGTTGAAACTGTAAAATTACTCGAGCCTGATGACTTGAAGAAATTAGTAAAGACCTACCCAAGGTACATCCTCATCACGTTTGAAGTGAATCTGGTTGACAGTTTTGGTCAAAAATGTGACTTACCATTGCAATCCCCATTGACTTACATTGTAATATTTATTGTTCCATGCAAAGAAACTACACATATTGACAAAAACTAACAATGTATACATCGATAGGCTTGATTCCAAAAACAGAGACACAGTGGCAATTTTAGTACCACTCTGTCATATGTACCCTAAGTAAGAGCAAACACCTTAAGTTATCAAGTGAACAGTCCTGTCAGTTGTTCTGAAACCTTGGGGATGAGGTCAAGGTCCAAAAATCACTACAGCATGACCACTGGCATAAAATAAGCAGACACTTATCAAAGATACATACCTATAAAGTTAGACACAAATCTGGCAAAAATTATTTAAGGGATAACCAATAAAAGAAATTCCCATGTTATACTTTCCAATTAAAACTTTTTAAAAGATTTTCAGAGAAGAAGTCGAAAATGTAACTGTGGACGGACGGACGTCTCTAGTATGATACACTTAAGTAGAAAAACATGACCCATATTCATAAATATCAAACCCAACAATGACAGCAAAGAGATTCCAGAGTTACCAGAACATCAATATTCATCTTTCAATACCAATGTGAAGAAACAAATTTCACGACAGACCATCCTAAAAGCTCAGCTGACTCTAGTCAGCTGAGCTAAAAATCAAGTAGTACACACACACATCATCAGATTAAGCACAGGTTATATGTGGATTCCATTTGCTTTAACAAATTCAAGTTTGCTCCTTCTTTGGTTCTCAAGTATCATGCATTTTATTATTAACGGAAAATACAACAAAGGGACTATCACGTCAACTATTTCCTTTAATAGACACACCAATCAGTTTCCACAGAACTGCGTATCATTTTGAACCAAAGCGAAACATTCATTCCCATTTATTCATGTCTTCCACACCACTCTAAACATAGTCAACAAAGTTTCATTCTTCGACCCTTTTGTGCCAGAGCTACTTACGCTGAATTCAGGAATCCAGTTGACCATGGCTTTGAGTTGAGCCTCCTGTTCCACAATGAGAGAGTCTACAGTCTGCAGAGGCTGTATGTAGTAGTCATCTGAAACCATCATGTAGACTCGAGTCAACTATGGTCTGGTGGTACATGTATATCTTACACTCCCCTACATGTATCTACAATCCTCCTGGATGCAGAATTCATGAGTTCAAGTCAAAGGCTGATCATGTTGTACTCTCAATACATTGTTTTTCATGGTCACGTGATGCAGTACATATATATATATATATATATATATATATATATTTTATAATGCTGTTTCAAGAGGCCCGTGAGCCTAATGCTCTGCTGGCATTGTGGCTATATTGCACCTGTTCCTTTCAAAGTTGCGAGTCCTCCAGTGGCTTCTGAACATATAAAGCTTTATGTAAAAATTGGCCACCAGATGGCACTTTGCTCCACATGTAATCATCGCTTATTTATGCAACTGATGTTATGAATATTGTTGCATGTGCCCCGACAACAATGACTGATTCCTTCACTTTATGTCCTCAGTGACCTTGGGACAGAAGATCAAGGACACCCAGATTATGTAATACAAGAGGCCCATGGGCCTGCCTGGTGCTGTGCTGACATTGCCATTGAAGTCCAAGCTACACCCTGCAATTACAGAATCACCTCCTTCAACTTTACAGGTATGGTGACCTCCCAAAATAGGTCAAGGTCACTGATATTGTATACAATTCTAGCTTTGGACATTGTCTATATATCCTATAAACTTGGCAAGTCCAATCCAATTACTTTTTGAGATATGGAATTTTATATCTTCAAACACATTTTGGCTAATTATTTCCATCAAATTATAGGTGGTGCCACTAGCATCATTTTCAACGTAGACTTGACCTCCCCCACAATCCCACCACATTTAGTGAAGACCTGCGAAAAATTAAAGATGCTAGAGTGTTCACAAATTTTCATATTTTGCCCCCGATATTGCATAATATTGTAGGTGGCGTCACCAATATTGAAAAGAACCTAGATTTTTATACCCGTTATAAGTCCTGACAGTTATATAGGGTTAACTTAGAAACTGAGGACAGTACTGTGGTTACAAGATTTTCACATTTTGACCTGTATAATATATAATACTATAGGTGGCGCCACTGTAACACTGATGACCACAAAGATTTTTATACACTTTATAACTCCTACATGTTACAAGGGCCTATCTCAAGAATTATGGGGTGCAGCGCATTTGCGAGATGATCCCAATATTCAAACTGGCCATTTAACCTTGACCTTCAACGCGGATTAAAAAATTGTTATGTTAAAAATATGCGCCCAACATCCAGCTTTCCATTAATAGTCTATTTGTTCAAATCGGGTAATAACTTTTTCGAGTTATTGAGAAAAAACAAGAAACTTGGACAAGCACCAAACTCCATAATTACTGGGTCACAGTGACCCAAAGAACAGGTCATCAAGTACAGTTTTATGTATTAAGTAATCAAGTGCAATTTTGATGTGGAGGCTCAATTCTCTATGCCAATGATGTCCAAGCTACACCCGGCCATTACAAAATCACCTTTTCAACTTTACAGGCACGGTGATCTCACAAAAATAGGTCAAGGTCACTGATATTACATAACATTCTACCTTTCGTCTATATATCATATAAATTTGGCCTGTCTAATCCAATTACTTTTCCAAATATGGAATTTTACATCTTAAAACACATTTCGGCTCATAATTTCTGTCAAATTATAGGTAGCGCCACTAGTATCATTAGCAACTTAGACTTTGACCTCCCCACAATCCCACCAATTTGGTGATGATCCGCCGAAAATTTAAGATACTAGCGTTCACCAGATTTTCACATTTTGACTCTTATATCACATAATAATGTAGGTGGCGCCATCAATATCAAACTCGGCCTAGATTTTCATACATCCTATGAAAGTTATATTGGGCTAACTTGAAAACTGTGGACAGCATCGCGCTAATGAGCAAAAGTTTACAGACGGACAGACATGAGAGGCCGAATAAGCCCTGCGACCGTTGGTCAGCAGAGCTAAAAATGACATTTGCATTTCCATTTTTGGAGGGGTACACCAGGAATATTTTTTCCGTAGCAAATAAGGGAGCTTGTTATATAGAAAAACAAACATCAGAGGATTCCACCAGTATAATACATAATCATGATAATGGTGGATGATGCAAAACATCCTGACCGCAAAGGTGCAAAGTTACTAAGTTTGGGGTAATTTTTGCAGTTGTTTTCATTCGAAGTGCATCATGTTTTTGCTGCGTGCATCCACAGAGACTCAAAATGTCAATGTTTTATTATCTTCAAGGTGCCTTTTCTTCATTTTTTGCGTCCATGATGCAGGACAACACGCTTAATGTGACCCCTGGATTTCCATACACTGTGTAAGTCCTAAAAGTTATGTGGGCCAAACTCAAGAACTGTTAAGTGCAGAGCATTCACAAGATGACTCCTATGTTCCAACTGGCCATTTGGCCTTCAACTAGGATTAAAAAATTGTCACTGCTCAAAATGTGTGACTCGCTTCCAGCCTACCATACATGGTCTCTTTGTTCAAATTGGGTAATAACTTTTTGAGTTACTGAAGAAAAGCAAACTTGCACAAGCGCCAAAGTCTATAATCATTGGGTCACAGGGACCCAAAAAGTAGGCCACCAAGTACAGTTTTATATACAATGTTCTCAAGTGCCAATTTTTATCTGGAGGCTCAATTTTCTGGGAAGGGCGACTACCTGGTCAAAACGACCAGTTTTCCTTTGCGCAGAATGCTTTTGCAATGTTGCATGATATGATGTGAACAGCCACCTGCAGAACACGACCAATGACTGGTAAAACTATACCACAAACAACTACTCGTTTGACACCCCCTCCAAAAGCTGTCATTCAACAGTAAGCAAGTTGCGAGTTTATAGAAAAGCTGGCCAACGTGTGCCGTTACTTTACAGCAAAGTAAACTGAAACACAGCATTTTATTTCAACTTATCTGGAGGGTCAACTTGGCAAAACAGCACATAGCTGCATAGCCATGGTTGTTCACTGATCATTATCATAATATTTCGTTAGTTTCCTGGTGTCCATTCTCAGAGTTACCAGGGCAAACGGTTATTCAAGTATTTTACAAACATGACTTAATATCGTAACTTTAATCTGCCAGCTCAGTTGTGTCTTAAACAGTTATCATCATAAGTTATAAATCCAAATTCGACATGATATCCTGACAAACCATGTACATGTTCACACTTGGCGAATGCCACTTTAAACATGGAGCAATACATTGTTGGACAGTCGGGCAAAGCAAAATTTGATTTGGATATCAAAGTGAACAGCCGCCAGTGTTTCGGTACTGTTTGCAATGTGCATGGATGAAAATGAATGTGGTACGCTGAACATAATCAAATGTATTAAGTTTGCAAACGATCTCAAAATGCTTAGTACGTGATCTTATGCTATTTGTTGACCACTGGGAGTACATTTATTTTCAAGGTTTTAATTTTCACTGGTTTTTACATTTTGGGCCTTTCACTGAGACATTAAATTCAGTGTTCTATTAATTCTTCCTATCAAAGCCATGTTGAAAACCTTTTTCACTGGGATCTTAATTTCTTAGTTTTGAAGCATCAGTGAAATAAGCGAAAATAAGAACATAGTAAAATTAAATGAATTCACAGTGTCGTTGTTTATTCATGGTCCAGGCATACACAGACATCATTATGTCTTGCATATATTAAAACTTTGCTGGCTTTTTTTTTTTTCGCTTTCATATCATTTGATTCAACAATGAATACACTCTTCAGCAGCGGAATATGATTTGCATGCAGTGTAATTCTCAAGTGTTTTGGGGTGAAATAAAATACCGTTCAATTCTTTCTTTCTTTTTTTTTTTGAGTAAGCATGTAAGGTATCCAAACCAATGCAATGTGTGGTTGGGACACCTGAACATGCCTGACACGGATGACCACCTGCAGTATGTGACGAATTTTGGGCTGGCAGCAGGGGTGGTCATAAACAGCAGATACTACTGTTTTACACAACATTCTAGCACTGGACATGGTCTATTTATCCTATGAATTTGGCATGTCTAATTCAATCCCTTTTTCAAGATATGGCATTTCATATCTTTAAACACATTTTGACCCATATATTACATTATATTGCAGGTGGCACCACCAATATTATACTGGACCTACATTTTAATACGCCTGATAAATCCTGAAAGTTATATGGGGCTATCTTGAAAAATGTGGACTGTATCGCGCTCACAAGCAAAATGTTTGACGGACAGACTGAATGGCGGATGGACAGGTGGACAGACTGACAGAAATGAGTGATACCATGAGCTCTGAGACCTTTGGTCAGCAGAGATAAAAATTTTCTCCTAGACCAGCAACAGTGTAACAGGACTATGCTGTTGCTGCACTTTGATGATCACCATAATGAGTCATACTGACGCACACTTTCTAAAAACAACCTGAGAAATATCAGCAATCCAGACATTTATTAAGCTGGGATATTTGACTGCAATCATTGGTATTGTTTGGTGATATCAATGAGTACCACACTGGCCTGTAATCCTGTCAAGGAGACATAAGCCCTCTCTTTGAAAAAACACACCAAAGAGACTGATGCGGCAATTCATAGTTCCGTCCATTTTGTTTGGAAAACAGTCTTCACAATAAATTAACACAATTTGCCACCATTAGTGCCACTAAGGCAGCTGCTATAAAGGTCCATTTGTATGAGCATGGCTCTCAGTGATCAATCTTTTCCAGACAACTTGCTGCTGGACCACCCTTGGTTGACAGAATATATCATCAGTGTTATTAGACACCTAGTTGTGGAAGAAAGGAACACAGAATCCAGTTGTCCCAGCAGTTTGATCTTCCTAGTCTTTTACTAAATACAAGTAATGACTACTTATCATTTTATCCTAGCTTGTGCTGTAATCTGGTGGTGATTCTTGACAAAAAAATGTCGCCACACAGACAGACAGACAGACAGACAGACAGACAGACAGTGACAGAGAGATGGAGACAGGGACAGAAAAAAACCCTGAGCAATAAACTACATGTATGGCAGTTTTAACTAAATAGCCTACACTGTACACATCCATATACACATTGTGAAAACCAGTTACACGATGTTCATTAGACTTGCACTCCAACAGGAGAGCACAGCTTGGAGTTGCACCAAAACACCCAAAGTAAATCACAGAACAGCTTCAACTGAATGCTGCCCATGTTGTAACTAGTGTAATGCATGGTACCAGCAATGCTGAATCATATCACCAGCTTGGTTGGCATACATTAGCCAAAAACAGCAAAATGTCGAACAACCTACCTCAAGCTTAATCTGTCCTTCCTATTAAGTCTTCATACTCGTACATATTGCTGAGGCCCATCAGACACCTCACATTTCCCGTTTTCTGGGCTTGTACAGACAACTTTCATAAATCTTTTACCCTGCAGTCAGACTGAGGTATATACGTCCTCTCAATATTCACTAATCAGTTTTGCATCATGAATCTAAGTCTGATTACTCCCGAGTGTTGCTAGCCTACCAAGTTTCCAGCATTACTTAATTTTGGAACATGTCACAAAGCTACATACCACTGTGATGGGCCATACAAAAAAAAAAAAAGAAAGAAAAAAACACTAACACATGAACAACATACCATTGGCTTCCATGACAGCTCCTAGAAAACCTGGTTCTAAGGCCTGACTGATGAATATCTGCATGTACACATTGAAGGCCTGCATTAGTGGATCCTCCTCCTCTTGGCTGAAAACATACCAAACTGGTCTCACGCACAGCACGAAGCTGGATGCAGCATCACTCTATAAACATTTTACATTGTGCAAACACAGCATCATGTTTTCAAAACTGCTTTCTATGGATATTTGTCTGTAGTCTTGGCTCACACACAACCATGTTTTGAAGTTGCACAAAAACTTGAAGCATGAAAACTCATGTAATTGTACTAAATCTTTGAATTACATATTGGAATTTACACGAATCTTTTCGCCATTTGAAGCCATATCAGGTTAATAATGGTCCTCTTGTTTTGGTGATTTGCTACAACTGAAAATATCGGATAATTTTTAAACCTGTCTTCTTACTTTTACACTCTTATGCTCACTTTATGACAGTACAGGTGTTCAATGATCAAATTTTGATTTATAGGGAATCTCCCCTTGCTTGATCAATCAATTTCTGAACCAAAGAAAACCAATCTCTTACTTTTCCTGAGGGGGTGGTTTAGGTTTGTAATGATCCATGACTTCCACAGTTTCTTGCCCACGATTATGTGCAATTGCTCGGACATTAATGGCACGAAACTGGTATTTAATACTGTCAGACCAACTTGAGTACTGCAAAACAAATATATATCACAGTTACATGTATGTATGTATGTATGTATGTATGTATGTATGCATTTACACAGTGGTACCTGCTGTACAAAGCCACTGCCATTTCATATGTTGCAGTCTCATAAGCAGGAGGCAAGAGGCTCAGACGACCCATTACTTACTAGACTTCGGCCTTCTAATTCTGGGTTTCTGCTTATCTTTAGTTCATAGAAAAGTGTCATAATTCCAAGTATTGACCTCCTACTTTTTAACCTCACACTTCAAATCTTAATGAAAATGTGGCTACAAGAGTCAATTTCTTTGTTAATTTACCTGCGGGACAGATCACCTGCTGTATGTGGCCATTTTTAGTGGCAGAAAGGGTGGCCACATACAACACCAATGTACGTCAGTTTTTTTCAAAGTGACTACATGTTCTTTTACACATAATTATGGTTTTTACTGAGAGTCAAAAATGTAATGTGAAAATATTACATACACTGCATTAGACGTATTGCAGAGATGCATATGAACTTGATGTTTTGTTGAATAAGCCAAACTTCAAAGCTATGTAAATGCCACATAAGGCTATTTACTTTCCTGTTCAGTATCTCTGAGGCCCCACCCTCTTTAACTGGGGTCTCCCAAATGTAACTGGTTAAAAGCATAGATGCTCAGTCAACTTTGCAGGCAAATATTGTACTAGAAAGCAAACTAACATCTGTCATCTGTTCATCCTTTCAACCGAAGAAAAAGCAGAAATCAGCTGCCCTGGTGCAGGCCTGACAGCCACCACGCCTTCTATGGTACTTACTGTGTTGAGGGACCGATGCAATAACTTTCCATCTTGTTGAAATGGTTCATACTTTTGCAAGAGTCTCCCTGCATCTATCTTCCAAATTGGGTACTTCTCGTAGTTTGTCATGTCTTTGCGATCAAGAACAAAATCCCCCTTCTGTAAATGAAAAAAAAAAAAAACAATAACAAAAACAAAAAACGTATAATTGTCAAAATGGGCCCCTATTATGGTCAAAACTCCCACTATAGACTCTTGATTTTACATCTTTCAGCAGCAGAAAGATTAATTTCTGTTGGTTCGTCTATTTTGGAGGCGAGTAATATTACAAAAGAAAAGATTTGTAAAAGCGCAATACAGTTATCAAAGTTTTCTGACTCGCCATAAGTATCATACAATTTAGAAGATAAACTCTCTCAATACACCTCAAGGAACAATCTCTTTCAAGCATAATTCACAGTCTGTTACTATATTATAAAGACAACCTGAATTTCAATGCAATTTTCATCAAAACTCACAATTTTCAAACCTAAGATTAATCCTTTCAGCGCTACCTTTGAGACCGAGTCAACAGTTTTCCTTAATGCAATGTGTGTCGAGGAAAGCCACAGACCTGGACCATGCTTCTCATCTATTGAATTATACACATGCTGGTTGAATCTGGAGTCCTCATACTTCCCTTGATCAGAGCCACTCGTGTTGTAATTAGCACAGGCTGATTTAACAGTTGTCTTTTTTTACTTCCATCACACCAATTTCTCTATATTTTGCTGACACATATCAACAATATTGGCACTTCAATGTAAAAGGTATGGTAATACAGCAAAACCTGTGATCTGATAGTCCTTGAGTTTAAGTTACAAAGAAAACACATGACAAGGTGTGTGATCAATCCCTTCCCCCCTCTGTTTTTTCAATTTTTTTTTTAAAGAATGGGCCCTCTTTCATGTAAATGATAGCAAGATATGTTCTTCTGTACATATATATCAACATACATTAAACCCATGTGCAGGCTCTTCGTCAGATTCTCCAGGGGCATAAGTTAGGGGTGGTTCTACAGTGTCTGCTAGCAATCGCTCCACGCCTGAGGAACGCCTCCGTCCTCGGCCTCGACCTCTTCTGCAAAAAATAAACAATTTATATTGTACAAATGCCAGCTTCTTCTAGCTTAGCATTACATGCACAGAAGCTAATCAAGTCCTACATCTCATGGCAAGTTACCTTTCAATTGTGTAACTTTGTTAAAATTTAATATATTCACTTTGAGGCTTTCATTTTTTCTGTATAGGACAATGCATGAAGTTACGTTCTCATGCTTCTTACCATAGCTGAGGCAATGATCAAAACTTAGAGGCACTTCAATGCATAGCATTGACTGATGGGTCCATCTGTGCATATACAGTGCTTCTGTGACCTTGAAGATGAGGTCAAGGTAAAAATCAGGTAAATTTGAGTTTCAGGTGGCCAGTCTTGAGATACTGTGTTGACAAACAAATGGTGGATAGATGAAACCACAGGTGGAACGGACAACCCCAAAGCATAACGGGTCCCCTCTTTATATGGGCCAATAAAATATTTTTCACATGTCATTGTACTATTATGCACAAGTACAATTCTTCAAATTTTTACACTTATTCATGATATCCACTTTTCTGCCAAGTCTTGCCATATTTCATATGTTCAGTGATGACTGGGTCTTGAATGTCACCATTTTTTTTCCATTGCCATAGGAACTAGGTGCAATTTAATCATTAAGCTTTGAAAATCATTAAAAAAACCAAATCTATCACCATTTCAAATTGGTTTGTTGAAATTTAAGTGTGCATTTTTATTTTTCTATTGTTTCTCCTTTGTCTTTTTAAAGGAGATAATTGTAAAAATCAATATGCTTTATGCATATTAATTCCCGCCACAAAGCACGGGTTTGACGCCAAGCAATCACGGTGGACGTGCGGGTCACAAAACTGTCACAGACATGGCCATATATTCATTTCTCACAAAATTAACGTTTTATGAGAAATTTAAGTTCACAAATGCCAAACTGGTATTTATCTAATATTTCCCGAGCCACTTATAAAGAAAAATTTCCATCTGCCTTTAATAAATATTCTTTATTTCCAAAATATTAGTAATATCCCGCTTGTCCCCACAGATAATGAAACGTATCTCGCCATATCCCGCCAAGCGAGACTAAGCAATCAGGTATGTAGTTGTGGCGGGAAATTAATATGCATATCTCCTATTTAGGATCCTTTTTGTCACCTGCTGTTCTGACCAGGGAACCTTGAATGACACCTATGCAAACATCTGTGGGCTTGGTGGCTGATTTACATTGCAAGCTGCGACAACTTCACCGATGATTAATTTTTCATAAAATGTTCCTAGTCAATGGCCCATCATTATGCAGTACAGTATATGAACACAATCAACACTTATTTTATGTATGATGTCTGCATTTTTTTTTTTTGTGACAAGCTTACCCTGGCTTAGAAGAAGATCTCCTGATGCGTTTTCCTCGACCACGACCTTTCCTGCCAAAGCCACCATGTATGCCTTCATCCTCTGACCCTGAACTAAGCGGCCTCTTCTCTGGCTGCTGTGCCTGAAACATTGGGTTCTGCAGAGAATGGCAGAACAGCACAGCAAGCAAAAAGAAAGGCTCAACAAGGTTGGCATGCAGTGAAGCATATATACTAAAGTATCTTTTTCATGCAGAGGTAAACTTGCTCTACAGCAAGGTACTGCTAAATAGAGTAGACTAATACAGCTGCTATCACTGAATTAATTTATCATGCTAGCACTAAAAATATGTTCAGGTATACATGGTATACTTCTCCATCTAGGTAATCATAGTTGTACATAAAAGGGTTTTTTTTTTTAAACTATGACACTGAAAAACAAGGTTGTTAAAACACTGTTATAAACACGATGAACATACCATTAGATAACATCCCTTTTTTTAAACTTTGGTACAACTATCAATTAAGTTACCATGAATACACTTATTTTCGTGTATATACATTTTCGCAGTTTTTTGCATTTCAGGCATTTCACAGAATTTTTAATTTCACTATTTTGAACATAATTCCTATCAAATCAATGTTAAAATACTATTTTACTGTATTTTTATTTTCCTGGTTTTCTGCCATCAGCAAAATAAGAGAAAATAGAAATACAGTGAAATAAAAGCAATTTACAGTAAGAAAGCTGCGATAGGGCAAGTTAAATCTACAGCAATCCCAATTTACCTTGTCAAACATATTTGCTTTATGACTAAACAGATTTCAACTTTTACTGTTAAACAAGTGCAACTTCTACATTTTGCAAGTTCATGCTAACAATTACCATGTCTATTGTTTAGAACTACTTTATGTGATTTCTACTTGGCAAATAACATTGACCCCACGGTGTCCTAAATGTACCTGTGCTATTGGCATCCAAGCTGGATCTTTGTCGGAGTCATACCCCTTTTCAACATCAGATTCAGAACTTGACGCACGGATTTCTTCTGACAGATCTGATACAAATGAGTCACTGTCGTTTGCAGCACCTCGTTTCTTCTTGCTCTCTACATAAAACAAAAGGTCATATCAAAATGTTAATTTCAATTGTATGACACACTCTACCATAATGGTAAACATCACTTTTTTTCTTTTTAATCCCCTTGGGTTTTTTCTTCAGGCAAAATTTCAGTGCATTTATGTCTAAAAAAAAAATCATTCTGGCTATCAGCGGATATTCCAGTCATCATTACAGTGGAGATCTCCGTTTTCTAAACTTCACATTTATTGTGCATACTACAATGAATAAGTTTCAGTACTTTTGGAGTAATTAGCTTTTTGCCTGTCCTTCTTTTTTTAAGTCTTTTTATGCCTCTACTGTCTTTATTCTAAATTTATCTGTATGAGCATTCACTCTCATTTCCCCTCTCTTCCGCCTGTGTTTTGTTGTGAACCTTGACCTGCAATGTTGTAGAATCTACAAATATGAACTTTTTAAGTGCCAAATTTTGGACCGAGTTAGCAGCTTTTCTCGGCGCACATTGCACCCAATGCGCGCCGAGAAAAGCTGCTGATCTGGGATATTTTCTCTGGAACTAGAGGCATGCTGTTGCTTGAATGAAAGGTCTTTTTACGAGGAATACAAATCTGAGATCCTAATGATAATTCAGGCTAGTTTCACTTTAGTAGATTGACTTTAGACGTGATTGGCACTGAAAGAGTTAAAAGCTGTGGTAAAAGGTAATCTGTTCTATACGTATTACATTATGGACGTTTACAGGATCAGCAAGATGCACACACATGTCCTTTAAAGTTTTGTTTAACAAGTCATAATCCTGAAAATCATCACCATATACCTTTTGTTTTGGTGTTGTCACTGACCTCTGTTCTTGACCCTGATGTGGATTTCATCTCTACAGCAGATTTAGACATGCAATATCAGAAAAAAATCCCTATCAGTTTATTCAACTGATGTCATAAAATGTTTTTAATTCAAGAAGCAATGAAAACAATTTTATTTTTAAGTACACAGAATAGTGAAGTTTCTGATACACTATTTCAAAGATATCTCCTGCAAAAAGATCTGATACATGAACAGTAATCCCTGTCACAAGACTCCTGTCATGAGAGACCACCCTCTTATGACAGACCACTTCTCAGATTCCCAAGTCCTATTATTCCCATGTTAATTTACCTGTCAAGAAAGACCACCTGTCTCATAAAACCACTTTTTTGTCGCTGTAGGGGAGGTCTCTGGTGACAGGGACCACTGTATTTCTATGTAGGCTTTGATCATGCTTTCTCGTATAAACCCATCATGGTACTTTTGTTGTCTAGATACAGTACTTCCTGCTATCTATGACCACCCCCTCCTGTTAGCAAAAAGTAGAAATCATAGTGCAGGTGACCTCATGACACAGCTAAATTTATCACAGGGACAGACTGCAGGGCAATAATGGAGGCTGCACACTGACAGAATAAAACCAATACAGGCCTATGTTTATTCCGTCATATGCATGCAGATGCACAAACTGCCTGTAAACACGTTAAGAACTACCCTCCACTGTAGTGTCATATACAAGAGGCTGATAAGCCTAATCTGCTGACCACCATCACCAAAAAATAATATCCTGAAATGTATTCCCTACATGACCTTGAAAAATTAATAAAGGTTATCGTTAACTTGAAATATAAAAATTCCACATCATACACATTTGTGGTATACTTGGTATCATTCCCTTTATTCTTTATCAATGTATTGAATTAAATGTCCTTTTCTTAAGTGCTTAATAACCTTGAAAAATTCATCAAGGTCACAGTCATTGGGCCATAGTGACCCCAAAAGTAGGTCACCAAGTTGAGTTGTAAATACAATGTACTCAAGGCAATTTTGATCTGGAGACTACACACTGCCATTACAAAATCATCTCTTCCAATATAACAGCTCTGGTGACCTCACAGAAATAGGTCAAGGTCACTGATATTATATAACACATAAGCATTAGACATGATCTATATATCCTATAAATTTAGCATGTCTAATTCAATTATTTTTCAAGATATGGAATTTCATATCACCTTTTGGAGAAGAGAGTTGCTAAGACATTTAACTAAAAATTTCTGTCAAATTAAAGGTGGTGGCACAAGTATCACAAGCAACCCAGATTTTGACCTTTCTTCAACCCCACAAAATTTAATGAAGATCCATAAAAAATAACGGATACTGGAATGGTCACAAGATTTTACCATTTTGACCATGGATACATAATACTATAGGTAGTGACACTCAACATTGATCAGCAGAGCTAAAAAAGACATTTAAAAAATGTAGTCTGTCATGAAAGGTGATCTTTACAGCAGCTACATCTTCCACTGTATGTTTTACCTAATCCTCATTAACAAACTCAAGTCTGTTTCTACATGTAAGAAAAAAAATCCCTTAACAAATGAAATTTGGCCCAAAGGAAGTCCAAATTGGGACAAGTATTGATTAGATTTCTGGGTCACTGTGACCTGACTGGAGAAGAAGAGGAAACAAGGAATTATCAGTCAATGCATGTGATGCAATCAAAACTGGCAGGTCTTGCCCTCCAGAATGAAGTGAAGGAACTTCCTGTTGAACTCCAAAATACTGTAAATTACTGTAACTTTGCAGTATTCTTATTTACTCTTATTTCACTGATGACACAAAATTGTGAAAATAAAAACACAGCGAAACAGTATTTTAACATTGTTTCAATTGGAATTATGTCCAAAACAGTAAAATTATAACTACAGTGAAATGTCAAAAATACAGAAACAGTGAAACTTTGAACATGTCAAAATAAACAATTTACAGTAGTAATTTGGAAGTGTGCATCCTTCTATTGGTGGAGATGATAGTCCTTATCCTTAGCAACTCTCTTCTCTGAAAGGTGTATCACATGCAGAGATCTATCATTGGTTTCCAGGCACTGTCTTTCTTTGAAAACATAAATAGACTGCTGTAGAAGTACCAGGAACTCATGTCCCTAATTAAATATCTGTATGGCTCCTTTCCCCAGGAGCTGTGTACAGTGGCTTCCTGTGGGGTCACCTTGGTCTATTCCATCCATGGAGGGTTGAAGGCTATGGATTTGCATGATTAGAGTTGGCAGAAGCGAGAGAGAAAAGGAGGCATGCCCCCATACATCCTAAATAAGCTTTGTGACCTGTGCTTTGCAGGACCTGTCAGACATCGTAACTAGTAGCCTGTGGGCAATGTTAGGACTTATCACACTCCCAAAACATCCCTTCAGTGGATTTCAGAAAAATAAACTAATAACTCTAATATATTCTCAGATTGGTCAGCTACACATAAAAAGAAACCCTTCATACAATTAAGGAGTGAGTGTTGCTGTAAATCTAGCTTATTACAAAATACATCAATAGTTTGTACCATTGTTATAATAAATGAAACAAGGAAACATTTTGAATTGCCTGACATGACAGGATTAGAGCTGCCACCAAATCACTGAGGCATTCTGTAAGCTGGAATCAAGGTCACAAATCCTCTCGTTACAATGGGAACTCAAGCTTGAATTACATGTGCAAATATTACTGCATACAAGGAAGTGCATTTCTAGGTATGTATATAGCAGTAAAGCTGAAATTTTGATTTCGTTGAATACCTTGTTTATCTGTTTTTAACAGTATTTTGTACATTATGTTACCAGTAATCACTCTTCTGAAAAAACACTCTTTTGAGAGACCTCCCATTTTCAGAAAATTTACTCAGTACATTCCATGTTATATATACCTTAAATCAGACCAAATGTTTTGAGAGACCACACTTAGGCAATTTGTTTGGATAGTCTTTCTGCAGAGGGACCAGTGCACATCAATCAGAAGTATCACACATGTACTATTCAACCAGGCACATCACCTCTTTACCACTACAGTGGTACCTATTCTGAGAGACCGCCCCTATGGCGGGTCAAAATGCAGTCTCTCAAAACAGGTTGTCTTTCATTAGAGGTACAACATGCAAAAGATAGTGCAGTGTTCTGAGAGAGCGGTCTTAAAAAGATATGCGGTCTCTCATAAGAGGGGTCTCTCAATAGAACTACCACTGTATACATAGGCCTATTTCACTTTGGTGCTTATCAATACTGATAACCATTGGATGGAAGTTTGTTGACAAACTTCCATCTCCTTCAAATTTGTATGGGTGGTCTTCAGCCAAATTCAGACAGTTTTATGAAAACAAAGGTATCAAGTCGGACTCGCTTATTTTACAGAAAGTTGACAATCATTTCGTGTTGAAAGAATTACTGTCTCTCAACACCTCTAAGAGTACAGGACTGGACTCTATCCCAGCCAGATTCCTGAAGGACTCTGCCAAGGCCATTAGTATACCACTTACGGCCATAGTAAATTTATCAATCACTTCTGGCATTGTCCCTCAGGATTTCAAAGCAGCTAGAGTGAAACCATTATTCAAAAAGAACTCCCGGCTTGAGGTCGGAAATTATAGACCTGTTGCCATTCTATCCATTGCATCTAAAATCCTTGAGAGGGCAGTGTATGTTCAACTCTCAGAATATCTGAGAGTTGAGCATATACTGTGCGACTCTCAGTCAGGCTTTAGGAAGGGGTACTCCACAGATACATGCCTTATTCATTTGACTGATTACATTAAGGATAATATGGCTCAGGGATACTATACTGGCATGGTCCTCATTGATGTCCAGAAAACTTTTGACACAGTGGACCATGATATCCTGTGTGAGAAACTCAGAGCAATGGGTGTGGGCTCAGTCGATTGGTTCCACTCCTATCTAACTAATAGACGTCAGCTGACGGATGTAAATGGTACTTATTCTGACTGGGGTGACATATCATGCGGCGTCCCCCAGGGCAGTATTCTTGGCCCTCTTTTGTACCTCTGTTATGTAAATGACATTCAAATTAGTGTTAACTGCAAAATGATGCTGTACGCTGACGACTCGGTTTTGCTCGTACGAGGAAAAGATCCTGACATCATATCCACTTTGCTTGGGACAAATTTGCAGTCGTGCAACCAATGGCTAGTTGACAACAAGTTGTCGATGCATTTTGGCAAGACCGAATGCATTCTTTTTGGTCCCAAAAGAAAATTAAAAGAGGTGGAGAATTTCAGTGTAGAATGTGATGAGCACACAATACAGTCGGTAAAGTGTGTAAAGTATCCAGGCTTGGACCTGGACCAATCTCTCTCTGGTGCTACCACCGTAAACAACATTGTTCAAGTAACTGGTTCACGTCTGAAATTCTTATATAGACAGGGTCATTTTTTCAAGTTTGAAACCCGTAAATTGTTGGGTCATGCTTTAATTCAGCCCTTCTTCGATTATTCTGCTTCAAGTTGGCACTCTTCCCTAACTCAGACCCTTAAATGTAAACTTAAGGTAGCCCAGAATAAACTGGCTCGCTTCATACTTAATTTAGGCCCCAGAGCCCACATTGGCTCTGTTGAGTTGCAAAAAGCTGGTCTTTTAAATACTCAACTCCGAGTCAGTCAGTTGAGGTTGAATCACTCTTTTAATATCTTTCATAGTGAGTGTCCCTCTTATTTAAAGAACAACTTTGAAAAGCCTCAAACTATTCATAATCACTTCACCAGGAACAGTTCTGTAAATTTCTCGATTCCCAGGACAAATTCTGTTGGCCAAACTACTTTTTACTATAATGCTATTAAAGATTGGAACAACCTGCCCCAAGAAATAAAATTGTTGACGGGCAAGGCCAATTATAAGACTAAGACAAAGGCTTTTTTATTTTCCAAAATGGGCACAACAGATTTTTTATAAGCTAAGAGACAACAACAATTTAGTTAATATCCTTTTTCAGTGCCTTTTTGCACTGGCTTTTTATATACCTTTGTTTTCCAGATGTATATGTTTACGACCTGATTATTGTATTATTGAAAATTATTTAAAATTTAATTTATGTATGGTTAACAGGGACCCCCCTGGAAATAAGTCTTGTATTGACTTTGGGGGTTATCCCGGGAGGTCAACACATTGTGTATTGTCAATTTGTGCTACTTTTATTCATTTTTACCTGTATATGTACTTGTATGAGCTGCTGACTTCCAAATAAAATCAATCAATCAATCAATCAATTTGCTGACTATACTGATGACTATGTCAACGAAGGGCAATCCAAACATATAACTTCATCACAAATGCTTTACAGCACAAATGCAGTTGTCCAGCCAACTTCTTTCACCAGAAATTTATAGGTAACATTCATTATCATTGTTACTTTTTGCTGATAAATATAATGAAAGGAGCCACTTCCAAGACTTCCTCTGCTGATCTTCTCTGGTGCTCAGTCCACTCAGAAAGCATGTACATGTACCATAGAGTGTTAGTTTCCGAAAAGTACAGGGAATTCTTATGTACAGGGAATTCTTATATAATATTTAAGATCTGGTATCCTGATTTGGGGAGTACAATGAGGGTATAAAGATTTTCTATAATGTTGATATCTTGTGACCCTGAAGATGAAATCAAAGTTACCATGAAGCAATCTCATCAAAGGTCATCCTAAGTTTCATCTGTGAAAGTTTGATGTTTGTGGCTTCATGGGTTCTGAAAATTAAGCATTTGCAATAATTTTGGTGATGCCTGTGACCTTGATGCCTGTGACCTTGTAGAAGCTGTCATAATCATAAGGAAGCAATTTCATCTAAGGTACTCTGTGACCTAGTTAAATTGGTCAAGGCCACAATGAAGCAATCTCATCAAAGGTACTTGTAAGATGCTTCAGCTGTAAAGGTTTGATGCAAGTATCTTCACTTATTCTGAAGATATTGCATGTGCAAGGACTTGCTACCTTGACCCCTTTAAAGAAGAGGTTAATGTCATCTGGGAGTGACCTCACCCAAGGTTCACATTTAAGATGCTTCAGCTGTGAAGATTTGACTGTTGCATCTTGATTTGGTGAGAAGTGAGATGATAACTGTAATACCCCTATACCTTAGTTAGACAAGAGGTTAATAATGACTTGCTGCTCAGAGTACCAATGAACTCCAAACTCAAGCCACAAATAAAATAAAATCTGTTAATGAAATAAGCCTATCAACCTCATTTATCAGTAAATGAAGCCACTTGCAAAGGTGTATAACATCACTGCTATAAAACATATGCATATAATGATGACAGCTCTCTGATTGGGGGTAGCAACCAACCCTAACCAGTATGTTCCGATGTAATAGGTGCCACAACTGCTTCAATGTCCAGGTGCTCCTTTTCATGAAACTATGTACCTGCGTATTTCCTGCCAATTGTTGAATGCAACAAATGTATGATAGGCCTGACATCATTTTATATGTGGGTCTGGCCCCATTAGATAATTCCAGTAATTAATGTTACTTAGTACTCTTATCACGACAAATTTAATAATAATTATTGTGACTCTAAAATCTGTGGGGTGGCAATGTACAGGCCTTTTCTAACATGTGGCAAAAAATATAAACATTGTTGTAAAGTCTCTCAACATCAGAAATTTTCTGATATAGAGCTTTGGTGAACCATGCTCCATCGGATTAACATGGGCTTCCTCTGAAGTTACAATGTACATGTATCAGTCAACCTGTTCACACACTGTGCCACTGCCAACTATGAAGTATGATTCAGAGAATGCATGCTCTCCCAGGCTAGTCGATGTGGGCAGCTGAAAATTACTGATGCACCACCAGTTAAAATTTTTGAAGACATCCACACCATGGTACATCCTCACCAAGTTTGAAGAGAATCTGGCGGATGGCTCATGAAAAGTTAAAAATGTGAAACATTCTGCAAGATTAGATTGCGGTTCACTTACTGCGTTCCTGTTTTTCCTGCCTCTTCTGCTCCACTTTCTCTTTGGCCTTTCTTGAAGATCGCTGCCTCAGCATTGGCGGTGAAGGTGTCCTTGGCTTCACTCCCGGGACTTCTGCTATAGGATTTATCACCATTTCTGGTGGTTCACCATCATCTCCATCAACGGGAGATGAAACAACTTCCAGTTTAGCTGATTTGTGTTTCTTCTTTGATTTAGGCCCTCGTTTTGTTGTCCGCCTAATTGTCATTTTTATCTTTCCAGTAGCAACTACCTCTGAGGACAGAACGGTTGGATCTGATGCAACATTGCTGTTTTCAGCAGCAGAGTCATCACTCAGATGTGATATCACATTTTGTACAGTTTTACTTAAATTTTGAGCACTATCCTCATCATCAGAAAATGATATCATGTCTGATGAACCAGCTGATTTCACATTGCTGCCATTGGACATGTCCCCACTTCCTCTGGTCTCACGAGAGCGTCTTGTACGTGCTGGTTCTGGTACATACTTTGGCAGAGATGGTTTCTTTCCTACAGTACTATTTGTCACACTAGATAATGTTTCAGGCTTTTTGCCTTGCAAAAAACTTAAGAATGAGCTCTGAAAGGAACTTTCAACTGGCTTTGCTGTTGGCGGAGGGCTGACTGGATTGGGAGGTGCTGCAGGTGGTTCGGGAGATTTTGGTTTGTTAACTTTCTTTGGGCGACCCCTTTTTACACGTGGGGATGGGGGAGGATCAGGAATTACAGGTGAATTAGCCAAATGTGCGAATTCATCTTCAAGATCGCTGTTCAGCGTAGGCATTTGTTTCTGCTCTGCTTTTGTCCGACGTTTTGTCTTTGGTTTTAGCTCTGGTGAGTGATCACCAGCATTGGATCCTTCAAGACCCATGTCTTGGTCATCCCCATTTCCAGGCATAAAATCATTTGGGTTCACAAAGGCATTTCCAAATGAGTTTGTCATGAAAATGGATTCATCATGAGTGAAAACTGGCTTAGGTTCATATGCATCTGTCTGTATTGGTGGAGCTGATTGCTGTGGGGATGTATAGCTGCAGGATTGTGGCTGTGGGGGTGATGTGTAACTTTGTGGTTGTGCAGGTGAGGTGTAATTTTGAGGAGAAGCATAGTTCTGTCCTCTCTGGGGGGAGGTATAGTTGCGAGCAGGGACAGGGGATGTGTAATTTTGAGGTGTGCCTGCTGTATTTGGAGAAGTATAGCCCTGGTACTCCTGTGCTGCTGGAGGAGGAACTGGCGCAGGTTCGTATTGATGTTGCATTGGGGATTGTCCCACTGGTTCCTGGTAGCTGTTCGGCGGAACAGATGTGGCAGATTTGTAGTTCTGGTTAACTGGAGGAACTGGAACAGGCTGTTCAAAGTTTTGCCCTACAGTAGTTGGCGTATGTGGCTCGAAAGTCTGATCTGAAACTACGGGTGTTATAACTGCAGGTAAATTCCGCTGGTAACGTGCTGCTGCACCTTTTGGCTCTTTCTTTCTTCGACCACGTCCCCTCTTGGGCTTTGTAGTGGAGTCGGGTACAGCTTGCACTGGCAGAGGTGGTGGGGGCACAGTGCTGGAAGGAACCATGGCAGTTTGTGGACTGCCCATTGACATTGGCACCTGGGGGCTGCCCACACTGATGGGTGAGGGCTGCATGGGACTCTGCTGTTGTACTCCAGTGTGGACAGGCGACACTTCCTGCAAGCGAGCTTGTACTTGAGCGGGGGACATGTCTTGCATGGCACCCATATGCACATGCTGGGGACTCTGCTGCAATGGTGTAGCTGGGTTGTGTATTGGTGTGTGTGGTTCTGGTAGTGGTTGCATTTTCACAGCTCTTCTCTCTGCCATTTCTTGTAGTGCCATATTACTGTAACTCTGTGCTTCAGTGGTTTGTGAGTCTGGGACAGCTGGGGTGGCAGGACTGACTGGGTCATAGTTCACATTCTGCTCCAAGTGATGTGAGTTGGTTGTGTACAGAGAGGAGCTGGAACTCATGCTGAAGCTTGATGTGGATGTTCTACTAGGAGGAAAGCTGTCGTAAGTCGTCACTGGCTGTGGTGCTGGCAGATGAGAGTTGACACTCTGCTGCAAAGGTGGAGAGTTAGAATAACTGGGACGGCTGACAGAGCGAGGAGGCTCAGTGTAATGATGACTGCTGTGGGAGCGAGTCTCCTCTGGGTAGGTCTGGTGGGTGCCTGCACGACTCTGTGAATGAGCAGATGGTATATCCCTACCAGGCAGATCTCTGAGAGCAGATTCTATGACGTACGATGCCTGACTGGACCTTGGGGAGTGACTGTGAGCAGGTTCTAGGTAAGGTGACTTAGACTGGTATGGATTACGCTGGATTGTACTTGGTCTGGACCCTGTGTGAGCTGGCGGAGGTTCTGGGGTAGACAGCCCACTGCTTCCACCACTGTATGTGTTGGTGACTGGCACTTCAGATGGTAATGATCCAAATGGACTTGCAGGGGGTACAAAATTAGCAAGCCCCCAACTTTTGGGTGATTCACTACTCACTGGAGGTGGAGAACCACTTGAAAATCCCAGAGTTGGGGCTGTCTCTTTCATGGTGTGAGGATCTGTGTTGAACAGCATTGATGTGGCTGTAGGTGTTGTAGAGCCAGGACTTGTCACGTGACTACTGTATTTAGCACTGAGGGCAGCAGTATGTTCTGCCAGAGCAGCATTGTGTTCAGCCAGGACAGCATTGTGCTCAGCCACAGACAGGCTCCTGCTGGTGGCCTCCAGGTTGAATGCTGGTGGGGCTACAGGAAGGCCTTTGTATCCAGCTTGACTCCCAAATGTCTGTTGTAGAGAGTTCATGGAGTCCAGAAACTGTGACATGGAGCTTGACATGGTGCTGTGTAGTGGGTGTCCACCATAGGGCATGGCGGGTAGAGGACCCAGGCGTGGTGGAGACAGTGCACTGTGAGCCGGTAAAGGTGGAGACAGGGCCCCAAGACCTGTAACACACAAACAGTGATTATAAGTATGTGTATGTATTAGAGTCATAACACAATGCTGGTCATACCCATTAATTGGTCATGAGCGAAGATCTGCAAAAAAGACAACATAAATACCAACATAATAACATCTCATTTAACTCCCACCATGGAGGTATAAGCGAGAAAGGGGAATGTCCTAGGGCACTTCAAACACCAGGACTTTGGTACCACTGCGGACGGGGGGGGGGGGGGGGGGGGGGGCGGCAATAAAATCCTTATCGTAACAGCACGTGGATTGTGTGTTTGCCACTGGATGTATAAGCGAGAAAGGGGAATGTCCTAGGGCACTTCAAACACCAGGACTTTGGTACCACTGCAGGGGGGGGGGGGGGGGGAGAAGGCAATAAAATCCTTATCGTAACAGCACGTGGATTGTGTGTTTGCCACTGTGCATGTATCCATCATAAAACGTTAGCCCTACGGTGCTCTTTGGTCATTTCCATTGGACTTTTGCTTCTGCAAATCAGCTGTTTCACAACAACAGGAACCAAATAGCAATGGCATTCAATACCTAGGACCAGGGATATTTGTCGAATATCCCAGTTCCGACTTTGTCTCTTAAATATACCTCATATATTGTGGAGAAGAGACAGAAGAAATGATACGTTGTGAGGATCCACGATGCCCTATAGGCTGGTTTCATCCTTGATTTTAGGCAGTTTTCAAACAAAAATCTACCAGATACCCCAGAACTGGAGGTAAATTTAAAATGTAAAATATTCAACTACACAATGCATTTGACTGAATCATACCAATTTAATGTTCAGCTCTGACCCACAACTTATCAAAAAACAACATCTGATATGTAGTAGTTTGTCGTATCTGGTGAGCATCAAATTAGCCACTTGCAACTGGCAAGTGCATCCTCAAATGGCTGCAAAACATTGTACAGACTCGCCATTTTGTTCATTACAATGGCAGCAGACTGTTGAGGCCCCTTGCGCAAATGTTCATGGACACTCAATTGGAAGGGCCCTCTCAATCATTGTGCATGAGGCGCGTCAAGTTCTGGCTGAATGACGCTAAAGGTTACCAAGATAGATATGCATGCATGACCACAGCCCACCCCAACTGAATTGGTACCAAAGTGGCCACTGAAAGGGCACCACTTATCGCTATCACGGGGAGCTGATTAGCACAGAACAAAGGAAGATCAAAGGCGGTGTTTACTTAATTAAGTGAGCTTAATGGGTTTTCAGCTACTGCGGATGCATGCGCAATGCTCAGTTCTTCTCATGCTAGGTCCATGCTCAGACAGAGTCCCAAGACCTGTAACAGTGAACGACCATTCTCCATTATAATTATATGCATATCCATTTACTGAAGACTGGAGTTCCAAAATCTACAACACACAAGCAGTGATATAAAATGAGGACTACCCAGTTACCATGCTTAATGAAAACAAGGTCCCAACACCTACAGTACACTTACACAACAATATGTCTGAGTGTTTGCATACATTATTGAAACTAGACATACCTTCAACACAAGTGTTGACTGAAGGGTATGCCATTTACTCAAATTAGGTCATGCTGACACCAAAATGTAATCAATTCACCTTGGCATGCGATATAAGCAGACTGCCAAACCCGAGCAAAATACATTGAAGCATTCTGGAGATATTGTGGTAATGAGCCCTAAAGAGCATGAAATTGGCCTGCCGTTTGCTCAAATTGGGTCATAGTGGCACCAAAATCTAATCAGTTCATCTTGCCAGGTAAGGTAAGCATATTGCCAAATTTGAGCACAATATATTGAGGCATTCTGTAGATATCGCGGTAAAGAGAATGTGCACATCCGAATGGACATCCGGATGAACGGACGGACATCTGGATGGATCGACACCCCCAAAACAGAAAGGACCCCCCCCATGGGCGGACCCCTAAAAAATAAAAGTTAAAAGGATGTTTTTGTACATTGAAATCTTTAAGTTTGTGTGAATTAAAATGTCCTGATTAGTAAAACCATGGTAACTTTGACCAATATCAGCAAAATGTACAAACGAAAGGAACAGAAAGCTGACCAGATTTCCAGTACTTTATGTTTTATTTACACATTTATCACCTATAATTTTTGTGATATCAACTGAGTATCATTAACGATGTGTTTATTTGCACATCAAAGTAAACAAGAATATCTGTTACATTTTCTCCATCAATAACGCAACTAGAAATTAATTGGTCAATTTTAACTCCCTTCTTCCTTTATCTGTACTTCCTTTTAATGATGCGATTTGGACATATGCCAATATAATATCATGGGACCAAGAGTAAATATGATGATCCCTTGTGCCGCTGTTTCAATTTACTGTTGCCTCAACTTGGTTTCCTGTGCCAATGTATGTTAGTCAGCGAAGTCTGTACAACATGTATTTAGTACTGACTTGAAACTTTGTACAGCTACTCTTAACATTGTACCACAAATATACATTTAATTTAAGTTTGCTGATGGCACAAAACTGTGAAAATAAAAACACAATGAAACTGTATGTAAAGATAGGTTTAATATAATAGGAACTACATCCAAAATGGTGAAATGACACAGTTAAATGCCTTAACCCTTTCCCCTTTAAACCAACCCAAACCAATTGCTGGTTTAATATCATCTGCTTCAGTGTTTTCTACTAATTTCAACAGTAAAGAAAAACAATATGACTGAGATTTGTAGATGAGACCTATCAATATCACATGCATGTCAACAGCTTTCCTTGGCATGGGTTAGCCACTTAGTGCCCAGCCCATGCAAAGGAAAGCAGTTGACTCTGTCTTAAATTCAAGGGGGTAAGGGTTACTGCAAAAACTTTAGATTTATACAAGTGAAAATACCTACATTTACAGTATGTACCTTTCTGTATTTTTAACACCCTTAAATGGCGTTGTCCAACTGTTCCACTGCCACAAACAAGAGGCCCATGGGCCTAATGCTCTGCTGATGACCATGCCACCAAAATTATTACCTGAAATGCATTTTATCTATGACCTTGAGAAATTAGTCAAGGCCATCCATATATGCAATATCAACCTTCCACACAGTCCACATTTGTGGTACATTTGGTATGACTTGCTGTACACATTCTATATCAACAAATTGAATTTAGTGTCTTTTTTTTCTTAATTGCTTAATGACCTTAAAAAATAGGTCCAGGCCACACAACATATTACAATATTTGACCATAGGCCTTATATAAACTTGGTACAAATTTTGCAGTTCCATCTTAGTTTAGTGTGTTTTGATACCTATGATGTTAGTTCCATTAATCACACCAGTGGCACAACCATGACTCCCTATGTAATAAACTTTAGCCTGCATAACGTTCCTGTAATGGTATATGGATATATACGAACACAAGTTAGGATGTAATGACCACCCATCCACCAACCCCCAAAAAACATGAAATGCATGCCCTCTATGACCTTGAGAAAGTGGGTCAAGGCCGTCCATATAATGCAATATTAAAGTTACATATATGATAAAACATTGGCACCATATTTGGTATTAGCCTTATTCTTTCTCAACATTTTGCATTCAGTGTCCTTTCTACAGTGCTTAATGATATTGAAAAATAGGTCAAGGTCCTTCATAATTTTGTAAAATTTGACTGTTGACCTAACACATAACGAGTGTAAATTCTGCAGTTCCATTTCAATTCATTATCACAAAAATAAAGTTGATGTGCTTTTGACACCTATGATAGTAGTTCCAATTAATACCACCAGTGGTGCCACCATGACTTTACACGAAATAAGAATCGTGCCTGGAAAATGTTCATGTAATGGTACATAGATATCCACAAGTTGAGATCCAATGACATCAAAAGTTTTTTTATTATTATTGAAACGCGTTCCCTTCATGACCTTGAGAAAGTATGTCAAGGTCATCTGAATTATGCAGTATCAACCTTCTGCATATGACACATTTGTAGTACATTTGGTATAATTAACCTTATTCTTTCTCAAAATACCCAATTTAAATTTGTCGTTTACAAAGTCCTCATGACCTTGAAAAATGAATCAAGGTCCCCCGAAATTTCACAAAATTTGACCATTGGCCTGATGCATGTTTGGTGCAAGTTTTGTAGTTCTGCCTCAATCTATTATCTCAATAATGAATTTAATGTGTTTTGATACGTATGATGTTAGCTCCACTAATTACCACCACTGGCACCACCATGACTCCACGTCATAAACTTTTGTCTGTATAATATTCCTGTACTGGTATATGGATGTGTGTTCACAAGTTCAGATGTCATGGCCATCATGAGAAAATCATTTCCTGACATGTATTCCCTCTGTCACCTTGAGAAAGTATGTCAAGGTCACCCATAGTATGTAATATTCATCTCCCACAAGTTACACATTTGTTGTACAATTTCAAAGGGCCAACTTAGAAACATTGTAGATGCTACTGTGTTGACAAGCAATTGTTTACAGATGGATGAACAGACATGAGTGATTCTATAAACTTTGCAACCTATGGCAGAGCTAGAAATAGGGTACAAATTGGATCCTCATCTTCTTCACAATCTTGGTAGAGGTATACCTCGGGAACATTCATGTCAAAGCATTCCATGTAACATTTTTTGTGATGAAATTGAAAATGTAAAAATTAACAGACCAACAGACAGACAGACAGGCAGACAGACACAAAGCTCTGTTGACTGACAAGTCAGCAGAGCCAAAAAAGAAAATGGCAAGGTCTGTTGAATGACCATACCATTTCTCAACCATGGACGCATATACACTATACTGTATACACAATCATTCCCTTTCTTTACCAAAACACACATGAAAGTTTGATAATGTAAAATGTAGCCAGCTCTTTCACCATTATGAAAACTTGAAGCGTGACAGTACTTGATCATGAGCTTTGCTTTAACAAATTCTTTGTTTCAAATTTGAAGATACAAGTTTCATCTGCATTTTGGGTGATAACAAGGTAACTGTGAGGAAAACGACTTGTTGAGCTTTTCCAGACCTGACATCTCCACATTTTTTACCTTCAAATTAATCATCTCATTCCGAGCCCCTTGGGAAAGTCACACATGTACATTAGTGTTAATACATAATTTGTGAAAGTCTTGTAATTCGAATTCATATGCAAGATTAGTTCATGTACACCATTATAATCACCAAGTAAATAAAAGATGTACATCTAGGCCTGATTCCTAAACATTTCCAAATATAGAAGCATGATTAGGTCATTAAGTCTGGTTTCCTGTCCAAGTAAATTCCCTACTCTGATCCATGATGACAACACGGATATATTTCTGTGTAATCAAATGGTCTGTGAAGAAGTGTTCATTTATACATGGATGAGTATTATCAAAAGCTTATTGTTGAACATTTATTTACAATTCAAATTTTATCAAGTTATCAGATTTCTGTACATTGTAATGCAGATCCCAAAAGGTATTAAGAGGAAAATATCTACTTCTGCACTGATGAAAATAATGATATTCACTCCTTCTCTTGGGTACAAGGTCATGCAGATTTCACCTCTGTGTGTTTATGCAGCTCAGAAAAGCTGTTCCACTAGATCCATCAGGCTTTCACTGATGTGGCACTGAAAACACACCAGTACACTCTCAAAATGCCTCATTCACCACTCCAAGGCTAAGTCCCTGATTATTAGAAATATACCAGCTGGGCACAGACACAGCACACAACAACTGCCTCACAGCCAGCTGTGGTACCTGTGAGGGGTTCAACAGTGCACCAGTTGTCTGGGCTGGAGGCTGTCACGGCCATCCTGGCTGACTCACACAAACAACCATCACTGTGTACCAGGATTGTGCTATTGACTCCATTCTCATCCATAATGTATACGGTCTTCTTTGTGATAGGATTCTCTCGTGCATAATATTCCCTACTTCTATCTGTATGTATATTTTATGTCTAAAAATGTTTTGACAATAAAAATGATAAATTTATATCCTTCTTCCTTGTCCATGCTCAGGCTACTTATAATATGAATCTTTGACACAATAATCCACACAAATTTCCACGTAACATTCTTTAGCTAAAATAAAACTAACTGTGTATTTGTTACTTAATGTTACCTCTTGACCACCATTTGCCTAGACCTCTGTGTCTGGGTCGAATGCCAATGAAATCAAGTTGAACTTGCTCACTTGACACCAGAAAACCTGATGGTCCCGTGGCGCCATCTCTAGGTTCCCATGGAACTGGTGGTGACTCCCGGTGCGCATGCTCCCCATATCATCCTTCCTCTTTTGGGCGCTGTGGTTTAGAGACCACTTCTCTTTGCCCTTGTCTGGTAAATTAACAGAAGTAGGACTCATGTAGCCACTTGTGGTTTAGAGACCACTTCTCTTTGCCCTTGTTGGGTAAATTGACAGAATTACGACTTATGTGGCCACTTCATGACACCCTGGTTCAAGATCATTGGTTTGGTTTTACTTAACTTGACCATGTGTGTTCTCTGAATACACATATGCATTTTGTGTTAGGTAGGGATATGACACTGTCTTCTTCCCTGCATTTATAGTTGCAAGTTGGTTTGCAAGAAATCACCTCACGAGGAGCTCAAGCATTCGACATTACCTGGGTGGCGACCACAGCTCCTAGCTCACTAATCGAGGACACAGACTTGGAGATGTCTGGTCAGACCCAGATGCTATTGATCTGATCCACGAACTGTTTTCCAGGCTGTTGTCCTTCACAGTTTTCTTCGAAGAAGTCAGCCAAGCATTGACTGAAGCTGTCGAGTCCTCAGTCCCCCAGGTCTGGGAGATCAGACCCTAAGTCCAAGCAGTACGGGAAGCTTCCCGCACCTTGGCCAGTCCGAGCGCTCGGATCATAAGTCCGGGAGGTCCGGGAAACCACTGGTGCCTCGATGGGCCCTTCCTGCCAGCAGATTTCTGAGTCAGCGGCAGATGTGGTCCCTGTAATGAGTCTCCAAGCATGAAGACATTTGGGTTCCCATTTGGGTATTCCGGAACCATGACCAGTCCGCACACTCAGACCGAAAGTCCGACAAGTACAGGAAGCCTCCAGCACCTCAGCGAGTTGGAGTGCTCGGATCGTAAGTCTTGGAGGTCCGGAAGACCAATGGCACTGCAGCAAACTTTCCAAGCTCTAGGCTCCAGGGGCTTGGATCGTGAGCCAAGGTAGTGGGAGATAAAAGAAAGACATCCAAGGCTGTAGGGGCACCGTCCGCCATTAGTGAGCCTTCGATCCTGCAACCTCCAGTGGCCCATGTGACACCTTCAGCTCCCCCATCAGCAGTGTTGGCCTTTGCTGTCAGAGAAACTATCTTCCTTTGCTCCCAACGTCACTGCAGCTGAGTAGGAAGTGGTCCCCTGTAATGAGTCTCCAAGAATGAAGACCTTCGGGTTTTCATTTAGGTATTCCGGAACCTCGGATCATAAGTCCAAGAGGTTCAGGAGATCAATGGCACCCCTGAAGCTGGGAGCTCGGACCATAAGCCAAGGCAGTGGAGATAGAGGGAAGACACCCAGATCTATAGGGGCGCGGTCTTTGCTGTTAGTGGGCCTTTGGCTCCAGCAGTGTTGGCACCTATGGTGGCCCGTGTGACACCTTTAGCTCCCACACCAGCAGGTCGGCCTTTACAGTCTGAGACTCTGTCTTCCTCTGCTCACACTATCACTGCAGCTGAGTCTGAGCAGACTATGTTAATTGGCAGAGCAGTTCACTGCTCCTGCCTTAAGTCAGCTCTGTCTCTTGGCACCGAGACTCTGGGGCCCCTCCTGCCAGCAGATTTCTGAGTCAGCAGCAGCTGTGGTCCCTGAAATGAGTCTCGGAGAATGGAGACCTTCAGGTTTCCCTCCAGGTATTCCAGACCCTCGGCCAGTGCGAGCGCTCGGGTCCTGGACGTTAGGAGACTTTGTCTTTGTCTTCCTCTGCTCCCACAATCACTGCAGCTGAGTCAGAGCAGACTCTGTTGACAGAGCAGCTCGCTGCTTCTGCCTCGAGTCAGTTCTGTCTTGGCACCGAGACTCTCTCAGGTCCCTCCTGCCGGCAGATTTCTCAGTCTGGGGCAGCTGTGGTACCTAAGACTAGTCTCCCAGAGACCCAGCCGGCTCCATCAAGCCAGCAGACATCTTGTTGGCGGCCGCTGAGACTACTGCACACAGTCCACTGGACCCTCCCCTCTCTAGCCCCACATGGGCTGAGCAGGCAGAGGCGGTGTTTGAGGCTGCAGTGACTGCCACAAAGTCCTTGCTACCCTAGCACCACGCGTGATGACCTGGATGCTTTCAGCGCCGCGTTGCTTACACTCTGAATGGCTGAGCACATCAGCAACCAGAGGAACATCTTCTGCACCCATGGACATGACTCCTGCTCCGCTAACAAGCTTTGACCACGTCAAGCAACTCATTCAGAGCCTGGTTAGTGACCAAGTGCGGTGCTGCCAGTTGCAGTACTTCCCAGACTGCGCCTACAATCCCCTTGGCAAGTGTTCCCTTTGGTATGCAATGCTCTGGGAAGAGTAGACAGCTCTCAGGGAAGGGCAAGCCTTCCGGCAAAGGCAAGAAGACAGAAAATTGAAAATACGAGCAAAGGCATGGCTTCACTTTCGTGCCGTTCAAAAAAACCAGAGCCATGCCCAGGGGGCATGAATGTCTCGCCAGCATTCAGTAGCAATGTAATTGTAAGACCAAACATAATAATGGTATTTAGTAGATGTTGAATGTATCAAGTAAATCTCAATATATTTACTCAGAATATACCACTTTTTTTTTTTTTTTTTAAACAAAATGGCCAATAAAGTATATAACATCTTAATACAAATCAGAGCTTGACATGCCAGTTTCAAGCTTCGTAGTGATAGATGTCATGTAAAGCACTTAATACCCCTTGGCCAACATGACTTCATATGTTCAGTTACCTAAGTTTGACCTTCAAAGGACACTTCAAGATAAATTAAAGAACACCAAAAATAAAGCATAGGTACTTTGCTATTCATGTTAAATAGTAACTAGGGACCTACAATCAACTATACCCAAGACACACAAGGAAAATAAGATTTGTCGAGTCAAAAGTAGGTCTAAGTCATCCACTTTCAAGAGATTTCTGACGTTTTGTAAGATGCAAAGCTAGTATAAATTTGGTGAACTTGGTTTGACTCTTGGCCATGAATAGCATTGTACATTCGAGGATGCAATGCATCTGACCTCCAAAGTAGGTCAAAAATACATCAAGGCCACCCACTTTCAATAGACTTCTAAAGCTTTCCTAAGAAGCAAAGGTGGTGTAAGTTTGGTAAACTTGGCTTGAATTCGTCAAAAGTTGCAGTGGTAACGCCACGTTTTGCATTTCACCCATGAAAATACATTTAGGTCGTTGAAATCAGTTGAGGTCATCCAATTTCAACAGGCTTCTGAAGCTTCTAAGTGTGACAGTGATGACCCTCATCTCTAGGGATGATTACAATAAATCATCCACCCAAGCATGAAAGCCTTTCCTAGTCTAGTTAGTGAAATAATGCCACTCAGAAGTTTTTCTCCAATGCTCAATCATGCATGAAGTAATCAATGAAGTGTGACAGTGATGACCCTCGTCTCTAGGGATGATTACATTAAATCATGTACCCAAATATGAAAGGCCTATGTAGTCTACTTACTGAAATAATGCCACTCCGAAGTTTTTCTCCAGTGCTCAATGAAGCATGAAGTAATCAATGAAGTGTAACATTGATGGCCCACATCTCTAGTGATGATTACAATCAATCATCCACCCAAGTATGATAGCCCTATCTGATCTAGTTAGTGAAATAATGCCACTCCGAAGTTTTTGGTTGACGGACGGACGGACGGACGGACGGACTGACGGACGGACGGACGGAAAGTGACAGCTTAGTCTCGCAAACAGCTAACGCTGGCGAGACAAAAAATCATAAAAGCCTTGGCATTCCTGACTCTTACATGCTAGATTGCACTGCCTCAGGATTGCCACCCACCACACAGACAATTTGTTCCTTCTGAACACCCTCACACACTGTTACATGACACCTTTTGGCAAAGACAGGCCTCTGTTAAGCCGAGAACCCCAGTGGTTTGAATCACCCACCACAGAACCCAAAGCATCGGTGTTTCTAGAGGCAGTTCACATACTTCGGAGCAAGCATGCCATAGAGCTGGTTGAGGATCATGGTACTCCCAGGTTTTACAACTTACTCTTCCTGGTCCCCAAGCCAGATGGAGGATGGTGCCTGGCCATAGACCTATCAACACTGAACACCTTCCTGGAAGTCCTGTCCCTTAGGATGTAGTCCTTCCAGTCAGTGGCAGCAGCCTAATGGCCCATGGATTGGTGTCCCCAAATCTAGGAGACGCGTTCTTCCATGCGCCAATTATGGAGACTTCATATCAGTATTAGAAAGTATACTTAACTCTTAACCACCAGAGAAGCCCACCCGACCAATCCTGCTTCCTCTTGTAGCTGATGTCAACTGACCAATGTCCCAAAGACGAAGGATGATACCGGCAGCATGTGCACCGAGAGTCACTACCAGTTCCATTGGAACCCAGAGATGGTGAACGGGACCGTTAGGTTTTGTAGTATCAAGTGAGCAAGCTCAACTTCATTTCATGGGTGTTCGACCAAGACACAGAGGTCGAGGCCAATGGTGGTTGAGAGGTAAGTATACTTACTAATACTGATATTATTCCAAATATCTCGTGTTTCTAGCTTCTACACTTACCTGCCCTGAATGTGTTCGAGACATAGAAAATTGAAACATACACTTTTTATGTGACCAAATCTATTCTACTTTACAGACAGGTAAGACACCGGAGCAATTTTTGGGCAGGGGCTACCAATCAAATTCATTTATAAGAGAAAAATATCAACAGCAACATGTAAAAGGTATATTTTGAAATGGCTATTGCCCCAAAATTCTAAATCTGACTACAATTTCAACATTGTCCACTTAATTGTCACATAAACATTCAGTCTCAACAGGACATACGTAATCCCTGAAATTTTTTAAGTCACACTAGTGCTCACTATTTACCACCTAAATATAAAAACCTGCTGGTACTTTCGGACCTGTATCCACTATCGGGCCAACATTCTCCACTAAGCTTTGTCTTTGAGACAGTAGGGTGCTTGGCACTCAGCCTATTGCTGACCCTGAATTCACGGCCCTCAGGGCTACTTCACTATCTGATACAAAACCCATATTCTGGGGCCTACAACTGGTAACTGTTTGTTGTTGTATTTATATCTTCATGTAAAGCTCATTCTGGAAAAGTCCCATTATATATTGTACATTACATTCATTGGACAAATTAACCTTCCTTTAACACTAATTACACATATGTTTTGGATGTTACCTCTTCAAAAAATCCAATCGACTTGGCTGCCAGAATGAAAATTGTCAAGTCCACACCCAATGCCAATGGTTTGTAAATATTGGGATGATCTTGCCGAGTGGGGGTGGGAAGAGGGTTATAACATAGGAACCCAAAAGCATATATTTTGCAAATATTTCAGAGCATCAATAATGATATGACAGATGCTGTGGCCACGATTTTCTTTGATATTCAAATCAAATGTATTTTTGTGAGACTGTCCCACAATCATTGCATTCATTGCGCAATGTTCAGAATGGCGCTAACCACCACATGGCGTCATGTCGCATTTAGACTTGTAAATAACGATGATAACTGCTTCAGACCCAACCGAGCGGGCAGATTAGAGTTAGGAGTCCAAGTCATGTTTTGCCCTGGTGACTCAGAGAACGGACACCTGGAAGCATGTTGAAAACACATGGCTGCAATTCACTGATTTTCCTTTCCCACAATGCCTTGCACCATGCCATGGTGGTATCATGTTGCATTTGGATTTATAACTAACAGATGATAACTGCTTCAGACACAACCGAGCAGGCAGATTAAGGAAAAGATAGTATTAAAGTCATCTTTTAAAAATACGTTGATGACCATTTCCCCGGGTAACTTGTAGAACAAACACCTGGGACCTGGCGTTACTAGATACCGATACCGCACCACTATGGCAATATGCAGCAGCTATGTTTTTTCCCCTGCCAAAGTTAATTGTCCAGACAAGTTAAAATAAAATGATGTGTTTGAGTTGACTTTACAGTGGTCCCCCTCTCATAAGGCCACCCCAAATGCAGCCAAAGAGTGGCCTTATAAGAGGGGTGGCATCTCTTGAGAGGGAGAATATAATGGAAATACCATACATTCTGCACAAGAATGCTGGCCCTTCAAGAGGGGTGGCCTCTGGTGAGAAGGGCCTTATGAGAAGGGGACCACTGTACTGCAAAATAACAGCATGCTGGCCAGCTTTTCTGTTAACTTGTAACATGGTGACGTTTGCTTAGAACGACTGCTTACTTTACAGGTGGCATTTGTGGGGCGATTTTGCTGGTTGTTGGTCGCGTGTTGCAGCTGGTCTAGGGCTGTCCAATTGGAGCAAAATTTTGCATGTCCGTTCTTGAAAAATGCTATAGAATTTATCCAAAATAAGTGTTTCTCATGTGAAGAAGTTGAGAAAATGCTCCAGGGAATCTAAACTTGCTGCTAAAGAGATTTCCAGTTGGACAGCACTGTGGTCGTTCCCGTCAGGTCATTTAACATTGCAAAAGCGCCCGTGCCAAGGAAAACTGGTGTTTTTGACCAGGTGGGGACTGGGGTCAGTAATTGCAGGTACTACTGTATCATGATTATACCATACAGAACCTGCCAGGGTACATAAAAGACAGTGAATGTAAGAACATTTTCAAAAATAAGGTGAAAGCATTCTTGATGCATGACTGCCATGAAATGGGATTACTGGAGATGGACAGCTTTATATATTTATAATTTCAGTATCTTAGTGTTATAAAAATTATGCCTGTGGTGCTTATATTTATTTATTTATTTAATTTCACTATCTAAGTGTTATGAAAATTATGCCTTTGGTGCTTTTATTTATTTATTTGTTTGCTTGTTTATTTATTTATTCAATTGAAATTTAGGTTTACCTTTTAATTCATAGATGATGAAAGCATCTCAGCTGCAAACCTGTGCAAAGGCACTTAATATTTTTCTGATTTCATACTTGCTATTTTCATGTTGTGGTCCACCATGGAAAGAAGCTAAGGCAAGATTCCCTGCGCATTTGGTGCTCCCATTTCATGCATCATAGTTTGGTATGCTTTCAGCAATTATATTGCACAGTGCTGGCATATGTGTAAATAAAGTATTATCAATCTATCAATCAATCTTAATGTTTTTTTCCTCTTGCTTTTGTAGAGAAAATACACAACTTACTAATTGCAGGATAATTTATCTGTTAATTTTCCCGGAATTAATAAACATAAATTTTGACTAACATGGTGATGGCCTTTTTTTAAATTTATTTTTTTACCAATTTTTGCTAATTTCCATCAGATTTTTGTACAATCTGAGGGAAAATAGCAAAATCAGTACAACGATGACTAAAATGTTGTGATTTCGTCAACCATGTCAAGGCAAGATTTTCCACTCAAAACTCCCCAGAACGCACCATTTTGCATGCACAAATTTGAAATTTTTCAAGGGGGGGGGGGGGGGGGGGCGGGGATTCCCCCAGACCCCCATAGCATACCTTTAGGCGCTTGCTTTGGCCCTTTGGGCCACGTCTCATGTGGGCCACTGAAAAAAATTATGTACTTTTTTGGACCACCTGGGGCTCTAAATTTCTAGCAATGGCCTGGGTTGATCAATATTTATTAAAGGAGGGCTGTTTCCAAGTACATGTACTTTTTTTTTTGGTTCTATTAATTTTAGGGTGGTGCCTTTTTAGTAGGGTCTGTCAGGTTACTGGAACCACCCATATATTTTTGTTAGGCCTTCCGTAACTTGGACATTTGTTGAAACACGTTTAAAATGAATGTTCTTTCCCCTTTTACACATTACCTCTTTTGACGTCAGTTCAATTTGTTACCTGGGCACAGCCAGACACTTCTTGTGTGAAAAAATACAAGCTTGAAATAATTTGAATGAACCTGTCAACTGTGATTTCCACATTTGTATAGTGGTCTGACACTTGATACGTTTGCCACACAGCTAAGTGTGTGTCTAATAGGTCATGTTTGTAAAAAATAGATGCCCCCCACCGTCATTATGTTTGCCCTCATTACCCTGTTGATAGTACTGAATGGGACACTCATGACCTTGGGAAGTGGATGCAGAAACCAAATTCATTTAAGTGGCCTTGTGACCATAAGAATTAGGTCTAGGTCACCTTTTTTTGAAGCTGATCTAGCTCTAATTAAAGACTATCAACATCTACAAAATGAAAGCTCTGGCTCAAAAAAATGTGGCTCTGTGACCTTGGGAACTAACTCAAGGTAACCCACTTCAGAACATGACCTAGCTTTTATAGAAGGCTACATTCCTGTGCAATATGAAATCCATACGTCAAAAATATCTTTAGTTATCATCCCCAAATTCACTAATAGGACTCTAGGTGGTGACTTGGTCTTGGTCATGGTCATCCATCTTCTAAGCTGACCAAGCCCTAATTGAAGACTATTACCATGTGCAATATTGAAGTCATAACTTAAATTCTGAGTTACAAAGCAGAAAACAAGTTCGCAAAAGTGACCCTGTAACTTTTGAATTTAGGTCAAGGTTAAAATTGGTAAAAATCTAGTCCTCTCTTCTGAATTTCCCTCTTTGTGAATCCCTATAGAAATTCCTAATGGAAACACTGTGTCTTTGTAATAGACCATCTTGTGAACCTGCCCGTTGAAATCACCAGAAATGGACAAAACTGGCTATAGGGCAGTCACCAAGTACCTACAACTGAAAGGGCTAACTGATTTACACTTTGAGAAAGGATCACAACAAAACTTTTTGCATAAAAAGTTTGAAATCAACAGTCATGTAGACACAAGAGACTTAGGTAACCATTTTTTGTTTGTTTTCTGTTAAAAGGAATGGTTTTAATGTTATTGAATTTTGAAGCATCTGCAATAAGCATTGATTATTTTCAGGGGTCACATTAAGGATTTTTCAGTATGGGTCCGTTGGACCCATCCTTCTTCTTTTTCAGGAAAATAGTGGGTCCATGAACTGAATTGATGGGTCCAGTCTGAAATTGTGCAAACTGGACTTCATTTGATGTGATTTGATTAATTGATTTTATTTGGTATAATCAACATACATCAAAATGATAAATAAATAAAACATGCAGGTAACTTAGTTAAGCCTACAAACGATAATAACATAGGGTCTGTATGCTCACGTAGGTAATTCATTATCATAAAATTTAAGATTGAATAAAAAGTTACCAATATGCCAACTTGATGTAAAAAGGTCAAAAAGTTGTTGACTGTACCAAGGATGGATTCAATCTACACAGGAACCTGCTATTAAGACTAAGTCTATAACACATAGCTGGTCTACCAAAAAATGGTTGTGAAGGGGCTTAACCCCTAGCACGCTGCCACTGTGCCAGTATCTGGTGTTGTACACCGTGTGCCACCGGACAGTTTTTTAACTCGCTTGCCTTAGAGGCGGGGATAGGGTGTGAGAGGGATGGATTTGATTTTTTTTTTCCTAGGCCACCTGTGTCACAGAGTGACACAGGACCGCGGCAGACAAGCGGAGAGCCACCGTATTATTACATGTATTATTATTATTATTATTATTATTGCACAACAAGCGGCATGCGTGATTGAACATGCCTGTGCTCTGTTATTTTTGCGATTGATTCTGCGTGATGAAGTGGTCAGAAATTATATGATTTATATTTCTGTGAACTTTCTATTTCAATATACCTGAAAAATTGTTAAGAGTCTGATGTTAAGTGCGGTCACTTTTTTCACCAAGCAACACGGTAGGCCTACAAGCCGTGCAACACACAAGCTAGTGTTCACAGCCTGTCAGTGTCACGGGCATGCACCCAGACATGGTTTTCTGCTATACTTTTTCCGGCCTTCGATCATAAATTTCATTCCTATCTTGTTCTGTCATACCGATTTGTTCCATTCAAACATTACAATAAAATCAAAATAACCAAATTATGTTTAAAAAACACCAATAACCAAATGACCCATCGGAGACAGTGATGAACAACATCGTATAACTGTTAGGCCGGCTAATGCAAATTTTCGCTTCGTCCACATGTAACCTTGCGATGACTAATCTGCGTATTTTCCTTGCCGTCCGTAATGAATTTTCACTCATGCCTTTATCTGGGTCTATATTTGTTCAATAGAAGTCTTCTTGGTGAAAATATGATGTGAAAATTTAACATCTTAGTCCAATAATCTTTGCGTAATACGACATGTGTCTTCCCAACATTGCGGACATGAGACATGCACATGGGGAACAACGAATTTGATTGGACAGTGAGCAGCACGTGATCAAATCCACCCAATGAGGAGCCTGGAAGTGCTCTCAGCACATTTATAATGAAGTGAAATGACGTGCATCCTTTCCCATTCTGGGAAATTTTTGGAGGGATACCCCAGGAATATTTTTTCTTAGCAAATAAGAGAGCTTGTTACATAGAAAGACGAACATCAGAGGATTCCAGCAGTATAATCAATAATCATGAGATTGATAATGGTCGATGCAAAACACCGCGACCGCTTGGGGTAATTTTTGCAGTTGTATCATTCAAAATGCATCGCGTTTTTGTGCGTGCGTCCACAGAGACGCAAAATGACAATGTTTTATTAATTTCCAGGCATCATTTCTTTATTTTTTGAGTCTATGACAAAGGACGCAAGCTTAATGTGACCCCGATTTTTTCCATTTTGGAGCTCAAAAAGCAGCTTTAAAATTGGAATATTGCCAAACAAACAAGTTGACGCTGACGCTGTCCATATCTCCCGCCCACATAATTTTAAAACAAAGATAACTGTATATTTGGCAGGTACATACTGGCATGTTTCTGATATTGTGCTTAAATGGGTACGATACGTTCACTGTACCTCTACCCTGGGTGTCATGGTAAACATATACTCAAGTAAATAAAAAATAACCTAAAAATTATGGCATGAGCAGAATGCTGGAATTTTACATGTGATTTATAGTCATCTGAAAACAAGAAAAATGTATAGTGTCAATGAAACAGAAAAATAACTGTTTCTTACAAAGGTTATTAGTTGTGATTCTCTGTTAAGTTCTGCAGTGTGATCCATGTCATGTGATGGTCTGTGTTTTGAACTCGATGTGACTACTAATAAGGGTGACCTACTGTAAAAAATTCATGATCCTAGCTTTACTGGTTCTTGAGATATCGCACGCAAGAAACGTGGGATGGATGAACTGCCTCTGGTGACCTTGAAATTAGGTCAAGGTCAAGGTCCTTCAAGCATGACATAGAACCTTACAAGGTTGATCAACTGTAAAAGTTAAGTGATCCTAGCTCACTTGTTTCTTCAGATATTGCATACAACAAATTCAAAGAAAATTGAATTGCCGCTGGTGACCTTGGAATTAGGTCAAGGTCACACACCTTCGAACTCAATGTAGACCCTAACAAGAGTGATCAACTGTGAAAATTTCATCATCATATCATATCCGGTTCTTAAGATATCGCACGCAAGAACTTTAGAGATAAATGACCCTGGTGACCTTGAAATGGGGTCAAGTTCACTCTCCTTCGAACTTGACGTGAACACTTATAAGGGTGACCAACTGTAAAAAATTCATGATCCTAGCTTAATCTGTTCTTGAGATATCGCACGCAAGAAATGTGGGACGGATGGACGGTCGTCATTACTATATCTCCCCCCACTTCGTGGGCGGGAGATAAAAATAGTTACCTAAGTTATACTCTTGTCTTTACATAGCCATTAATTTGACAGAGATTCATACATCCAGTTTTGATTGAGGCTGTCTCAAAATTACCAAGCCTTGTAAAAAATTGTTTCTGTGATATTCACTACCAGAGACAAGCAGATTTGCTGACTTTAATTAGCTCACAAATGACATCTGCTCAGGCCATTAAAAAGGATGACTACATCTAAATGCTAATCTGTTAAACTCTGTCATAACTGACCTATACACTTAAAAACAATATGGTGGTTCTGATCAGTCACCTGTGAAATAATCCACTCACCTGTAAAAATACATCCAGTGAGGCTTTGACTGTGAATGGTCATCTAAACATCACCATTAGTGACCAAACCTAACAGCCAATTAACTGACTAACTCTATAAAGCAGGGACACTTTTTCATCTTAAAGTTTTGCATAGAAGTAAACATGTTACAGTGAAACTTTTTGGCATGGATAAAGATCAGTACTTCATCATGTCAAAAGTTGCAAAAGCTCAATTTCACTGATTTGAAGGTATCAGGTAAGTGCCGGCACCTTACGGTTAGGATACTAACTGTTCAATACTTTTCGAGTGCAAGGAGAAACTGACCAGCAAGCTTTTCTGGTAAAGCTATATGAAAAGTGTTTTCTGAATGACAGCAGGTTCTTATTTTTGTGATCTGACTCATGGAGCATTACTGGAATAATAATGTATCATGTGGGCATTACTTGGATACCGATATAATGCGATTCAGGCATGTCTCAACACAGATTCAAATCAGCTTGACCTCATGCTAATTGATTGAAGTATTGATTGGTTGGGATAACCTCACCAATGCTGACTGAGCAAAATACAAACTCAACCTGTTGCAGCAGTTCCATACTCACTGATCTAAAGTTCACCCAAGGTAAATAAACACAGAGATACAACTGTCTCACAATTTAACTCAGACTCATGCATATTCAGGTCCCTTCAGGGCTTGACAGTATGATTTTGCACTGCCTCTTTTCCCAGAATTTTTACTTGCATTAACCAAGTGTTTTGTTGTCCCAGACAATAGGACTGGCCTAAATGTCAATTCCTGTTCAGCAATCCAAGAGCATTAGAAAATGAATGGGCAAAGTATGGAAAATAGAAATAGAAAGCTGAATTTTCAGGAGAGGTGCAGGAACATGTATACGTACCCCTCCCATAAAGTTCACCAATTTCACCATTGTGGCAACTTCACAATTTAAGATGGCTGCCACAGCTATCACCAACTATGCCTATTTCAAAACATGTTGTAATATTTCTGTGTGTGTCGATCAAGTTTTTGTACCTACATTTGGCACTTTGAGACAGCTGATAGTAATGCAGTCTGAAGCTGTTTTTGAGAATTATACATTAACTCCACTGGATATAATTCTGGATGATTTAACAGATATCTGCATGCAAGACCTGCTTGGAGTAGAAACCACAGATGACTTTAGCGCAGCAGGTGAGTATCATTCATTACAAGGCCCTTCGAACTTGCTCCCACACAAAGAGACAAACAAAAGCAACAGGTTTAGCTCGCCGATTACAGAAGCAGGGTAAAAACAGAAAATTAATGATGCAGTTCCGAAAAGCATAAGAGCATTAAACAAATGGGGGATCAGTGTTTATCGGGAATGGGCTCGCTGCTAATGCGGTTCTCTGATTGGTCGTTTTGATATGCTCAAGGCAAATTGTGTTCTAAACACTCGTTGATTACATGAAGTCTGTGTATAGAAAATGGGTCGCAGTGAATTGTTGGTGATCATTCACACATGCATGCAATCACATGATCTGATCACACCTGCGAAAGTGTTGGTTGGATTCATTCCATTGGGTGTCTGTTGAAACATGAGCACACTCTGAAGTTTTTCTCCTGAGGTTCTAGTGTGGTATTAACTTTTTGCAGAAGCTTGTCTCATTTGGAACCAATGAAATTTGTAGAAAGTATCCACAGGAACACACCTTTTATATTTGTGGTATATATATCTTATTAATCTTTACTGGATCTTTTTAGGCAGCAATATTAGATGCTTCAGGGACCCATGATTTTGACGATATAGCACATATGCCCGATTGCTTTCAGCATTTAAGTACTGTATCCAGTTTAAAGTCTCGTATCTGAATACACTTTTGGCCTCAGAATGGGTCTGACAGAATTTCTGATACAAACCCGTGGGCTATGTTGTTTTACCATTTAAGTCCAGACATGGACATATAACATATATTACGCTTTCTGTGTGGAATCATTTACTGATATATTGCATTGGTGACATTAGTACTTCTTTGTATATAAGTTAGACAGGGACAGGTTAGCTTATGGACAGTAAAGAGTTTGGACTGCGGAATAGGGTAATGACTACTAGGAAGTGGTTTTGGACAAAAAGACACAAATACAATTCAAGAAATGTTTGATGGTCTAAAACAACACTTGGCTTTTTTACATGCAGTCACCGTATGTGACACTACATCTGTCCTTTACAACCAAGGGAAGACGACAGCTATTGGTTTCTTAAAAGATTGTCACAGCTGGGCATTTTAGAATGTTTTCCCTGAAGCAGACAGCACACATGACCAAGCAACACAGGAGGTGAAGTTTCTTCTTAAACTGCATGGAGCTGGGAAATCAAAGTCTCTTGATAGCCACCATTAATCAATGTATTTTTGTTCTGTCCATTGAGCATCCATATCATCTACTTTTAAGTCAGAATCACTCCCACCTAAATCTGTAACTGTAAACTTCCACAACTTTAGAATATACAACACAGTTCAGCAGTGGCATGGGAGTGAACTTTCGCCAACTGACTGGGGTTGGCAAAATAAGGATGGGACTTCTCGTTCCTGTTGAAACTGACAAGCCAGTGGTCCCACATAAAGTCCTGAACAAAGTACATGTATCTCAAGGCTGCAAGACCTGATGTGGGAAAGCACATGGCTGCTTCAAGACTGGCTTAGAACGTTTTTGGTTGTGCACTGTTTGCTATGGACATAATTGTAAAAACTCATCTCACATCGATGTAAAGAATGACCGAATTATGAGAAACTTCACAGTCTAAGAACCTGCACATCTATTTTGGCAACATCTGCTGGTTTTAGTATATGTTTGTGCATTCAGACTGTATGTAGACACTGTGCCATGTGGTGTTGTTGCTTTTGACAACATCTTACATTTTTGAAATGTATGAAATGGACCCTGAAATACACTGATTATGATGAATAATGGTCAGTCTTTGAAACTATTCACAGAAACACTAATGCACTTTTTTATGTAGATTGGGCTATCTTTCGCCATTATTTGAGTCAGTGGTCAATAACACAGCTTCTACAATTAAATATGTTGTTTTCACCAAATTCAATGATTTCCATAACATAGAAATAATATTAGCGTTTACAAATGTCTTCATGTTACCCCTAATTGCAAGCTTGTACTTGCATTCATGGTCTCTGCATGCAGTGAAATGTCCTAGTAGTCATCTTGAATTTATGTTACTTAGTTGTAACCCAAATAATTTCTCAGTACATTTGAAGTGTGAAATCCAAATTCCTAGTAAATCCATTTATGGGCAGGTGTGATACACCTTTCTAACATGGCCTAGGACACAAGACAAAACCAGTCATTATGGAACAATATAATCAAAAGCTCCAAAGTTAGAATAATACCAGAGGGTTAATAAATATAACACTTTACAGACTAGAACATTTAGAAATAAAGTATTGTGAAAACGACTGTTTACAGGCTTCTAATCAATATATTTAGGTGAACTAGGTGAATTTTGCATGGTTGGTTTAAGCATTGGTTTATGCACCTTTCCTGCAAAAAATCAGCTTTCTAATATTTTTTCCTGCCTTTTTCCTAATAATCCTGGACTACTGACCACGGTTATATAGAGGGCTTGAGTACTGTACTGGAAACGACCTACATGTAACACTTGACTGGGCCCCTCAGTCACCACGGTGCTTACATGTTACACACCACAATACATTTCCAAAGGCCTACATTTACATTAAAGTCTGACACAAAATCAGGCATTTAAATGATTTTTATATTTGCCATTTGCCTATTTAATTATTAATGAGCTCCAAAAAATGTGAGAAAATCAGGGTATGTTTGGCAATAAACTTTCTTGCAGGCATCTCATGTGTATACTTATCCCATGCTTTCGTAACAATGGTTTGTCAGCATGATAAATCAGGGTCATTGGTGGGCCCTACATGAGGTTGGCCACAACCCCCCCTCTTTTATTCTTCCTTCCTTTTCTTTCCTTTTTATTTTCTTCATCCTTCCTTACTGCTTTCCTCCTTTTTTTCTTAACTTGACATCTTCTCTACTACTCATGTCAAACAATAGGTCATTGAAATACACTCAACATTTTACATCAACTCTGCAGTACCTTATTTTACAACTGCATAGTCTCTTGCCAGAAGGCACCTCACAAAGATAGTGTTCCAAGTATTGATACATGATTCATTTTCCTGCAACAAACACACTATGTCTTGTGGTTGTAATTTCATGGAAAATATCATATACATTTCATGGAAAAAAATTGTCAAGATAGCTTTTGGAAATTCAGCTGACATTTTATTTCAAATGTATACCACAACAGTTTTTAAGTTTGAATGCCAAGTAGCACTTGAAGAAACTTGAACTTTTCATTTCAATCTACAATATTTGGCATTTTTTCATTGAATGGAACTTATTATATATACCTGATGGTCAAGTCGGGAAAATTAATTTCATCATGGCACACTTTTTGTTGATGTTGCTTTCCTGTACATACCATTGAATACCCAGTAATGTAATGTGACTGTGACTGATTTTACAGTACCCCTGTGTTTTAACTGTACATGTATGCCACTTAACATCTACATTGGTCACTGGGTTGTGTTATATCTGGTCTTTCCTACATTTGTCAATATTGCCCTGGCATATCAACTTACCAGGAGCTGTTAGAGTAGGCTGATCCAGGAGAGGCAGCTCAAATCGGTTGAGACTGGTTGGGTTGCCCGGCACACTGCTACCAGGTGCCATGCGCCCATAAGACTGGTTGTAGTTGTTCCAGTGATTTGGATCCATGTTTTGCACATCTGATCCTCAAACAGACAACATAGTGTCAAGCCTTTCAGGCAACAATGCCTCTTGCTTTCCAGGTACCTGAAGAATAATGATAATGGACAAAGCTGAGTGTGACTTGCAAAACATATATATTTAACTGGGAAATAAATAAGGTTTGCTCTAAACCAAATTTGTCTACTGTGGAATTTTCAGTTTCAGAATTCATAACAAGAAGACCATGGGTCTAATGCTCTGCTGACATGATTATCATAAAACTATGAATTCATTTCCTGAGAATCATTCCATCCGTGAACCTGTGTAATTTGTTAATATTATCCGTACAATGCAGAATCAAACTTTCACATGACCACAAAATTTGTCGTACAATTTGTATCATTCTTCTCTTTTTTTATAAAGACGGCTCTCCCTTTTCCACGTAATTAATCACGAGCTAGTGAGCATCCAGTCAGTTCCTGATGAGCCCCATTGGTGGCGAAACGCGTCAAACTGCTCCTGCTTGATTTTAAAGCAATTCACTGAAAAAACAATTTCAGTTGAGGTTCCCTAGTGTGCTTCTCATAATACAATTGGTATCATTCCCCTTATTCTTTATCAACATGCTGAACTTGACTGTTATTTTCTTAAGTGCTAAATGACCTTGATAAATTAATTGAGGCCACACAACATATTAATTACAAAATTTGGCTACTGATCTAATGCATATTAGGTGTGTAAGTCTTGCAGTTCCTTCTCAATTTATCATGATATCTAATGCATATTAGGTGAAAGTCTTGCAGTTTCTTCTCAATTTATCATGTCATGGGCATCGCAAGAAAATAATTTCCTACGATGCATCTCCTCCATGACCTTGAGAGAGCAGGTCAAGGTCACTCACATTATGCAATATCTAACTTCCACATATATATATTATATTATATTATATTATATTACATTTGGTATTGTAAGCCTTTTTATTTCTTCATATGTCCAATTTAGTTTCCTTTACTACATTCTAAATAACCTTGCAAAATACGTAAAGGTCACCCAAAATTTTACAAAATTTCATCCTTGGCCTAACACAAATTTTGTGTAAATTTACATGTCTCATCTCAATTTATGATCAAAATTATGAATTTAATGTACTTTAAACAGCTATGATCCTGGTTCACTTAATACCACCAGTGTCACCACCATGACAACAAATATCATAAACTTTTATGTGCATAATATTCCTATTGTGGTATATTGATATAAGTGCACAAATATGTGCACTTTTTGCTCAGGAATGGGACAGACATAACCTCATTTACGCGAGCTTGAGGAAAAGCGTGTTCATCATTTGGAATATTCACCGTACATTTGGCACTGATGACGGTAACACCTTGTGCCCGGACTCCATTTGCACATTGAACACGTTGTTTTTGGCTGACATATCAGTTCTGCCTTCAATAAATCTAACCGCTACTTGTAAATAACTTGTAAAATATTGGCAAGATAGTAAGGTTTGACACATTGGAAATCAATTACATGTGGTAACAGTCATTTCAAACAAATTACTGCAGAATAAATATATATGCAATGTTAAAAATGTTTCGCACAACGTGACTGGCACTGGGGGACCACGAACGGTCAGGACTGCGTCAGATTCAGAGTCAACATGATTATGTAACAGAAACATGAGAACTATCATGAACGCCCTTTTCTCCAAGCTCGTGTAAACAAGTTTATGTCTGTCCCATTCTTGCGCAAAAAGTTCCAATACATACAAAGTAATAAACATAATTGAGCATGACGACAGGCACGGAAAAAAGCAAAAGTGAACACAATTTTTTGTTAAAAAATTAACGATTCCCAGCATGCTTGAAGGGAACCCATTTCTAATCACAACTGTATCTCACCTTGGACTTTGGGTGAACTGACCTTGGATACAGGTTTAAAGTCAGTTACATACAATAATGCATCATTGAACATAAAATCCAGCATCCAGAAACAAATAAGTGGCTGTGTGACATTGAGAAGTGGGTCAAGGTCACTCACGTTGGAACTTAATCTTGGCCCTATTGAGGACTGTAATGATGTACAATCTAAAACCCATAAAATGAAAAAGTTTTTAAATGAATTGTGCTGACACTGAATTTCAAAGTGGCTCTGTGACATTGGATGGGTCAAGGTCACTAATTAATTTTTGAACTTCACCTTGGCCTCATAGAAAACTATGATGATGTGCAATATGAAATCCCCATACCTTGAAAACTTCTCAAGTTATCATGCCTACACCAAATTCACTGGATGTGGCTCTGTGACCTTGGAAATTGTGTCAAGGTTACCCATCTTTCAACATGACCCAGCTCTTACAAGGGACTATAATCTTCTGCCATGAAAAAAGCCCGAACTCAAAAGCTTCTCAAGTTATAATGCTGACATGAAATTAGTGAATATGGTTCTGTGACCTTGGGAATGGGGTCAAGGTCACCCATATTTGCACTAGACTTAGCCCTTACAGAGGACAATAACCCTGTGCAATATGAAAGCCCTAGCTCAAAAGCTTCCCAAGTTATCATGCGGAAACAATCCTGAGGGACGCACAGATGGACCCTGCATTTACTATAGCAGACTCACCTTCGGCTGTCCCCTAACAACAGAGAAGATCGTAGGAGGGTCCTTACAAAACTGGATTCAGACAGAGTATGTATAGCCAGGGAAGTAATTAGAGAAGACAACAATGTACACCACCCTGCTGTGAGCCTTGAGCCTCTGCCACTGTGATGTTGTGCCCCTGTACCTCCTGGGCGATGATTACAGTGACTGTGGCATAAGATACAAAGACAGTCCTGAGGGGACAAGAGTACACAGACTGTATAATGTACATGTATATGGGAACTTGGAACTATATTGGTGATCATGATTATTGCACTTGTGCCATACAGATGTGCTGATATACCTGTTGAATATTTATTGTTTACTCTGTACACAAAGGGCTCAGAAGAAAGCTGGGTGTATGTATGGAAGGCACTTATAAATAGACACAAATTGCCATAATGTACTGGGGTAAAGGGGTAGAAATTAATCTTTTTTTCAAAGTTACCCAAGCCTCCAGAAAGTTGCCCAGTTTCACACCAAAAGAGTTTTCTAGTTAGCCTGTTAAAAGACACAGACGCTATGAAAATGGCATTCCTGCACAAAGAAGATTTTAGAAACTACATTTAATATTGCCACAATTGTTGGAAATGACATGTTCTGCTTAAAATAGAAAGCTGGCCCATGGGAAACCAGCTAAGGAAATAAAGTTGCCCAGGACAACTAGACACATGCTAATTTTGAACCATGCAATTGGTACAATACTGCAGATTGTGGTACTCATTGGACTATGGCTGGGGTACCTATGCAGAGACATTTTTATCTATTATGTTTTGTCTGCCTTGTACAATGGCGGCTCAGGGGGAATCAGGTTGTAGTAACCTGTTATCAACAGTAGAAAACATGGGTTTCCATCCAGGTACAGACCCGCATTTATAACTAGAGGACTGAATTGCAGTTTCATACAAATCAGATCTGAGCTGACTTCCAACATTCAAATTGGACCCTTTTTTAAAGTTCGATGACGGGACTAAAGAGAAGAACCAACAATTCAAATCAGGGTAACATAGAAAACATAGCCACAGAGATGGAGAGTCCTAGTGAGGCCAGTGGAAGGCAGCTGGAGCAGGAAGTTGACAGCTTATGTCAGCAGTGAAAGAAAAGGAAGCTGCAGTAAATAGACTTGCTGCCCTGGAGAGACAAAAAAAAAGGAATACGACATTCAGAGTAGAACTAAAAAAAAAAAACAAACACCAGGGCCAGTACAAGTGGAATTTCCCAGCACAATATACCCCTAATGGTAGAGATGCTGTACATGAAATTATTGACAGACTCCTGGAATAGTCAGTAAACACCTCCACACCTATCACATCACATGCCATTCCATCATTCAGCATATAGTGGTCAACCTTTCCATATACAGGGCAAGGACAACAGCCAATATCAGGGACTTATGGGTCAAGAAGTCACAACAATAGACACATGTATGATGTCCCCCTACCACGCCAGAATATGTTTGACGGAAAGGAATCCTGGGAAGGCTTCATACAACCATTCCTCATGTCTGGCAACTGTGTGTCAGTGGAGGGAGCCAGATAAACTGTTTAGGCTAGCCAGTGATCTGAGAGGGAATGCTGCAGAGTATGCCTGTAGCCAACTGCTACCTGAGACACTGCAGTCCTACGAACTGTTAGTTAAAGCTCTTGAGAAGCATTATAAGGAAAGACAATATTAAAACTAACCTAGTAGAGAATACTGCTGCCCAGGAAGGCCGAGTTCATGCCTGGCGGGATCACTCCGTGTCCACGAGGTGGACGAGGCGTGATCCAGCCAGGCACGAAGGAGGCTTTCCTGGGCAGCAGTAATCTTTACGTGGTTGGTTTTATTTTTCTCCAGTAATTATAGCTGCATTAGGCTCAAAATAAAAAAGAAAACATATATACAGTCACCCTTGAGACAGGGAAAAAGTGTTCAGTATAGTGAGGTGTTCGGTATAGGGAGGTTTGATAGCATAGATAGAATGTATTTGGGACCGAGAAATGGTGTTCAGTACAGAGAGGTGTTTGGTATACAGGTGTTCGGCTAGAGAGGTTTTATTGTATAACAATGATATATTTATTTACAAAAAGAAGTAACATGCTCTATTTCCAAGGCAATGAATGGAATTCTAGGAAAAATATCTTCTCCTAGGCACTTGCTCATGAAAGTAGTACTGGGAGAGCTAGGAGGATATGGATAGGGTTATTCCCCACTCCGTATTTTCCTGTTTTTGAGGCTAATACAGCTATAATTACTGGATAGAAACGTTCAACTCCTATTTGGCCAAACTAAAAAGCCGCAAACTGGGTGCTAAGGAGTCTGTTTCCGAATATGTGGCAGACTTTAAACACCCGGTCATAAAGGTTAGGGATACGCAACTGCTGATGAATGTAGCAGAGAGACCATTGCCATGTGTCATTTCCTAAGAGGGCTCCCTGATCAGCATGCTGCTGTGCCTAATATTGAAATAAAGGACCCAAACACCATTGAAGAAGCAATAGGGGCATATGAAACCTACATGAATCTCAAGGAGGATACATGTGGGGTACTAGTTTGGGGTAGAGCTCAAGGGGTCATTGTATTTGTGTCTTTTGTCCAAAACCACTTCCTAGTAGTCATTACCCTATTCTGCAGTCCAAACTCTTTACTCTCCATAAGGCCAGCCTTAAAAATATTTCTGTTTCGTATAACCATGGACCTATTATCCGATAATAGGTCCATGGTATAACAGGGCCTTGAAAAATTTGATGAGGCAGGGAGGATTTTTTTTTTCTTTAATTTTTTTTTTTTGAACTACACATACCTACTATGTATTACTGCAATATGGGCATCATGACTGCTGGACTTGGTATTGATGCAAGACAAACAAGATTCCAGGTTGAAAATTTTTTATTAAATCTGTATTAAAGCAAGAGACTCTGCCACAGATGAGGTTGTAGCGGGACAATGTATGCTTCAGGCTGGTTTGCTGGCGCTGAGACAGAGTAGCCCTACTCTAAATAAAGGCTTGGCTTGAATTGGGGTGGGACTTTTTCTATTTTAAACATGTACATGTACAGGGCTTCAAGAAACAAAGGATTAGCGTAATTATAAAGTTGCCCTTTTTTTAAAATATCACAGCTAGGGCCAGTACTTTTCCGCGACCGCGGAAAACGGACGGAATTCACGGAATCTATGATCTCAAACGGAATTTATGATTTGGAACGGAAATCGGCAAATGCCACGGAAATTAAGCGGAATTTGTGAATTTTGCCTCTCAAATAATTCAAAATCACCACATATGTCATCGCATAAAGCAAAACACACGGACTTGGATCCAAATTTGACGAGTCGGCGGTGTTATCGATACCACGTGGAGCAAATTTAACGACAGGCCGGACACCTGCGCGCTATAGACCCCATTGCTACCATATCCATTCATTTGCATGGCATATAGATATAACGCGCAACAGAGGTACAATGATAATAGCGCCGTCTGTTGGTGGAGGCTGTCAACGTAAATAGTAAACAATATGGAGTCACTTTGCCGTTCGTCGATGGATCAACATTTTCCAGAGGCGATAAGATCAACTGTTTTTCCTTTTTTAATTGACCAGTGCTAAAATCGTGCCCTAGAATTAGTGAAACGGAAATGAAACGGAATTTGTAGTTTACCAAAACGGAAAAACACTCATTTTGAAACGGAAAAATACAGGCCCTACACAGCAGAAAAACAGTAAGATATCAAATACAAATGTGTAGTTTTAATTTTCACTTGACAACAGCAGGGGAGGGGAGGGGTGTATGATGAGGGTTCAGAGTAAATATTACAAATCATGAACACACCTCTTTTGTGTGTATGTGCAGGGACGTGGATTAAGAGTTTTATTGCTCCATGGTCAAGTCAGATTTAATCTCGGGCAAGTTAAAATTAATAGGTACTTGCCCAGTCGGGCAACCAACTTTTTTTTTTCGCTGGGAACTCTATTCCTCAAATTTTCATGACACAGTTACAAGTTGCAGTTGTTTGCAAGGCTGGCTACGGGGGTCTAATCACTTAGAAAATCAGAGCTTTCGCAGCACTTGCGTGGGGCGCCGATAGGTGATAATAATCGCTAATTGATAAACATTCCAAGTTTAAACAATTACTTGGTCCGCAGTTGTATTTATCAGAACTTTATCTCTGTCAACACAAGCAGACATTTTCACTGTCGTACAATAGTCAATACAAACGATTACGTTACGATAGCAAAGGTATCAGCAGTAATGATTGGTTTGCTGGGCGGGGTCACACTACTCACTATCAGTGTGATCTGCCCCAATGATGTCAAAGCAGTGTCAAAATACATAAAAAATTTGCATGGCGAATTCATCTGCAAATTAACATCAAATGCCATTTATTGGTGGGTTCTAACAGTGTTGGAAAAAATAGGTGCCTTGAAATGACTTCCAGTTGCACGCAAGTGACAGCGTGGAGTGGATCTACGGTGAACTGACCCAGTCTCACGGACTGATTTGGGACACATTCGCCTATTCTCGCTATCCCCTACCTTTGCGTATTTGCCTGTGACTCCAAATAATTGTTGCAATTAACACTGGAATCTTGATTTTCGCATGCTGCAATATAAACAAAGCTTCCCGTTTGTGTGTTCCCTCCGTAAATTACGGCAGATTCACACATGTTCAATGGGCGGAAGCTATGATGAAAACACTGTAACACGAGCCGTGATTGGCTCAATTTTGCATGTGACTCAATTGACCAATCGGGTGATGTGTTGTGCGTCAGACCACATGGCCAAAGCAGCTGTTTGTGTACAGTTGCAGGAACGATGTGCTCACACTCGCTTTCTGATTTGAAATATTAAAATTTTTGTGTGAATTTGATTTAGTAACATCTTTTATTGCAAGGAATTTGCCAATACTGTATACGCAAATTTACTACGATGTACCGATAGCATTCATGGTAGGTACGCAAACGATATGCGTTTACAGAACTGCCACACGGGGTGTGCGAGTAGCGTTAAATCAAGCCAGACCACATGGCCAAAGCAGCTGTTTGTGTACAGTTGCAGGAACGATGTGCGCACACTTGATTTCTGATTTGAAATATTAACATTTTCGTTTGAATTTGATTTAGGAACACCTTTTATTGCAAGGAACTTGCCAATACTGTATACGCAAATTTACTACGATGTACCGATAGCATTCATGGTAGGTACGCAAACGATATGCGTTTACACGAACTGCCACACGTGGCGTGAGAGTAGCGTTAAATCAAGCCTGAGAAAAATTTTTTTTTTGCACTGTTGAAAAAAATATTTCAACCGCAACGTCTTGCGCACACCGGGCACGTTATATGAAACAGAAATATTTTTAAGGCTGGCCTAAGCATGATAAGCTAACCTGTCCCTGTCTAATTTATATACATAGAAGTACTATTGTCCATATTGCACACGTTCCTCTGTAAAATTTTGACATAGGCTGTATTAGCCCAAATAAATTAAAGGGTCTTCAGCGGGTAACTACTCAACATGTTTTGGAGCCTTTTACCCGTACATGTCTCTCTGAGTAGCGGCTCCTTGTCTAAGCTAAATATTCAGCAGACAACCCACATAACAAGATATGTTTGTAAAACATAGATGCCCCCCTCCCTCATTACCCTTGCCCTCGCTACCCTATTGATAGTGGTAGAAGGGGCACTCGTGAACTTACAAAATTAGTGAAGGTTGATCATACATCAATGTCACATATCTTGATACTTTAACCTAGCCCTTAAAAAACGACTAAAAACCTGGGCAATATAAAAGTTATAGCTGAAAAATTAGTCACCATTTAGAAACCATATTCAGCAAAGTGGCTTTATGACCTTGGAAATTATGCAAAAAACAAAAAAGGAAGTCTACTGTCTGTGTGTGACCCTCAAAACTGGGTCAAGGTCACCCATCTACAAATTCAAACTAGCCCTTATAGGCAACCATAAAGCTGTGCAATATAAAAGTGCTACCTCTAAAATGCAAGTTAGCATGCAGAAACAGTATTCAACCAAATGGCTCTGTGACCTTTGAAATTAGGTCATGGTCACCCATCTTCAAACTTGAGCTAGACCTGAATACGGACAATTATCCAGTGGAATATAAAAGTCCTAGTTTAAAAACCTCTTCAGTTATCATGTGGAAACCAAAGTTAACTCAGGTACCAACTTGACCTTGGAAATTAAATCAAGGTCACCAAACTTTAAGCTTCTTCTAGCCCTTAGCAAGAACTATAGACCTGTAAAGTATCCCAGTCCTAACTTAAAAACTTCTTGCGTTATTGTGCAGAAACCACAGGAAGCATGAAACCATATTCAGTAAAGTGGCTCTGTGACCTTTAAAATGAGGTCAAGGTCATCCATCTTCAAACTTCGCCTAGCCCCAAATATGGACTATAATCCTGTGCAAAATAAAAGTCCTAGCTTAAAAACCTCTTCAGTTATTGTGCAGAAACCAAATTTAACTCAGGTACCACTGTGACCTTGAAAATTAGGTCAAGGTCACCCATCTTCAAACTTCGCCTAGCTTTTGATTAGAATGATATACCTGTACAGTATCAAAGTCCTAGCTCAAAAACTTCTTGAGTTATTGTGCGGAAACCACAGAAATTCTACAATCTCTCTGTGACCCTGAAAACTGGGTCAAGGTCATCCATCTTCAACATCAATCTAGCCCTTACAGAGAACCATAAAGCTGTGCAATATAAAAGTTCTAGCTCCAAGGTACAAGTTATCTTGCAGAAAGCATGAAACCATATTCAGTAAAGTGGCTCTGTGACCTTTAAAATGAGGTCAAGGTCATCCATCTTCGAACTTCGCCTAGCCCCAAATATGGACTATTATCCTGTGCAATATAAAAGTCCTACCTTAAAAGCCTCTTCAGTTATTGTGCGGAAACCAAAGTTAGCTCAGGTACCACTGTGACCTTGGAAATTACGTCAAGGTCACCCATCTTCGAACTTCGCCTAGCTTTTGACTAGAATAATACACCTATACAGTATCAAAGTCCTAGCTCAAAAACTTCTTGAGTTATTGTGCGGAAACCACAGTCTACCGACCGACCGACAGACATGTGCAACGCTATATGCCCCACCTTCTTCGAAGGGGGGCATAATAATGAATAAATATGAACGTGGCAATTGATAAATTAGCTAAATACGTGAAGTTTTCCTTATTAATGCAGAGCTTCACATGAAAGAAGAATACCTGTCAAAAAAAAACATAATTACCAAATTTGCATAGTACAGGTTCAGATAAAAACAATTTGACTTACCCCTGAACCAATATGTACCCTTTCTAGCTGAACAGCTTATCCTAGTTAAACCATCCGCCAATGTTTAACTGAAGGGGAAACAAGCTGGGGCATTATATTCAGTCCCAGTGATTGTAAAATAAACAGTGGCAGCTAGACCACCTGTATAAACCAAGGGAAATCCTAACAAGGACTGCAACAATGTACATCCTGCACCAGAGATGTAAAACAAACCCTAAATTTGATGAGGTGAAAGAGTTAGTCAAAACCAGTAGTTGGAGCAATTATCATGATTATGGACATCATCCCCAAAACAAGCCAAAGGTAGATCTGGCTAATGTGGAGTGCTACCACTGCCACCAGTATGGACGTTACCATTGAAGCCTTTTCCTGAACAGGAAGCACACAGGACAAGATGGGTCTGACTCTGTTCATCAGACCACTGTGCTGTGTCACAAAACTAGAGAGGCTCGGACCCCCGGTCTGGTACTGGTCAATGAAGAACTGATCGAAAAACAAGTTATAAAGATAAATCGCCAAGCAGATCAACCAGGTGTATCCATTGTTGTGCCTACTAAAGTGAATGGGCAGGAGACAAGATTGTCAGACTGTGGCAACCATTTTATCCACAGATCTGTTTAATAATATTCCAGCTGAATGAATTTGCATTCATGAGCTTCTAACTGACTTGATGTAATCCAAAAGCAAAACACAATATTAATTCTTATTTTTACAAACCTAACTAGAACAGGCTGATTTTCCAACAGAAAATCAAATGTCTCCCCGTGCGCCTTACTATTGTCACCCTTATTTTTATAAATAGGCATACCGATTCCAATGATCCACAGATATGGTGAAGGTACACTCTTTATTGACATTTCAAAACGTTGATTTTTGATGAAATCCCCACGTGACCTTGAAAAATAGGTCAAGGTCATACATCTGCAGTTACAAGCAAGGTCTCACACAAGTCTTACATAGCAACATAATCACACAAAATGTCAACCTCTTTAAGACAAATCTTTCTAGAGTGCATCTGCAAGGATTTTTAAAGAGTGGCCATGTGACCTTGAAAATACGTCAAGGTCACCCATCTACAATCCCAGCCTAGTTGGTATTATGGTACATAAACATGCAAACTTTCAACCTCCCTAGTCAAATCCTTGCAGAGTTGTTGCATAAATGTTAATTTTACATGACATGCCTACGTGACCTTGAAAAATGTGTCAAGGTCACCCATCTGCAATCCCAATCAAGATTATATACAGGAACATCTTCACAAAAAATGTCAACTTCCCAAGTCAAATCTTTCTTGAGTTACCACGTCCACATTGATTTTAGATGAAATGCCCACATGACTTTGAAAAATTGGTCAAGGTCATACATCTGCAGTCACAAATATGGTCTTATAAAAGTCCTACATAGATCCATAATCACACAAAATGTCAACCTCTTTAAGTCAAATCTTTCTCGAGTGCATCTGCAATGATTTTTAAAAAATGGCAATGTGACCTTAAAAATAGTTCAAGGTCACCCATCTACAATCCCAATCTAGTTCATATTATGGTACATAATCATGCAAAATTTCAACCTCCTAAGTCACATCCTTGCAGAGTTATTGTCTCAGCGTCGATTTTACATGGCATGCCCATGTGACCTTGATAAATAGGTCAAGGTCACCCATCTGCAATCCCAAGCAAGGTTATATAGGAATATATTCACAAAAAATGTCAACTTCCCAAGTCAAATCTTACTTGAATTATCACGCCACATTGATTTTAGACAAAACACCCATGTGACCTTGAAAAATAGGTTAAGGTTATACATCTGCAGTCACAAGCAAAGTCTTATAAAAGTTTTACACAGACACATGATTACATAAAATGTCAACCTCTTTTTAAAAGACAAATCTTTCTCGAGTGCATCTGCAATGATTTTTAAAAAGTGGCAATGTGACCTTGAAATAGGTCAAGGTCACCCATCCACAATCCCAACCTAGTTCATATTATGGTACATAATCATGCAAAATTTCAACCTCCTCAGTCAAATCCTTGCAGAGCTATTGCGTCCGCAATGATTTTACATGGCATGCCCATGTGACCTTGAAAAATATGTCAAGGTCACCTATCTGCAATCCCAAGCAAGGTTTTATATAGGAACATCTTCTCAAAAAATGTCAACTTCCCAAGTCAAATCTTACTTGAATTATCATGCCACATTGATTTTAGACAAAACACCCATGTGACCTTGAAAAATAGGTTAAGGTTATACATCTGCAGTCACAAGCAAAGTCTTATAAAAGTTTTACACAGACACATGATTACATAAAATGTCAACCTCTTTTTAAAAGACAAATCTTTCTCGAGTGCATCTGCAATGATTTTTAAAAAGTGGCAATGTGACCTTGAAATAGGTCAAGGTCACCCATCCACAATCCCAACCTAGTTCATGTTATGGTACAAAATCATGCAAAATTTCAACCTCCTCAGTCAAATCCTTGCAGAGCTATTGCGTCTGCGTCGATTTTGCATGGCATGCCCATGTGACCTTGAAAAATATGTCAAGGTCACCTATCTGCAATCCCAAGCAAGGTTTTATATAGGAACATCTTCTCAAAAAATGTCAACTTCCCAAGTCAAATCTTTCTTGAGTTATCGCGTCCGCAATGCACGCAACAATATGTTGAAGAAGAACAAGAAGAAGCGGAAGAAACAGGCGCAAAAACAATATGTCCCCCATTGCACGGGAAGACATAATAGCTGTGTATCACAAACAGTTGGACCAATGACTACTCCCCATTAGCCTCATCTCCTATAATCAAAGATAATCACAAAATTGCAAGCTGGAAGGGGGAAAGGTCACTTCTGTATTGCAAGACCTCTGATGTAAATTTACGTATAGCAAGTCATATGGAGATAGCAATTTGGCTTATTATTTACAAGTTACTAAGTGATCCACTAAAAATTAACTTTCTTACCAATCCTAAACAACTTATGCCTTTATTTCAACAAGAGATATGTATCTCAAACCCACCATCAACCTTTTGACCCATGTACTGCAGTTTGATCATTTTTCATGCATTGACTTCTTGACCACTCAGACCTTGGTCAAGCATGACAATGTCAATTTTTGCCATTGACCTCTTCTTCTGTTACTCCAGGGGCTCCATGTCCCTCGATACAACAGGAGACCTCCTACATGCTGGTCATCAGTTTTTGTTTTATTCCTGTTTCATGCCTTTCAGATATACATGTGGACCAACAACAACAGATGGGGTAATTTCCATGGGAAGCAGAAAACAAAAGGATGTTCTTGTGTCCATTCTGTACATGGCTTGAGTTATGTATTTCAATTAGTTTCCACTGTAAATTTGCAACTTAACACTAGTATTAATGAAACAAGAAATTACTGGTAAATTTTGGTGTACATGTATATGAAAAAATGTTTACTTCAGCTGCAAATTTCATCAGTTTCTTTAAGTTTAATATAATACACAATAAAATGTGTATTCCCATAAGGTCTATGACAATACTTGTTTACAACTATTTACAACACTACCAACTAAATTTATCAAATGACTCGATAATGCAGCCCCCCCCCCCTGCAAAAAATAAAATAAACCAGAGGGCTGTGTGAACAGCCTATGCTCAGCTGACCTAGATATTCATCACACTTATGGCTCTGTGAACTTGGGATAGGATCAAGGTCACCCATGTTCTCAGTAGGTCTGACCTTTATAGAAGAACACTAACATGTGCAGCATCAAGGTCCCAGTTCAAGTAGTTCTCAACTTATAGTGAAGAGTAAAATTCATGTATGTTGCACTGTGACCCCAGAAACAAGGTCAAGGTCACTCATGTACTGTCTATGCATGACCTTCATAGAGAAACATTAACGTGCAACATCAAGGTCCTAACCCAAAACAGATCTCAAGTTACCAAGTGAACAGTAAATTTTATGTCAGTTGTCCTGTGACCTTGGGAATCAGGTCAAGGTCCAAACATCACTGGAGCATGACCATTTACACAAAATAGGTAGACACTTATAAAAGTGGCATCCCTACCACGTTTGTCACAAATCCGGCCAAAATTATACAAGTTGTAACCATCACAAGAAATCTCCATGTTAAACTATACTATTAACCGATAGATACCAGAAATGAAAAATATCGTTAAAAATCAGGAATACACAGCAGTGCTACCTAGTGAAAATCTTTGCTTGACCATTTCACAAGGAACATATCCACAAAGTTTCATCTTAATCTGAGTAACGGATCTGGAGAAGTCACAGGTAACGAAAACACACAAAAATTCATTAAAAAAAAAAAAGCAGCACCACCTGATGAACAAATTAAGAACTAGGAGTCCCCGGGAGTGTCCCTGTGTGATATCAAAGCAATTGGGTGAGCGGTTTCGGAGACGATTTTTTAAGAATTGCCCCCCAAAAAAGAACAAGAAAAATAATTTTAAAAAAAGCCAAAATCAATGGAATGTGGCCACTTGAACAAACTTGGTAGAGACCCACCTAAGGCACATCCCCACCACGCTTGCAGTGAGTCTGGCTGAGGGTTTTGGAGAAGTTGAAAATGTGAATTGTGGACGACCGATGACAGACCCTCACAAAAGCTCAGCTGACTGAGAGGGCAGCTGAGATAAAATAATTACAAAACTGTAGTAAAGGTGGATCCTTGATAAGCGATTAAAAATTAAAATTTCTGCTGAAAAATCATTTTGTAGGCTTTCAACATTCATTGACAGCAAGAATGACACAGTGTTCAGAGGCAATTGCCTCTTATTTCAGTCACTGATGTAGACCCCTTTGGCCGTGTAAGCCAACATGTCAGTTTGACCTTTCATGGTCACTCAAGGTCAGAATCAACACTTTTAGGTACTTTACTATCATGTGTAAGGGTAAAGTTCTGTATTTCATGGTATCAGTATGGGCCTTGGACCCACCATTACCGATACATATGCCAATATGTCAATGATGGTGCTATTCCTTAATAACAATGATAATACATGTACCCTACCAACAATTCCTGGTTTCAATAATTCATTAAAAATCAGGACATGCCAGAAGCACCATGTAGTGAACAACATTGTAAAGATTGAGCCCAGATGCATTCTCACCTTGTCTGAAAAGAATCCAACATGGAGTTTGGGAAAAGAAGTAAAAAATTGTGAAAAACTATAAACATTCTTAAAAGCTACAATGCTACCTGTCAGCAAATTAAGGTACAGGTGACTCCAGACATGTGCCTGATTTTTTCTCCGATTTTACAAAATATCCAGAAAAATAACTGAAACGGGACAATTTGAACACATTCGATTGACCCCCACATAAAATACATCCCTACCAAGTTTGAAGTTAATTGGGCATACAGCTTTGGAGATGTAAAAAATGTGAATAAATATAGCAATCCCCATGACTCGTACAATAATCAATAATTAATACAAGAACGTCTGCATCAACCTACATGTACCCAAATTAGAAAAATATCACAAGATTCTACATTATTACCACCTAGTTAACATCTTTCTTTGATTTTTCCACTAAGTACATTCCCATCAAGTTTCAGCACAGTATGAGTGGGTTTCAAGTCAGGAGAAGAAGTTGAAAATAGCTTTAATACACATTTTTTTTTTAATTTAGAAAAACAGAAAAAAAAACAAGAGGGCTGTGTGAACAGCCCATGCTCAGCTGATCTTGACATTCATCACACTTGCAGATCTATGAACTTGGGAAAGGATCAAGGTCACCCATGTTCTGAGTAAGTCTGACCATTATAAAAGAACACTTACATGTGCAACATCAAGGTTCAAGTAGTTCTCAAGTTATAATGAAGAGTAAAATTCATGTATGTTGCACTGTGACCCCAGAAACGAGGTCAAAGTCATTCATGTACTGTCTGAGCATGACCTTCATACATAAACATTAACATGTGCAACATCACAGTACTAACTCAAAACAGATCTCAAGTTATCAAGTAAACAGTAAATTTTGTGTCAGTTGTCCTGTGAATTAGCACTAGAATACCCATTGACTTCCATAGTAATCAATAGGAAAGCTGCATTGATCGATAAGTACCTGAGTTGAAAATACTTAAAAATCAGGAATCTAAAGCAGTGCCACCTAGTAAACAACTTTGTTTGACCCTGCAACAAGAACATATCCATCACATTTCACTTTAATCTGAGTGACAGTTCTGAGAACAAGTGAAAAATAACAAAACCATATAAAAAATTCATAAAAAAAAAATTAGAAAAAATTGCAGTGCCACCTGGTGAACAAATTGGGAACTGTGTGTCCCTGGGAGTGTCTATGAACGATATCAAAACAACTGGGTGAGCAGTTTCACAGGTGAAGAGTTTTTAAGGTTTGCCCCCAAAAAATTAAAAAAAATCATCAAAATTCCAAAAATCAATAGAGCGTGACCATTTGAACAAACTTGGTAGAGATCCACCCAAGGCACATCCCCACCTAGTTTGAAGTAAATCTGGCCAAAATTATTTAAGTTATAACCATTACAAGAAATTCCCATGTTAAAACTTTTGTAAAGATTTTTGAAAAAAAAAAATCATAAAAAAACCAAAATTCATTGGAACATGACCATTGGAACAAACTTGGTAGACACCCACCCAAGGTACATCCCCACCAAGTTTGAAGTTAATTTGCATGACGGTTTTGGAGAAGAAGTCGCAAATGTGAATTAGCATTAGAATACTCATTGACTTCCATAGTAATCAATAGGAAAGCTGCATTAACCGATAAGTACCCGAATGGAAAAAATCGTTAAAATCAGGAATCTGCAGCATTCCCACATAGTGAACAATTTTGTTTGACCCTTCTACGAGGAACATATCCACCACGTTTCAGCTTAATCTGAGTAACGGTTCTGGAGAAGAAGTCGAAAATAGCTAGAACACACAAAAATTCATAAAAAATTAGTAAAGAAGTGCAGCGCCACCTGGTCAACAAATTAAGAACACAGAGTCCCTAGGTGTCTTCTCGTGTAATATCAGAGTGATTGAGTAAGCGGTTTTAGAGAAAAAGATTTTTTAAGATTTGTCCAAAAAAAGAACAAAAAAAATTCATTAAAAATCCAAAAATCACTGGAGCAAGACCATTTGAACAAACCTGGTAGACACCCACCCAAGGTACATCCCCACCAAGTTTGAAGTTAATCTGCATGACGGTTTTGGAGAAGAAGTTGAAAATGTGAATTAGCATTAGAATGCTCATTGACTTCCATAGTAATCAATAGGAAAGCTGCATTGACCGATAAGTACCCGAATGGAAAAAATCGTTAAAAATCAGGAATCTGCAGCATTCTCACATAATGAACAACTTTGTTTGACCCTTCTACAAGGAACATATCCACCATGTTTCAGCTTAATCTGAGTGACGGTTCTGGAGAAGAAGTCGAAAATATCTATAAAACACAAAAATTCATAAAAAAATAGAAAAAAATTGCAGCGCCACCTGGTGAACAAATTAAGAACTAGGTGTCCCAGGGAGTGTTTCTGTGTGATATCAAAGTAATTGGGTGAGCGGTTTCAGAGAAGAAGATTTTTTAAGATTTACCCAAAAAAAGAACAAAAAAATTCATTAAAAATCCAAAAATCAATGGACCGTGACCATTTGAACAAACTTGGTAGAGACCCATCCAAGGCACATCCCCACCAAGTTTGAAGTGGATCTGGCTGACGGTTTCGGAGAAGAAGTCGAAAATGTAAATTGTTGACGGACGACGGACGGAGGACCATAAGATAAGCTCAGCTGACTGACAAGTCAGCTGAGCAAAAAATCACTTTCTCTTGAACAAATTAAGGTCTGGGCATCCCCTGAAGAGTCCCTATGCAATTGGCCAAGTAGTTTGGGAGAAAAAGATTTTTCAAGATTTTGTCAAATATGACAAAAAAAATAAAATATCATTGGAGCATGACCATTTGAACAACTTGGCAGAGACTAATCAAAGGGTCATTCCCACCAAGTTTGAAGAATATCCAGCCAACAGTTTTGGAGAAATAAAAAAAAGTACACTTGAAAGGACGACAACAACAGATGGATGACTGACCATCATGTGAAGTTAGCTAAAACTTTTCAAATTGTGTTTCTCCGTTTTTTTCCAAATAGGGGGCTAGGACTTCTCTCTGCATAGAATTTGGGTGATCAATCTACTCTTTAGCACTTTTCAGGGCCCTGGACTGCTGCACCAGGGCCATAGGTCACCAACCAGACACAAAAACATATATATCACTGGGCACTGCATGCACTCGTCTTGTGAACGCAAACACAATTGCATACATGGCTAACAAATGTACATGTACATACGGAGATTGGTTAATACCCAGAGCAAGTCTAGTGTGTGATGTCAACTTTCTTTTGAGCAGAAATGCAATTGGAAGGGCAGCTTTCAAAACTGTTGTTATAGTCATCCATAAAACATCACCTTTATTTTAATATTCTTGATGCAAAGCCTGCAGTGCTAGATCCAAATCTTCTTCTATTGTTGGAAAATAAACAAATGAGAAACATTAGCTAATCGGTCTGACATAAAACAAGATCACCCATCTTACATGCACAGGAGATAGTGGCAGAACTGTCAACAAACCAAATGCTGCATGAGATCTCGCTCACTAAATGAGACTGGCAGTGCCGACCAGGCGGAGAGCAGCGTTTATCTGATATTTAGCAAGGAAATTACCTGGGTTGTTGCCTTATTACATCACTGCATGTTTACTGCAATGCATCTTGGGGGATTGCTGGGAACAATCTTAACCAGCAGTTCAGACTCACCGACGAGTTGTACGCTAGATGCAGTGTTGACTCTCGTTGGTGTGATACACAAATGTTCAAGTTCCGGATTTTTTATCTTCATTTGAGCACTCCATCATCCAGGCATTTGTACAATGGTCGCACATTTGGATTTATGCTAACTTTGAACTGATATTTTACACGGCCAGGCTATAAAAACATTTTGGCACATCATGGTCAGGGTAAAAATTTCAAGTTTATAGGCCTAGGCTACCCTTTATTAACAAAGTAAGGCTTCAATACAGGTGATACCTGATGGTGGCAGTTGTTTAGAATCTACCACCCCTTTACCGTAATAAAAATATGGTATACTGTACACTAGGAATTATGAGTGAACTAAAAAATACCTCTGCAATCAATGTTTCTTCACACATTTATATTATAAATATCAAACCAGGTGGCATGTAATTATGTCCATTTGTACGGTGGGGTACAGCGGTCAGTGTCCAGTGAGCACCATGTTGCTGTAGTAGTATTTCTGGTTTTTGCCAGATGGTGCTCCTCGCAATGCTTAGGCACTCGAGTATTAATGGAGGGATAAGGGAAAGGGTTCTAGATGTGGATTCGAATCCCACACAGGGTAGCGGAAGAGGAAGGCCAAAGGGGGTATGGGGGGGGGGGGAACCACCCACTAGAAAAGCACCGTTTTTTGGCAGTCTCCTCACCAACCAAATGGTGTGGTGGACTCTAAACAACCGATGACATGATTTTCAGTCAATAGATGCCACAACTACTGGGACCCAATATTTTGCCATGGGTTTTGGGACAAATCTGTTTTGGTCTTGTGGCCTTCAGCTGCTCGAGCGACCGATATTATATGGGTTAGGCCTCACTTCATGTTGTCAAATCCTGTGGGTTGGCCTCACAGGCAAATCCATCACTTGAGATGGATGTCTCACGTGAAAAATAAAAACTGAAAGGACAAAAAACAAAACCAAAACAAAACATAAAAAAAAAAAAAAAAAATCCCGCACAAGAAGAATTTTCTGCTGGCTCCAGCTACTATACAGTAGTGTACCAGAACATGCAACAAGAGTCGACAGGCACATGATGGCTCGTGGGGACTGATCATGACGAGTGCTTGATGCTGGTTCTCTGAAGTTATGACAATCACCCCTTCCACTGGAGTGACCACCCACATAATGGCACTAGTTCTTCCACAAAAATACTCATGCATATCAAAACAACATAATGGTAAAGATGTCATGACGACACAGAGTATTCGATTTATCCAGTAGTTCTGTGAATGTGTAATCGGGGATGAACACAGTGGCCCCTTGAGCAGGGGCTGGGTGATGCAGCGAGCTTGTTTACCAAGTCTACATTTTATAGGGGTTATGAAAATCTATAAGGGTGAATCATGAAGGCAATTACTGCAGCATCGGATGCCTCATATTTTATGCTTTCGTTTGCATTGTTACACTGCAATATTATCAACGAAAGATGCAATAAAATTGAAGTGGAATGTCACGCTGGCACTTACCTCAAAATGAAGCACGTACCGCCATTTTGGATTTAATTACCCAGACGTCTTTGCGAGTGTCGAGACGGGGTAAACACTTGTTTGTGTGAAATCACAAGACTAAAAGTTTCGGTTTATATCTCATGTCATTTGGACTGACTCAGGGAATATTTACAGGCAACATTATAACCAAACCCTCAACTGTTACGAAGAGACAGCAGTGTTATTAATTGGAAATGCCCGGATGTACCATCCTCGGGTGTGTTCGGAAGTAACCGGAATTCAAAACTCAACAAAAGAAGTGAGGCAGAATACACATGGAAGGTAGGGACTTCGACGGGACTTTCTTATCATAAAAATTGAAATTATGATAATTCCATGGAAATATGAACAGAGTGTATATATGTATGACATGGAATTATTGATTATAATTCTACGTTTTTCTTTTCTGCTTGCAAGAACTACGGTCTTGGTGGGAGGTTCCGAGCATTGCTCACTTTTGTTCACTGTTTAGAGCTGCCTTCGATTTATCGGACTTTGACATCGAGGTAAGTATCAAATTCTAATCAAAGCCTTCGCTTATTCTCTCAGGCAGACTCAGGAGATACAACAGCTGAAAGTGTGAATGGTTTGTTGTTTCAATGGTCCTGATCTTACAGGTGACTAATGGACCGGCGGAAGTTCGAAAATGTCGACTGACAAGTTTGTCAATGGAAGCCATGGCATGGGGACAGATGTCATTTTTCATTTTGACAATGTCATACAATTTTGTCTTTTGGTATGACCTTAGGAAAAAAATTAAGTTAGCTAGAATTAAAAATGTAAACGTCATGGAACGTGAAAATCAGATTTTTTAAAGATGGCACTGTACATGTTCAGAGGAAAAAATAGCAAGTAGAAACAAGCGCTGAGCCCAGTGACAGTGTGATTCTGATACTTGATTCATTATTGTCAAAAAGTGACAATGTTATATCCAATTTTAAGAATAATCTGCACAATTTTGAAATTGTGTCATGCAGTTTCAATCTCTGAATATCTCACGATTCCCCATATGTATATAAACTTTAATTCTGGGAAAGAGTGTATGTGCAGAGGTCTCAACCTGAGTGCATTATTATAAGTTGATCTTCGATCACAGAACCGTCAAGTCAAAAATTCTGTATAGAGCACAATTGAATAGTTGTAAGTTTTATTTAACCTGATGCAATTTCTAAATTGCTTCAGCAATGTTGATATTCTGAGACTGATATTTTGAGACTGCATGACACAATTTCAAAATTGTGCAGATTCAAAGATTGGGTGCAACATCTATATGTGCCCTTAAAATCAGTGACAATGTCAGAAATGTCAAAGTCCCATACTATGCATTGCAAATTGCAGTACAAAAATATTACTCCAAATGTTGTAACTGATGCAAGATAAGCTAACAACAGTACATTAAAATGTATTACATGTATATTGTCAAGCTGAACGATACATATTTGTAAAAACTCCACCCCACCCCCAATCCATGTCCATCACAACTCAAACAAAATGGGGTTGTAGAGTTGTTTTTCCAAATACATTAGGTGGCCCTTGGCTTCAAAGTTGTGGTAAAGAAAAAATATGTATCCCATTAAAACATTAGTCATATCAATTTGTATACTTGGTACTGGTTTCTGAGAGATTTATTAATGAAGTGAAAGTCAAATTAATACTTTTCCTTTTGTAATCATACATATTGTGGAGGGATGAAATTTTCCCCAAATTTGTTATGTGTTGACTTTATGGTTTGATGTGTTTAATAAGGGGATGCTCAAATTTTCACGAATTTGGAAAGCATACTTGTCAATCTGCCGATTTAGGTGGGACTCTCCAAATGTTTTTAAACAAGGCAATTTTGAGGGCAAATGGTCAATTTTTTTACCTGGATCTTATGATTAAAATATTTGGGGGTTAACACCCAGAGAAAATTTATCCACACAAATACACATTATTACTCACATTGTTGTTAAAATCATTTAATGGTTGCCTCAAAATATGCCTTGATATATGTCATTTTTACAGGAACTGGAAGATGGATTATTGAACTCTGGATCAGATGAAGGCAGCCTTTTTCTAACAGATTTAATCTGCCGTTTACTCAGGGGATGCTACCATAGAGCAGACATAAGGTATGTTCACTGGTTTGCTCAGTCTGACAGAATGTTGAAGCTGTCAGGCTTTTCTGTCACAAAAATAAGGACTATGTCTGTGGTTGAGACAATTCTTGAAATGTATTTAATCTAATAAGTGCATTGCTCTATATTTGACCTGGTAATGTATTTCCTTTGCAGACAGCACTGCTTGGTGCACTATGTATTGTTTGTGCCTCCTTAAAAGGTAGTCTATTGAGGCAGGTACCACTGTTTACCTCACGTTGAGACCTCAAATAATGGAACTCATGTACAGACATGTCACATTTCTGGGTTGTTCCAGAATTCAGACCTGTATTTACTGTTAACTCATTCCACCCTGATGACACTTTTTCCCGCTAATATCTAAATGTCGTCTGCTAATTGTATTTTACTAATTTAGGGATTATTTTTCAATATTTTAGATGAAACTTGCATGGAAGATCATTCCAAATTATATGCCCATAGTCAACAGCTTTCCTTGGCGCGCTCTGGGCGCATTGCGCCCAGAGCGCGCCAAGGAAAGCTGTTGACTCAGTCTTCTATCAGGGTGGAATGAGTTAACTTGAGCAACAAATCTCTGCAACACAATTCACATCTGAGAGGGACAGGTGTAAGTCTCCGATAAAAGGGAGAGATATTAGTTTCAGGTAGTTTTATAGCACAGTTGAGTGACCCATCTGTCATACATCTACAATGCACATTTTCCATCTCTAAAATTCTTGGCCAGATCGTCTTCAACCTTTGTGTATACAGGTACCTTAGGTTAGTCTATCTAAACCTTAAGTTTTTTCAAAATGTGTCTTTGCTTTTTCTTTTTTGAAGGGCTTAAAACTTCCGAGAAAGTGCTTCGCAAACTGGTTTGAAATAATTCAGGGAAATATCTCGTCCCTGTTTTTCAATATATCATGAACTCATAAACACTGCAGATCTTTACCTAATAGCACAGTTTTGAGGCAGTACTAAATTTGGCACAGGTGATGCTGACTCTCCTGTTCATTGCTGACTGCCCACAGTATGTGGTCACTTTTCGTGACCCTCATTTTTCTCCTGTAGATTAGGCAAAAATAGTACTTGTTTGTTTCCTGTAACCTGACCAACCCATCTGTGAACCTCCTTACCGACCTCTGTTAACTTCCTTTCAACCAAAAAAAAACCATAAAAACACCTACATGCCAAAAATTGTGGAATATTAAAACAAAGAAAATTATGCCTACCTACCTACCCCCCAAAAAATTGGATCCATTAGGAGAAACACATTTTTATTTTTGGGGGCCTTAAGACGATAAAACAGCAATCAAATTTTTAAGATATTTATCTATTGTCATTTAAAGCTTCAATCTTCATAATCAGAGTGCAATTACCCTAAGTACATTTAAAAGATAATTTTACTAAGGTGGGCCTCTTATACTGAGCAAAACTTTCAGTAACTTTGAATCTTGCTGTAATGCAATGCACTTTTGCTGACCCACCTTCCATTGTTCTCGGATTACAGAGAGAAGAAACTTATTCATGCCCACAACAAGGCTACATGCCATACTGCATACACACTCACAAAATTAAGTAATATCATGCGTTATGCACAATCCGGGGCCAAGAGCAACACGTGGGGAGCTTTACTACATACCACGTTATGATACTATACTGCCATTAAACATACACACACAAAAATGAAAATGCAATGCGTGGGATATGTCACCCACCCTCAGCACCAGACGTACTGTAAGTTTTATTTGTTCAAAAAAAAAGTGCTTGTAATTGCAGGTGTCACAAACATATATGCTGGGGACAAAGGGTTGTGTGTCAAAAACTTGTTTCATCTCAGAACACAATTACTGTAAATGTACTTATTTTGGCATGTATATCAATTTTGGGAGTTTTTGTATTTCATGCATTTCACTGAATTTCTAATTTCACTACAGTGGTACCTCTTTTGAGAGACTGACCCTACAGCAGATCAAAGATGTGGTCTCTCAAAACAGGTGGTCTTTCATTAGAGGTACAACAACATGGAAAAGATATCGCAGTGTTCAGAGATCGGTCTTTAAAAGATATGCGGTCTCTCAAGAGAGGTACCACTGTATTTTGAACATAATTGCTATCAAATCAAAGTTAAAATACCATTTCACAGTTTTGTGCCATCAGCCAAATAAGCAAAAATAGAAATACAGCAAAATAAGTATTCCTGATGGGCTATTTTAATTTAGTGTTTGGGTGAAATATCAAGAAGTATTTGAGCTATGAACTTGGACAGGTATAGATAATCACTAAGTTGGGATTTAATTACCTTTGGGCGACAATATGAGCTTAGACTTATATTGTTTGTGATGATTCTTTCTAAGGTCCTGGTTGAGACTAAATGGGATTGACCTTGACCAGATACTTATCAAGATCACAGGACAGCTTTGATGAATTTTGTAGTAGTACTGCACCAGATAATAGAACTAGAGTGGGTGAAAGATCTCAGTCTAGAGGCAGAACTCAGTTTAATGCAGACTGGCCTCTTAAGAAGAAAAGAAAGCTTGTTTTATATTTAATTAAAATCAAATCTGGTTCAATGTATACTGCCTTCATAAAACATTTAAGTTTGGATGTGAGTGTAGCATGATGATGGTCCAGTGAAAGAGTTATGTTGAGACTACAGATTTGAGGTCGCATGACTAAAGTGCATTGGTCACAGAGCCACATGAGTGGAATCTTTTCATTTATAACCTGTAAATGTTAAAGGGAGGACTTTGATAATGCAGGTTATAATATGCTCTGGAAGCAGTTGGTTTTATTGGGTGACTTTGATCCAATTCTCACGGTTGTGTAGCAATTTGAATTTCATATCCATATTTTAACTTGGAAGAACCATTTGAGCTGGGACACAGGTATTGGAATTGGCAGTCATCCTGTGCATATGCTAGGTGCTGATTTGATACAAGTGACCCTAACTTTACTCTTAAGGTCACAGTGCAATTTTAGCAAATTAGAATTAACTTTCTAGCATCCCATAACATACCCTGCAAAATATGGGGTATACATATGTAACAGAATGCCTTTGGCTGCAGTCATATAAATTTAAATCCAAAATGTTAAAAGTCAATGTTATTCCACCATGGACACACATGCAAAAAGTTGCATGTACATGTGTATCATTTGTTCGGACAGTAACCATGGTTAAAGTGTACCTCATGTAGCTATATTTCAAACACTAAGTGCACACACGTAATTTTCAGAGGCTGACAACTTGTAATATCCAAAAGGAAAAATAAGAATTCAAAAATGAAATTCATATCCCCCAGTATGATGGTATTGTTATCTAATATAACAAGAAACTTCACAAACCCACATCTGTAAGCCCAAGTACCGTTGAAACACTATAAAGTCTGATATTCAAAGAACAAAGTCCCAGCACTTCGATACCGCTCACTGAAAAACTGTAGATTTCTTAATTGTAAAAGCAGCTTATTTTGTATGAGGAACAAAGCATATTCATAAAATTTGAAATTTAGAAGAAAATTTTAGACTTCTTAGCCTTTATATTTATAAAATGGGGGGGGGGGGGGGGAGGGTGTCATCAACAGGGAACCAGTGCAAGACTTGTTTTGGTGTCATGAATCCCTGGACAGGTCATTCTGCTAACTTACGGCACCATGTTTGTTTTTTTTAATGCAAACATTCTGAGCTGATGTATAATGAATTAAAGTGAATTTGATGTTCCTTTGTTGTTTGACCTACGTCTGAATGTAGCCCAGATTACATAAATGTGGTTTAAGTTAAACACAAACTACTTTTACAACACCTTTATGTCAACGTCTAACTTGGATGATAAGGCCTATCAAAAATGAAATATTTAATCAATTGAGCATAGGAAACCACACGCTTACTTAGAACACTTTGTCATTGAACAAACCGAACAACATAATGAGATAAAATAAAATAGCAACCAGTTCTCCAACTGAAAGTAAGGCACAAACTCAATTAGTGACATATTAGAGTCGAAGCAGTATTTGTATTATGCTTGGTAACTGGTCAGATCAATGTTGTGTTTCACTTTTAAATAACATACATAGACACCTATAATATGTCTACATTTCATAGCCAGTGCCGTAACTATTTATGACTAAATATACATTATAATGCATCAGTATTATTACGTTTTATTACAAAAATTGAGGTTTAAACAGCCAAATGAATTTACAAAGGGGTTGTCAGCAGGAAATCTCTAACTGTTATCCCAAGCATAAAGCAGGTGCCACAGCCCCAAATTCTCTGACATGCATGAAGGGATGGTTTTTATTATAACATTTTTCGTTAATTATTTATGTGTGTATTTTCTGTTATTCTTCTATTTCAAATCCTCTCTGGAGATCACTTCAATCTGAGCAACTGAGTACATGTAGTCCCATGTAGATCTATACCTAATTTAATGAACTAAGTCAGAAAATTTATGATTCAGAAGTGAATTCACATGTCTGATACCCTCTGCGACTTGAACCCAGCTCAAGACATTCTCCCAACCCATAAGTAATTTCTACTCTACACAGAGAAAACCAGGCATGTAGACATTACAATAAGGAAACATGTATCGATGATTAAAATCAGTTATTGATAAGACATTAATTTATGCTATATAGGCCTATGTGAAAAAACAATATATATATATATATATATATATATATATATATACATACACACAGTAAAACCTCCCTATACAGAACATTCTTCGGACCCGGAAAAAAGTGTTCGGTATATAGTGAGGTGTTCAGTATAGAGAGGTTTGCTTTTACAGTGGTACCTGCTATTTAAGACCACCCCTACAGCCATCAAAAAGTGGTGACATACTGCAGGTTGTCTTAAATTGAAGGTATATTTAACATGTAAATACAGCGGAGGGTCTTGAAAGAGTGGTCTTAAAAAGACATGCGGTCTTAAATTGGAGGTGGTCTTTGGAGCAGGTACCACTGTATTGGAAATAAATATTTGGGACCTAGAAATGGTGTTCGGTATAGAGATGTGTTTGGTATACAGAAGTGTTTGGTTAGACAGGTTTTACTGTGTGTATAATATATTTTTATTTGCAATTTCTTTGAAATTTTCAACGTTTCTACACGTAATATCATCGATGCATCTTGAAATGAAGGACAATTTTTAGCTACGTGGAAGTAAAATCTGTTTTTATTATATTTTGTATAAATTCAAGTTCAAGCCACATTAAATATAGATCAGCCAATAAGGGACCCCCAGCAATTTCTACCCATAGGGATACCATTAATTTGCTGGAATATGTGAGACCCAAATGTATTATCCTAATTTATGACATAGATTTATAAGTTGTCCTATGGTGTAAGATTTCCAATTATTTTCTTCTCACATTTTTTCTGACCAGGAGATGTTTTTTTAAAGGATTTAATATTTATATTTGTGCACGCACACCCACACACACACACATCCCACAACATAAGACGGTGTTTTCAGTGTGGCGAAATGGTCACCCCTAGTGTGACATGATCTTTATTTTTTAAATAACAAATAAACTCACTTAAACCAAAATCCTTACTTAAGCCAAAATAATTACAGACAACAAGTTATCCAAGTTGAATTAGGCAAAAAATTCCATGACTATTGCTAAATTACGCCAAAAATGCTAAAATTTGGGGGGGCGACCTGGCCATAATGCACAGGTCACCCCCTCCCTTGTAAAGCGGTACAAAAGCAAGTTAAGTGGTGAAGGGGCAGGTGGTGGGAAAATTTGTAGAGCTGTTGCAAGACAATTCGTAGAAATTTCAACTACCCAGAATTGGAAAACAAATCGGAAATCTAGAGAAATCGACAAATCGATCCGAGGTGCACGCTGGCTGGAGTACAACTGCCCAACGGTCACACAATGGTTAATGACGCTCGTGCCACACGGGTGGCCAATCCGCCGCGCATGCGCATGCACAAAGCCCGACACGCACTACGCACGTGACTGTTGTTTTGTGCACACACACACACACACATCCCACAACATAAGACAGTGTTTTCAGTTCGGCGAAATGGTCACCCCTAGTGTGACATGATCTTTGTTTTTTAAATAACAAATAAACTCACTTAAACCAAAATCCTTACTTAAGCCAAAATAATTACAGACAACAAGTTATCCAAGTTGAATTAGGCAAAAAATTCCATGACTATTGCTAAATTACGCCAAAAATGCTAAAATTTGGGGGGCGACCTGGCCATAAGCCACATTGGAAAATGTGGCGCCCCCCAAATGAGGCGAGTAGGAACTAAAAGATAAGGAAGGAATGTGAAGTAGAAAAAAGGGGGAACTGTAGCCTCAAAAATTGGCATCTGATGAAAGTAAAGTGACGGGGGTACCACTGCTTGCCCCTCCATTCACAGATTAAGCATAACCAAAATGTCTGACTAAATTTGGGCTTATAGCTGGAAAAAGAAAAGACAATGTTTACAAAGACAGTATTTTCAAACAATGCATAATTCAATCCAGTCCTATATTATACAAATTCGGCAACAGAGAACTGAGGCATTACAATCAGCTCGGCCCTGGGAACGGGGACCCTTGACCCTCCGTTCCTTGGGGAACATACGGTTGTGCCGGAAATTAAGAGATTAAACTGAATAGCCTTATGACCATGCTTACATCCCCTTTAAGAACTGCAATGGATTACCACTGCCCTCGCAAATTATATATTCTACGCATATTATCTGTACAAGAAGTCTTTGATTGTATAAACAAGGATAAGCTACCCAGAACAGGGGTCCTCGGCCCTCTGTGCCACAGGGAATACTGAATTATAATTGCATTTTCGTAGAACAGGGGACCTTGTCCCTCTATTCGTAATGCAGAAGCCAATTACCTGAAAACATTACACAATTGTTTAAATTCTCTATGGCAAGTATATATATGTACAACCCCTAAGCCATTCTGTCCTATATACAATGCTGAAATCCAATGAAATCATGTTGCATGACTACATCATACAACGAGATGTACTGGAACATACAATTAAAAGTAGTAATACATTAATACAAGTAGAGAGGAATCGGGGTCCTTGTCCCTCTATTCCTGAGAAGTGGGCGGGGGTCCTCGGCCCTCCATTCCCTTACAAAGACCTGTTAAATGTCACATCAAAATCTTAATGATAACAGGGGTCCATGTCCCTCTGTTACTTTGTAAACACTGGAGCCCACAATCGAGCTGTTTATTCATGGGGTGGGGGTCCTCGGCCCTCCACCCTCTTACAAAGACCTATGTGACGACGTCCGTGGTAAAGTGAAGATCTCTCAAGCAAAAGTTGTGGACCTAAATCTAATATCGATGCTTTGGAATTCACATGGATGGTGATACAGTGAATGTGCCTCAAGCAGGGGTCCTCGGGCCTCTGCTGGCTAAAAATTCGAGAGCATGGTCTGTAACAAGCGCAAGCGGAGCAGGGGTCCTCGGCCCTCTGCTACCATGACTGGACAAGTGGGTCTTTGATCAGCCCCCGTTGGAACTACAGTAGTGGAACCCTGGCTACCTCAGCCTATGGGTTTACTGCTGACTCGTATATATTTACGAAATGCATCCGAGCTCCAACGACCCATATTTCGGATATGGGCATCGGAAAACCCTCTTGCTGCGGCTTTGGTGGCAGCCCCTATTCTGAAGCTATGGCCCTTAAAAAATCGTGAATTTAGGCCACAAAACTCTACCGAGCTCTTTAGAGCCTCATCGAACTTTCTCCTAAGACAGACTTCGCCATCCAACTGAAACAGGTGACCAGGTTCCCGTCCTCGCAATTTACAAAACTTCTTCAGGAGTCTAACTGGACAAATGTCCCTCCGCTTGTTCGATTCTTTGCACAGAACCACATTTTGCGGACCTTGTATAGCGCTTGACTTGAAGTTGTGGATGGTAATGGTAACCTTAGAGTGGTGAGCCTGCCAGGATACATCGCGCAACTGCAACACTTTATTCTGCTGGGACTTAGTGGTAGGTGCCATTTCGCCAATGCGTAAGTAAGCAGCAAAAGCTGTTGCAAACATACATTTTAGCATCACGACCTTCCTTTTTGAGAATATGACTTTTGGGAGGGAACGAACCAAGTCCTGTAGGACATTGGAAGTTATTGGGAGTCTGATATCTGTAGACGGGGATACCTTCTTTGCCCCTGTGATAACCTTTGATACCAGAAAATGTTTGGTGGGATCTGGAATGCCTGAAAATTTATGATAGTGGCTAATTGCCGACATTGCCGAACATATATAAGATGAACTAGACTCGGGTTTATGAAGATAAGCTACAAAGATTACCAGGTCTGAATGGGAAATTGGCAATTGTCCCTTTTTCCCCAGGATCTCTGATGAGAATTTTTTAAAATTCCGCCAAACGCGGGCATAGGCCTGCCGAGTAGACTTGGGTAATGAAGACTTTAGCAAGTACCTGGCATGTCTCTCATATTTTCTGGTCTGAAGTCGATAGGAACTGGCGTTGCTTCCAGAGCTGCCCATGGTGCATGCTTCCGGAAGTGTTCCATCTGAAACCGAGGGAGAGCGTCTGCTAAAATGTTACGTTTCCCTGGTAACCATGAACAGGAAAAGCATATGTTACGTTTCAAACAGTACAAAACTAATTTCCGGAGGAGAAACATAACCTGTTTGTTTTTGGATGTCTGTCGACTGATAATGGGGACCAGACCCTCGCTATCTGTAATGAATTCTATTCTTTTGTTTGCAAGTCTGTCCCCCCAAATACTAACGGCTACCGCTATTGGATAAAATTCCAGGACTGTGATAGGGAACCTTTTCCAATCTTCTGGCCAAGCACCATTTGACCATGCTGTGCCAAGTAGGGCCCCCCAGCCATGGACAGCAGAGGCGTCTGTGTACAATCTTAGGGTTGGAGATGTGATTACATCATTACTCAAGAAGAAAGATTTCCCATTGTATTCTTTTAGGAAGTCTAACCAAATTACCAGGTCTTCTTTTGCCTCATGAGTTAGGTGTACAAAATGGTAGGATTCCTTGATGCCTATAGTTAAGTCATGCAGGTGTCTCAAAAATGGTCTGCCTGGAAGGACCACTGAACACGCAAAATTTAATAGACCTAGCACTGACTGCAGCTCCCGTAATCGCACGCTGCGCTTTTGGAGCAGGTATTGGATTTCTGTTCTACATTTTTCGAGTTTGTCCAGGGGTAGACAGGCTTCGCGCAACTCCGTATCTAAGGTGATCCCTAAGAATGGCAACACTGTGGACGGCCCCATAGTTTTCTCGTTTGCTATTGGGAAACCAGTCACTTTACAAATCCACAAGAAGGTGTCCAGTGCTCTAGAGACTACTGCACTGGATCTACCGATAAAACAAAAATCATCCAGGACCTTGACTATGAATATATCTGGCAAATGCTTGGCTGCGATCCAGGCGAGGCCGGAGCTCACGCGTTCAAAAATGGCACATGAACTTGCTGCCCCCATGGTTAAACAGCGATCATACCAATATTGTTTTTCCCACACAAAGCCTAACAAAGGATACTCAGATGTTGCCATGGGGATCTGTCTAAATGCCGACTTAATGTCCGTTTTGGCCATGTGGCATGGAGTTCCCGATGCTAATATTGCCTGGATTGCGTCCTGAATAGTGGCATAGGTAACTGTGGATAATTCTTTGGGAATGAAATCATTAATAGAACCACCTTTTGGATAAGAGAGATGATGTATTAAACGGTACGACCCTGGTTCCTTCTTTTCCACTAAACCCAGGGGCGAAATATGGAAGGGGGTGAAAGGAGGCTTCAAAAATGGGCCTGCAACTCTGCCCAGCTCACTCTCAGATTGCAGTTTCTCTCGAACCACCTGAGGAAGGGATAGTGCTGATTTCAAATTTTTAGCTTGCATGTCACGAATCTGGCCCTTAAAACCCACTGAGAAGCCAAAGGTAAATCCTTGTATGATGAATGCTGATTCATCGCTATCGTAACCACGCAGTAATAAAGCCAGTACCTTAGCTTTGACCGGCGTGGGCAGGTCTGACTGCTTCCCTGTTATTGGAATAACGGGTATTCCCGGGACGTCCCGTGGATTGGGGGCTGTTGTAGCTGGCAGGGTTCGAGGGGTTCTGCCGTGGGTACCAGGGATCTGTGCGCCCCTCCCTATGTTGGTTAAACCTGGTTTGGTTTCTCGCATTTGGTTGGGATTGATACCCACGACGGCACTTGAAGGCTGGGTGTGGGCCATTACACACAAAGCATGTGTGGGGGAACTGGCAGGTTGCAGCGTTACAACGCTTGCCTGCGTGAAATCGCCAGCAGGTACCTGTGGGAAAGAGGTCGCGCGCTCGCGGAGCTGGGCTGTCGTTTTGGCTTGGCCGGTTCTTGACACGAAAGGGCGACTGTGTTGGCCGCGAGCTGTACCGGTATTGCATGTATAACTCTGCATCGAGTTCGTCCCAGGCAATGCTCTCTGAGCAGGCGCGAGCCATCCGGAAGTACTGGTCATAAGACTTCCAGTCGCCTCCCAAACGTGACAGTTCCATTATGGTATGCATATATTGGAAAAGGCTCTGGGCGTCTTTTGGAAATTTTGAGACGTAGACTGCAGCAAATACCTGGGATGCATTTAGCCAGTCTAAGATGGAATTGACAGACATTTGAGATTTTGTCCTGGCCTTGGACGACTCGAAAAGAAAACCAGGTCTACGGGAAGCTGCCAACAAATCATTGAACTCAATGAAATCATGCGCCCAGATTTTCCTCTTTGTCTTTTGGGGGATTCTAATCCTCAAGCCTAATTTTTGTGCTATTAAATTTATTGTACTTCATCTCACCTGACTTTGAGCTGACAGATGAAGAAGTTGAGCTCTGATCAGTGGAGGACGAGGTTAAAGAGGACAGAGACTCGACATCTGAGTCACTACTGACTTTGGCTTTTTTAGACTTAGCTCTCAGTCTCCCCTCCCATGACCCAGATGATTCCTCTGAAGAGTCACACTTACGTTTCGACCTGTGGGTCTTGTGATTATGGGATTTCCTGCCTTTGGGAACCTTCCTGATTGCGCTTTTCCTTGCTTTTGAGCGCCCAACTTTACCTTTTTTTGAGACCTTCACCCTAGCACCGTCGTCCGAATCATAGTCGGAACTAGATTCCGTCGGAGAGGTGGATACAACAGGGGGTGGGCCAGCATGGGTCAGCCCTGTTGACGTGCTAGGCACTGGTGTGGGAGAGGGGAGTTGTGGTGCTGTTGGCTCCTGCACCCTTGCCTCTAGACTCGCGATGCGGGCTTGGAGTACTGTCAACACGTCCTGGTCGACTGGTGTGGCTGAGTTGGGTGATGACGGGGGAGTATGCGCCCTCTGCCTCCTGGCAGGCTGCAGCTCAACAGGCAGTGCAGTACGCCGACCACGTGTTTTAGGAGGCATCTGCAACAAATTGAATCGACAGCAGACAAATTGACCGAGTAATGCATGAGCATGAGGGGGGCAAACACCAATCAAACATAACAGCCACTGTTGAGAATAAAAAATGCACGGGTCCAGTCTGAACTGATAATTTGCTTGTTTTGACCAGCTATGGCTGTTTTGTAATAGGATACCCTCGCCCTTACACAATGGGTGAGAAACACATTACTTCCAATTGGTAATTACAGCATGTAAAATATTATTGTTTGCTAAAACTGTGACTGGCCCACTGTAATACTTGAAGGTGAATAGAGACGAGACATGTCTTTAATAAAGTTGATGCATTCAATGTAATGTGTCAGCCCACCACCAAGCTACAGTATGACTGGGGCAGACCATCAAAACGTTTTGCCAGCTCAACGTACGTCTATTGAATGGAATTAATAATAAGCCTGCCATTTGGCGCGTAGTGTGACACGAGATACACCACGGGTGCTCTAACCCTGCACCCAAGGCACCAGTCAGCCATAGATGCCTGATGGGTACAAACTAACTGATGCTGGCCTCTTGAACAAATTCTCCTTGTGGAAGAAACTCTTCCCTCCATGCATCAAAACAGTGCAATCCGCCTGGATCCAGAGGGGAAGGTTAATCTGTACTGTGTTAAAAACAAGACTCGAATAAGAATTTACGCCTCAATCCAGGAGGAGAGGTACCTTGGAATATATCAAATCTTGAATTATGACGTGTAGCAACCTCTATCAATAGGAACTTAGCCAAAGTTATATTTTCAAAAGTACCCACATAGATATAAGGGGATATTTTAGGTGCAGGCAAATATATGAACTTTTAAATGAAGAACATGCACGCCTCAAACCCATGGGCGAGGAAAATTTACAACAAAACATAGTACGCCTCGATCCGTAGGGAGAGGAAAAACTTTAAACATAAGTGAAAGGCGGCTTCACTGGATGTGGTAAGCCCCATATAAGCTGGAAAACAAAGTAACACTACGCCTCAATCCCGTGGGAGAGGAAAATTATCCATCAAAACATAGTACGCCTCGATCCACAGGGGAGGAAAGCTGGAAACACAAGTGAAGGACAGCTTCATCGCATGTGATAAGCCCCTTATAAGCTGAAAGACAAAGAAACACTACGCCTCAATCCCCTGGGAGAGGAAAATTTTCAACAAACATAGTAAGCCTCGGTCCATAGGGAGAGGAAAACTGGAACCATAAATGAAAGATATTGTGTCCTTGCACGCGGTTAGCCCCTCATAAGCTGGAAGACAGAGAAACACTACGCCTCAATCCCACGGGAGAGGAAAATTGGTACTTAAACCCAGTACGCCTCGATCCCAGGGGAGAGGAAAACTTGACTTTGGGTATGAGAAAAAGACACAACTTTTTACTGCACATGGTGGGCCCATCATAAGCTGAAAACAAAGGGAAGTCCTGGGAACGCCGCGTGAACATCCCGCTCAGCTATGTAATGCTGCAAAGCAAACCAAAGGATAGATTAACACCGTGCCTCGCAACCTCCGGGTCAGCCTACAAAACACGTTTGACTGCTTGAACTAAAGCGCTCTTGATACTTTTGTAATATTTCTCATTTCCATCGGTGTTAAAATGTACGCCGTCATGACACATCAATTCGGCGCGAACCGACGGTTCCCAGAAACCCTGATGGCGCCAAAACACAACTCCTGTACCCTTATATTCTCTCTTCACGATGTCGCTGACGGCCTTGTTTACCTTGAGCACAATGTCGTTGTAGTCACGTCGACACGCTGAATCTCTGAAAAAAAGCTGGGAGATTACAACCTGTGGTACTTTCAATCCAATATGGATGTACTCTGCCGCTGCAACAATGCTCTTTGCCAAAGCGTCTGGATGAGTTTGGGGCGTGATATCGTTTCCCCCTATCTGCAACATGGCAACCGGAACTGGGTCACTGCAAATTCGAATTACATTTGGGGCCATGGCAAGAATGTGGCTGATGCGTCCGCCTCCTCTGCCCCTGAAAATGACATTCAATCCGCCCTAAAACTTGTGATTCAGCCTGAAATCAGAAGCGACCTCGCGGTCAGAAGAATCTGCAATAAACCCCTGCAAACGGTTGATAAAACTATGGCCTAGGATGACGACAGCATGAGTACGGCTGTGAGCTCCTGATGCCATTGTGACCTAGATATCTGGGATTCCGTTGAAACTTAAAATTGAATCACGGCGTATCAAAGTGGTGAAAAGAAAGCGTATGGAAACTGTTGCGAGAGTGATCAGGCCGTAATTTGCACCTGTAACTTATTCTCCGAGTGAAAACGCACTTACCGTCAAGGAATACAGAGGATGGAGCAGGGCACTTTGAAGACTTCTGGGTGATGCTGACAGCCTGGAACCGTTGTACGGGATGTAGATAAAACGCTGTAGAGTAAAGCGTGTAGAAAATTTGTAGAGCTGTTGCAAGACAATTCGTAGAAATTTCAACTACCCAGAATTGGAAAACAAATCGGAAATCTAGAGAAATCGACAAATCGATCCGAGGTGCACGCCGGCTGGAGTACAACTGCCCAATGGTCACACAATGGTTAATGACGCTCGTGCCACACGGGTGGCCAATCCGCCGCGCATGCGCATGCGCATGCACAAAGCCCGATACGCACTACGCACGTGACTGTTGTTTTCTGAGTCGAATGTTTTCAAGAACATTTTGAAACATGTAATTATTTGGTCCCATACTAATTTAACATTTTTGATAAGTAAATTAGTGTGAAGTGTTGATAGTGTTTTAATTTTGATATAAATATATAATGTTCATTGATGTATAAAAAGTGTGCAAGGTTAGCTGAGCACACGACTGCCACAGTACCTTTTCTTTTGTTTAGTATTTCAGCTATTTTCTTCAGAAGTAGGTTGGGTATTCTGGGGTAATGTGGACATGATTCATAAAAATTAGAAGTACTGAGAAGTACAGTTTGTTGATTAAGAGAAGAGATATTACAATTTGTTGCTCTACTTTTTTCACTTTCAGCACCCTGTCAGTTTTCCAAAAAATCAAATTTAAATTCAGAAGTTCTCTGTTATGGATAGGACATTTCAATACAGGCCTTCCTATCCTTAAACTTGATCAGTAGTCATAAAAAGTGCTCTGGACAATGGTTAGACCATACATGGATATCAAAACTTGTTAGATCCAACGAAGAGCACAACTTGTTTGATCAAAAGAAGAGGACTGGACATTTAGGTTTATTAAAGGTCCGCCCCATGGGGGGTGCCCTTTCTGTTTTCAGGTTATCTCTGTGTGCGGATGTGCACATTCTTGTTACCGCAATATCTACAGAATGCCTCCATGTATTTTGCTCAAATTTGGCAGTATGTTTATCTTACCTGGCAAGCTGAACTGATAAGATTTTGGTGTCACTATGACCTAATTTGAGCAAATAGCAGTGTAATTATAGGCTTGTAACCACAATATCTCCATAATGCTGCTATATATTATGCTCAAATTTGGCAGTATGCTTATCTAGCATGCCAAGATTAACTGATTAGATTTTGGTGTCACTATGACCTAATTTGAACAAATGGCAGCCTAATCAAATATGTTCGTTTGGGCTCGACACTGCTATATCTCCCGAATGCTTCCATGCATTTTGTTCACACTTTGCAGTATATGATCATACATGACAATATGAACTGATTAGATTTTGGTGTCACCATGACCTAATTTGAGTAAATGGCAGCTTAATTGGATGTTAGTTAGGGCTCGTTACCATGATATCTCCAGACTGCCTCTATGTATTATGCTGTTATTAAAGTTTGATAGGAATAATTAAGGGTCTGCCCCATTTGGGACCCTTTTTGTTTTTGGGTTGTCCGTCCATCCAGATTTCTGTACGTACGGATGTACACATTCTCATTACCCCGATATCTACAGAATGCCTCGATGTATTTTGCTTGAATTTGCCAATATGATTATCTTACGGGGCAAGATGAACTTATTAGATTTTGGTGTCACCATGACTTAATTTGAGCAAATAGCAAACCCTTCAGTCAACGCTTCGCATTAAAGCTATGTCTAGTTACCACTTGTCCAACAGAAAGTTTTTTTCTTCTCCCCCCCCCCCCCCCCACACACACAATATGGGACAAGGTATTCTACAGAGTTTAAAATTTTTACTTGCCCTGGACAACAGAGCTTGCATCAATGTCATGCTTTGAGCTGACACTCATATATGAATTTTGTATTTCCAGTCAGAATTTAGAAGGTCCTTTGTACCACATTTAACATTTTAAAAGTTGTGCAATGCAGAAGCTTGCATCCATCAGGATCCTCTTGTACCATATATCCTCATGCATTAAAAGGTATACAATCACTTAGGGCTATATTTGGGGAGTACTTTGTATTTAGGTATAAGTGCATGCGTGTAAATTTAAAATGAAGTCAGTTCAGCTTGGGCACTCCTTGGGTTTTAATGCATAACAGACCTGTGTGTTTCCATGGCCAGGGACATGGTACAGTGTGAATGAATGATTCTTTGCCTCCTTCCAATCCATAACATATATATATTATAACAATGCCATTGTACTGGGAGATATCAAGTTCATTTTGGAATAGTCATTACATACTTCAATAGGATGTCACATGTTGTCTGCATTCAAAAATTAGCTGTGTACACATGGTGTTTGAAATATGGACATTGAGATGAAAAGTATGAATTTAAGTTACAAAAACAAGCAATTTGTGTGTAAACATGCATGCACTTGAACATATCCACTGAGCCATAGTCCCCACAGAATGGTTCAGTGGGAGTTCATGTGTTAATGCAACGATCAACATAGTTGTCTATGAATGCCTTTTTAACTCTTTAAGTGCCAAATTTTGGACTGAGTTAACAGCTTTTCTCGGTGCACATTGGGCACAATGTGCACCGAGAAAAACTGTTGACTTGGGATATTTTCTTTGGACTTATAGGCATGCTGGTACTTGAATGAAAGGTTTTTCTACAAGGAATATGTATTTGAGGTTTAATGATAATTCAGATTAGTTTGACCTTAGTAGATCAGATCGACTTTGGATGTGATTGGCACTGAAAGAGTTAAATTGCTTCGCAAAGCCACATAAATTTCAATTCTGATAAAGTCATGGACATTCTGTCACAGGCAGGACATTCTGTAACCTTCATTGCAATATTGAATATTACTGATCCATGCATTTTTCTTTTTCTTTTTGAACTAAATCTATACTTTTCTGATTCTTGTTATGGCATGGATGTACAGAACTGTAATTCCTAACACTTCACATATATACCATTCTCAACTTTCAATCTAAATTTACAAGCCATTACATGTAATAAGACTCCAACAGGTGGTGATTCTTGACAGTCAAGATTTTCTTCAAATTTGCTGAAGTTAAAGTACATTATCATAATTCAAACATGTCCTGTGCTTGCCATGGCAGCTGAAAAGTACATTTTGTAGTTCACTAAGGGAGGGGTCAAAGTTAGTTTAAATTAAGATGAAATAGCTTTTGAAACAGATGCAAGGTAAATACTGCAAAATGAATACTAAGGCAATTGGATTTTTAACATACATGTGTATACCATGACCTTTAATAAAAACAAAGTGCTACATGTGTTTGTGGATTGCACATCAGAACTTGATAATTCAGCATGTGTTCTAATTAGTGCATCATCATGCCAATGCTAGACCACGCAAGAAGGGAAAAGAAAAAAAAGGCCAACTGCAAGGATTGTTCAATTTGTGCATCTTTCATACATGGTAAACATGATTGTTTTCAGGCTTATGGTATTAGCATTGACCACTAACGGGGCATAAGCCTGGCTGAGATTAACACTACTGATTTACAATGCAAAATTACTGATTTTAAAATCTTGTCATTAATGAACATAAGAAGCATTGGGTAAATTTTTGTATGACAAACATCATACATTGGCAGTGTTGATTGGACATTTTAAGTAATGTATTCCCTGATATTTTGTGGAAGTTGAGCATATCTGGAGGAAATTGGCCTTTGGGCATATGGGCTGAGCAGGCTGCCCATAGGTTGTGTCTGTCACTGCTGCTCTTTGCTTTCCCAGGTTAACTCATTCCACCCTACATGAATAGAGCAGTGAAGTGTGCACTTGCAAGAGGTTCCAGCCACAGAGCACAAGATCATCATGATCTTCTTGTTTTGGTTTTGGTGTTTTTTTTTGTTTTGTTTTGTTTTTGTTTTTTGGTGGGGGGTGGGGGGAGCTGTTTCAACAAATCTGACGTACATGTATAGGCTTACATTTTGGTGATGGTGGATCTTAGGTCCATGGTGGCAATAAAATTTTAACCCTTTCCCCGTCACATTACTTGGGTTTTGGTCCAATCTACTCCTCAAATTAATATTATTATTATATGAATATGGGTCATGTTTTTCTACATAAGTATCATACTAGAGACGTCCATCGTCTGTCCACAATTCACATTTTCAACTCCTTCTCCAAAACCGTTAGCCTGATTCACTTCAAACTTGGTGGGGATATGCTTTGGTTGGGTCTCTACCAAGTTTGTTAAAATGGTCACGGTCCATTGATTTGTGTTTATTTTGGTTCTTTCTTGGGGCAAATCTTCAACAGTCTTCTCCGAAACCGCTCACCCAATTGCTTTGATATGCCACAGGGACACTCCTGAGGACTCCTAGTTCTTAATTTGTTCAGCATGTGGCACTGCGATTTTTTTTCTATTTTTTTACGATTGTTTGTGTGTTTTTGCTATTTTTTACTTCTTCTCCAGAAGCGTCACTCAGATTAAGCTGAAACTTTGTTGATATGTTTTGTGTGGAAGGGTCAAACTAGGTTGCACTGCAGTAGATTCTTGATTTTTAACGATTTTTTTCAATTCGCATATCTTACATATTGGCAAGGGGATATGTACATGTTAGCAACAGTGATCATGGTCTGAAACAGGTGACCTTGACCACTTAAGTCTGTGCATGTAGGGTCAGCTGAGCACTGGACTGTCACAGTCCTCTTGTTAGTTACAATGTTGGTATGGCGATATGAAGAAATGATGCAAAAACATCTACTCCAGCTGAAGGTTTTCATGATTTGCCTGTAAATGACTTGATACAGAAAGGAAAAACGATTTCCATGCATGCATTGAAAAAGACCAGATTAAGCCAACCAGAGGGAGAGCTTGATGCGGCTGGATATGGCCGACTTGAGGGGGAAGGGGTTAAAAGGAAAGTACCTTCAGGGTTTCTTTTGGTGTTTTTAATTTTGGCCTTGCATGGTCTTGAAGGTCAAGCTGACCATGTTGGCTTATATCTTAGTAATACATTGTAGTGAAGGGTAGGCTTGTAGTAACTATGAAGCATTCAGGGTAAAGTAGCAACAGGAGTGCTTTTGGTGGTGTGAGTTTTGAGTTTGAATGAATTTGATATGTCAAACTGACAACATGGAGTATCTTATGATCCTCTTGTTTTTTTTCTTTTTCTTGAGTTAACTGCTAACAACAAAAAATATGTGCAAAAAAAAAAAAAAAGGAAAGTATGAAATTACAGGTCACAAACTCTTCCACAACAGAAGAATAACACAGAATGTGCCTATGGACATTTCTGGAGGTAAGCTAGGTATTTGTTTGTTGCATCTGTATATAATTTGGTATCTTACTGTTATTGTTGTTTTCAGATATGACAATTATGAGCTATACCTCAAGGATATCATTAAACACAGATGGGAAGTGGAGCAGGGTCGAATCAACCCCTTTGCAGAATCAAATTTTCATGACCTGCCTCTGCGTACCAAAGTTGAAATACTACATGCCATCTGTGACTACAGGCTAGATGCTGATGATGTCGTGGAAGTTTTAAAGGTCAGTTCTGAAAACTGTCCAAAAGTCAGAAAGTGAGCAATTCAACATAAACAAGAGGGAGAAGTGGTAATAATGAGGAAGAAAAACTGTTTTAGTTGACTGTGGAGTTTTCTGAGGAAAAATGAGAAATAAGATTCATAGTGTTGGGCAGCGCATGTTGCTTCTTTTCCTGAAGTTCAGATGCAGCAGAACCAATAGGAGTGAACATGTCACAACCAAGAATATTTTGCACAGATGCTTTATGTGTGTTTTGTTTAATCCTAAGTTCTGGTAGGCATAAGACCTAAAATAAAATTTTGTTTGTCATTGATGACCAATCCACTGAAAGTGGCCTGATTCACTTTAAATTATCCATATTTTTTTTGGGGGGGGGAGGGGGGGATTGTGTTGTATATATTTAAGTAAGCTTTGGTTATTTCTTGTAGTTTTTATTATTTATATATGTTATCTTTTTTGTTGTTATATTCCAGTAGGCATTGGTTACTGTAAAAGATACAATGATTCCGTTTTTCACGGCCAAAAAAAAAAGTAGAACTTACGCATGACAGTTTAGATCTCCAGTGGAGATCATCTTCGGACTGTGCCGCTAGATTGAATCGTTCTATCTTATATAAAATTTCTGGCCTTGTGAACACATTAAGAGATTGGTTACTGTAGTTCTAGAATTTTTCGTGCTCGATTTAATTTCTTGAAGCACAAAATTAAAATGCATGAAAATAAGTTGCATTGTATTTCACTACATTGTATGGCATTGGATTGTGCGAAAGTACTGTAATTTAAGAAAAATTGAGTTTGCACAAAATTGAACACCGGGGAAAATTTCTAGAACTACAGTATTTTTTGCATTTTTGTGTCCTGTACATACTACAGTATCTTGTCATCCATATGCTAAGACATTCAACCTAAAATAACCATGTATATAATGACCATTGTAGATCCCGACTACAGCTGAATTTAATTTTTAACTTGCTTCTATGTTGAAAATGGCCATTGTAGATCTAAACAAATATCAATGAGTGGTCATTGTCAAAATGATGATAAATAGACATACATGTTCATGAAATTTCCTCAGCCAATTTGGTCAAAGCTTGCAAGATTTTGTTAGCCAGGTCACACCTTTTTGCCTCTGGCTATTTGGCTAATGGATAGCGCTAGCCTTGGTACATGATCAAACTTTTGATGACCTGTCTGAGTTTGTTAGTGCAAGTTTGCATGCATATGAGGACTATGCTTATTTACTACTGGAATTAGCCAATGGTCTTAGAGTGTCTTTTCTTAAAAATGTTGTAAACATACATGTATGTTGCCATATCTTATACTGAGGCTCTGATCCCTGAAAATCACACAAGTAACTACCATATCATGGAAATTCATGGTACTGTTGTTGAAATTTATTGACAGAACATTCAACAAATGCATATTTGTCATGTTCAGCTTGACAACAATGAGTGCTATTCAAATTATTTTGTATGGCATTTTTGCATTACTCCAACTATCTACAGTTCCCAGTTTCAGCATGTTACTTAGTTTTCAGTAATATTTTCATCCTTTGAGTCAATCAAGAGATTTCTTTTAATGGAAGGTCATCAGTGTTGTAGATTTATACATATTTTAAAAAATATATGCAGAACGTAGTGTTTTACATATATGGTTATTATTCAAAATGTGTCAACGTAGTCAAAATTTAATGAATATTCTGACACAGCATGTCTCATGGCTTATTACTTGGTAATAGTGGACCCTAGGCCCATGGTTGCTGTCAGGAAAGTACCTGTGGGGTTTCTTTTGATGTTGATTTGAACTTGAATGACCTTGAAAGGTCAAATTGACATATTGGCTTAAATCTTGATAATGGTAGAGGATCCTTGATCTATGGTAACATGTACTAGTAAACAATAAGTGGAAAGTACGTATGGGATTTCTTTTGGTGATGTAAATTTTGACTTTGAATGACTTTGAAATGTCAGACTGACATATTGGCTGATATCTTGGTCATATCAAACTTTTTGTTCACTGTTGGTAAGCACTAGTACAGTACATATCTGAACCAAAATGTCTGCACTTGCAGCAGCAGCAGATTCCAGTCAGCAGAGCACAGGATGATCATGATTCTCTTAAGCTTGTTATTTATTTTAATGCAGTTTTGAAAGGTATACAGCTTTTTTTGGACTTGCATATTGCAGTAAGTGATTTGCATGTACATGTAGTTGTTTATGTAACTGCCAGTAAATGTACATGTGCACTGATTGTTTGTTGTTTTGTGGCACATTTGCTAAACAGTTATATCGATCAGTTCAGTGTTCATATGATTTGTCCATTTAATGAGAGGTACTGAGTATATCCAATGCTTTGTTGTTAAACATTATCACATGTTATGTTCATCATGCCACTGCAGGGCCTGGAAGCAGACAGCCTCAGGATAGAGCCCATGGGCATAGACAATAGTGGTTCCACCTACTGGTACTTTTATGGAACCAGGTTATACAGAGAAGACCCAGAACCTCCCCAGGAAGACCCAGAAGAGTCCAAGAAAAGGTAAGTCATGGCGGTCTGGCTGTTACTTGTCTTCCCTGTAACTTTTGACATTCTAAATTCTACTATCTACTTTAACACTATTACAGTACTGTTCATTAATAGCTACCCTTTGATTGCGCGCATAAAGTGCGCAAATTGCAGAGAAATTGTTGTGCATCGTCATCTGTGAAAACAATGCCATGCCTGTAGTGCAACAATTTGCTCCCAAATAGCGCATCACCCTTTGCAAGCGAATAGTAAGCGTGCAATTATTATGCATTTCAGTGCACGCAAAAAAAAATGTTAACAGCTGGGCATGTCTAGTGTGGGCGCAGCAATGATTTACTGGTCTCGCCTTTTTCCTGAAGATGTAACTTTAGCTGTACCGCAAGCATAGTATATGCCAGGCGGAGAATTATTCATCTAAAGCATGGAATATATCTATGCCTAAAGGCAGCAAAGTTTTTATAACAGAAAACAAATTATTTACAATTAGTGGTTAGTTTTATTGAAGGGATAACTGATATGTTTGGGGGGGGGGGGACGCTTCTGGTGGCTGTGTAAATGGATGCCAGGTACCAGACATTACCTTCAGGTACCAAATGAGGCTATACAATGAATATCCTTCCGTAGGCCTAGGTCTTGCATCATAACAGAAACCTTTAGAAGAACTATCTGAATCCTAATCCTATGAAAATACGAGTTACTTACAATTAGTGGTTAGTTTTATTGAAGGCAAAACTAACATGTTTCAAAAAAAAAAAAATGCTTCTGGTGGATGTGCAAATGGAGGCCGGGCACAAGGTCATGAGTCAAGACATTGCCTTCAGTTGTACCAAATGTAGCGGCACAGTGAATATCCTTGCATTGTCTTGCAATGGTAACAGAATGCTTCAGAAGGACTGAGTCCAAATCCCATGAAAATATCAAAGTTTTTACACTTTAACAGCATCAAAAGAGCCAAATTTGCTGCTTTTGTTGTGTCCAGCATCCATGCTTTCAGCAACCTCATGTTGTTGAGACTTGGATGGAAGTTCGAGGGGATGGCCTGGCAGTCTCCATGCTCCTATTAATCCACATGACTAAAATCTTCAGCATTAATTATACAAAGAGGTCAAAGTCATATTTTACTGATGTAAACAGAATTCTGAACTTTCCAATGATCCCAAACATGCGGTGTTTACCAGCAGTGATCTAGTGCTACGGAGGGCAAAAAGCGAGTGCAATTTTACCACTGTTTTTACTTTGTTTTGCCAATTTGCAATCCTGAAAGTGCAAATAAAAAACATTGGCAAGGTACATTTACCCTCAATCTGATTAAATTTAATATTTTTAAGTGTCCGGAAGAGATTGACTTGAAAATACCACAACATTTTGTGAATCATGATAAAGCCCAAGTTTTATGCTCTTTCTTTCGGATTTATGTTTTCCAAACATTATAAAAATTAAGTTGATAGAAAACTGATTTGGCAGCGACAATGAATGTCAACAAAAATTGATGTGGCTCTTAATTTTAAGAGATAAAAAGTGAATATTATTATAGTCAAGGTTACTAATATATGAATGAGGGCACAACTTGATTCCGAAAAGCCTGCAAATTGCTAGCATTTTAATAAGTGAAATGTGTGTTAAAATGGATTTGTGTGATTGCACCTTGCACTAAATTTGTGCTCATATGCAGGCAATTTGCAAGCAAAAAGAGCAGCTGTTAACTAGGAAAGATGATTTGCTGCATAGCAAATCAGTGTGTGTGTCTTCAAAGCATATTGGTATGGCAATGTACACCAATCATAACACAGGGGTAGAAGTTGGAATGGCGTCTCTATCTTTCATTGCTTTGAAGTTATTTAAGATTTGAAATTTCTAATGGTGCTATTTAGCATAATTCAAATTGCTACAACTTTTATTTTTAATTCATTAGGTGCCCAATGGTCAACAACCCTCTACAAGAAGTTGGAATGACATCTCTATGTATTACAGTGTTAAAGATATTCAATATTGAAAATTTTGAATACTGCTAATTAGCATAATTTAAATTGCTACAACTTTTATTTTAGATTCATTCCATGCCCAATGGTCAACAACCCCCTAATAGAAGTTGCAATGACATCTCTATCTATAATAGTTGTGAAGATATTTAGGTTATAAAATTTCAAATGCTCCTAATTAGCATAATTTAAATGGCTACAATTTTTGTTTTTAGATTCATTCCATGCACAATGGTCAATAACCCCCTAGTAGAAGTTAAAATGACATCTCTATCTTTAATACTTTTGAAGATATTCAAGTTTAAAAATTTCAAATGCTGCTAATTAGCATAATTTAAATTGTTACAACTTTTGTTTTAAATTCATTAGATGTGCACTGATCAATAATGCCCTAGTAGAAGTTGGAATGACATCTCTATCCATTATACTTTTGAAGATATTCAAGATTTAAAATTTCAAATACCCACAATTTGCATAATTTTAAACATTTTCATTCCTCTGTATAAAACGGTCAAATTCCTTGTATGGAGGCACAAGAAAGAGAGAGAGAGAGAGAGAGAGAGAGAGAGAGAGAGAGAGAGAGAGAGAGAGAGGGAGGGAGGGAGGGAGGGAGGGAGGGAGGGAGGGAGGGAGGGAGAGAGAGAGAGAGAGAGAGAGAGAGAGAGAGAGAGAGAGAGAGAGAGAGAGAGAGAGAGAGAGAGAGAGAGAGAGAGAGAGAGAGAGAGAGAGAGAGAGAGAGAGAGAGAGATTGAGAGAGAGAGAGAGAATTTTTCTCATGCCCCCCTCCTATCACAGGAGGGGCATATAGCAATTGCTTTTACCATGCGTATTCGTGTCTGGGATATAATTGGCTTGTTCTTCAACTTAGATTAATGAAACTTTTGCACATAAGTGCATCTGGAGATAAGGGTGTGTCATATACCAAAAGTAAGTCACCAGGTCAAATATCTGGCTCACAGTGACATATCCTTGTAAAATCATATCTGGGCTTTAATTCTTTTAATCTTTTTAACTTAGTTTCAGGAAACTTCACACATGCATATATTTTGACCCAAAGGTGTATCATGAACTAAAACGAGGTCAATAGGTCAAATATCTGGGTCATGGTGATATAATCATGTAAAACTACATTTCGCTTCATGTCCGGGGTGCAGTTCTGTTGTCCTTTGACTTACAATCATGGAACTTTACACACCAGTGTATCTGAACACGAGGGTGTGTCATGTGTAAGAGTAGGTCACTAGGTCAGTATTTTGGGTCACAGTGACATAATCCTTGTAAAATCATGTCCGAGCTGTAATTACTTTAATATTTAACTTAGTTTCATAAAACTTCACACATATCTTGACCCAAAAGTGTCTCATGAAGTAAAACTAGGTCACTAGGTCAAGTACCACTGATATATCCTGGTAAGATTGTGTCCGGACTGTAATCAGGGTTCGCACAGGTCCTTGAAGTGCTTGAAAGTACTTGAATTCGCTACATTCATTTTCAAGGCCTTGAAAACCTTGAAAATCCAGAATTTTGGACAAAGGTCCTGGAAAAGTCCTTGAATTTTATTTTTAAGCATCACCCAATGAGGCAAGTTGCCAAGGAATATGAATATTTTCCACCAAATTTGGCACTTATGAATTTGAACCACATTAAGATAACACATTCTGCTGTCATTTTCCTTTGAAGTGGCTGGAAAATTCCATTTGTCAAAATGTAACACTGTAAATTACAAAGTATCTTTTTACTTTTAACCTCCTTTTAAACCATGTAGGTTTGACAGTTCTTATCAAATCAGGCCTAACCAATTATGTGAGCCTTATTTACATGTACAGCCTACTTTCTGGGACAAACACACTGTATCAAACATACAGGTAACAAAGTACATCACCTTCCTAGAAAAGAAACTGGGGCACTCTTGTGCAAAATGTGCATGGGGATAGGTACATCTTCAGGTCTAATTTTACCCATATGTAGTTGTAGCAATTTCATAGACTAGATAGAGTCAATTTCAGGAATACAACCCATACTGGCTGTAGGCCTACATAAGTCACAGTAAACTCATAAAATAATCCACATTGAATTTATCTTTAAAAGAACTGTCAGTAATATGATCCACATATAGGTTTCTTTGTAAGTTTGTGGAAAATCTACTGCCTATTTCAAAAATTGAGTCTGATTCATACATGGTTGGAATAAATAATAAATGTGGAATAAGATGCATTGGTCTTATTGGTAGAGGGTTGAAAAGTGATGATTTAAACAATTTGTCAGTTGTGTTCTATTGCTTGATCTGGTCCTTGAAAACTTGATTTAAGTGCTTGAAAAAGTCCTTGAAAGTCCTTGAATTTACTTTTCACGAACCTGTATGAACCCTGTGTAATTCCTGTACTCATTTAGTTAGTTTCATGAAACTTCATAAACACACATATTATGACCCGAACATGTATCCTGGAGCAGTAGCTTACTAGGTCAAGTATCTGGGTCATGGTGAGACTTTCATAAAAAAATGCAATATAGTCATTTTTCTCTTGGTTATAATTAGCTTGTCCTTCAACTCAGATTAATGAAACTTTACACACAGGTGAATAAGGATATAACGTTGTATCATGCAACAAAGGTAGGCCCCTAGGTCAACTATCTAGGTCACAGTGGTATCTCCTGGTAAAATCTTGTGCTGAGTGGAATTTCCTGACTCATTTGGTTAGTTTCATGAAACTTTATACACACACATATCTGGACCCAAAGGTTTGTCATGTAACATGAACAGATCACTAGGTCAAGTATTGTGCGTCCTTGCATCTGTTCATCTGGTATTCGTGTCCAGGTTGTAATTTGCTTGTCCTTCAAGTTAGATTAATTTAGCTTTACACACAGGTCCATTTTGGCATAAAGGTGTGTCATGTAACAAAAGTAGGTCACTGGGTCAAGTATCTGGGTCACAGTGACATATCCATATAAAGTTGTGTTCACGCTATAATTCCTTTACCATTTAATTTGGTTTCTGAGAAATAACTACAAAACTTTCTGAGTAGGACTTCCAAATAGCACACAGAATTATGCATCAATGTATTTGGTTTCTGATGCTGGATGATTACCAAGGTTAGAATGAGGCGAAGGGGGCATGGATCCAGCAATCTCTGATTGCATTTTAATTTTTTTCCTTCCAACAGTTGGATGACTTATGCCATAATAAACTTATGTAGGTCTCCGTGAGTGGTTTTACAGTTTCTGACAATTTATATTCCCTTGAAGCAACTGGAGCATGACTTGCCATGCTAAGCCCAAATAATTTGTTTTGAGTTGCTCATTATAGTACTAGAATAATATCTTTGATTGCTACCCTTCTAGGGGGGGGGGACAAAAAAAAGAGGAAAAATCCTGGAGGCATGATTCACTGCTTTTATCTTTTCTTCCTTTTTTACCTCAGCTGACTTGTCAGTCAGCTGAGGTTTTTTGAGGGTCCGTCGTCCGTCCGTCCGTCCGTCCGTCCGTCGTCCACAATTCACATTTTCGACTTCTTCTCAAAAACCGTCAGCCAGATTCACTGTAAACTTGGTGGAGATGTGCCTTGGGTGGGTCTCTACCAAGTTTGTTCAATTGGTCACGGTCCAGTGATTTTTGGATTTTTAATGAATTTTTTTGTTCTTTTTTGGTTAAATCTTAAAAATCTTCTTCTCTAAAACTGCTCACCCAATTCCTTTGATATCACACAGGAACACTCCCTCGGACTCCTTGTTGTTAATTTGTTCACCAGGTGGCTCTGCAATATTTTCCTAATTCTTTATGAATTTTGTGTGTTATAGCTATTTTCGACTTCTTCTCCATAACCGTCACTCAGATTAAGCTGAAACATGGTGGATATGTTCCTTGTAGAAGGGTCAAACAAAGTTGTTCACTATGTGGGAATGCTGCGGATTCCTGATTTTTAACGATTTTTTCAATTCTGGTACTTGTCGGTCAATGCAGCTTTCCTATTGATTACTATGGAAGTCAATGAGCATTCTGATGCTAATTCACATTTTCGACTTCTTCTCCAAAACCGTCATCCAGATTGACTTCAAACTTGGTGGGGATACACCTTGAGTGGATCTCTACCAAGTTGTTCAAATGTTCATGCTCCATTGATTTTTTTTTTTTTTTTTGAATGCACCTTTACTATTGATTACCATGTAAGTCAATGGGCATTCTAATGCTAATTTACATTTTCGACTTCTTCTCCAAAACCATCATCCAGATTTGCTTCAAACTTGGTGGCAATGTACCTTGGGTGGGTGTCTACCAGGTTTGTTCCAATGGTCATGTTCCAGTGAATTTGGATTTTTTTATGATTTTTTATGATTTTTTTTCAAAAATCTCTACAAAAGTTTTAATAGGAAAGTTTAACATGGGAATTTCTTGTAATGGTCATAACTTTAATAATGTTGACCAGATTTACTTCAAACTTGGTGGGGATGTGCTTTGGGGGGATCTCTATTAAGTGTGTTCAAATGGTCATGCTCTATTGATTTTTGGATTTTTTATGCATTTGTTTGTTCTTTCTTGGGGCAAACCTTCAAAACTCTTCTCCTCTGAAACCGCTCACCCAATTGCTTTGATATCGTTCATAGACACTCCCGGGGACACCTAGTTCCCAATTTGTTCGCCAGGTGGAGCTGCAATTTTTTGTATGAATATTTTGTATGGTTTTGCTATTTTTCACTTGTTCTCAGAACTGTCACTCAGATTCAGCTGAAATTTGATGGATATGTTGTTGTGGAAGGGTCAAACAGTTGTTTAGTAGGTGGCACTGCTTTGGATTCCTGATTTTTAAGGATTTTCAATTACGGTACTTACCAGTCAGTGGAGCTTTCCTATTGATTACTATGTAAGTCAATGGGCATTCTAATGCTAATTCACAGGACAACTGACATGAAGTTTACTGTTTATTTGATAACTTGAGATCTGTTTTGAGTTAGCTACACATGTTAATTATTCTGTATGAAGGTCATGCTGAGACAGTACATGAATGACCTTGACCTCGTTTGTGGGGTCACAGTGCAACATACATGAATTTTACTCTTCATTATAACTTGAGAACTACTTGAACTTTGATGTTGTACATGTAAGTGTTCTTCTATAAAGGTCAGACTTACTCAGAACATGGTGTCCTTGATCCATTCCCAAGTTCATACAGCTGCAAGTGTGATGAATGTCAAGATCAGCTGAGGCACGGGCTGTTCACACAGCCCTCTTGTTTTGTTGTTTTTTTGCAACAAGTTCAGTTCACGAAGTTGTCCTGATTTTATTCTGAATATTTGTACCAATTTTATATTTCCAGCAAGTCTTAATTATGCTACTCCTGAATGTCTTTTGGGGTAAACTGTTTTAAGTTTGTGCTGCTGTATCTGTCTGTCCATAGCAAAGTCCTTATGTGAGCAAAATATCTCCAGATTCATAGGCCACATCAAACTCATAGTTATGTTATTTGTACTTTGACACTTATCTTCACCTGACAATAATCTTGGTGACCTTGGCGTCATTATTTTCAAGGTCACAGGGCCCATGTGTGTAGGTGGGTGGGGGTTAGGTAGGTATCTAGTCTGTTGGCTATCACTGATCTAGTGGAGGAATTACATTGTGTTCATTTGTGGAGTAAGAGATAGTCCAAGGACAAATAAGCAAGACACATAAAAGTATTTTAATTTTTTATTTCATATGTGCTTCATTCAATAGCTCTTACCAGTTAGTGTGATGTTAGCAAAATGACTACATGATTTGTACCTTTTACTTTTTCCAGAGGCAAAGATAAGAAGAAACGAGAAAAAGATAAAAAGAAGAAAAAGAGAGATAAGGACAAAAAATTTAGGAAGAAGCGAGACAAATATAAGAAAAACAAAGCAAAAGGAAAGAAAGCCAAAACCCGAACAGGAAGAAAAATTAGTGAAACTAGGTTTGTATATTTACCTTTTCTTTTTTCATTGTAATGGTATTATATAACTGTCATGCCATGACACCGTGACATGAATGCCATATACCACTGTTAGTGTTTTAAAGGTTGCTATACAGTTCATTGACTGGTTCTACCCACTTACCTTTACAGTTGCACATACACAGAATAGGCAGGTGACAGTATTTTAGCCAATAACAAAATCGTAAATGCAGGGAACATACAGTGACATTGATGGTAAGGGAAAACAGCCATTTGCCGTAGCATCATGATGTTACAAGTTGCAATATCCATTACTATAGTGATAAATCTTAAATGCAGCAACCATACAGTAACATTGGCTGTAAGGGAAAACAGCCATTTGTAGTAGCATCATAATGTTACAAGTTGCTATATCTGTTACTATAGTGATAGTGACCATGACCACGTCAAAGATGGTGATGACAGCTTCGCCAACACAAGTGCCAAAGAACCCACACTCTCGACAGAGGAAGACCAGGCTGATGAACACATAGCCAAGCCTGTCATTCGCTGGCATCTAGTCTGCACCACAGTGGAAGAATGGGAGGCTCTGGCAGAGAAATTCAAAAAGAGCAAAACGAAATGTGAACGAGAACTATACAAGACATTAGTTGAAGACTTCATTCCAGAGATTCCTCAGATGATAGAAGCAAAGGTGAGTTTGTATTTATTGCTGTTTCTGTGTCAACACTTTTAGATGTACTCCATGAACTGACTGGTAGTGGAATCTCATGTACAGTTGTGTACATCAATGTTTTTAGTGCCGCTGCCTGACAAGTCAGCTGAGCTCATAGAACAGATCATCGCCTGTCAGTCCATCATCAGTCCACAATTATATTTTCAGCTTCTCTAAAACAAATTGTCAACATTTTGCTGGTATCAATTTTGTCAAAATTTTGTGAGCTATGCTCAGTTGCATGAAATGTCGTCTTAATAAAGCATCTTGATGAAGTTACACTCTTGGCACATTGAAAAGCTGCTATTTATTGCCTGATTGGCTCAAAAGAAACTTCGTAGCTGGGTCTTGTGTGCACCAATGGAAACTTAATTACTTTAGCATCAGTTCAGTGCCCCTAATTGCAGAAAGAAACGCATTGTGAGAGTGAGTCACAGCTGGGTCATGTGCTAAATACATAAAGCGTCTTCAATTTTGTGTTTGCTATGAGGAAAATGAGTAAAACAAGGATTGTGTGGAAAATTTACCCACACTGGACATAGATGTTGGAGGGAAAACTGGCTACACACTATAATTGCTTCGCTAGAGATAATCATGCTCATGTAGCTGAGCAACATAAATGTGCATTTCTTTTGTAACTGTAAGTGTCAATAAAATCTGCAACCTTCAACACTGAACACAAATTAGCTGTATAAGGTTTATGGTTTAATGGGTGGCTTCAAAGTGGGTAAGGGGAGGAGGGTGTGAAAAGAGTTTGAGGCTGCTTCATCCCAGTGTGAGCCTCTTTTCAGGGAGGAGTGTCTCTCCCGTACAGTGCAGTGCTTTTGGACTGTTCTATGCCAAGAATATAGATTAGAAAATGTGTGTAATCTTGAACAAAACTTACAGCAAAAAAAGAAAAAAAATTGGCTACACAAGCAGTGTCTTATCAGCAAAAAATTTCCTCTCACAACAATGAAGTCATGACTTAAAAAAACAGTGCTGCATTTGAAAAGAAGGCCTACTGAACACTCAATAATGAGAGAAATGTTAAATTTGCAAAAGGAAAATGATGAAGTTTGTTCAGAACTGTGGCAGTTTTACTACAAGTTTCACAACATGCATGCTGAAGTGGACTTCAGTAATTGTTTCTGCCATCTTGATTGTACCAGTCAAACAAGCAAGTCTGATAAACTTTTTTATTATATTGCTGGGGCACAAGGATGCAACTTTTTAACCCAAAAAGTGCTAAGCACTGCTAGAGATGTTTTAGTCTTAGTCAACAGCTTACCTCGGGACACTGCATGCAATCAGTCCTGAGGAAAGCTGTTGACTCTATCTTGAATCGGCACTTTAAGGGTTAAGACAGTATTAGGTCTTGGGAATATTTTGGTCTCAAAATCTTGACTTTTATGCCATGGTAACTGTATTCCAAGGGTTAATATGATGTGTATTGTTAGAAATGTTTGGTACATTTTTGTCTCACCAGCATAAGCTGTTGGCGAGACTAAGCAGTCACTTTCCATCTGTCCATCCGTCAACAAAAAACTTCGGAGTGGCTTGAATTGCGCAGGCGAGACATTCATGCCCCCGGGTTCTTGGATATGTTCCTTGTAGAAGGGTCAAACAAAGTTGTTCACTATGTGGGACTGCTGTGGATTCCTGATTTTTAACAATTTTTTCAATTAGGGTACTTATTGGTCAATGCAGCTTTCCTATTGATTACTATGGAAGTCAATGAGCATTCTAATGCTAATTCACATTTTCGACTTCTTTTCCAAAACTGTCATCCAGATTAACTTCAAACTTGGTGGCAATGTACCTTTGGTGGGTTTCTGCCAGGTTTGTTCAAATGGTCACGGTCCAGTGATTTTTTTATTTTTAATGATTTTTTTTTTGGTTCTGTTTTTAGACAAATCTTAAAAAATCTTTTTCTCCCAAAACCCTTACCCAGTTGCTGTGATATCACACAGGAACACTCCCTGGTACTCCTAGTTCTTAATTTGTTCACCAGGTGGCGCTGCAATTTTTTCCTAATTTTTTAATGAATTTTTGTGTGTCATAGCTATTTTCGACTTCTTCTCCAGAACTGTCACTCAGATTAAGCTGAAACATGGTGGCTATGTTCCTTGTAGAAGGGTCAAACAAAGTTGTTCACTATGTGGGAATACTGCAGATTCTTGATTTTGAACAATTTTTTTCAATTCGGGTACTTATCGGTCAATGCAGTTTACTATAGAAGTCAATGAGCATTCTAATGGTAATTCACATTTTCGACTTGTTATCTAAAACCGTCATACAGATTAACTTCAAACTTGGTGGCAATGTACCTTGGGTGGGTTTCTACCACGTTTTACAAATGGTCGTGCTCCAGTGATTTTTGGATTTTTTTATGATTTTTTTTCAAGAATCTTACTTAACACAAGTTTTAATAGGAAAGTTTACCACGGGAATTTCTTGTTATGGTTATAACTTAAATAATTTTGGCCAGATTTACTTCAAACTTGGTGGGGGTGTGCCTTGGGTGGATCTATCTACCAAGTTTGTCCAAATGGTCACGCTCAGTTGATTTTTTGATTTTTTATGAATTCTTTTGTTCCTTTTTGGGGGCAAGCCTTAAAAACTCTTGTCCTCTGAAACCGCTCACCCAATTGCTTTGATAATGTAAACAGACACTCCCAGGGACACTTAGTTCCCAATTTGTTCACCAGGTGCCGCTGCAATTTTTTTCTTATTATTTTATGTTTTTTGTATGGTTTTGCTTTTTTTCACTTGTTCTCAGAACTGTCACTCAGATTAAGCTGAAATGTGATGGATATGTTCTTGTGGAAGGGTCAAACAAAGTTGTTTACTAGGTGGCACTGCTTTGGATTCCTGATTTTTAAGGATTTTCAATTTGGATGCTTATGGGTCAGTGCAGCTTTCCTATTGATTACTATGTAAGTCAATGGGCATTCTAATGCTAATTCACAGGACAACTGACATGGAATTTACTGTTTACTTCATAAGTTGAGATCTGTTTTGACGTAGTACTGTGATGCTGCACATGTTAATGTTTCTGTATGAAGGTCATGCTTAGACAGTAGATGAATGACCTTGACCTCGTTTGTGGGGTCAAAGTGCAACATACATGAATTTTACTCTTCATTATAATTTGAGAACTACTTGAACCTTGATGCTGCACATGCTAGTGTTCTTGTATAAAGGTAAGACTTACTCAGAACATGGGTAACCTTGATCCTTTCCCAAGTTCATAGAGCTGCAAGTGTGATGAAGATCAGCTGAGCATGGGCTGTTCACACAGCCCTCTTGTTTTTCTATAAAATTACTCCAATAGTAAATAACAAAAGATTTCAGTCTTTATCAAGTGCTCCACAAGTGCCAGTGAAAGTAAGATGTTAATTATGGTTGCGGTTGGGTTTTCCCCAAGAAAGATAATATGTTCTATTTATGCTTGATGAATGTGGTGTAGGTCATGCGGAATAGTAACTGAGGTCATGAACTGCCCTAATTTCTTCAACAACTGCATCTGGGCTTACCCATGTTTATTGTGGTTCTGTTTATTTACTGTTTTCTGTGCCACCAGGTGGCACTAGTGCATTTGAAATGCCTGCTTTCCTTTACAGCATGGCTGGAAATTTTAAATGTATTGGAAGATGTTAGAGACATTTTTTTCTCACTGTAAGAAGAAATGTTTGTAAGTGACTGTGGTAGAGATGCAACAAGGCAATTAAAGTCTGACATTACTGGCTCAGCTGTGGACCCAAATGCTTACATAAATGTACACCAGTTAAATTTTGTATTCTTTTGTTCACATAGATATTTAACAGGCTCAATTCCATACTGACATGCACTTCTTGGGACATAGATTGATACATGTAACATATTAGTCACAGGTATGATTCACACAGACAGCACATGCGCAGTGCAGAAGAGATGCATTATCTCACTCCTTAGTTGTTTTAGTGTGTGGGGTGTGGGGGGGAGGGGGTTATCCTAGCAGTAAAGTTTGAAGGTTGTATGCACTAAATCTATAATATCTTTACAATTTTGAAAGATATAAGAATAAATAAATACAGATATCTGCATGATATTTATGACTTACTGAAGGAAAGTTGCACAATGACATAACAATATCGGCAATTATATATTTATCCTGACTATTAGTGCAAGTGTGCAGCCGAATGAAAGTAATTGTATGTTATATTTGTGTGTTCTGTTGAAGTGTTGAGCTAGCTAAATTTTTAATTTTAGAACCCATTTGCTTAGCATGAAGCATTGAATATGAGTTGTCCAGTTAAATTTGAGTTTGGTCGTTTATGAAATTAATATTGATCAGTCTCTACTCTGAGACATCTGTCCATGTTGCAAGTATGCAAGAAGTATGGACTTATATAAGGCCTCTTATTGTGGTCAGTTGTGACTGACCGCATTTGGATCCATAAGCTGGAAAGGAAGTTGCAATGTAGCCAAAATCTCTAGTGTGCATGCCACATTTCTGTCTGCCCACCTATTCGGGAAGACAAGTTATATACTACTTTCCTGTTAATAGCATAACAGTCATGGACTTGTTGTATTTACTGATGCAGAAGCTGCATTTTTAAGTTCAGAAAATTTTATGATTGTCAGTCACCAATGCACTTTTGTCCTGGATGACACCCACACCCCCTTCAACTTTTGGTTGGAGTTACTGCATACTTCCAGTTTGTGTGAACCGACATCATTCAACCAAAGCCCTGGCAAAACGTAGCTGTAACCTGCTGGTAGTGTAGAAAAAATGATTGCTTGCAGAATCCTTTTTCAAGTGCATCAAGCCTGTATTATTATGTTATTGTACATCTCTCTTTATGTCTGCATGCATGAGATTGAATGCAGACAAGGTAAATAATTACAAGGGCTGATTCACAGCAAATGATTCACCAAAACAGATATTAGTTTAATTATGCAGAATTCCCAAATTGGTCAACTTAATGCAGTAATTTTCATTCCCAAATGGCTCAAATTATTTCCCAAAAAGGGATTAAAAACACCTTTTTTCCATACAATTAGGGGCAGTTGGAATTTAAAAAGCTCCCTAGCTTCCAAATTAAAGCAGAAAGATACAAAATTCCAACGTACACATATAGGTATGTGCCACCTGTCAATCTAATGGACAGTAAACAAAAGTTGTATAATTTTAAATTATGATAACTAGGGGCATAGAAAAATTTAAATCTTGAATACATCCAAGATTATTATAGAAAGAGGTGTGGTTGAAAATTCAATTTATATGTTTATGAGATAACCACATCCAATGAACCATGAACCAGAGTTGTAGCATTTTGATTATTAAAATTAGCTAAATACACAAATATTTATTTTAAATATCTTAAAAAGTATTATACATGTACAAAGAGATGTCATTCCAGTTTCAGTCTATGGGTTTATGATACAGCAACATGCAATAAGCCATGAACCAGAGTTATTGCGTTTCAATTAATGCAAATTAGGCAAATATACAAAATTTAAATTTTGAATATTTTATAGATGGAGATGCCCATCCAATTTCAATTTACGTGTTTATGACATAACTAAATCCAATGAACCAAAGTTGCAGCATTTTGATTTATTAAGTAAATGCACAAAATTTAGATGGCAAATATTTTTTTAAAGTATTATAGATACAGATGCCATTCCTACTTCAGTTTATGGGTTTTTGATATAGCTGCATCTAACGAGACATGAACCAATGTTGTAGCATTTTAAGTTAAGCAAATTAGGTAAATCCACATTGAACACAATACATGCCAGAATATCCCCAACTGTTACCAAAATGAGAAATCTTCTTAACTCATTTACTTTAAAGATACTTTTGTTGTACCCAGAGAGATGTGCTTGCAAATCTATATTTTCTAGTTAGTTAATTTAGTGTGTAATGGTTCTGATCTTGCACTAATATGAAACCATAATGTACAAGTAATACCATTTCCTTGACCTGTATGACCATTTATTTTAGAAAACTTGTGTTTAGATTTCCCCATGACAGCAGGTTTCAGTGTTTCTGACCTGCAGTGCTTCATATTTTGGCCACCAGGTGTCACTGGCAGTTAACGTTTCACTTTGGGCTCACTGCAAAAGGCATGCTCTGTGTGATTGTTTACATTAGCCGATTTTACTACTGAACCATGTTTGTACTGGCATTCATTCATGAGAAAGAGGCACTTTTGAACAACATTTAACTATTGCTGTCACACTTCATTCAACATGTTTAAAGCCACACATAATTTAGATTTGCCATTATGATTAATGTAATATCCATCCTGGAAAAATGACTTTACTTTTAGGCAAATATCACATGATAAAACATGCACCCCTGACATAATAAACCTATATACTCACTTAAAAGAATTTTTTGCAGAATCTATCTGTGCTAAAGATGGCACTCAAAATTCAAAGCTGTATAAATGCAAGTGTTCTGGGTAAAAATGTAGTTTTTGTAAAATTTTGGAGATTTCTCAAAAAATATTGCAAGATAAAATGATCAAATTTGTACAATTATAATCTCAACACATGTATCTGCAAATGTGTATCAGGGACTTTTCATAGCTGTATCTGTGTTTACAATGGTGATACAAAAAGTTGGAAAGTGGTTGTTTTTTATGAAATTGATAAAGTTTGTGGGACTCTTCATTTTTGTGGTTGTTTAGAAGTAAACTGATTATTTTTTGGAAAGTCCCTGATAGTTTTTTACACTAAATCAGTTTTAATTGAAATCAGAGTATTCATTTCAGAGATATATCCATGTAAAATGGACATTTAAGAGTGGATACATATTGTCATTAATTGACATTCAAAGACTACCATGTTGACATTGAAAGTATTTTGTTAATTTCATCAGAATATATTGGGGCTAGAACAATTAAATATGGACATAAGACAGACAACACATGTGGCTACCAAAGTGTCCCACAATCTCAAAATGAACAAAATTATCCAAAATCAGTTGCACATTACTTTAATCACATCTTGACATGTAGGTCCAACTGCATTGCAGAAATCTGTCTTCAACATTAAGACTTAATTGTCCACAGAAGACTCGAAAATGATCAAGATTTTGAAATTATGTTGTGGTTAATTTTGTGAGTGGAACTTTGTATTGATTGTGAAGACAACAAGTATGCATTAGTATAGAGGCAGAAAACATCAAAAGAAAAGATCAAGAATTTTTTTTTTTTGTTAGGTTTCTTTAAAGTGACTTGAGAAAGTTTTGTCACACTAAAAAAGATACAAAAGTGACTTAATGGATCCTAAAAAAACATCAAAGGCAAAGATTAAGCATATTTTTGGACAACTTAAGGGTTTTTTACACTAATAAGGAAACGCATTATCTGTACTGGTACCGTTTCTTTCTGGCTGAAAATAATGCAACACAAAAACAGGATTATAATTTTTTTTTTTTAAATTGATATATTTTATTAAAATAAAACTTTCATTCATATTACTCAGCATTTACACTTCAAGTTTTCAGTCCTCATTGCTCATTTTCACACATTGCACATCAGTTTCAATAAATATTACAAAATATATTTCTTATAAATACATATATACAATCTCTATATATACAACAGTTTTTTTTCCCTGCTTGTGTAATGAACTCATCCATACAGTCAGGTGAGACTTGTTGTGCTTCAACATACAGTTTCTCACGTCCTGATGATATCCTGACAAATGAAGCAGTTGTTATCATCCATGGATGTATTTGGATCCCTAAGACTAAGTCAGTTTTGTCCTTGAAGAAGCAGACAGCCAAACTGCCTGGGTGAATTTTTTTAGTTGAGATCACGAGTCCAAGTAAGTTATTCCATATGTAAACTTTAATTCCATGTTCTTTTTGATTTTTAATGAAGAGTTGCAACTGTCGCTCATTATAAGAAACGTGTGAGCAGCAAACAGGTGGAAAGTAAGAATGTTTGTAATCCAAATGAAACTGTCACAGAGGCCTTTGACTTGGCACCTTTGTTTATGTCAATGATCATATGCTGTGGTGTGCCTACAAATGTCCTCCTGTGCACAAGGTTGTCAGTCCGGACCAATTTGTTTTGCTTTCTATGCTTATGCTTATGCTTAGATTGTACACGAGGTGGCACTACTGTGCTTGGCAGTACTTCTTTGATTGTTTGTGATCCATGATGCATTGTTAAGATTCTTGGTTTAATTGGGGTGGACTGGACAGTTCTCAGTGTGGTTGAGGTTGGTGTGGATCCTGCTGTAGTTGGCCTGATGATGGTCTCTGTGGATGGAGGGGGTGAGGCTACTGTTGTGGTCTGGGTAGGACTGGCAGGTCTGGGGGTGGCCCTGTCACCGGTATGCAGCACTCGCTTTCGGTTCCTGGCGTTGAAACAGGTGGATGTCATGAAGCCGTGAATGCGACCCAGTCGGAAGTGTATGATGGTCAGGTGATGATCCATGGGCTTGCAGTGAAGAAGCAACAGATGAAGACACTGTAGAGTTTCTTCGTATGTACTGAAAAAGAACAAACAGATTGGTGTCATTAGCATTTGTATGACTAAGAACCAGTTTCCCATCTTTGTCAGATCATAGCGCGCGAATTCATTGAAACCTGACACCAGTGGGGGGGGGGGGGGGGGGGGGGGGGAATCTCTCTGGTCAATGCCAATTGGAAGTGGGGGGGGGGGGGAAGGTTTTTGTCTCTGGTTAATGCCAGTTGGAAGTGTGGGCTGTAGGGAAGTTTGTTTGTTTGTTTTTTTTGTTTGTTTTTTTTTGTTTGTTTGTTTTTTTTGTCTCTGGTTAATGCTAATTGGAAGTATGGGCTGTGGGGAAGGTTTTGACTTGGCATTAGGGTGGTGGACAAGGATGCTCTGAGCCTGAGCACTTTATCTCTGTCACAGGGGGCATGGTGGGAATGTGGGTAATGCCAATTATGTAGGTCCCCATCCCAGAGGGTAAGGGTGGGACAGATGGTGGGGGGCACAGGGTATCTGTGTTGGTGTGGTCAGCCAACACTGTCCATCTCAACCCCATGGCCTACCAGAAAACTTTTTCACACGGGCCTCTTTTGATTTGCTCAATTGACAATCCATTGGGGTGTGAAAGATGGCGCCGTAGCGGCCTATGGTCCATGCTCGTGCTCTCAATCAGACTGCCTGATTTGTGTTTCTATGGCAGTTACATGCATGTAACAAGACAAGATGGACACTATTACATGATATCACAACCCATGTACAGATGGTCAACTTTGTCTTGATTGAATTTGATCTGAGTAACTGGTCAATTGCGTGGAGATGCTGCTGTATTTTTTGCTGCAGCTACAAAGAAAAAAAAGGTCCTGAAGAAGACTTGGTGCCTAACCACAATGGGGGGCTTTCTTTGGGACATCACTGAAGTGTCAAGTCCAGAACAAAGTGCTCAGAGCCAGTGAAAGATGAATAGACTGCACTTGTGTTCCATTAACTACAGCAACTGTTGAATAGACTGTGGATGTCTTTACATTGAATGTTGCAGGGTGGCATTGTGTGCAGTTTGAACTGTATAATATGTTTACCCTTCTCTCCTCACACTGAACTCAATTTATAAGCAAATGCATCTACTGGTACAGCTGGAATAGACAATGTTTTCGTAAGAACAGGCTGGTGGAACTTTTGTGCAATAGCTCTGGAGAAGAACTATAATTGGCGGTCAATTTGATTATAACGGCCCATGGTTGCCTGCCCCACAGGTGTTCAAATACAGGACACAGAGTGAGGCTTTGTGGAATATGAAGTGGCAAAGGCTTGTGGTGTATTAACAACTCTCATATTGCTATCTATTACATCTCATGCATATATAACTTTCCTTATGTTCTGATAATCAAATGTTCACAATAACTTATTCATTTCATACATTTTGTAGATTCTACAGGTGATAGAACAACAAAGTTATAAGCACTAGTGCCTCTGAATATTACATAGAGGCCTGGCTCATTATTTAGAGTTTATCAGGCAAAATTGTGAAATAAATGAAGTGTGTGTTGTCTCTTTATGTCAAGAAAAACAAGACAATTAGCAGATGTTTTGGTGTTGTAAGGACCCACTTTATCACCATGGTAACCAAAGGTAGTCAAACAACTGGACCAAGACAAGTGGTTCAACTGAAATATCCTGCAGGCAAGGTTTGCAGTTTTCAATAACTACTCCAACTGTAAGGACTGCTCTAGAACTGAACCACTTTAATTTAATTTTGTTTATTTGTTTGAAAGGTATAAAGCCTGCATTTAAAATAATTCATATGTTACTAATAATATTGCCCATGTCGTGAAGAGCATGGCAAAACAAGGGAAATACAGCTCTTACAACACATACATATTATGAAGTGCACGTACATGTAGTTATGAAAGTACCATGATGTAACTGTCCTCTTAGAGACTACATTTGGTCAGAAGTTACAGATTCCTGTGGGTATTATAAACTCAAAGTACATGGATCAATGCAAGGTTTTAATATGGACACATTCAGTTCCAAGTGTCCTTTCATACAGGCACAAGTGTATGTGTGTAAGTCAGTTATATCCATTTTCCTGGATGTTGCACCTGCAGTAGCCTGTAAGCTAATGTATTCTGCATGTAATCATGGTAATGTAAGGACATCGTGCATCATGACTGATGAGAAGCCATGAGTCTTGTGCTGTATTTAGCAGTGACTCACAGGTGTCTATCCTGTATTTATTTTCATATTGTTTTAATTTAGAAACCTGGCTGACCAAAAAAAAAAAAAAAAAAAAAGAAAAAGCTTTTGATTTTTAGGATATTTATCAAAGTTTATGAAATCAGATATCCAAGGACACAAAAAAGAACAGAAGAGTAAAATCAATGGAAGCAGTGAGATATAATGTAAATTGTTTAGAACTGAATAACTCTGCTGCAGTAAGCATGATGATCGGTCAAGATCAAACAAAGGTGATGACACACACTGCCATATGATGGCTTCAAACATTTTGAATTTAAACAGACCAGAAAGAGGTGTGTACTTACTGGCAAAGTTGCATGACCAAAGTTTGGCGTTGAAACATGTCTGCACTGCCTTGGTAGATGTGGTACTCTTGTTCAAAACTTTGTAAACATTTGTCTATCTGATGTCCAAGGTGGCGTTTACAGCGATGTTCATACTGATTGTTGGATCGTAGCTGTTGAGATTGCGTACGGACCACGTGTACTGACTCTCCTTCAGTGGTGTGTATATATCCCAGCATAATGCTGACAATTATCAGTGCAACAGACTGCATTTTGTTGGTAAAGTCAACAAGACCAAAAAGGTGTTGAATTGATACTCCCAAGGTGCACAATTATGATATGCTGCAAATCTAGATTTGTGAACACGTGTGCTCACACTGGTTCCACCTGCATTAAAGAGCTGTTTCTCTGTGAGTAATGAGTGGTTGAATGAATGAACATGCTTCCTCACTGGCCCATTTATACGGGGTTGGTCATACCTGTGATCCCATCAGGAAAGTCTTGTATGGAGGCAGCCAGACCAATCATTGTTTACAATGCTGCCTTATCAGCATCAAGTTCATGCCTCAAGGGGCTTGGTGTGTTGACAAGCCTCAGACTCCTTGACTAGTGAGAGGGGTTCCCAGGCCCTCTGATTGGCTGGTGGGGAAAGGGGGGTGTAATTACTGGTTAGATTGGCAGGACAGAAGAGAAAAAATATTGCTTGTAAGTATGGTGAATGCAGCTGTATTGCCATCTGTCTGTGTGTAGGCCATCATGTGACCACAGCTATTGTGTACAAATTTGGTATGAGGCCCCAGCGCGTGGGAACTTTGATGCCCTCTATTCATATTCTAATCAATTTCTTTGGTCTTTTATTGCTAACTCTATCAGGAATTCTTGTCTTGAAAATCAAAGTTTTGAGGAAAACATGCAATATTTAGAGTTTTGATTTAATGTTGAGAAACAAGAACATGTGAAATTGATACATTTTCATAAAGTGGTCTTTTTCAGCTTTGAGTTTGGAAGAAGATCTCTTCTTTTTGACGGGGTGCCGAACACGTGGGAAAGTTTTGGGGCTTGTTCCACGCTGGTGAAGAATGAGCATATGGCTTTAGGCTTCCACAATGCTATCTCCCAAAACTAAGTCAACTTTCCCACGGCCACACCGGTCCTGTGCACTACTTAAGATTTGTCTTGATTAGCATTCCATAGGTGTGCGGGGCAAGCTGTGTGTACCAAGTATATAATAACAGTCATTTCTCTGCATGACCAAAGAAACTGAAATAGCGAGGGCCATTATAAAGTTGAGTTGCTTGTGATATCTGACTTTGTGCACCTGTAGCCTTGTGGCACATGTGCCAAGGTGAATCAGTGTTGTCTCTGTGATGAGGGAAAGGTAACATTGTGGACAACCATGATTTTGTGACAGTTTGTATTATGAGTTAACACCTTGTGCTTTGGCCCTACTCTTTTAGTCATTGCAGGTGCATATGCTGCCAACATGGTTATTCATAAATCTGGGTTAGAATGCAATAAAATTTGTAGTCTGGACTTTTTTTTCTTTTGCCTGTTAAACCAGACCTTGTTTACTTCACTCTACATGAGCATAGCATGTGATTGCTTTCTCAACTGACCACAGTCACAGTTTACCTTGTGAATCATTGTTTATAAATCACGGTATCCAAATCACTAATTCTAGCGCACATTATTTTTTCCCAACCATTGGAGATGTATTGTGAGTTTTGAGAACCACCAGGAGGAATACCTTTGTATTTTTCAGTCTCTGTGCTACAATTATTTTGACAATTGTATTGAAAGCTGGTGAGTAAATTGTGATGCTTTTCCCAGGCATTTAACGCTGTATGGCTTACAAGTAACTATATGGGTAAGGTTATGCCATTTCATCATGATGAAAGGCTAGTGTTTGACCTTTCATACAAAAGGTTGAACTGGTTTATGAAACAGATTGATTTGTATTTTAACTCTTTCATGTTTATGACAAGACTGATTCAACAACTTTCCCTTGTACAGCTGAGACACAAAGCACCCAGCTGATGCCATTGAAAATTGTTGACCTCAGGCGTCTTATCCATATAAGTTACATGGGCAACTTTCGTTTAAAAAATACCTTTCACTCATGAGACATTTAGCATGAAAGTAGATGTCAGTTTGACACAGTGGATGTGTTTGGTATGCTGTAACAGGGTAGAGTTAGCCAGTTTATGAAGAGTCAAGAAAAGTGGGGTAATTCACCTGCAGTGTGGGTCGTGATAGACCTGTGTTTATGAGGGCTTCAGTGGCAGCTGGCAGACCCTCGTATGTCACGGTACACTCTATTTGTCATGTAAAGAATGTAGCATACGCACCTGTGAGATTGTCAAATATTGAAACCTTAAACTTACACATATACAAAAATAGTAAAGTGTAACTGGTCTTAAGAGACCACACCAAGGGATATAACCTTGTATAACTGTGAGCTCTCAAGACATGTAGTCTGCCATAACGGGTATAGATAATATGAAAAGTACCAAGCTAAGTATCTTGGAAAGCTGATCTGTCAAGGCAGCCTGTTTCTCATTGAAGTGATCTTTCAAGACAGGGACTACTAGATGATGATGATGATGATGATGATGATAAAAAGGAAAAAAATGTTGTGTATTGTTTGTCAAATATGTGTTACATTATATACAAATGACGCTACAATTACACATGTGCATAACATCACAAGGATTAGGCCTATATTGGATATGATTTTAGCTAGAATGGTAGAATGTGTATTGTTAACTGGACTAAATCATAGAAAACACTCCAATGGAATACACATTCTCCCTAAATGCATTTTTTGCCTGAACTGAATCGTTGGAAGACCTATATTCTCTACTTGGACTGTGTACATATCAGGTGTTGCTGGTTGGACTTAGCCACAGCTTTCGTCAGCATTCTGAGCCACAGTGTGTGGAAGAAAGCTGTTGATGAAAGGAACGTTATTGTTGATAGCAAAGAGAAGCAGCCAGCGTGAATGACACCTGACCCTATAGGGTAATTCTCCAGAGAAAAACTTCCCTGCAGATTCTTGGGTTTGGGGGTTTCTGGAGGTAAAGGGCAAGTAAATACAGGGTTCTTCTTTCTATCATTTTCAGAGCTGAGATTATGAGAGGGCACAGTCAGCGCTTTGATGTGTATTCAGTTGAATACACAACAAAAATACACAAAATTCTTGCAGGCTCCAGTTGTGTACTCCTATTAATAGTGTGTTAAAGTAACCTTGAATACACTGCTTACCACTGAAGTAAAATGTTAAAGACTCAAATATTTAAGTTGTAATTTATCTAAATTTTCCAGGAAAACTTTGATGTTTCTGCATGCAGTGGTTTTTAAGTTATTATATTGCAAAATGCAATGGAAAATAGTAAGAATACACAAATCGCGTCATCCTGACTGAAAGGCCCACTATGGGAGAGATGCTGGAACTTTTTTATTTTTTGCTACATGTATTGTGTTTCCTTGAAATACAAAGTCTATGTATCAGTATACTCATTGGAAGTGGTGTTGTTAATGTTGTGTTTAGAGGGCATCTGGATACACTGAGGCAACCACGTGCTGCAGTTGTACTGTCTCTTCCAGTAGATATTTGCGGTTATTGTGGTTATACATATACTTTTTTTAGGGATGTTTTAGTGAAAGGGTAGGTCATGGTTGGGTGCTCAGAACCACAAGAATTCCTTCTTTGCCTTTGGGTGTTTTGTACTTTTGACTTCAGAACATGGACAAGTCTGAAAAAGATGAAAACAATAGATGGGTTTACTTTTTGAGCAAACTTGTGCTTTGATGTAAACCTTATGGTGAGAAAACAATGATATTGCATCCCACTGTGTGTGTCACAGTTACGTCTGGCAAACTGTCTGCAGCCACAGACCTGTCTCCTCTGTCTTTTGGGACTAATGAGTGCCTGAAAGGTTTGCTCAATTATAATATTGTTGTCCATTTCAATTAAAATTCTTTTGTTTTGGTAGAATGAATGTCCAGCTTTGCTCTGGGAGCAACCCAAGAAGCAGACAGATATCACTGCTGCCTACAATGAGTGTTAATTGGTGCAAATTTACTGTGTAATCTTGTCAACACTCTCAATGTAGCATTTTCAGATTAGGTAACCAAAGCTAACAGGCTAAGGCTGCTCAATATGGATAGGAAATCGTGGGAAAAATAGGCAATATCTGTACACTTCCACTTGATAATGAAGAATGATATTTCCTGTGAAATTCAGCTGGACGCTAGATGTTCTTGGTGGGTACTTCAGACAGCGTTTAGTGTTTATAAAAACATGAAGTGACCTCTCATATGGACAAGAGTATCCTGGAAGTGGAGTTTTGAATGAGGAGGAGCTTGGCTGTTTGTTTTGTGTCGAGTGTTTCCGGCTGGTTCACCTGTCCACCTCAGTGCATGCTTCACATACTTTGTGCAACCAGCCCTTTGTAGACGCCAGTGGTTCCTTGCTGAGTCCTTGTTGTCGCCTTCATAGCTAATGTTATATCCCAGCTTTATCCAGGCTCCTCACCACTTTGCAATCCAGTTTGATCATAGCAGGAAACAGCAGATAAAAAATTGTAATGTCTGACGATGTTTTGTGTCTCCCATTCATTGCTGTAATCTTTTGTTTGCCTGCGGCTCCTCCTTGTCTGTGAGAAACTTGTTCCTCACTTTAAAATCAGGTGCTAGCCTCCTCAAACATCATGATATTAAAATCAAAGTTACTTTAATATTGTTCTTAAAAGTTTTGTTTTGTAGAAGTTTAAGACATGACACAGGTGCATGTTTGTGTGAATTGTATACCAGGGTTTCATGGTTCTTATGGCTGTGCTGTTCAGTTGTGCATGACGCGCGTGGTGGCACACTTATGGGGAGGCACCTGGGTTATTGGTGCTGAAGACATGCGACATACACGCTTACAACTATCTGGGTCATCCACTGGTACTTTCTCCAATGATACATGGTGCAAGTTGCAACATAATAAATTTTAACACTTGGAAAAGCCCGGAAAGTAACATGTGATGAAATGTAATAGCGTGCCAGCAGATACAGGTATGTGTCATGGAATAGCAGCATTCAGTTCGGCCAAGTTGTTTAGGCTTGGTAGCGGCGCCTTTGATGGCGGCTCACTTCAAACAGCAAAGGGATTGATGGCAGGGGGGTTAGCGTCACACCAAAGGACTCACTGAATGCAGGAAATGGGTTAGCATGTGGTGGAATCTTTAAAGACATCAGAATGTCAGGAGATGAAGAGTCAGCCGTCACACTTGGCCTAATTGTGACTATTGTACTTCTTATTTCACATTTGACACAGTTTGGACCCAGGTAGCATCTGTGCATGGGATATGCTTATATTCTTTGAAGTGCTTTCACCATATCCCGCCCAAGCGGTGGTCAGAACAATTAGATTTGATTTGTTGGGCAAGGCATGGGAGCTCAAAACCACCATATCATTTGTTCTTTTGATTCTGTAACAGAGTACAGCGTCTCTATATACAAATGGTGATTTGTGATCACTGGCTATAGGATTATATAGCTTGTCCTTGCTGCCTGGAGCCAACCTTCCAGACAGTCTGATTGTGTTGTTGATGTTACATACTGTTTTACACCAATGCATATTGTAAATTGGGCCAATCATGAAGAACCTTTTTGCCCCTAACAAATGGGCCTGTGCGTTCTTGAGATCTATAGTACAGTGGTACCTGCTGTTTGTGGTCACCCTTCTGCCAAGAAAAAGTGGCCACAGACAGCAAGTGAACTTTCACTGCAAGTAAAACAAAAGAAACTTTATTTTTGTGGGCTAGAAATTGTGACCTTAAAGAGCAGATGACATTGGCCACATGCAGCATGTACCACTGTGTATGTCAGGGCATTGGCCACATGCAGCATGTACCACTGTGTATGTCAGGGTATTGGCCACATGCAGCATGTACCACTGTGTATGTCAGGGTATTGGCCACATGCAGCATGTACCACTGTTTATGTCAGGGTATTGGCCACATGCAGCATGTACCACTGTGTATGTCAGGGTATTGGCCACATGCAGCATGTACCACTGTGTATGTCAGGGCATTGGCCACATGCAGCATGTACCACTGTGTATGTCATGGTACTGGCCACATGCAGCATGTACCACTGTGTATGTCAGGGCATTGGCCACATGCAGCATGTACCACTGTGTATGTCAGGGTATTGGCCACATGCAGCATGTACCACTGTGTATGTCAGGGCATTGGCCACATGCAGCATGTACCACTGTGTATGTCTACATCAGTAACCAGACCAAGGTCTAATGCTTGGATTAAGTGCACAACATATTTGGTAGACAGCAAAATGCGTCCTGGCCCAAAATTGTTTTGGGATTTCTTGATCTAAAGCGTTTTGTCTGTAAGTTGCAATTGTAATATTTAGGAAAAACTAAGTCTCCAAAAAGTACTTTTGATTGTATGAAAATGCCGAGATGGAGACCCCAAAAATAAAGATTCCCACAGAGCCTTTATCTCAGAAAGATGCAAACATCATTCACCGATGTCAAAGTAGTTCATCCGACTGTGGTTCACTTACAAACTATTTACCTGTTTCATTGATGTATATGAACATTTAGTAGTCCCCCACTGGAACCTAGGAGGACTGTAGGTTTGCACCCTGGAGTCATGTTTTGTCCTTCTGTGTGAAAATGCTGGTCCCAGCCATATTTCCTATGTTGTAATACCTACAGATCTATATCAAACTTGGTGTATGGATACTTCTTGTGGTAGCAATGTATCATGTACTGTTAGTCTAAATTAGGCCATCTTGACCTTGAATCTTGACTCTTGACTTGTGTCAGAAGACGCTCATGCAGGCCACACTTCCTGTAGTGTAAGACTTACAAATACCAAGCTAGGTGTGTGCACACTTTTGAGATAGTGGTTTGTTGCATACCAAAATCAGGCCACTTTGACCATATCATAGAAAGTGCTTGTCTCAGGCATGTTTCTTGTATACTGTAAACTACAGATACCATTGAATTCCACTAGGGGACTTACAGTGTGTTGCTGTGATATACAACTGTCCTTATTCATTAAAAAAAGTTAATTTTTTTTTTTTTTTTTAACAGAACCAAATCAATATAGAGTGTCGTATTGTGTAAATTATATTTTGGTGTCTATCACAACACTTGATCAGAGGTGTTTGCTGATATAATGTTGATATATGTCGAATAGATTGAGAAGGAATGGTTGTCGATAGATGGCATCAGTGTATTGTAAAGGACCTAGTCTGCTTATTGAAATAATGTTTTGTTTTTACAATATTGTGCACACATGTGAAAGTAACGATTCTTAACATCACAATAGAATAAGTTCCAGAAAATTAAGATTCCTTCCATAATGAACATGGTATTACTACAATAAGGAAAGCTTGAAAAGTAAAAAGACAGTAGTACCTGTTGTTTAAGGTTCTAGTGTAAGTAAAAAGTGTTCTAATCTTGCAGGTGGCCTTAAAATACAGACAATTTTATGGTGTAATAGGTTGGGAGTCCTGCTTTTACATATATATGTATGCATGATGGATAGACAGGAACTTTTTTCAAATTTTTTTTGTCCCATGTCTTTACTATTTATTGTGTGCACTCTTGTGATATGCATTATTGATTTAGGTTGTATTTATGTATGTATGTGAGGAGAAATTGGAAATAAATTCATACACACACGTTCATTATTTTCAAAATAAAGTTTGGCTGCTGTTGCTTCTCGATTTCTGATCACATCCATATAGTACCAGTCAACTACAAACTGTACATCTACCATGGTCGTGTGGTGCTATGCACATATTTGCTAGTTATCTGACTAGAGAATACTTGGACTTTTTCTATTTAACGCTTTTTATACCTAGTACTCTAGTTCTAATATCCAATTAATAATCTAAGGCCAATGATTTTCCGTTTCAAAAAAAGAGGAAAGCCCCTCATCAACAAAAATGTTTCAAATTCCGTTTCACTGCTATATATCTACATATAATTCACGTAAGAAAAAACATCAAATTCCATTTCAAGGATGAAAAGAATGCACAATTCTGCTTCTGTTTCGGAAAAAAAACAGAAAATCACTGGCCCTAATAATCATCTTACTGCATGCATTTTTGTACTGGTACTTACAGTCTTCAAAAAGACACACGTATCCATTCTATCTGCCATGGTCCCTTGCGGACTTTGAGCATTTAAAATTTCCAATGCTGCTAATTCACATAATTTAAATTGCTATAACTTTTGTTTTAAATCCATTAGATGCATTTTGGTCAATAAACCCCTATTAGAAGTTGGAATAACATCTCTATTATAGTTTTGAAGATATTCAAGATTTAAAATTTCAAATGCCCCTAATTTGCATAATTTTAAAGATCTTCATTCCTCTGTATGAAACAGTCAAACTCCTTGTATGGAAGTACAATCATGCCAAGTGTGGAGTTTCTGTGTATAATAGTGTGTGAGAAAAGTGACGTACAAATTTGCTGGTAAAGAAGAAAGAGAAAGAGAGAGAGAGAAGCACACTTTAAAAATCTGCAGTCTGTCATGAGAGGTGGTTTTTACAGTTGGTTCCATTATATTGTTAAAATGATGAGATTTAAAAAGAGAAAAACAAAACAGAAACACTAAGCTGGTAAGCAGGCAGACAGACAGGTTACAATAGCACAGATGGAAAGCAAACATAGAGACAATACCATGTGTATTCAGTGTCATCCTGGAAGTCTGATTTCTTGGCATCCCAGGTGTCAGCATATACATTGTCACGGCAGTGCTTTACCTGCCTCAGGTGGCTTATTCCAGGAAGGCAAACAAAAGCTAAATCTGTCTGTCTTAACACCTAAACACTGGCCAGCCCTAATAATGTCAACATTCGTCAGGTGGAGGGGCCATTATCACGGCCCAAGCCTCCGCGTGGCTTCCCTATCAGATACGCATCCTGTGCAAACAATAGGCAATCCCTCTGAGACAATGGTGAGGCTGGCGTACCTAGCCACCCCTTTCCCACGCCAAGCGTGACGACCAGTTCACCTGACTTGATCTGCATGGAAGGAGAGGAAGCCACAGAGTCGTATCCCTCTTGCTATTATATCCCAGCTTCCTTGCACCTTGCTTCCGGGGATGGCCAGACATGCAAATCTGAAGTTCAGTGGACTTATACCCGGGACTTTTTATGAGGTTATCAAAATGTCAAGTTGTTCTTTCCTGGCTATGAAATTTATTCAACTTGCCAGGCCCGGCAATAAAGAATAAAGCTTAAGACCTGGGTTTAGGTCTCTGAAAATTTCGAAGTGGTAAACTATTGGTAAACTTTAATAATTTTTTCCTTGAAAGAAAAATACGTGTATTTATGGTGAACTATACACAGTTCTCTAGAAAATGAAAAGTGAAACCTCCAGGCAACCTGAACGATGGGTTACCACTTATTTTGAGCCCTGCTTGCTACAAATTTGCTGTCATCAGTGTCTGATTGAGCCACAGGGTAGGCATTATGAGTAATGCATGATTTATTGAGTCACGCCTGCCTGAGCAGCATAAGAAAGTGGCCTGCCATCACTTGATATCTTTGGGAGTATCATTGTCAGGAAACCAAGGCCAAGGCTATTGTCCTTACCCAAGCAAGCTTGAAGTGTGGCCATAGTGGTTATACAGGTGGGCTGTAATGGCCTGCCACAGGTGACTCTTCCAGGACTGCCTGGCTTTCCTGGTATTGTCATTTCTTGGCACTTCAACAAAGGAGTTAATAGAATGTATGTGTGTGGTTTGACATGTCTCTGACAGGTACTTCTTTGGAAGCTTGGCCTTTTTCTAATTCCTGGTTTGTTAAGATAATTATGAAAGGTTATATTTATGAAAGGTTACATATAAATAAACTGAAAAAAAAACAAAGTTTAATGTTTGTCCTTAATGCATTAGTCTGTGAGAGCACAATTTGCACGTGTATTTACATCCACTGCACCAGTTATCCAACAGGTGTACATATTTGCTGTTTGCCTGCTAAGCAAATACAGTGGGCTGTTGAATTTTGCTGAGCCATTTTGGTATGGGCTGCCATGATCCATGTACACTGAAAGAAACTGCAGGCACTGGATGGCCTGGGTGAGCATGCACATATACTGTATAATCATTTATATTCCCAAGTATAAAATTCCCCGGATTAGCCTCAAAAGAGATTTTCACGAGTTTTTACTTCCTGAATTGACACCACCAAAAAAAACAAAAGTATTAATCATTTGAAGCCTCCCCATTTGGATATGTGGAAGTTTTTTTTCCAATTAAAGTACTATGTGAAAGCTTTTTTTGTGTCGTGGCTTTATTATATTTAATCTGTCAAAATTTTTGCGAGTTCAGTATTCCTGAATAGCGTCTACTTGGGACAATTTGGGAATATTTATCCCTTGCGAAAATGTATGATTAGACAGTATACATGTATGCTTTGCCTGGTAAACAGATGACTCTCTGTTTTCTCCACTCCACTTGTAGCAGAGATAATAGAGAACTCAGGCTGCTTTGGAGGCAAATGTATACTGTGAGTTAACAACAGTGGATCATGAAAAGGACTCATGGTCTCCTGACAATATGTACCTGTAACTGTGTGCTTAATCACTATAATGACTTGTCACTTGTTATCTATTGGAGTTGCTTGGGGCTAGTTAGGCTGTCAATTAGGCCTGCAGGGGGGAAACTGGCATGGAAGGACAAAAACAGTCATGACACAAACCTGTAAAAGGTTGGACATTATGAAATTCTCTTTGTGGGGACAATTTTGAATAATTGAATCAAGTAACACTGTGTTTGATGTGTTAATGGGGTTAAATTGCAGCGTGGACCTTCAATGGTAATATTTAAAATGGACACGCTAATCTAAAATGGTTGATTTGATGTCTTGTAAATTGTGTTACTTTCAAATTGTACTGAATTAGAAATACTTTCCCATGAGATAATCAGACTTAGTCTTTTAGCCTTTCATGGTCAGAATAAGGCTGAGTCAGCAGCTTTCCTTGGTGCAGGTTTGGTGCATTGCACCCAGCAGAAAAATATTTTTTGTTTATGAAATTTATGTAAAAACATTAAAGCAGATGACAGTTTGCACGGGGCACTCCTGGTTGATTTGAGTGGGAAAGGGTTAAAAGAGGTGGTATATTAGTACAAGTATAAATAGGATGAGACACGCAGGAGCATGACTGTTAAAAGTGTTTACAAGAGCATGATGGTACGAAGTGAGAGAAGCACCCCAGTTTTTGCCAGGGATAACTTTGCACTATTATTTGTAGCCCATTCAGTGCTGTTATGTTGATCAGAATTACAATAATGATTTCAAATTAATATTCCTTGTATTCAATACCAGCATGCTTCTATATGAGAAGAGTCCTGGTCAACACCTTTTGTCAGTGTACTGTAGACTCATTGTGTAAAAAACGTATTAAGGAAAGCTATTGTCTTGATCTCTGACCTAGCACTGAAAGGTTTTGTTTTGGTGACCAAGCTTTCGGCTATAGTTTGACTAGTGTAATGAAACCTATTGGCACATGTAAATATAAAATAGGAGCATCAGGGCTTGTTGACTTGATAGATAGACTTGGATTGATAAGTACTCAGCAAAGGCGAATTTTTTGGTCATAACTTTGGTACAAAGAGTATATAGTGTTCAGAAAAAAGTAGCACCCAAATTATCTGGTTAATTGCCTGTTAAACTGATCTTGTTGCCACCTGTGAAAGGTGAGCTGTCATGGGTGTCCATAGTCCATTAACTGGTGGTTTGGCAGGCAATGTGGTTATGGCCCATAGACATATTTAATTTTTGGTAAATATTACCCGTCAACTTGACTTACCAGACAATACATATGCTGACATCTTACAGCATTACAAATTAACTCAAACCTGGAATAAGAATGAGATCAAATACATATGATCAAGCAGGCTCAAAGAGTGCTCTTTGGTATGATAAAAGTCCACACCTAGCTTTGTTCTCCCCAAATACTCCACCTGAGACAATCTTTTGAAAGCTGCTTTGTTATTTTCCTGAATCACATGTCTACGAAATACATTAAATCAGCATTATAACAGTCAAATTATTTTCATATCCAAAGAACAAAATTTAGCTCAGTTTTGCAGTTTGAAACCAAACACTGCACTCGTTTCGAGTTTTCTCTGATCTTTGGAACAGATGTGTGCTTGTGTCTTCGCAAAACATAGCAAGATGAGGTCTCTGTGACCACGGGAAACAGACCGAAACCACTGATCTAGGTCAACGTTGCACACTTTTTTCAAACGAGAATTCTTTGTTGGGGCAGACAAGCTTGTTGGAAAATGAGGGTCTGAAATGTTACTATCTTTTGGAAAAGGCTGGAGAACCTTACACTGGGAGACAAGGTAGCCTTTCAGGAAAGGTCACATGCAATTGTGTTTTGCTTTTGAATTGTATTGTGCATTTGATGTTCAGCTTGCCGATCCTATGCCCTGGCTGAATTTCAATGAAAGTAACATTGGTTGAGTTCACTTGTAAAATTGAGCTTGACACAGCCAGTTACAAAACTATCTGTGTGTGGCTTTGGTCTTTCTTTGTAAGCTAGATGATGCAAGGTTAAATATTGTGGTGTACGATTAAGTTGGCTGCCGGCAGTTTGTTATGGGATTGAGGACTCCGTATAATCGTTGTAAGCTCATTAATCTTACCAAGTGGAACTGTTCACTTAAGTAACCCTTCTAAACATTTCTGTTTGGATTCCACAACAAGAAGCCAGGTATTGGAATCTATCTTAAACATAATCACAGAGCGTAGAATGAAGTCATTGTTTGGAAAACTGTGAATGTCAGCTGTGTGTTGTATTCTGATAGCAATCCAGTGCTCCTTTGAGGGCGGCGGCATGTCGGGCCCTTTGAGGCGGTGCACTTCAAAGGGGCACCACTGATGCTTTACATGGTACAAAGCATAGGAAGCGCATTCTTCCATTTCTTGAGCTGCAATTACTGAACTGAAGTGCAGGGAGTGATGGCATTTCATTTCCAGGATGAAAGAATAGATTATATTCTTTTGAAAGCTAATCACATATTTCATGGGTACTTTGGATGACACTCCATGACGTGGAACCAGCTGGACATGGAAAAACAAACCTGAAACTGGATGAGGGACGCTTCGCTCCTTGGTCATTTGAACCACAGGTGCAAAAGTTATATTTGAACCCTTACAAAACTTTTCAAAACTTTTAGCAGTAACCAGGATTCGATCTCTCATAGAGTAACATCACTGGTACATCATATAGCAAATGTTGCTGACATTTGGGTGGGGCACTGTACCTATATCCAAATTCAATATGTAACTGTTTACTTTGTAAATCTTAGATGCAGGGAATAGCAAAAAGTAGTTTGGGAAAATTGTTGCTCAATGTTTTTGAATTGGGATACCATAATGGGTAATGCTTTATTAATACAAAGTGCATCTGGAGAAGCAGCGAAAATAAGCTGATCAAATTTGCCAAGTGTGCGTTACCTGCCCACTTGTACATTGTACCTGTCATGAGCACACAATGGCAAGCTTTCGATGAGACTCCTGGGACCAACAGGTACAATGGCCAATGCATTGGCTTGGATATAGAATCTAACTGTAGACGCTTTCATTTTGGACAGGTCAGGAGCTTAGGTCAGTGGTCAGTGAGTGGACAAAGAGTGCGTTTACAGGATCAAGTTGCTCGATGTGCAGTCTTTCAGCAGCCAGTGCCAAACATCCCACATCTCCCTGATAGACCTCCAGCAAAAAGCTGCCAACTACCAAGCAGCTTTTGTGGTGCATTGTCACACTTGTACCCACTCTTCTCAGAAAACCTGTGATGATACTTTCTGTGGCCAGAGCACAAAAAGTCCCTTTTACCCTGTAGTTACTGCACACTTTAGACCCAGTTTTATTTTCAGTCCCTCTGCACGTTATTTGCTGGTACATGTACAGAGTCCAGGAACCTTTTTGCCAGGTTCTAGTTGGCCACTTTTTTAAAGAAATTGTATGACTATTTGAATTTACAATGTCCATTTCAATAATCCTGACATTTCTAGTGCCAGAATTCATCAAATAACAGCAGAAATGGTCACTCATTATGTTGTAAGTGTTATCTTATAAATTATTAAGGGTTCACCCCATGCACCCCATGGGGGGGACCCTTTCTGTTTTCAGATTGTCTGCCTGTCCGTCCGGATGTGCACATTCTCATTACCACGATATCTACAGAATGCCTCCATGTATTTTCCTCAAATTTGACAATATGCTTACCTTACCTGGCAAGATGAACTGATTAGATTTTGGTGTCACCATGACTTAATTCAAGCAAATGGCAGACCCTTCAGTCAGTGCTTGCATTGAAGGTGTGTCTAGTCCATGATATTATCATGAAGCAGGTGTGTTAATGTAATTTCTTGCTTTGATGTTTTGCAACATTTCATCAGTAAATAACCAGCAACAAGGATTGCAGCCATATTTTTTGTGACCGAATGTGTCATACATGTATTTCATGTTTTTTTACACAAAATTGAAGAAATCAACAGAGAAAACATGTCTACCCTTTTCGTCCCTCTCTCTAGCTTCATCAGCAACTTTTGCAGTTTTGCACTGTTTTACATATATGTACGGACAAATGTCAATTTACAACATTCTACATCTCTTATGGAGCAAGTGCGTGGATATAGATGGATATTGTGTGAGGTGAAGATATGTGGGTTGTAGATATGTTGAAATGGAAATGAATCATGATGAATGGTGATCTTCATGCGAGCTTGACCATCTTTTTTCCCATTCCCAGGGAATAAGTTTGAATGTAACAGACATGCATCACACCCTTACTATAGTTCGGGTGGTATAGTCCACAGAGCAGATGGTCTTGTAGTGAATCTACCTTATAACAAAAGGATTTTAATGTAGAAGTAATGGCTAAAGTACTTGAGTGGGAGTCTTAATACCCAATGTATTACATCAGAAACTGCCTCTGCCTCCCTGAGGGATGTTATAATGAGGGAGCACTGTAGCTGGATCTTGTTATGAGGGATGTGATAACAAGGGAGCACTATAACTGGACCTTGTTATGGGGGATGTTATAACAAGGGAGCACTGCAACTAGATCTTGTTATGAGGGATTTTATGATGAGGGAGCACTGTAACAGAGTCTTGTAATTAGGGATGTTATGAAGAGGGAGCACTATAACTGGATCTTGTAATGAGGGATGTTATAGAGAGGGAGCACTGTAACTGGATCTTGTAATGAGGGATGTTATAATAAGGGAGCACTGTAACTGGATTTTACTGATCAAATAAGCAACCAATTCATGGGTTTAATCAGTCAATGTATCACTTTTAAACCACTAGTTGCCGGGCCAATATTTTGCCTTGGTTGTTTTTTTTTTTTTTTTTAAACATACTCACCATATACAGCTATGAGCTTTTTGCAACTGTTGACAGATTAAGTTGTACCTGTATGTTATACTCAGTCTGCACACTTACTACAGGAAATTATGGTGTGGGCTAAGAAAATTGACCCTATGGAAAGTAATGTTTTAGAGCAGTGATTGATAAAGACGCGGGAAAACCATAAAGCAGGCACTGACCAGATTGAGAAGCCATATGAGATGAGGTCGCCAACATCGTAAATAATGTTATAAATGTGACATGTTGCCTGCAGCATACATCACCCCCATAAGAAAGTTTAATGCATCATCTTTCACATTTTACAATTGGTGTTGTGAGGCAGACACAATAGTGGGACTTGCATGTGTATTGTGATGTCGCTGCTTTGTGTGAACAAGGAAAGGGACATACAATGTACAAGGGTATGGGTCAGGGAACACCCACAAAGACACCAGCCATATATATGTATGTGAGCGTGTGTGTGTCTGTATGTCTGTCTGTGTCTGTGTGAGGGGCAACAAAACAGACTGAGGAGATACATGAAGCCAGACGACTATGGCTTACCCAGGTATGGCATATCACTGTCAAAAACAAGGTCCTGGAGCTTGGAGCTTTGTACTGATAAGGTGTCTTTTCTACAACAATACACAGCTTAGTTGGTCAAGTAAACTCCTAGTATTGTGGGACAATAATTACTGACAGTTACAGTGGTGACAGGGCACTGACATTGAGGGACACAGTCATTGTTTGGCACTGAATGTAATTTTATACCCATCTTTATAGCAGCTGGGCTTGTCTGGCATCACCCATCAACAGTTTCATTGTCTAGTCTTCCATGATTTAATTCCTTAGTGAAGGAAACAGAAAGAACAAGAAGAAAAAAATTTGGGGGGAGGGGGAGCTCCAGACTTTAACTTGTTTAACAGGTAGCTCTGTGATTATTTTCTTTTGTTTTTTATAAGAATTTTTGTGTGTTTTCACTTTACTTAACTTTTTCTCCCAAACCATGATTTGGATCCTCTTCAGACTTATTGAGAACATACAAGGACTTGATATCCACCAAATTTGTTCACTTTATGGTGGTGCTGTCATTTTCTGATTTTTAACAAATTATCAAAATTCAGAAAAATCAGTAAGGGGATATATTCATGTTAGCAACAGTGATTATGGTCTTCATATTGCATAGGATTTTAGTCCTCTATAAGGGCTAAGATGGGTGACCTTGAGCCAGTTCCCAAGGTCACAGAGCCACTATAGTTAATTTGATGTCCACATGAGAACTTGAGAAGCTTTTGAGTTGGAGCTTGCATATTGAGCAAGCTATAGTCCCCTATAGGGCTAGGTCAAGTTCAAGATGGGTGACCTTGAAACAATTCCCAAGGTCACAGAGCCACATCCATGCGGATGATTTCTGCTTGATAACTCAAGAAGTTTTTGAGCTAGGGCTTTCATATTGCACATGATTTTAGTCCTTTATAACGGCTACCTTAGGTTTTAAGATGGGTGACCTTGACCCGATACCCAAGGTTACAGAGCCACATTAGTGAATTTGGTGTGTGCATGTTATCTTGAGAAGTTTTTGAGCTAGGGCTTTCATATTGTACAGGGTTTTTATCCTCTGTAAGAATTAGGTCAAGTTCAAAGATAGTTGATCTTGACCAAATTCCCAAGGTAACAGAGCCACATCAGTTAATTTTGTGTTTGCATGATAACTTGAGAGGCTTTTAAGCTGGGGCTATATATTGCACAAGATAGTTCCAAGATGGGTGACCTGGACACAGTTACCAAGGTCATAGAGCCACATTAGTGAATTTGTAGCTGGGCATAATAACTTGAGAAGTTTTGAAGCTATAGGGATTTCATGTTGCACATCATTTTTTTTTCTATCAGGCCAAGGTGAAGTTCGAACATAAGTGACCTTGACCCTATTCCAATGTAACACAGCCACTTTTATGAAATTCATTGCCCACACAATAACAATTTGTAAACTTTTTTATTTATGGGTTTCAGATTGTACATGATTATAGTCCTCTATAAGGCCAAGGTTATGTTCAAACATGAGTGACCATGACCCACTTCTCAAGCTCACATAGCAACTTATTTGCTTTAGGATGCTGGATGCTGGATTTTTTGTTCAATTATTTATTATTGTATATAGCTGACTTAGAACCTGTATGCAAGGTCAGTTTACCCAATGTCCAAGGTGAGATATATTTGCTGTCCTAAACTGCCCCATATTTGTATACGGCAGTCCACTCAGTGGTACAAGCACCACTGTTATATCTAGTTGAAGTTAATTTAACATGCAATCCAATGGGAATACCCATCTCTAGCCCTGAAGAATTCTGTGTATTGGATTGTGTATTCAGCTGAATACGCAGCTAACTGGAAATTGTGACCTCTCCTGTTGCATCAAAATTGTGTAAGAACAGTTCTGGGTACCTTCAGACCAGGATGAGCTGTTCACACAGCCAGACCCTCTTGTATTACTTGTCCACTTGCCTAAAATAATCAAGGTGGGAGATCTTTGGCAGGTAAGTTAGGTAACTGGTAGCGAGGTATTATTTTGTTTGACCATATTGATGGTAGATAGCCATGAGTGATCTAAGTTTGGAACACAAAGCCTTGACTCTTTTAGTTGTTTTTAATTTGAATTGTGTTTGAAAGACACAATACAGGACAGTGTTTCACAACAGTGAACTCCTCCAACAGGTACCGGATCTTCCTCTGCATACCAGATATGTTTGCTGTTTTCTCAGGGAGGCATGTTAGAGCAAGAATAATCACAGACACTGATCTAAGCTTCTCTTTAACTCATTCCACCCTGGTAGAAGACTGAGTCAACAGCTTTCCTTGGCGCGCTCTGGGCGCAATGCGCCCAGAGCGCGCCAAGGAAAGCTGTTGACCATGGGCATATAATTTGGAATGATCTTCCATGCAAGTTTCATCCAAAATATTGAAAAATAATCCCTAAATTAGTAAAATACAATTAGCAGACGACATTTAGATATTAGCGGGAAAAAGCGTCATCAGGGTGGAATGAGTTAAGATCTGATTGTCATGAAAAGATCAGATGCAACTCGGTTGAAAGTAATTTATTTCAAAGTTAACCACAAGATTGGACTCTCTGGACTAATAACCAGCTGTTGAGGCTCAAGTTCATTCTGTATTTTACCAAGCCGTAAATACCTTTCATTGTTATCCAGTTACTATTGTACATATGTCAGCTTTCTTACAGTCTGAGCTTATGACAAGCTGCATGACTGCTGTTAAGAGCCCAGAAAGCAGGGTCCATAAAACGTTCTGTAACATGCTGCAACTTGGCTCCCGTAATGTCTGCCATACCTTTAGTGATTGATGCCACAACCCAAAATATGTGGATGGATGATGTAAGCGAACAGGTGCAACGTGACCTATGCTTGTGTGTCTGGCTTTTTTTCAGGCATGACAGCGTATTGTTAGCTAAAAATAAGACAAAGTGTTATAGCATAAAGGCATTGAGAGTTGACTGTGCTCTTTACCTTAAAGGTTTTGCAATCAATTAGAGTGCAATTGAGTTGTTATATTTTGGATTAGCTGGTGTATTCTTCACATATTTTGTTGGCAAAGATCCTGGTCCTTTGGTTTTAAGCTTGCCTCGGAAGTTGTCTGTCTCCCCTGAAACATATGGAGCGTAACTTAATATACCAAACACAACCTGAAAAGAACACTAATTTAACACTTCAGTGAAAGTGCTCACAATGAGGGAAAGGACAATTTCCTATTCGAGTCAACTTGAAGAGGAAGGGCAGTAAGTCAGCAGTGCAGTGTAGAATGAGTTCAGATATTATGACTGGATGCTATCATACATGTACAGTGGTCCCCCTCTTATAAGGCCACCCCAAATGCAGCCAAAAAGTGGCCTTATAAGAGGGGTGGCCTCTCTTGAGGGGGAGAATATAATGGAAATACCATACTTTCTGCACAAGAATGCTGACCTTTCAAGAGGGGTGGCCTCTGGTGAGAGGGGCCTTATAAGAGGGGGACCACTGTATAGTATTGTGAAAAAATACTACATGTATTAGTAGAGTAATGTTGAATGTGCCACAGAAACTGCTGTTTAAAATCCATTGTGGTTTAGTTCCATTTATAGAAGATCTTGTTACTTGATTGGTACAAGTCTGTTTGAGCTGTGCATCCCAAGGAGTGCTTTGGTCACACTAGTACCATTAGAGCAGTCAGTGCAGGTTTGTCATTATCAATAGGCATAGCCATTTAAAAAGTAATCAACATGACAAATCAATATAAACACATATTGTGAGAAAACCGAGCAGCCAATAAAAGCATTGGGGCTGTCCAGCATGTGTCATTGGATCATTGGAAGATTTTATTTCTCTTCCAGCTGGCTTAAGTTGTGATTTTTCAGGGTTTTACTATCTACCAGAACCTTTTCTTCCAGGGTAAGACTAAAAGGTTGAAGGAAGCTTTTGTGTGTGCTAAAGAAAAGTATGCAAAGTGCCTTGAGAAATGTTTTGAAGGTAAACTTTCCCGTGATCTCTACTTTTGGCCACTGTGACAAGAATGCACTGTACTCGTTTAAGTGACCAGCCTGTTGTTGTTATTATTGGACACCCTAAGTTGTCGTTTACGAGAACCAAACAGGTGCGACTTTCTTCCAGTTGTCAAATCATATGCTTGGATTTGCACACATGTGACTGTCCACAAAGAAATGTGTCACGTTCATGCTCCATTGGTGAAGAAAAAATTTAAGGTCCCCATTATCATTATAATACCCTGGAAGTGTGGAAAACACATAAATACACAACACCTATTAAAGACACGATATTTGTATTTGTGTCTTTTCATCCAGTAAATCATAAAAAATATGAAATGACACACTCAGACATAATAATACATGTAGTGAAGAAACATAATTTAATCATGACGCATTATCGCACATAATGAAATAACTGTGGAAGATAATGATCATGATGATACATTACACCAGTAAAAAATATCAAGATATATGATCTTTCTAACCGGGTTCAGAAGACTGGAGGAAACGGTGGGTGAGCAGGCCAGGCAAGGGGAACCCAATCAAACTGCACATCTGAGCATGAGACTGCTGTGTGGGGGGCAATGAAGTGTGCACTTTTTAACTCCCCCCCCCCCCCCCCCAGCTGACCTGCCTATCAGCCCCACAGGTCAGCAGGTCTCTTCGCACAATTAACCAAAAAGTGACAAGCCCCTGTGACAGGCTGTGTGTGCAACTATATATATATACACACACAATAAATATTTGTGAGAATGGGGATTTGGTTGAGTGGATATGTGTGTTTCCCATTTTAGCTAGGCGACTGGTGCCAAAGGTTGCAGGTTCGAGTCCCGCTCGTTCCGAACATAAAATATATATATATATCATAAAACTTTATTGCATTCAGAGCCCTCTGGGGTCACATACAAAATATATAAATCATAAGGGAACAGAGCCCTCTATGGGGCTACATATCAACTACACACCAGCTCATAGTGCTCATGCCATTCAGTGTGCATTAAAATTAATATCATATGATCCAGCATACATCTTTGTGGGTATATAAATCATTTTTATTTTTAAGTACTATATTCTGAGCAGAAATATATAGAGAAAACTTTTCATTGTTGGCATTGCTGAGTGTCAATTGATCTCATATGCCAGGTATATATGAAGAGAATCTGATTTGAGTATGATGGTCTACATGAATGTGGTCCACAGTGTTGCCTGCTAGACACAGATCGTGCATAAATTTTGACTTCACCGCCCCAGTCTGTAGAGTAGAGACAACAAGCAGTATGATACTGTTAAGCAGGCAATTTTGATGCCACAAGTGGACCGGTCAGGGTTCTACCAAGGCCACATGCCAATGTGTGGGAACTTGCTGGATATGTACATCTCAGGGATTTGTCCCAAAATGCCAGAAATAATGTTACTGTGCTCATGTCTTGCATCACGCTGTCACTCCGACCAATGGGTGTCGCTAATTAACCTGTTTTTGGGCAAAATTGTCCCAAAATGCCAGAAATAATGTTACTGTGCTCATGAGTTGCATCACGCTGTCACTCTGACCAATGGGTGTCGTTAATTAGCCTCTTTTTGTGCATTGATAATGGCTCTAATGGGGTTGAAAATGAGATGTTGAATTATATATGACCTCTCACGGAGAGTTGCATCATCGAATGTCCAATTATCTTCATCTTGCTTTCAGCTGGTTAGTGCATGTTGTTACACACCTTGAAAACTGACAGGGGAGAGATAATGGAGAAATCACTTCCTGTGACAGTGTCATAACAGAGCACAACTGGAGATATAAATTGTGTCTACAATGAAGCCTGTAACCACACATCTTACTGGACTCCGTTAATCTGAGATGAACAAGGACAAACAAACAAATTTAGGCCATTGTGTGATTTTGTGTCATCACTTCTACGTGAGAATTTAAAACTTAGAAAGTCTGGTTTTGTGTTCGAGAGCAAATGAAATGCAGGGAAGATAAAGTTATGGCAATGATGCCTTGGAGCTTATCTGTAGGAGGTCTTTTATTTTTATCATACGATGAACAATAGCATCTTCTGTACTGTTCAAGGAAAGTGATAGTTGCCTGAAGGGGTGGTGAGGTATAACTGTGTCACTAATGAGAGCAAATGACTACATGCAGCACATTGTGTTCACTCACCTTACAGGTTACATAACTTAGTACTTTACCAGGTAATAGCCAAAATATATAGACTCTTTTGATGGGGTACAGACATATTTGTTCATCAGTCAGAAAGATAACCTCTCCATTTTAAAATAGACCTGTTGTAAGCTGGTACAATGCAGACATGGATATTGTCACAGATGTCTTGGCAGACACTTACGGTGTTTGGGTGGACTTTGCTTTCAGGTATTTGGCATCTCTGAAGTGCAATGTGTGAAGAAGTTATTGGCATACTTGGCTCAAATTTTGCACAAGGAGCTGTCATGAGGCATAGTGGTGTGATATATGTGAGTCACTCTGACTTACTCATTGAGCTGGATGCATCATAGATGCTGTTGCTGGTGAAGCTCCATCCCATCCAGGACACCAGGGATGCCAACATTCAAAATGCCATTCCAAAGACATTTAAGTGGGATTATCAGGGCACAGCATATTACACAAAGAATGTGTAAGAAAATACTCAGTTTCAGTGCAGGACAGACACCATAAATTGGTCAAACTTTAAGCAGATTTCAGGGACTGTCCCTGATGATGAGGGACAGTTGGCATCTCTGGGACACACCAAAACCTTTCTAGTTCTGGGGTCATCAGAACAAGTTCTTTTTGAAAATTTTCCTCCCCTTTATTTAAGGACAGGTAAGACACCAAAAATAAATCCCACTTTAATCAATCCTAGCTCAAAAAGTATTTACGTTAGATAACAAATCATATATGTGTGTAATCGTCATACTCCAAAGAATTTATATGTGCCGTATTTGGGTGTCTGTGATGTTAATTGTTGAATAAACAATTGAAAATCGACCGCAAAGCATCCAGCCCATAAATGTCGATATAAGTCACTAATTATAGTGATAAATTCATAATTACACTTGCATCTTAATCCTGACATATTGGCAACAAAACACGATCCTGCAATATTTTTATGTTTGGTTTCGTTTTTCTGTTATCCATCCTCAAAATTTGACGTTTCAATTTTCTCGTTGATTTCCAGGATTTTCGTTTTCTTCATTTCATAGAAAAAGAACGAAGCAAAATTGAGAAAATCGCTGAATTGATTTTGCAGTTCAGACATTACAGAATCAAAAGCTGTTAACCTGATTAAATTTTGCCCAGTCGTTTTCTTGGAATAACCATTCTTAGGTGGGGTTCTCTACCTATTATCCTTTCTGAGAAAACAAGCTTCAAATACCTTTGGTGTTGATCATTTGCCTCTGAAACAATACCATTTGCTCAAGTTGAGCTGATATTTGTACAAAACGCAGTAAACGTCATCCATTAACATTTGGTGAGGTTGTCAATCAATTATTGGCCAATCACATGGCTAAAAGAGCCTTCGAAGTACGGAAACCATTATTCACCGATCTGTCAAACGACGACAGCGACAATATGGTTTCAAAGAGTGACGTCATGGAGGCGGCCCTTCCGGCCCCTGGACCTCCAGCCTGACAATGGCTGCTCGTGATCAGTGGACTGATGGTGGGCTTGGTGATACCACTCTCCTTTTGCCATGGGCCGTTGCTACCTGTAGCCATGTGACAGACTGTTAAGTATGATTGACGGCTGGCATTGTTCCATTTGGCGACTGAAAACCAAAAGAGTGACACGTGGATGTTCGGATGGTCCACATGCCTGTGTGTTTTTTGGCATTTTTCTCATGTTTTTACTTAAGTTAAAAGCTTGAAATTTTGACAACTTATAGAAAGGGCATTCATCTTGTAAAAACCATTAAAATCTCAAAATCTGCCACGCAAAGGTTTTTGGTGTCTTACCTGTCCTTAAAGTCACATTGTCAACTATTCTAGCTTTTAACAGGTGAAAGGTAAATTTTGTCATGGGCTTCTAAGCAAGCCATTTGCACAAATTCTAATTTCCATTTTCATAGGATTGCACACAAGAAAATCTGTTAAGCCTGGAATGATTATGTGTGTGTGCCAACACAGACATATAATATGTCTGTATTTTTCCGTTTCAAAATGAGTGTTTTTCCGTTTTGGGAAACTACAAATTCCGTTTCATTTCCGTTTCACTAATTCTAGGGCACGATTTTAGCACTGGTCAATAAAAAAAGGAAAAACAGTTGATCTTATCGCCTCTGGAAAATGTTGATCCATCGACGAACGGCAAAGTGACTCCATATTGTTTACTATGTACGTTGACAGCCTCCACCTACAGACGGCGCTATTATCATTGTACCTCTGTTGCGCGTTATATCTATATGCCATGCAAATGAATGGATATGGTAGCAATGGGGTCTATAGCGCGCAGGTGTCCGGCCTGTCGTTAAATTTGCTCCACGTGGTATCGATAACGCCGCCGACTCGTCAAATTTGGATCCAAGTCCGTGTGTTTTGCTTTATGCGATGACATATGTGGTGATTTTGAATTATTTGAGAGGCAAAATTCACAAATTCCGCATAATTTCCGTGGCATTTTCCGATTTCCGTTCCAAATCATAAATTCTGTTTGAGATCATAGATTCCGTGAATTCCGTCCGTTTTCCGCGATCGCGGAAAAGTACTGGCCCTACATATTGTTTTTCTAGGAATTCTTTCTTTCTTTCTTTCTTTCTTTCTTTCCTTCCTTCCTTCCTTCCTTCCTTCCTTCCTTCCTTTACAGGCAAATTTGTCCAACATTTCATTTGAAAAAGTAATATACCTAGAAACTCCCAAATTTGGCACAATTATACTTCTATAGATGAAATCTCACCTTTTTATAATGAAAGGTCATACTTTTCAAAATTATGCAAATGAGGGCTAATTAAAGTTTTACATCTTCAATATCTTATATACTATTGTAGATGTGGTTCCAAGTGTATAGGAGTTCGATCATAACAAGGCAAAGGTCATCTCAAATGTCAAGGTCAAAGGTCATGCCAAGGTTAAATGTCAATTTTGGGTCAACATGTCATTTTAAAGGTCAAGGTCCACTTCAGGTAGAGGTCATCTCAAGGTCAAAGTTCATTTCAAGGTGAAAGGCCACTTTCAGTGGTGGCTTTTTTCTATTCATAACTTGGTCAGTTTTTAAATGTATCTTGGATAGGCATTTCGTATTAAATATGTGCATGTATTGTTATTTTTTAACATATTGTTTACAAATATTGTATTGAAATGATTTATAATAATTTTGAAGATCAAGACCTATTTGTGATTCATGTACCTATTTTAAAATACATGCTGTACACATTACAAGGGGATCATTAAGAATGGATAGTGTTCATTTCTAATCTGTATTGTATTTCTGCCTGGATGCATTTGAGGCTCACATGTTGTAAGGCATCACCTGTCATAAGGGACCACTTTCAGCAACTGCCATGGGTATTCCATACCAGTCCCTGATTTTTCTGTATATTTACCTAGATTTAAGACGACAATTGCACATTAATATTCTTCATGAAAAGAGCTTTCGTTGAAGTACTAACATGCCTATAGTCTTAAGTCAGTGGCTCTGGCACTGCCTGGCAAGTCATGCTGCAGCTGCTGCAAAGGCAACTGCAGCATGACTTGCTAGACAGTGCCACAACCACTGACCAAGACCTGTGTCCATAGTATGGAATGAATGAAGACTGGTCCAACTCTGTGTGTGTTTGTGTGTCTGTGTCTGTGTCTGTGTTGCTACCACTTGATTAACATGAATCACACTCAGAAATGAATGCAAGGTTTCATTTGAAATTCATTTCCGTTGTGGGATTTTGAAAATCCTGTTGATGCTTCATGGTGTTACCATGACAACGTGTCAATCACCTGGCAAGTTCCCAATAATATAAAGGACATTCTACTTGATTATTAGTTAGTCTGGGATGGTGGTTATGGCATAGAGGTTGTGACATTATTTTCATTCTAATTTTGAGCAACAATAGAACAAGTAAAAATTGCACAAAAGGTGGAAATGAGGACATTTTTCATGGATAGCACAATGCCAATATTTCACTTTTTGTTTCCGTTTCTCAATGAGAATGATTTTTTCCCCAAGCCTCACAAATAACAATACAGCATGGGAAAGAAGGTCTTGACTACAGAGTGGAGTTCAACGGTGGCTTTTCATGTCATTTCAATGAAACTTTCTTGTTGATTGAACATGGAGGAATCCAGTAGGTGGGAAAAGTAAATCTGGATGTGAATGCTTCCTGGCCCATTGTAACCTCAGCCACAAAGAGCATCTGTGTTCAATTACTGCGCTTTTGGTAGGGAACTGTAATATTGTGCTGTGGTATTCTTCAGTGATGTGCTTGTGTTTCCTATATAAATATTTATCAATTTCTTTTAACAAACAATGCTTATAATGTGCAGACAGAAGACCAGAGTAAAAAGGGTGAAGTGATTTTGGCTTACATAGCCGTACATTTGATTCAAGTATTTGCCACACTGTACAGATGTCTTCTTACAGATATGTCTCATTACTTCATGGCCAATCTATCACAAACAGTTTGCCCACTTACAAAATGCACAACATTGTTACTAAGAAAGTTATATACAGCTTACTTAAAATCTTCCTTCTTGAAATAGTTCCACCATTCTATGAAAAGCTCTTGATTTTTTTGGCTGCATGTTATTCACAGAGTAAAACTTTTAATAGCAAATGGGCCGGAAACAATGTGTTACATCAAAGTTTCCTCAAGCTCACACATCTGCTAGGTGGATGTTTATAGGATAGTCAAGAAGGCCTAACCAATGAAGTACGAGTTCATATGTGACCACATGGGTGCAGTTGTTTCACATGTCAGGATTATTTAACTTGTTTGTAAACGAACCAGACTTGTCTGTTGTTTGCCAAGTTGGGCTAATATATTTGCAGTGCAGCATTTACAAATAGGAAACAAAATCTGCCAAACTCCCATAATCTCTTACGGGGTTTTGGATTTGCCAAATCCTTGGCAGGAAGCTGAGATGCTGGCACATAGGCACATGGATTCCTCAAAATGTCACTTGTTTGTGGTTAGTGATATAAATGTCCGAAGATATGTATATAGTACTGATAGTTAATTACACATTTATTTGTATATTTAAAATTAATTACATCCTTTTCACATCTTTCATATGCTGCAAATTCCGTTTGTGTGCTGTGTTTTGTCTTGACCCTTTCCCCCTTGAATGGACACGAGTCAACAGCTTTCCTTGGCATGAGTTGGGCACTAAGTGCCCAACTCATGCCAAGGAAAGTTGTTGACCTGGGGCATGTGATCTTAATAGGTCTCATCTACAATTCTCTGTCAAATTGATTTTCATACTGTGGAAATTAGTTGAAAACACTGAAGCAGATGTCATTTGACCACCAGCCGGTTTTGGCAGGTTTAAGGGGGAAAGGGTAAATAGAAATCCCTGTAAAATGTGCTGTGAGTAATTCTGGTTTATATCATCAGTTGGGTCTCACCAACACCTCCTTTGATGTGATTTAGCTAAGGAAGCTGTATTAATGTCTCAACCTGTTGTAGGCCGATGTTTACATATTGTAAATTTTGCTTGCCTTCACACCATTTGGATCTCCAAGTATATTGGTGTACATGTACATGTACACTAAAACTCTTGGTCAGTATTAAAGGCAAGGGCATGGTATACATTATGACTCTCCTGTATAAATGTTTAATTTAAGTCTATTGTTACCGTTTAATAGCCTAAAAATTATATATTTTCTGAAAGGAAACATAACATCAAGTTTGATTCTGGTACTGAATATAAGATTTTAATATTAATATTGATGTCATTAAATTTTTTAATTAAACTTCTTAAATTTTGCATAAAATTTAAAATAGCATTTTAAAAAATAAAAATCAGACTTAGTTTATAGTGTCAAATGAAAGAAAACATAACTCTCTCCAAAAGTGTATTTTAGATTTGTGAAAAAGGGTTTATTTCTAATTTTTATTATTGTTTGAATTTTATTAGAATTTCAAACTAAAAGCCTTTTCCAAAATTTAAGATCTGTTTTTGTTGCTAGAAGTGTTCTGTTTCATTTCCCATAAGAAAATAATGTTTCCCATTGGTGTATGCACTATTTTTTTTCCACAAAAAACAGGTCAAGTTAAAGTAACACAGAGATTTTGTTACTTTTAGAAGCTTAATCCAAGTGTATACTTTTTGAAAATATATAGTTTATAAGACTTCAAATAAGAAGTCTATTGTTTGTAAGGACATGTTTGGAGCAAAGTCATATTTTCTGTGTAAAGTGATGTAAAAGTGTACCATGGCCTTGAAAGGACCAAAATTCTCTAAATTATATTGACTCTATCATCTGACCAATTGTACATACAATGAATGATTATCCCTGCTGCCTAAATGAGGAGTTTCTTCCAAAAGATGGAAAATAGGCCATGTTGATTGCTTAATACCACTTTAACCCCATCCAGCAGTGCCTGGCAAAATAAGGGCGTCATTCTGTTGCTCTGGTACAATGCCTGCATGCACAAGTTGAGGCAAATTCTGTGTCACATTTAGCTGTAATGTGATCGGTCCATCGTCAGTTATTCTGTGATTGGCTCATTCACATATATGCAAAGCTTAACATTTTCTGGACTGTGTTGCATGGAATATGTCACTTATGTGGTCTCTTGCTGAATATAAATTGACCACATGGGCAATTCTATAACTTTTTGTTTTGTGATGCACACATGGTTTGCATGTTTAAATTGTCAACAACAGCAGCAAACTAGTGGTTGCCGTACAGGGTGGTGAGGGCAGTCTGCTTAACTTGCACCCAGAAAGCTGTCAATTTTACAAAGATTTTGTCATGAACAGTGACAGTGAATTTGAAGAATGAGGATGTGAATGAGGTAAATTACAATAATCATGATTTTGAAGGCTCATTTGAATGGTGGATCAGTGGATATAAAAACGTGGAAGTGCCTTCATTTGCTCCAGTCCATGAACCAAGTATGAAATGAATGTATGCCAGCAACAGAAAAAAGAGTAATGTTGGGTTGTTTTCATAAGTATTTAATAGACCAGACATTTGAAATAATGACCTGATAGACAAACTTGCCTCCCAGACAATATTTGACGATCAAAGGCTTCCTGTACGTTCATGTTTTCATACTTTGATGGATGTTTCAATTTTGGAAATGAATTCGCTTATCATATGCCTCATTGCCACAGGATTAGTGAAGCAAGAGAACCTGAGTGAATATTGAGGCATGAGTGAGGTATTAAACTCCCCCGACCCACCCCCAACAAAGTCTTGAGGACATTATGGGCTTGTCCAACTGTCTGAGTGTCCGCCTGTAATTGGAATCTTTGGGAGTGAAATATCTTCTGATTCATAGGTCACATCAAACTCTAGTTTATCTCCATTGTACCTTGGGACTGTTTCTTGACCGATTACATTTTGGTGACCTTGACCTTATTTCCACATGCGCACAAAGCTTGGGGGGGGGGGGGCAACCAGTCTCATGGTAACTTATGATTTCATTTGTGCGACTACACTGTTGGGCAAACTAGTGATTAAAAAAGGTTGCATGTCATTTTGAAAACTTGGGGATCCCTACAAGCTAACGACATGTTGTATGCACTAAAAAAGAGAAGTAAACAGGATCTGTAGCTGGATTGTTGTAACTGAACTGATCACTTCTGCTGGTCAGTTAATCCAACTCATATATGGACATGTCAAGATGCAGGGCACTAGAATTTTGCTGTGGTTGACAGAAAGGCACTTGCCTAATTAATAAATCCAGCCAAATTTGGACCCAAAAATTGAGATAGCCAGTGTGCTGCATGCAGTGTTCCATATGGCAAAAGATGGCAGCACAGTGAGGGAAGCAATAGGGTGGAGTTCAGTTTGGAGTGCATTGAGTGTGATGTGGGGCTTCAGGGGATGCCACGTTTCTGTCATTGTCATGAATATTAGAAAACTTGCAAACTAGCTGACCATTGATGGGATACTGGGAATGAAAGAACTCTTTCTTGTGATGAGGACACTGATGACTGAATCACTTATTGTGCCTCCCTCCAGCATTCTGTTGGTTGCAAACATTTGATTGTACACCTGGGATAAGTCTACTCTCAGGATGATGCTCAGTTGTAACCTGAGTTCTGTCATTTCTGAAAGCTATACAAGCAGGAGAAAGTGCCATTCACTACAGAAGCACAAGAAAGAGAAATGGAAAGTAAAGCCATACCAACACGTTCTTAAGACATGCTAAACTTTTGTGGTCAATGCTTTGTGATTTTATGTTATCCACTGGCCATTGTAAGTTTTATATGTACTGGTGACTGCAAATACAATGTACTTCACATTTTACTTACCAAAATTATATTTTTAAAAAAATAAGGAAGGAAGGAAGGAAGGAAATAAAGAAAGACACCTGATCAGTTGAATGAAGTGAACAAACAGTCCTTATGCTGAAAACATGTTGGCTCTTTTCAGGTTTTGTGCTTTCCATTGCATACTTTGAATTCCTCGTACACATCGATGGATGTTGATCCACAGTCAATAAAGATAACCATTTTTTTTTTCTATTACAGTATAATCCACAACATGTCAAGCTTGTAGAACAAGACTGCGGAATTCCCTCATGCTTTCAAACAGTGGCCCAGTTTGCATGCCACTTGTTGAAATGTGTTTTGATAGTTTTCGCACGTGAATGGGGAGTGTTGGTTGCTGCATATCAACAAATGTGCCCTGCTAGGAATGATACTACAATGCAAGAATGTAAACACAGCATAGATAAGACGAACCACATCAAAAGATATTGCAAACCCATTCCTGATTCATATATAACTGTGCAGGCACTAGCAAGTCATGTATAGCTCCACAGTGAAAATTTGCAAGACATAATGTGTCTAACAGTTTGTCAACTGTGAGATAAATATGAGCTTTGCATTGGAGTGAATGCTTCAGGATTATGTTATTTGGATATTTATCTACTCTGCTTTCATGCTTTAGGTCTTGGACCAGTAAATCAAACCTAATAGAGTTACATGTTAAATTGGCTATATTCAGCAGCTTGTCTATGACATTTAAAAGTTTCGTTGACATTGTACCTGTCATTTTTCTCAAAGCTTACTTCGATGACACTTACACTATCAATAGAAAATGGGGGCAAAACCAATTAACTTTTTTGCTATTCGCGCATTTGTTTATGCTTACCTCCATAGTTACAGTTCCGAAGCAAACCTTGGTGAAATAATAGCCCAACAAAATTTCTGGTTCAAGAATTAAATGTTGAAGTGACACCCTTCCCAAACCCACAGATAATCAGGCATATTTATTCCCTTTATATGACAAGAAATGCATAAGAGTTTCTCTGCTCCCCAATTTTTAATAGCCTGTCACCTGAGGTGCTGTATTCATTGCGTGACTGAAAGTTCTGACACACCTGCAGCTGCAGCGTATTTACTGGTCCAAGACCTATATAAGCAGAGATCTCCTGATACATGCATTATTTTTTGTCATCAGAAAGCACCATGTCTTGCTACAATAAAAATAAACTTTGTTTAAAATGAAAGTTATTTTCCTGTGAAAAATGATGGGTATTGTGTTTTATGTATGACCCTTATACGTCCACATGTAGGTACTGAAAAGCCTTCAATGTCACACATAATTCCTACCACTGTAATACCTTTATTTTTGGATAAAGGTCCCAAGTTTTGACTTGCACATCAATTCAAATGATAAAACTGTTGTTTTATTTTGTATGTCACAGTGTTAATCTGTGTGTCTATACAGTGCCCCCTGTGTATCAATGGACCCCCCTTGCCAGAGTTCACGATTTATTGCTATCAAGCGACTTTTTTCAAAAATTGCCCGTAATTGTGCCTGACAACCCCCCACCCCCCCCACCCCCCGTGAGCCTTGCAAAATGTATAAAAGTACAAAACTTGTCATTTAGAAACATAAAATGACCATTTGGATACATGTGTATTAGTATGTGTCTTCAAATTAAAAAGGCCATGTCTGCTCCTTTAGGTCTTGGACCAGTAAATCAAACCTAATAGAGTTACATGTTAAATTGGCTATATTCAGCAGCTTGTCTATGACATTTAAAAGTTTCGTTGACATTGTACCTGTCATTTTTCTCAAAGCTTACTTCGATGACACTTACACTATCAATAGAAAATGGGGGCAAAACCAATTAACTTTTTTGCTATTCGCGCATTTGTTTATGCTTACCTCCATAGTTACAGTTCCGAAGCAAACCTTGGTGAAATAATAGCCCAACAAAATTTCTGGTTCAAGAATTAAATGTTGAAGTGACACCCTTCCCAAACCCACAGATAATCAGGCATATTTATTCCCTTTATATGACAAGAAATGCATAAGAGTTTCTCTGCTCCCTAATTTTTAATAGCCTGTCACCTGAGGTGCTGTATTCATTGCGTGACTGAAAGTTCTGACACACCTGCAGCTGCAGCGTATTTACTGGTCCAAGACCTTAAGTCACATCATTATGCTTACTTAAGTAATGTATTTCAGTTATATTACAAGCAATGCAGCACTCTGGTTACACAGGCAAAAGTCAGTCACCAAGACAATGGTTAAAATGTAGCAGTCACTTCTAATTGTTTCTCACATACCTAAAGCATTTTACCAATTTCCGTCTCACACCCCGTTGTATTTTTGCTTAGCCAATAAAAAGTTACTCTCTGCCCATATGAGAAAGCTTTAAAAAGCATGGCTTGTGTAAAGGAGGTGACTATTCATGATTGTTGTGGACTGCTTTTTGTAGTAAAACTAGTAGTCACATGACTACTATGGAATGCCATTCATAAGAGTGCAAAGTAAGAAGCCTGTTTGCAGCTTTAGCACATGAATAAAAGTTCATGCATGTCAAAGTCAGTCTCCCAAAATTGTGTCATTGGAGAATCGTTCTCTTCAGAACATATTTTGGTGATGAAGTATGAAAAAATATGTATGCAAGAAAAAAACTCTTATATGCCTGGCGTATGGGACCATGTTGGGACACTCACTTTGCCAATATTGTTTTAACCTCTGTCTGCCTATCTCTCTTTCTATTTTATAATACTCACACTTGAACTTCTCTGATGTTAGGTCATAAGATATGGAAAGACCTGAGGTGAGACAGCACTGTATCTTTTTATGAAATTCTGGAGCTCTTGAGTCTCCCATTGGATATCTCCTGAACTTTGGACAGACAGACACCATATTTGCTGTTTATAATCTCTCAAAAAAAATAACTAGAATAAAAAAGGAAGGGCACTGCCCACTTTATTTGCCAACTGTAAAATCAAACCACACTTCATATGAATATCTGATTTAGTGCTGCAGCTTCCCGGTTTAGTATTGACTGGTCAAACAGGCTGTTGTGTACACAGATGAAAAAGACCAGGCAAGGGCCTGACAGCTAAGCTAGAAATAACAGAGATTTAGTTCGACCGGTTTCGCCGCCAGTGGGGCATCCTCAGGAACTGATCATGACAGTTAGGACTTTTATTTATATACTCTGGTATAACATTGGACGTTGCTACGTATTTGGAGTAACGTCACACGCAGGACCCGTGTCTGTGAAATCCAAAAGAAACGGTCCACCCGTCTCGTGACGTGGTGACGGAAACTGTGTGCATGTTGACACGTGTTTCCATGGAGATCAACCTGTGAGGTCACAGGTTCAGCGAAAAAGCTCTATTGAGTGTTTTCAATGCTGGGAAATGACCCTGGAAAACGTAGGGGAACTAAGTAGATCCCCAGTTTAGGGTAGGGTCAATTTTATAATGATAAGAAATAGGAATCCTGGGAAGGAATTCCGAGTGTATCTTATAAACAGAATCCTAGGGAAGAATTCCAAATATGTCTTATTATAAACAGAGTCTAGGATTGAAATGATTTTAACTGTCATGTGGTATAAACTAATGTTTATAACCTTTATTGTTGATCATGGGGAAAATAGGCATAGAACATAAAAATTTAGCATAAAACTGAGCAAGTATGCTTATTTTCCCATGATATTGAGACCAAAAGGTTCCATAGTGCAGAGTTGGTGGATCCAATAATATTCCCTCCTGAGTCTAAGCTTCTCGGTTTTTTTGAGCTTAGGTGGAGTTGGAATGTGTTCTAGGATCTGGACCTTAAGTGGTAGGCCCACGTGATCCTGTTTGGCAAAATGCCTGCCAAGTGGTTGCTGTCTGTCACTTTTATTTATGTAATAAAAGTGCTCCCGGAGCCTATCCATGAGGTTCCGTAAAGTTTGTCCCACATATTGTTTGTGGCACTGTGTGCATGTAATAAGGTACACTAAATTGTTGTGTTTGCACGTGCCACCAGGGGGTGTGCTGTAAGTGCGTCCTGTGTGTGAGCTGGTAGCCACACCACTAGTGTCAATTTTTGGGCAGTATCTGCAACACAGATGTGTACACAGGCCACCCCATATGTCATGGTTAACTCATTCCACCCTGATAGAAGACCGGGTCAACTGCTTTCCTTGGCGCACTGCACCCAGAGTGCGATAAAGAAAGCCGTTGACTATGGGCTTATAATTTGGAATGATCTTCCGTGCAAGTTTGATCCAAAATTTTGAAAAATAATCCTTAAATTAGTGAAGTACAGTTAGCAGGTGACATTTAGAAATTTGCAGGAAAAAGCAGTACAGGGTGAAATGAGTTAAATGTTAACGTTACATATGTCGAGTGCTTGTGTCAGAAATGTAAATATATATGGACAGGGTTTATGATGGTAGGGCACATGGGAAAATATATATGAATGTAAACAATGAGTTGAAATGTTAAGTATCCAGGTGTAACTAAAGTGATTTAATGTGGGGATCACATTGACTGTGTACAGGGTGACAGAGACCATTGTCTCATGTAAGTGGCTCCAAAAGTGCACCATAAGGGTTTCAGTGTGCTTATTTTCTTATTTTGTACAGCTTTACTTTTTTTATATTAAATCGCATTGTGTCTGCTTGTTTATAGAAACTCCACGTGTGGGGGGGGGGGGGGGGGGCAGGGCGGAGCTATATTAACATATCCTCATTTGTGTCTGCAAACAGAATATTACGTACTCATTATTCCTTTTGTTTCTGTTGGAATGTTTAGCCGTACGTGCAATCCAGACTGATCAAACTACCATTCCATCAGTCAAATTTGGAAAAATGTTTTCTGCTTGCAGGAAAAAGATAAGAAGAGAGCCATAGATGACTTAGCTCCACGTAGAACGTCAGGGAGGCTGCAGTTAAAACGCATCATTCAAGAAGAAGAGGTATGTCTTGCATGGATTGTCATACTGCAGTGAACATGGCCATTGTGCTACTGTGTATACTGTATGATCACATGCAGTGTGGTCATGCTGCTTTTAACATGGCCCTCCTGTATTCTTTATGGTATGGCCATAGTGCTACTGTGTATATGGTATGACCACACCGCTTTGTTTGCAGTGTGACCACACTAAAGTTGCATACAGTACAATCAGACTTAACTACCTGGTTTACAATACGATGAGACTTCTGTGCATACAGTTAGGCCACACTGACTTTGCATACAGTATGGCTGTGCTGTTATATGCATATTATGAGCAGACTGCCTTGTGTACAATATTACAAGACTTCTCTACAGCCAGTTTGGCCACAGTACCCTTGTATACAGTATGCTCACACTGTTACAGGCACAGTAAGATGACACTGCCTCGTTGTACAATGGTCATGCTACTTTGTATATGGTATGGCTGTACTGCCTTCTATACTGCATTGCTATGCTGCTTGGCATGCAGTATTCTCATACAATGTGTTTTTTTTTTTTCTTTTCCTTTATTTTTTCAAAATAAGTACTTCAGGTTGTATACAGATTAGTCATACTGTCCTGTATGAAGTATGGTCACAAGGCTTTCTATCCAGTATGACCATATAGCCCTGCATACAGATATTGGTCACTGCTTTGTACACAGTATGACCATATAGCCCCACATACAGATATTGGTCAGACTGCTTTGTATACAGTATGACCATATAGCCCTGCATACAGATATTGGTCACTGCTTTGTACACAGTATGACCATATAGCCCCACATACAGATATTGGTCAGACTGCTTTGTATACAGTATGACCATATAGCCCTGCATACAGATATTGGTCACTGCTTTGTACACGGTATGACCATATAGCCCCACATACAGATATTGGTCAGACTGCTTTGTATACAGTATGACCATATAGCCCTGCATACAGATATTGGTCACTGCTTTGTACACAGTATGACCATATAGCCCCACATACAGATATTGGTCAGACTGCTTTGTATACAGTATGACCATATAGCCCTGCATACAGATATTGGTCAGACTGCTTTGTATACAGTATGACCATATAGCCCTGCATACAGATATTGGTCACTGCTTTGTATACAGTATGACCATATAGCCCCACATACAGATATTGGTCAGACTGCTTTGTACACAGTATGACCATATAGCCCTGCATACAGATATTGGTCACTGCTTTGTAAACAGTAGGACTATATAGTCTTGCATATAGTGTGGTCATGCTGCTGTGTGTACAGTATGATCACGTTATCTTGTATGGGGTGTGGCTTCCTGGTCTTGTCACTTTGTCACAGGACAACACTTTCATGTATGATCTAGTGTGGTGTTTCTCCACCTTGTATATGTCAGGAATCTGTCTTGTACAGTTGGCATGGTATAGATGAAGTCATTTCTTTCTGGCCTGGAGTGTATGGATGGATGGACAAACATGTACATGTGTATAATACCATGTATATTAGAGCTTAGCAGGGCGAGAATCTTGGCGAGAATCTGAGAATCCATTCTCGTAAAGATTCTCCTAAACTTGTCTTTCTTTAAGAAGAAATCTAATTGACAAAAATCCAAATAGATTCTCCCAAAATTTTTGCGAAATTCTGGCCCTGCTTAGTGTTTACCCCCAAATTACAGGTAACCCACTGAACATCAGTATGTCAATCTTTTGCCTTGTGGGTGTGTAGGTCAGACTGACATTGTAGATTAGAGATAAGGCATCCCATGTCATCAGCTTGAAGAGTGGGGTGAAGTGAGCCCTGTCAGTAGCCCATTTGGGCTCCAAATATTTTGCCATTGGGGCTTCTTGGCTCTAATCATTTGTCATCAATGTGTTGTTAGCACAAGTTTTCAAAAACAGTGTTGACACAGCTTACGGGCATTATTTACAGAATAATGAGGTGGTGTTTGTAATGAGCCATTTTTTTTTAATGCAGGATTTATTAGGATTTTCGGTGAAATGGCTAAGCTTTGTCAGCTTTTTGCCAATAATGCATCAAAAAGAATGTATGCATAGTTTGAATTTTTTGGCCTACAGGCCAAAGATTTATGACAAGTCAAAATTCAATTCAAAGGGAATGTTTCAAATAAATTAGCTACCATTAAGATCATTAAAATTTGCAAAAGTCTTAGTTTTGTGTGTCTTGCCATGAATGATGCCATATTCTTTGTGCTTTTTTCTTTAAACACTTTCAAAGAAAAGCTAATGAAAATAGTTACTAGCCTTGCTATATTTCTTTTGTGGTTTTAAAAATCAACACAAAAATGCAGATTTTTCAACTGTCATTCATTCAAATGATGAAAAAAATGTGGAAAAACTTGTTAAATTCCAAACAGTTGAGGTTGTCATAGCACCTCATGTATGAAGTTGCAAGAATAACCCAGTGGATCTGGCTTTGTTGCAAAATTCTCTCTCCGCTGAGAAGTCGTGTGTCAACAATGTGAATTTAGGTGCTATACATGTGATAAATGTGTCACCCATCTCCTCAAAAAGGTGCCCATAAATTGACTATAATACCTGAAAGGTTTGACCATAATACCTGAAAGGTGCCAGACCACTGATGGGTTGTATAAAGTGGCCAAACAAGTGTGTAGGTATATAAAGGGCATGACCTTCAAGGAGTCAACAGAGCTGCAGCATCAATTTATCATATTGCTGAATTCTATTAGCTAAAGGGATTTTGCAATTAGAAATGCTCTATAAAGCTGTAACAAAAGCATATGTGCATGTGAGTCCTAGTTGGACCTGACTACCTCATGCCAGCACACTTTATGAGGAATATGTAGCCACTTGTATCACAATACTCTTCTCTGTGGTCACACTCACCTTTGATTGGCTTGAATTGGACAGACAGAAATGCAGGCAAATTATGTTTGCTGCATTGGCATCTAATGGACGTTAGTTGCGTGATTAGCGTCTCATCGTATTTTTTAATGTTACCATTTTACTTGGCTCCAAGATTGGTATCAAAGTGATCTTGTTTTAATGTCAGTGTCAGGAGAAATATATTACTTGTATATGCCTTGTGTAAACTTTGTACACACTTTTGTATGCGGAGGCCATTGTTGAGTGACAAAAGCCCTCACACTAGACCAGTAATACCCTACCCCTGTATTTTCTGAGCCCTTATCTAAAGTTCCGATCTATACATAAAAAAGATGACGTGATGTCGGCCGTGTGCCGCCTTTGTTGAGTCCATGGGAAAATGTCAAAGGTCTGGCCAGGTAGATGGAAGGGAGTAAGTGAACCAGATAAGGAGGGTAAGGCAGGAAGTGGGGTGCCCCGTGGGTTGGTGCCTCACCTGGTGCTATGGTTGGCTGGGGGGACTTTTGTGCAGGCGCAAAGCAAACCAGCAGAGGCCTGCTGTATAGATAGTCCAGCAGAATCACTCATTGCCTTATCTGTTGGTATTGTTTGCTTCTGATATGGTAAATGACTACATTATGTGTGTAGTTGTGTGGTTGTGTATTCATCTTAGCTCTACCTCTGTGGTCATCACTCCCCATTCAGCAGCGTGAGGAACTTACAGGTTAAAACAGCCACTTCAGTTTTAGCCAACTGCAGACATTTGATCTAATATTTCAGGGTTTGTATCTAAAACTGTTGGAAGGTGACTGCCTTGATATTGGCCCTGGCTTTGTTATAAGGTGAATTGAAGATGTATGGGCTGTGAAGTTACAATGACAGCCAACACACAGGGTGTGTAGAATGGTGAGTGACAAGTCAGGGGCACATTCATGATGTCCCGACACTGAGATGGGGTTTTTCTGTTGTTTTTGTGCCTTCAATGTTGAGCCTCAGGGCTTGCTTTTTTCACGATCCTTTTGTTAGTTTGTAAACTTGTAAACATCATCATGCGACTAGATTGAGGTAGATGTTCTTTATGATATATTTTCAATATCTTTTCAACTAGAGTACAACATTCTTACAATGTTTCTATCTCTTCATGATTGACTGGTTTATAAGACCAACCAGCTGAACATGAGATTACACATATTTTTATAATGAGACGAACAGTTTAGGTTACACATTTTGTTGTGCGAAAAGCGATTGGGAGAAAAACTCAAAGCTCCATATGAATCCCATTTGCATAAAAGCAACAAAAAAACCAAAAAAAAAACGAACGACAACTTCCAAACTTTTTCATAGTGTTTTGTTGTTAAAAGTGAAGAAACAGAACAAATAGTGTGTGAAGATAGATAAACACATGGTCAAACTTTTGCTTTACATTGAGGTCAGATCCATGTTAAACACATGAATTACATGCAAAAGACAGTCAAGACATAGCATTGTAATTATGAAGATAGGATGTTTAACTGGGATACTCATTGTATTGTTTTGATCTGTTGCATTGACTGTCAATACTTGTCACTGTCAACAGACTTGCACAACATTAAAGTTGGACAATTTAGTAGGGACCTCTAGATGGGTTGATTTCTGGATTACATTGTATTATGTGACAGAATGTATGTTTAAGGGTTAGGGGTTTGATGGACAGTAAGCTGACTGCACACTCCTCCATCCATATCTGTTAGCAAGATCACTGTGCCACATCCTGTATCCAGGTGGCAAGGAAGCAGCCATCATTGAGGGTCAGGTGGCAAGGAAACAGCCATTACTGAGGGTCAGTTAACCCCTTACTGCACCTGCTTGGCTTCTCTTGTGCTCATTTGTCAACTCAGCATAACTAAGTGGAGGAGGCAAAAGTGCCCATATTTAACCCAGTTTTCTCAAGATTTACAGATATTTTTTATATGAGTTTGAAAAGGAAATACAACCCTTGAACTCTTCGAGGGCTTCCCGGTTGAAAAAGCTAAACATATTTCTTGTTGAAAACTGCTCACATGGATGCAGGACTTGAAATAGGGCTTGTCTGCTTGTCCATACAAAGTCAATTCTGCTGCAGACAAGTGTTTTTGTCCAATTTTACAATGCATATTAATTAATCTTGATATTTTTTGTACCTTGCCGACAAATGGAAATTATTTCTTATTTCTAGCACTGGAATAGGTGAGGAATGCGTTGTAGACCTTATGGTTTTATGGTCAGAGGCAGGCTGATGAAAGTAGTTCTATGGTGGTGCCACCTGGGAGTAAAAGGACAAACAATCCCTGAAGCAGGGAGGGGTGATGAAGATTGGAAAAGGTTTTGGGTGTGCCTACTCATACTGTCTGGAATCAGAACTTAAATTACCTCTCCAGAATTTCGATTCTTGGGAAGATTTGGCATAAAGTTTTCAGACTTAGTTTGAGGGTTTGATTTTAAGCATATTGTTCCTGTAATTTGCAGATGGGGAAAAAAACATTCCTGCAATATTGTATTAAATTAGTAGGTTGCTGTAATTTTATCCATGGATTCTATATCTTTTTAGTCCCCCGCCCACTTGGTGGGGGACTATAGGTTTGTACCTCGTCCTTCCGTCCATCCTTCCTTCCGTCCGTCCTTCCGTCCGTCCGTCCGAAGCTTCTCCTGGCCATATTTCCAACACCATAACACCCACAGCTACCAAATTTAATGTGTTTGTACTTCCTAGGATAGAGGTGTATGGTGTGCCAAAAGTAGGTCACTAGGTCAAATATCTGGGTCAAAGAATACATATGTATGAAGAATTTTGTCCGGGCCATAACTTTTTTGTCCTTTTACTTAAGAGTCATGAAATGTTACACAAATGTGAAGCTTAGTCTAAGAAAGTGTCATAAAGCAAAAGTAGGTCACTAGGTCAAATATTTGGGTCACCGATCGATATGTAAATATACAGAAACAAATTTTGTCCGGCACATATCTTCCCTATATTAATGCTACCTCTTCAATTTTTTTATGGTGGGTAGACCTTAGGTAGTAGCTGTGCATAGGCATTGTTTTGTGTGGCTAATTACTTGCATTAATTAATTATTTAACAAAGTTCGTTAAGCAAGACAAATTTTGTCCGGGCCATATCTCCTAAACTATTAATGCTAGCCCTTTGAATTTTTTATGGTGTGTAGACCTTAGGTAGTAGGTGTGCGTACGCATTGTTTTGTGTGGCTAATTACTTCCATTAATTAATTAATTAACGAAGTTCATTAAGCAAGCTCAAGATACAATACAAATTTTGTCCGGGCCATATCTTCTAAATTATTGATGCCAGCTCTTTGATTTTTTTTATGGTGGGTAGACCTTAGAGGGAATATGGTAATGGGCACCGTCCGTGTGTCCGTCCGTCCGTCAAATATTTGGGTCACAGTAATACATAAATGTACAGTATTTTCATGTCCTTACTGTAATTCTTAAAAAATTTTGACTTCTTGTTATAGAAGTTTACTGACAATGTATTGTGACCTAAAAGTGTGTCACGACGCAAAACTAGGTCACTAGGTCAAATATCTAGGTCACAGTGCAAACTCCATGTAAAACCTTGTCCATGCCATATTTCCCTTACTATAATACCTACAGCTACCAAATTTATTATTTTAATACTACCTGGGGAGTTGTTGTGTCACATGGGAAAAGTAGGTCACTAGGTCAAATATCTAGGTCACTGTGAAATCCATTCAAAATCTTGTCCAGGCCATAACTTTTTTGTCCTTTTACTTAGATTAATGAAATTTTACACAAATGTGAAGCTTAATCTAAGAATGTGCCATACTTTTAATTTTTTTTTTCATCTAGGTCACACCCCTATATAGTAGTCCTTTCAACCTCGTGGGCGACGAGCGGGGGACTATGTATTGCTCTGCAGTACTCATTCACTTGTTCTCTGTTCCTACCTATAGGGCATGCCTGCATCCATTTTGTTGGTGACTTACGTGCTCATTGTCAGGACTGGATGGGTACAAGATGCCTGGCTAGGGACCTTGGTCTTATTTTGTAATAATATAATCTGAAATTATCTCAGACTGACTTTGGGTGCACAGAGAAGACTGCCATAAAAAATGGATGTGACAAATTTTGGCCAGTATTTTTTTCATGTTGAGGTTTACAAACCAAGCTTTTTTATATCAAAGGTCGGGGGGGGGGGGGGGGGGGGACATGTTCAATTTTCTTTTACATAGAGTCAATGAATCAAGAATGACACTGTGGAGGAAGTACAAGTGATTTTGGGGATTTTTTTTTATGAATATTTTTGTTCTTTTGGGGGGAAAATCTTACACAAATTTATCCGAAACTACTCACCCAATTGCTTTGATATCGCACAGGAACACTCTGAGTTCTTAATTTATTCACCAGGTGGCACTGCATTTTTTTTTTTTTTTTCAGTTGACTTGTAGTAAGGCGGTGGTTTTAGGAGGCATAGTCATCTGTCGTAGATATGCTTCCAAATGTCATATGCACTAAGCTAAACCTCAACATTGGTCTATTCTGTTGCAACCTTGATTTTATGGGAGAAGCTTAGGTCAGCAGAGTACTGGCTGTTCAGGTAGTCCTCTAGTTTTGTGTGTTTTCGCTATTTTCAACTTCTCCGGAGTGTTCACTCGGATGAGGCTAAAACTTTGTGGATATGTTCCTTTTGGAAGGGTCAAAGAAAGTTGTTCACCAGGTGGCTTTACTGTGGATACCAGATTTTTAACGTTTTTTTTCCATTCTGGTACTTATCAGTAAATGCACCTTGCCTATTGATTACTAGGTAAGTCAATGGGCATTCTAATGCTAATTCAGATTTTCGACTTCTCCAAAACAGTCATCAAGATTGACTTCAAACTTTGGTGGCAATGTACATTGGGTGGGTCTCTATGAGATTTCTTCAAATGGTCACGCTCTTGTGATTTTTTTTTTTTTTTTTTCATGAATTACTTTTTTTGTTCTTTTTTGGGGCAAAACTTTTAAAATCTTGTTCTCCAAAACTGCTCATGTGATTGCTTTGATATCACACAGGGATACGCCTAGAGACTCCTAGTTCTTAATTTGTTCACCAAGTGGCACTGCAATTTTATTCTATCTTTTTGTATTTAGGATCAAAGAAAGTTGTTCATTAGGTGGCACTGCTGTGGATTCCTGATTTTTAACGATTTTTTTTTGCATTTGGGTACTTATCAATAAATGCACCTTTCCTATTGATTACTATGCAAGTCAATGGGCATTCTAATGCTAATTTACATTTTGGACTTCTTCAAAGACACTGTCGGTCAGATTGACTTCAAACATGGTGGCAATGTACCTTTGGTGCGTGTCTACCAATTTGTGTTTAAATGGTCACGCTCCATTGATTTGTGGATTTTTTAAGATTTTTTTTATTGGGGGGATTTTTAAAAAAGTTTTAGTAGGAAAGTTTAACATGGGAATTTCTTGTAATGGTTATAACTTCAATAATTTTGGCCAGATTTGTGTCAAACTTGGTAGGGATGCACCTTTTTTGAGTGTCTACGTATTTTGTGCAAGTGGTCATGCTCCAGTGATTTTTTTTTGTATAGATAATTTTTACCCTTTGGCCTTCTAGGCTGGAGGGTTATTGTCGTCATCTGCACGTCTGTCCGTCTGTGCCTTGTTAACGCCATATTTCTAAAAATACTCACTTTACAAAGATCAACTTTTTGTCACAGGGGGCTTTTAAGGTGCTTCACCTGTCAAAAAGTAGGTCACTAGGTCACATTTAGGTCACAGTTCTACATAAAAAAAAAGCGTTAACACGATATTAAAAAAAAATATTGAATGTAGCTTCATCAATCATTTATGACAGTTGGTCCTAAGGATGCCTCAGAAGCCTATCGAAAACTAGGTCACTGGGTCACATTCAGGTCACAGTGTGCATTGAAAAAAAATGGCGGCATCGTGATATCGTCAAATATTAATTTTCTCATTGTAGCTGCACCAATTATTTATGACAAATGACAATTTGGTAATTCTAACAGCAATGCTGCTGTGATGTGTTTGATTTTGAACTTTGCTATAAATCCTACTAGCAGCGTCATGTTCAACACAGTTCCATGAATAAAATTATGCCCATGTGGGTACTCCTGATAGCCTTTAATATATGTGACTTGCTATAGGATGTCTTCCATCATTTTTGCAATCATATTTCCAAAAGGTTCATCTGGATGGCCTTCCAAAATGTCTGTTTTCATAATATTAGCAGCTGGACACACCTGTGTGGCGATCTATAGAGATGCTATTGTGAAGGAACAAACCGCCCAGTCATTTCTGGTTGGCAAATACAACAGAGGCCTCTGGTGGCAAAAATGGGAACTTTTGTTTTTTAACTTCTGGCAGTTTGTGGATGTTGACAGTAAAAAATTAAAAATATAACATTTCATTTCATTTTTTTTTTATATCAGCAAAATTTATGACAGCGGGTTTGCAAACTGAATGATAAAAAAATGTCTGTCCAGAAGATAAAATCTGCTGGTGATGTTATCACAACCTTTTCAGTTCCCTTGAGCGTTAGGAGGTGCCAGAGTTGAAGAGTTCGGTAATAAATGTCCCCTGGCCAGTTATGGCCATAATAGAATAACAAACAAAACGTCTTAATTCAAAGGGTTGTGATGACGTTACCAGCAGATTTTTCCTCTGTACCGACAGTGTCCTCTTTATACCGCAGTCTGAACCTTTTTGCCATGCCCACACCTCAGTTGCCTCACAAACTAGTTGCCTGTGCTTTTTTCTGCCTCAATGAATTAAAGATGGCGTTTCCAAAGAAAACATTTCTTGCAAACAAAGTCTCCCCTGTCTTAGATCAGTTAAACATTTGTTTCTTGTGTGAATAGAGCAATGGATCAAAATGAGTCACAAGTTCACTTTAGTTGTCTGTTTAACTGGGTACTTGTGTAGCTCAAGATAGAACAGTGGTTTTATTTGAATTGTGACCTCAGGTGCCACCACCAGTTGATGGAAAACGCTTGCTGTATCATGTGATGTATATGTGCATTCCTTTTACAAGTTGTTAAAGATCCCCTGCAAAGATACCATCGCTTCGGAATCTTGCAAGGCTGAAAGTGAGTCACTATTTTTCTCACACTCAGAATTGTTGGTTGTGGGAAATAAAGTAAGACTTATTACTTGAACCCTTTCACCCTTGATTGTTTTTAGATCTTTGGATCACTGTGCACTTGCGTTACACCGTCCATAAGTTGAATATGATTTATTTTTTTTATCATCCCTGCATGTTGGAACCATGTCATATCACATGACTGCAATTTGGATTCGAGGTTTTAACATGAAAAAATAAACTCAAGTTTGATACAATAACACCTACCTTGTAGCAGACTTAATATGTACTAAAATGTAGGGTCTTTTTTTCTTAAGGGTCCGCCCTATCGGGGGACCCGTTATGTTTTTTGGGTTGTCCGTCCATCCGGATGTGCACATTCTCGTTACCACAATATCTACAGAATGCCTCCATGTATTTTGCTCAAATTTGGCAATATGCTTATCTCACCTGGCAAGATTAACTGATTACATTTGGTGGCAGATCCTTCAGTCAATGCTTTGCATTGAAGATATGTCTTCTTTTTTTTTTTTTGTCTTGTTTTGTTTGTTTGTTGTTTTTTTTGGGGGGGGGGGTGTTGTCTGGAGATTGATACTGTGCATAGTTGAGACTGAACATTGGTGACATTGACCCAATTTGCAAGTTTGTAGGCCCACTTTAACCCCTACTAGCAAGGTCAGCTGACCACAGGACTGTCACAGTCCTCTTATCTTCCTGAATGCTGGTTTTTAAGCTGTAAGTCAAGAAAGGTTTAAGGAAACTGAATAAAGAAGCCTTGTCAGGATTATGATATCCTGTTTGTCAAGTGTGCTTTTGGTGTGCTGTAAAAAATTGACAAATGTGACTTATCCTGAAGACAACTTTATTTGACATGGCATGCAGAATAAACACTGTATAGCACATTTATAATGAACAATTTAGTTTCTGGTATTTTATGCATGATAATTGAAAATGTAATGCCAGGAAAACTGCAGATATGGATTTAATCCAATGTTAGTTTTTCAGATATAGAATTTGGCATCAGATCACATCTCTTTACAATAGAAGTTACAAGTAGGGAAAGGGTGAACAAAGAATATATGAAGTATAATAAAGATAGATAAGAAAAACACAATAAAGCAAAGCCCATAGATAAGACCTGAATTTACTGGAAATTAATATACAGTGGTACCTGCTGTATATGGCCGCCCATTCTTCCAAGAAAAAGTGGCCACACACAGCAGGTGACCTGTCACTGAGGGTAGCTTTACAAAGAAACTGATTCTTGTCTCCCAGCAAGGTGACAACACAAAGCAATGTGGCTGCTCACGGCAGTGGTTGCATACAGCAGGTACCACTGTATGTGTATGTGTGATATCTGTGATTTCAACTGTTGTAGTAAGGAAAAATGTATGCCGCCTCAAGGCTCACTAATTTTTTGTTTTTACAATTCTGTTCTGGTCCCCAGGGCAAGATACGTGAAAATTTTTCTTGTTTCTGTTATCCTGTCTGCCCATTTCAAGCTGATTTGTAAAATGAGAACAAAAATGTTGGGTGCCTTTTTCAATTTTTGCTTGCCCATCACTTGTTCCAAGCAAGCAGACTTTCAGATTGGAGGGCCTTGCTGTATACAACTTTTTACTGTATTGTGGAAATAATGTTCTTGCTCTCACTTTCAGCGTTGTGTACACCAGAAAAAAAAAAACAAAAAAAAAAACAACACCCTTGCCCTTCAAAAAACTAGCACATTTGTAATGAATGAAGTGTTAACAGGACTGAATGTTTCCATGTGAGATGTCATTCATGACATGATGGATTTCTTACAGCAGGCAGAAATCCTGGCAGCACTTGCAGATGAGGATCAGAGGGAGGCTGAGCTTGAGGCAGAACGGCAGCAACTGCTGCAGCTGCAGCAAGAAGAGGAGGAGCGACAGCAAAAGGAAGAGCGTGCTCGTGCCAAGGAAGGTAACCTACCATGAAAAAGGATCAATAGCTGCTATAATGCAATAGGTTGACCAGGGCAAGCATCTCCATGACTAATTTGGTGTATGAAAGGTTTAAATAGGATCATTTTGAAAGATACATACACGTTTTTTAATGTGTTTTCTATGACAAAATCAGAATGTATATATTTATACATTGCTCATCTGATTATTTTGGTGAATGTTTTCTGTAACAGAAAGTTTGAAGGAAAGATGGATAAATTTGCTATAATTGAATGAAATGAAATTGATACAACTAGCTTATGGGCATGACCTCTGGGTTTTAAGATACATTGTTTAGAGATATAATATTTCCATATTAACAGTTGCACCCACTGACATGAATCACTTGTCTGTGATTGTGAGTGACTCATTCTGGCATCATATACTAGTGTTCATCCATTGCGTACATGTAGATATGGATATGGTGGCTACACATTATTGGACTGTGACGGATGTTGATCCTGGGTTTTACACATGTTCATGTCGTGTTGTAGAGCGAGCAAGAAGGGCCAGGCTCCGAGAAGAGAGGGCAGTGTTGATATCTCAGGGAAAGGAAATACCTCCGGAACTGTTTGAACATAGAACTCCTACACAAAAGAAGACAAGTTCAGCCAGTGCCGAGAAGTAAGTTTCTCTGTGGTCTTCATGCTAGCTGTTGTGTCATGGTGATGACAAAGGTTTTATACCCGTAGTTCATTGTTATGTATTGTGTATTTCTACACCCCACCAACAAAGTTGGGGGTATACTGCTTTTACTGTGTCTGTTTGTTTGTCCATCCACCGATCTGTCTGTCTGTTGGTCTGTCTGTCCATCTGTAGGTGCAATTTTGTCTGGCCTGTACTCCCTTTATCATTGTGCACAGTTCTTTCCAAGTTTCTATAATTAGTACTCATCACTAGAGAATGTGTCTTGAAGCAAGTGAATTTTGGTGAAATTATTTTAAAGATATTTTTATTGATTGATTTACTTTTTTGTTTCTTTTTTTACACTTGAGGAAAATGTTCAAAAATCTTTGAAATGACGTGGCCAGTGACTTTTAAATTGCCTATGGATACTTCTGGTTACCCCAAAGCTCTAATTATTAAATCTCTAGTTCTGTTATCTATCTATCTATCTATCTATCTATCTATCTATCTATCTATCTATCTATCTATCTATCTATCTATCTATCTATCTATCTATCTATCTATCTATCTATCTATCTATCTATCTATCTATCTATCTATCTATCTATCTATCTATCTATCTATCTATCTATCTATCTATCTATCTATCTATCTATCTATCTATCTATCTATCTATTTATTTATTTATTTTATTTGTTTGTTTGTTTGTTTGTTTCTTTATTTATTTATTTATTCATTCATTCATTCATCCATTCATTCATTGACTTACTTTATTTATTTACTTATTTATTTATGTACTTATGCAGTTAATTACCTATTTATTTATTTATTTATTTGTTCATTTTACTCTTTTCTTTTTTTTTTTCAATTTTTAAATTTCAGCTTTTCCTCTCAAACTGCATGTTGAATTCTCTTCAGACTCGGCAGGAATTTGTATTAACTTGGACCTCCCCTAAAGTTGTTCGCCAGGTGCTGGTGCTACTATTTCTGATTTTTAATTAATTTTCTAAATTATATAATGATCTATTTAAGTCTGTGTGTTAAATATAAGAATAACGAAATTGTTACCAGGTCCATGCAAATTTATAGGAGTACCTGAGGTGAATCTCGCAAGTGTGTTCAAGTGGTTATGGTTCGGTCATTTTTGGATTTGTTATGAAATTTTGGTTCATTCTTGTTAAAGACAGCAGATTTTCAACAATGTGCCAGAAATCAGCATTGAAATACTGAGGAGATATTATTTCTACACTGTAGTCTTCCTTCTAAGGAGACCCCACTGGCCAAAAGCTGACAGCAGCTTGAAGGCCATCAACTCATGCAGGAATTGTGTCCTTTTTCTCTCATGTGGCTAGTGTTTACTCAGTATGGAGGGACCATTGTTTCCAAATGCTGTGTTTTGCAAGTTTGTGCAGATGTTTTCCCATGTCAAGAAATCAAACTCATGAAAACTATTGGAAAAACAAGGGAGGATGGGAGGATGGGATATGTAAGTTGCTCTTCTGCTACACCCATTTTAATTTGACATGAACGAAAATACATGTACAGTGGTGCCTGCTCTAACGGCCTTCTCTCGTGAGAGACCACATTAGTTTTTAAGACCACTTTTTCAAGACATTGGCCTTTTATTTCTTTGTTAATTTACCTGCAATGAAAGACCACCTGTCATATATGACCACTTCTGTCTGGCATTAGGGGTGGTCGTAAATTGCAGGTACCACTGTATTAACTTATGTTCAGTGGTTATGTTTTTTGTTTGTCATCATTCAATGACTCACACAGTTCTGGTGACTTGTAGAGGAAAAGTGTCAATGAGGACAATCATTTGTAATAATCTCTGGCTTATTTTTCTTATCCTCACGAAAAAAAAAAAAAAGTATACCATTGTCTGGTATCAAGCACAGCTGCTGTTACATAAGCAACCTTGCTGTCTTGATCAGACAAACAAAACCACAGACACCTCTGTACTCATTTAAAGGGCAGCTTTTATTACTGACCTTGCATCAAGCTGACCGCTTCAAGTCAGTCATATGAAAGAAGTAAACAGGATCTGGCTTGACAGTGATGTGCTGTCGTCCATTCCCATTCCCAGCATCTGGATGTTTCATGTTGTCTGCTTCAGCGTCTTGATTCAAGTTCGGATTGATGGAAGTCTTGTACTGCTTAACCAGACCTTCAAGTACATTCAATTTATTTTTGAGGATGAAGAGCTCTGTCCTTGCCAAATGATCAGTCCACTGAGTCAGCTAAACTGGCAAATAGGAAACTATCTGAATTGGAATCATAGACTGGTCTGGTAAACATGGCCGTCATCAACAGCTGCCCCTCAAATATTGGTTCATCATATTGGTTCATTAGTGTATTGTTCATCACGTAACTTTTTCTCTTTAAAAATTGCAGGTTTAGTTGTCATTGTTGTCCTTTTTTTTTTTCCCCCCTTAATAATAACATTTTATGAGTCATCAGCTCTCTGGAGAGCACTATTGGTGCATTGAGCCCAAAGTATACCAAGGGAAGGCCATTGACTCAGTGACTACAGTCATGGTTCATTGAATACTATATTGAAAAGGAATGGGTTATTTTAAAAAATGTTTTTTGGTTAGGGATTGTACACTGTGACATATCATTGTAAATAACGTCAATGTGTACCAGAGATGCAGAAAATCACAAATGGGACAACATTAAGTAGAGTGTAGCATCTTTGAGCATAGAGTCTTAAGTCTTGCAGCATATGTAGACAAGCTTAATGAATTGACCATACACTCCTTTGTGCCAAACATGCATTACATCTGAGACATAAATAGGAACCTTGCTTCATTTTGTTATCTTTTACCGCAAAGCATCAGTGACAGTTGGGAAAATGACATCTGAAAATTATTGGTGAATGATTTTGCTTTGTTTCCAGCCAGGGGTATATGTGAAAATCCTTGGGTGATTTGTATCTATATAATTTAAATTAATAATTATACACATTGTATTTTGATAGTGGGGGAGAATTGGACGAGGAGGTTATTGCTGCTATGTATAAAGGTAAGAAGTAATTCATATCTCAGTATACAGGTATGCCAACTGTACTAACATGTAATTGAATGAGTTAAATATCAGTGTTTATTAACATCATTCATACTAACATACAATACAGCGAGTCCCATACTAGCATGTAATACAGCGAGTCCCATACTAGCATGTAATACAGTGAGTTACACATTAGTCACGTAACATTACCTCTCGACCACCATTTGCCTAGACCTGTGTGTTTGGGTCGAATGACCAGGAAATCGAGTTGAGTTCACTCGCTTCATTCCTGAAAACCTGACGGTCCCGTAGCGCCATCTGTTGGTTCTTTTGGAACTGGTGGTGACTCCTGTTGCGCATACTCCCCGTATCATCCTTCCTCTTTTGGGCACCATCACTGGCTTGCTCTTCAGAGTTGAAGCTCTGTGAACGAAAGTTCATGCTCACTGTTAGAGTGCTTTACACACGTTCCCTTCTATGGAAAATCATTTCTTAGTGGTCCTTTAAATTTTTAATTGGGTATTCAGCTAAAAATATGCCCTAGGCCTACTTTCAACGCCAAGCTGGTGGGCCAGGTTTGTTTACGATCGTCATAGCTGTTGCACATCATGTGTCATGTGTGATCAAACATCCCTCGCGCACATTTGATTTTGTTTATGATGTTAATGCTCTACATCGCTGATGCAGCATGTCACAATGTAGTTGTAACAATATTTAGATTATGTGATCTGCAGTAAGTTACTATTGAATTTCACTCTAGAAAATAATAATTGATCCCCATGCATAGAATAACAATGCTCCTTTGCCATACATGTTATAATTAGCTGCATGTCTATTGCTGACAACTACATAATTTTGGGGGACTCTCCATCTTTTGATTTTTTGGCTGACACAACTGTCTAAATTCATCGTGTACGTGTGATATCAGGAGATGTTTTTTTCACTGAGATATAAGAAAACATGTTCCTTAAATATGAGTACTGTATAATCATCTATATACCCAAGAATTAGATTTCAAAATTTGACCCCAAAACAGATTTTACAAATTTTATTTTCCTAAATTAATCCTCAATTGGATTCAGTAGCCATATATAGAAAATAAGGCCTGAGTCAAAGTTTGTAAAAATGGAACTACTCACAAAACTATCAGGAATCTGCCCTCAAGAAAATTTATGAGTATGCAGTACATGTATCTTGAAGCAAATGCTACAACAAGCATTTTTTTTCAGATGACATTCTTATATATATATTATGTAAAATGTATTTGTAATAATTACATTTTGTAATAAGTAACTGTTTTAAAATGTCGCAACTAGTTGTAAAATTATACGTAGGCAACATGACTTAGAGAAACTCAGGCATTTCATTTCCCCTTTGGGAATCATCAATGAGGATGACATGTAATCTTCATATGTGTCGTCAATTCTTCTGCAGTGCTGGATTCCATAAAAGCACATTCTGATGCCTGGCCATTCCTGGAGCCCGTGCTTGAGAGCTATGCACCCAATTATTTTGAAATAATAAAGGTAAGCCATCTTCTTTTTTTAAACATGTTATTCTGTCAATAAAAAAGGAGGTCAGTGCATCTGTCTTGCGACAACATACATTGGAGGCAGTAACACTTATAACTTCCTCCATATTAAATGGTTTATGTCATGAAAATTTCTCTTCATAATGAAGCTTCACTGCCTGGATGATACAAGCTTCACAGGGTTGTCATTTTGCAGTCATGTTTAGCAGTAAGAAGACCAAGTTGACTTTGGAATATTGGACCTCAACATGTGCCACATAATTGGCCACAAAGAGCAGAATTTTCATGTTCTTTGATCTCTTCTTGCTGTCTAACTTTTCCATCCATCCAATGAATATTGCTGATGTCATTCAGGTCACCTTGTTGGCCAATACTTCACTGGGAAGATATCTGCCCTGTACAATGTATTTAAAACACCAAAGGTTCAATGATTTTCCAATGACTTAGGGGGTCAATTTTTCCCCTGTAGCACTGCATGCTAACAAAACTGTGCTGCCCTCATGCACCAGCTTCAAGCATTGCCATACAGACCACTACCAAAGTGCTTGGGAGCCATTGTGGGTGACAGCTTATGGCCAATCAAATAGCTTTAACAACACTCATTGTGACCCAATTTAAAAAATACAAACATGATTTCAAGGAGGCGAAAAGGTACTTTTGAAAACGTGTTGTGACAAATTGTACACACTTTAAGTGATGGCTGATTGCACATTCCAGGTGGTCATTTGTACCAGGTTACATTTGGCTGGCATAACCAGTTCAAGCCAGGTATCTGTCATTCAAGTCAGTGATCACTGTATTTACATCTCCAAGTAATTTGTCTAGCATGGTTAAATTGAAATTTATATAAGGCTGAGCTGGTGTAATTTGAGTCAGTGGTCATGCTCTGCCTTCTTCGCGGGAGGGGGTACTTCCCCAAATTGGGGGGAGGGGGCTTGACCTTTCGAAACCCCACCCTTTGTTAGGGCACTTAAAAAAAAAAATGATTCCTTTGTCAGGGAATTTTTTAACCACAGTAGTGGAAAATATGGTCCCAAATTGGTGTGAACAGTGCGCCAGGAAGAAAATTTTGACCTTAGTTAAGGAAATTTTCCGGAATTTTGGGCCATAAAAGAGAAAAAAAAAATCCCCTTTGTAAGGGATTTTTTTTTGCAAAATACTGGATCTTTTTCAGGGAAATGTGACTCAGAAGAGGGGCCTTCAGAGCATCACAAACCCAGTATTGTCACTGATGGGAGTAACCCCCCACCCGGGTCTCTGCATGCCTGCCAGCTGACCACAGGACCATTGTGGTCCTCTTGTGTGCTTGTTGGTTGTGTATCTGAGTGTGATGTTCTTCTCCAGGTCTTGGATCCCTTATTCCTGTTGATATTATCAAGGCCTCTGCATGGTTAACCAGCCCCTGATTGATTCCCTTCACACCTGGCCATGTTAGCACCCTCTGGGCTGCTTGTTTCAACGCACCTGCCTTTGCTGACCCCCCCCCCCCCCCCCTTTTTTTTTTTTTAGTGCTGGTTAGGATAATACAGGGGCAAAAGGGGCAAATACTGTCAACATTAGCCTCAGCATTCCACTTGGGTACAGATGAAGTTACCCTTCGCAACAGTGGCAGGCCCACTGTACAGTATTCATGAGCTGTGTGTGTATGCTATGTCATTGGTCTTTGATGACACTGATCCACAGCATATTTTCTTTCATTAAGCTTTCAAAGCTAGTATGGCGGGAGAATGTTTTGTCACTGAAAGCATGGGGCTATGATTGGTTGGAGAGCTAACTCATGAACTTCACAGGCTTAGTCTAAGTGACCAACAGCATTGATACCAGCTATCAGATCTTTACCAGGCTTCCAACTCACCACAGAATACATGCCATGGTGACATGCTATCATCAACACTCAGCATCTTCCGTTGGCTACCTTGGAGGTGTTTAGCTGTAAACAGTTGGTTTTTCTATGGGAATGTCTGGTAATATGGCTCGCACCTTCTGGTGTACATCACCAAATTTGAGCATTGTAGTCCATTTTCCACCAACAATTTGAGCTTTCAGCATGCCGTGTCACTGCAATCTGACCCAAGTTATGTTTATTTATGTTCAATGGAACTTCTAAAACTAAGTTTCAAAGATAGGACTAAAGTGCAAAATATATTTTTAATTGCTCGAAAACATAGGAAAACACCCAGCCTGAGTTATTATCTTGGAGGCCTATTTGCCAGAAAATTGGTGTAAATTCCTTCAAAATCATCAGATCATGATGAAATAAACACTGTTTGAAACTGCATCATGAATAGAAGTAAAATTCAGCACAAGAACCATGATTATGTTAATTCTTTAACTCCCTATAAACAAGAGCTCTACACAACTTGTCGCCTGCAGCGATGCCCACAATATCTTGTGAGCAACCTTCAGCAGTGAGTTATATACCCGTGAAAGCATGCACTTATCAGCTAGAATCACACTAACAGCACTTTGACCTTCAAGGTGCCAAGTACAGTAGTGGGTAATAACATTTTTGTGTATTCTGAAGTTGGCTCTCCACCTGATGATAACTTGGTGCTGAAAGCCAGAGGTGTCGATCGCGCTCTTCACCTCCAAGTGTTGATGGAAAAGGTGAGCTTCAGAGCAAGGCAGGCAGTCCTTTCCAGCACTCAGTGCGCTGTAGAGCAGGCCTGAACAATAGGAGGTATGCATACGCAACTATAGTTACTGCAGACCTGCTGTGCTACCCTCAGTTGCCAGGCAGCAGAACAATGTCTCTGCCATGATGAGGGCACTTGTACCAGTTATGTTACATAACCATTCAGAAAAAAAACAACACCTTTTCTACCCAACAAATAAATTTTTTTAAACATGTCTATCATCTTGTATGTTTGTAGACTTAGTGAATGTGATTTCCGCCTTTTATTTTCTTGAGTTGTTACTTTTATCACAGAAGCTCTTTTTTTCCCCGGCTTTATACATGATTCTGCTCTCCTCCCCATCAAGTTCCTTGCTGCAGCCTAGGTGGCAGCACAGGAACCCAGTTTATAGTATGAATACCTCCCATTAGTGCCAAGTGGCTTCCCTGATATCCAGACAGCCTGCTTTATGTCCATGCAGTTGGGTTTTTCAAGGGCTGAGGATCTGGGTTTTAATTAACGTTTCTCCAGCATCACATGAAGATGATCTCCTGCCATCCTGTCTGTTGGTATATCACCTGATGTGGTCCAGTGGGTTTGTATTGTCATATGGATTTGAGGGTTTTTTGTCAGAGTCCCCCCTTTTTTTTTATGGATACTGATCTACTGGACCGCACAGAAGCCCTTGTTTTTGTTTGTTTGTTTTTTTTTTTTCGCTGTCTGCCGCTTTAGGTCTTACTGCCCAACCCATGCCAAGGAAAGCTGTTGACCTGAAGCATGTGATCTTGATAGGTCTCATCGAAAGTCTCAAACTGTTTTTCATTACTGTTGAAATTAGTTGAAAAGACTGAAGCAGACGACATTTGACCACCAGCGAGTGTAAAGAGGAAAGGATTAAGTACCACGAGAGAGATAAAACTGAGGATTTTTGATGATGTTCTTTCAATTGACCAAGTGGCGTGTAGAGGCATTCTATCTGGAATACAATGTAAATTCCTGGAATGCACTTGGGTGCTTATTTCTCTGGAAGGGTGGTTTCTAATGGAAATATACCAAAACCTGATATCCGATAGTCAAGTATTCTGAATGAATAAGGAAGGAAATAAAAAAGAAACTTCTTATCTCACAGGAAAAGAAAAAAGTTTCTTCGAAAAGAAACAAGCGTGCATGTCAAGCAGAGAGTATTAATTATACAAACTGTGATTTGATAGTGATGCCAGACATTGATTTGGTATTTTTATTCTGATATGAATCAAAAATGCATTTTTCCAAAAAAAAATGAAGCAGCTGTCTTTGGCTATCAAGTTCATATAAAAAGTGTTAGAGTTTTCTGAAGGACACAGCCAAAAGCATATAGACAGGAACAGGGTGCAGTGGTCTGTATTAAGTGTTATGGATTAAAGCAACCCGATTATATAGTTAAAAAAATGTGCAGTTCTCAGTATATTTCAAAGTAGAAAGTATGGTCTATTCCTATATTTCAATTTTCTGTATCTGTTGTGTTATGTTTTGTGGTTCAAAGCAATGAAAAATTACTTTTTCTGTCAGTGGGCCTGTATACTGCAGTATACTAAAAATGTAAGGCCATACGGCCAACGGTCACTGTCTTGACCAACCACTCGTGCCCATTTCAAGACTAATGTGTGCTTTGCAGGCCACAATGATCAGTAAAGACCATTGTTTGCATATATTTGCAAGCATGTGTTATCACTTCGTCAACTGGTACTGACTTTGTGCTGTCCTCCATGACAACTTTGGGAACTATTTATATGAGCAAGGACTGTTGAGTGATTGTAAACAGAACATTCAACAGTGATGTTGTTTACAAGAGTAAAAGCTAATTCATAATGAGAAGTGACATAAATCTGTCATACTTATGCATCAAATAAGATTCTAGGGCCTTGAGGCCAGTGGCTATGTCGAGGCTTGCACAGAGTTAAAATGGGTAGAGTAATGTTGCATAAATTTCCTCTGAAGTAAACATTATATGAATTTTGTCTGAAGTAACGGCTTGCATTGCATGCACGATGAGTGGGTAGGTAGTTCAGCTTAAGGTGACCAGAAAAATGGGGGTAAAACGCACGCACACATGCGCGCGCGCACACACACACACACACACACACACACACACACACACACACACACACACACACAGGGTTAAATAGGTCTAAAAGAACAAAATATATCACTGTTCAAGACATATTCACTGCTCAAAAAATATTTGTTTATTAGTTTTGTTTTTTATTTATTTGTTGTAATACATGTAGAATTGTATATTCCAAAGCCATTCAATTGAAAAAAAAAAATCACTTTTCTGACATAGCAAAGGCTTAGACTCACATTTTATGATTGATGCTAATTTGTTGCACAGAGGTCTATGTCCACTCATCGCTCATTTTTTTGCTGCTCTATATGCAACTTTCCAAACATAGGGCCACCTGTCGGTCACACTGTCGTACTAAATGAATGGGGGCGACACCTTCACACTCACATGGAAGTCCTATGCAAGTCTATGCCCTTAACCTGTAAATGGGGATGCAGCAAAGACGTTGAAACAACCATAAATATGGCATGTACTACCGTTTTGTTTGAGGAGAGTGACCATGAATATCAATTGATTATATCTATTAATTTATTTTGTCTGAAATAAAGTGCCATTAGCAGTAATTTGGTGCGTTTTGGGAGAGACATTTACTTGTTAGACGAGCTGGCCTGGTTGTGGCACAACACATTGAATAGACATTGCTGCTTTATCCTGTGTTGCTGTTCGTAATGATCGATTGTACGATTAAATTCAAGGTGAAAGAATTAATCAGTTGCACTATCATCCTAATTCTGAAGGTCAGATAAAAAGAAACCTGGGTACTTGGGAGCAAAATCACAAGAGGAGCGCTGATGTTTACGAGGTTTCTATCCATCTAGGTCTTGCTACATTGATAAATGGCTAAATAACTGGATAGTCTCGACAGCAGCACGGCAACACTTGATGGCTTTTCCTAGAAGAACAACAGACATAGCATTACTTTATTATTTTTGTTATTCTTTTTGATTGATCAATATCAAAAATAATTTCGCTTTCAATTACAGTGTAAAAGTAACCAGCATTCACCTGTCCCTCACTGCAGGCAATAATCCCTGAAGACCTGTTCACCTGTCCCTCACTGCAAGCAATAATCCCTGAAGACCTGTTGCCTGACCTATTTGTTACCAGCCCAGCTGTCGGTTGATTGTATGTGTCAAGCAAATCCATCGTCAGCTTTATCTCAAAAATATCGTAGCTTTCAGTGTTATTGATGCTTCCCTTATTGGAAACACTCACACCATGAAGGAAACATTCAATACTTTAATGGATTCAGCAAGTTAGAAGTCATTCCGTCCCATTGACAGGCCAAAATAAAGTAATGAAGGATGGGTATTTGCGGCTAGCTTTGCCCTTCTATAAACAAACATCCGACTGAAATGCATGTGAAAGATAACCCCAAAATTCCATAACTAGTTCGCGTTATATCTTCTAAAAATTTTACAGACATTAAGGTAAATTTAAAAGGGGCACATAACTGCAAGAATAATAGGAACAGTTCCCATTTTCCCACATAAATCAATTGACTTGATATTTATGTTGATGACGATGTTAAGCTTTGCTGGCCATGCAATGGGCTGATACCATTGGCGCCCCTCACCCCTCATTGAAGTTTCGCGTTCTGCTACTAGTGGTGCCATTGGTTTCAGAAGTTATGTATACATCTCACAGAGAGTAAGCATGCGCTGGACCGATCATTTGAGTGAATTTTTTACAACTAGCAATGGTGTGAAGGGAGGTGAGTTGTCACCAGTTTTATTTACTATTTATTATGTTCAAGAAATTTGGCTTCGGCTGTTATGTTGGGGAAACTTTTTTGGGGTGCTCTCAGCTGTGCTGATGATATCACCCTTCTTGCTCCAATTAAATATTCATTGTGTAAGATGATTTCAGTATATTATGATTTTAACAATGAGTTCCATGTCAGATGTAATCCATCTAAGTGTAAACTTGTAGTGTTTGATGATAAGGAATTTTATGAGGATTTCTGGACTTGTACAGATACTATCAAATGTCTGGATCATGATATTCACCTTGGAAATGATATTGGCATTAATATATTTAGAAAACAAATCAACAGAGCCATTGGCGACATGTATAAAATACAATTTGTTATTATTACAATTTGGCAGAGCTTTTTGTAGCACAAAATGTAGACTGTTTAAGGCTTTTTGTCTGTCGCTATATGGCTGTGTTCTATGGGGCTTCTCAAACCCATATGCAGAGAAATTTTACACTAATTGGAGAAAATGTATCTGCAGGGTTCTGGGAGCGCCATCAAACACACATTGCAGTTTACTCAATAAACTTTGTGAAGATGTTTCCACCAACTCACAACTTCATATGAGATTCCTACAGTTTATTCGTCATTATCTTTTCAGTGCAAATCAATGGCTGTTTCTGTGTGGCAAATTAGTTATCAATGGTAGCTGTTCTGAATCATGCAACAGTTTACATTTTATTTGTAACGTGTTCAATTTTTCAAAGTATCAGTTGGTAAATATGGAGCCTAACAAATTTTGGAATATTGTGACTGATATTCATCTGTCCAGCAGGAGGAAGGAGGACGAAATCTGTGCAAGCATGATACATGGACTGATTTATTCTAGAGATCGCAAAGATTTCAGAACATTAACCCAGGACCAAAGTAACAACTTACTGACTTACCTTTTTACACTTCAAGGGTATGTGCGGCACAATAGTCGCCCCCCAAAAATTAAAAAAAAAATGGTCTACCTGGTATATCACCATGAAGAAGTATAACCAGGCTGCTTGTGACAAGGAATGAACAAAAATATGTGATTTAAAGCTGGCGAATAAAGTTACAATGAAAGTAAATAAACTTAAAAACATCCACCTGTGTTGCCTTTTTATTTTGTCTTGGTATGTGAAAAGTGAACTGGAATCTTGCTCCTTACTTTCATGCTGAAACTGTCGTTTTGTGTCAGATTCTCGCTATCAGCGGATAAATGCTATCATATGGCTACTTAAAAACATTATGAGTTATCAGGTGTGCATGTGGCTAACACGTGGCAAACATGCATGCTTGTCTATCAATACTCCAAAATCATTTCAGTCAGACATCAGTTGAAGACCGTCTGGACAGTGTCACATTTTAGAGTGAAAGATATAAGATAGTTTGGCCAAAGATGGCTCTGTATATATTTTACAAGAATGCCATAGGGGAACCGGTCTTGGACCGTGTCTGTTCAAAAAAGACCGTGGATGATGACATTGTAATGGTGAGTTCTAGCTGACATTTACTGCAGGTTCCCACATAGAGCTTTCTGTTCTTTTATTGTGAAACTGTCCACAGGAAGTCCACCGAAAGAGCAGGGTCAGTTTAGGAAGGGGGACTAAAAACTGCATTTTATATGCTGTTTCACAGAAAGAGTGATTATGAAGATCATACTTTCATTTTTGAGGATGATGAATCCCGTGTGCTACTGTATCGGCATGAAATGAGGATGGCCATACTTGCTGATCTCCATGACACGGATAAGTGCAACATTGGATTTGGTATCATGTATGTTTTCAAAACCTCAAAGGGAATCAGTAGTTCAGTAAATAGTCAACAAAACTATGTAAACCCCTTGTAAAGATGAGCTTCGACTGTTACTCTGCATTATTTTATGAAGCAAGTTACGAAACTCCTGAAAACAGTGTTTGAGATGTGCAAATGCTGGAGTAACTATATCACAGTTTGAGACAGCTTATGAGGCTGTTCTTAAGAAGATTCTCAGATTTTATCTGAAATGGCTGGATTGCTTACGGATGGTCTCTGTTGAAAGCAAAGCAGTAGGCATGGTGTATCATGATTGCAGAATGATTGTCAAGAGACATCAACATGACCACACAAGTCCACAGCATCATCTGCTTTATTTGGCACTGCCCAAGCCCAGGGCCCAAGGACCAAGGGTTGTCTTTCTGAGACTACTTGTCCTTGACAAAAATGTTAGCCCATCACATCACTCCTCTATTGGGGAGTTTTACCTATTCATATATGATGTGTACACACATATTTTTTTTCATCATCCTCAGTGTATGTTTACTGAATTTACTAATTTATGAATTTGACAATGTGACAAGTACACATTTTGTATCGGGTAGTTATCACCTTGATCTTTTCTTTTGTGTTGTATACATGTATATACATAAACTTTGATTGCCTAGTTTTTCATGTTCGGAACGAGCGGGACTCGAACTTTTGTTATAAATATGTAAAATGACCTTGTTTATATTCTTTCAGCACCCAATGGACCTTTCCACAGTGGAGAAGAAGATGAATAACAAAGAGTACAAGAGCAAGGAACAGTTTTGTCAAGACTTTGATCTCATATTTAACAATTGCAGAAAGTACAATGGAGCAGAGAGTGGTGAGTATGCTGATTGCAAAACAAAATAGATATGACTTAATACTCCTTTGCATTTCCACAAAGATAAACAAGTCTAAGAAGTAGCTCAATATTTGTATATTTCATTCCTTCAAATTGTATCACATGCTCTAATGGAATGACCAGATTTTCATGCCAGTGGAAAAATAGAAAATACAAATTATTTGTCGTGATCAGGAAAGAAAGTAATAAATCCAAAACAGGATGTATGAAATTCATTGTGAAATAAGTTTATGGTGTATGTGCACCAATATAACATCTGAAGTGATCTATTTATGAACCTGCTGATGTTTGTGTATGTTAAGGCAGCATTTTCCAACCTATTATAGGTGGGATATATACTTAAATGTTTGTCTGTGTGTTCCTGCATGCAATTGTCTATCCGTTTGTCTAACGTACATTTTACCAAATGCGTAACTTTTTTTTAATGGGTTTTATGAAACCTAGCACATACGTGAAAATGAGGACCCAATGATGGTGTCATGTAACTGCAGGAGATCCTGAACAAACTACTTCATTCATAAATTGCAATCTGTAATAACCTGAGCTGACTGCAATCACCTCTGCTGACCTGATACATGTACAATGCAGTAGGAGCTGCTACATTTTTGGAACCATCAGTGGTCCAATGTGGCAGGCCATGATGCAGAGCGAGGCCAAATATCAGTTACCTGTCATATTCATTTCAAAGAAATAGTGACACTTTTTTTTTTTTAATTTTCTGGAGAAATATGCTCTTTGTCTCGGAAGGAAAGCATTGGCCATAAAGCAAGGAAGATTCTGTCTTATAGTGCATCCGTTTTCAGCAAATAAAAACACAAATAAGATAAGGTTTTTCCAGTTCATGTGAGACTTCCCAGAAGCCATATTGCTTCAACCTGATTTCGCAGAAGAACAGGATCTCATGCAGACCTGTGTTACAGTCAATACAAAAGTCTAATTGTTGGTGTCAAATGTTTGATTTTCCCCACATTGTTTTTTTTTTTTTGTAGTTGAGACCCATCAGTTGAGACCCAGGTCAACAGCTTCCCTTGGTCTAAGCTGGATGCACCAACCCACACCAAGGAAAGCTGTTGAAGTCTTAATTCAAAAGGGGGGGGGGGGTTCAACCAACTACTTGCAGCAGGGAGCTGAAGCTGTGTAGTGCAATGCATGGTATATCTTTGGCATAAGACTTAATTCTAAACTACTGAGTGCTTCCACTGTTGGCCTGGCAAGATTGTGGCTGGCTTTATCCACACAAGGCTTTGCAACATATAATTGCCCTTTGTAAGGGCCCCATTTGCTGCACGACATTCACTTTGACATGCAGGTTAAAATTCTGGTTGCAGATCAAAGATGCAAAGTTTTGGACAATTTGTTAGGACTTGATATTTTGAGCTATGAAGGCTTTGCTTGATCAAAACTTTGCTTCCTGGGTCTGTAGGTATGTCTAGATTCTTGTGGGACCATTTCTTGAATAAACGTTTTGACCAAGAGAAATAACGAGCCAAACAAAAATGCGGGACAAACTTTGCTCCTGTAACAAAAAGAGGTGTCTGAGACATCAGTCTTTTGATAATTGACAGAGACTGCAGTGAAGGACCAGATCAGGTTCACAGGCCCCTTGCATGGTCTTTACTCAATGTTAAGGTAGCACATTTATCACCATGGCTGGCATACCTGCTTCTCATAAGTCAGATGTTGTCTGGGCCTTGTATCAAGTCTTACTAATGGATACAGAAAGCATTGTTTTGATCTTTTTTAATTCGATTTATCCAACAAAGTGAGGGTAGGGGTGTAGTGACAGGAGTCATCAAACCGTTCATCCAACCAGATAATTTTGTCCAGTATGTTTCTCATACTCGAAAGTGTTATCTTCGTCACTTTTGCTTATACCCATGCTTATCAGGTTCCCAGCCAAGTTTTTGACCTGAAACTTTGTATGGCAGACCTGTGGTTACATGTACAAACCCCTAAAGGGGCCCCAGGCACAACTTCCAGTGTTTGGGCATGCTCGCCAGTTTCTGTCCTGGCATCGCTGACATTGATGTGATTACAGGAGTTCCCTTAATTGCTGTGTTTTAACAGTTATCACAGGCAGAGCAACTCATCGCCTTAGGATTCAGTTAAGTGTGGGGTGGTGAATCGTTGGATGATTCTTTGAATGAGCAGCCTTGATTCCTACCCGTCTACGTTACCTAGTTCAATTTGCAAACAAGTTGTACTTTTTTCCCTTGTGATCCAAAATGGTGGACAAGGATGTGGACCAGGAAGGGTGTGAGAGACACCAAGAGTGATCTTGTCTCCTCATCCAGCAGCTCCAGGGTAAGGCGCGTAGCCGCTCACCCCCGAATAGCAGTAAATCTGCTCTGACTGTTTCTACCAGACCAGCGGTAGGTATTCCCACTTCTCAGAAGGAGGTAGCTGGCCACTTTATGGGTAAATGGGACACCCATACGGACTGTAGAAAGTGCAGGTGGGAACTTGAGCAGCTGCAGAGTTCCAGGTCATGACCTTGTCAACACTGCAAGAGCTGAACAAGCAAGAGATTGATCTCTTTGAGATTGCAGAGCACAGCCAAGCAAATCGGTGACAAAAGCTCATCAGATCTGGACTCACCAGCTAGTCTGCGGGTGAGCATGACTTCCTCTCTCCAGAGAGGGGAGGCGTGGATAGTGCATCACGACTCCATGATGGCAACCCCAAAGAAGAGGCATTCCCGCAAGAGGAACGGAGACAGCGGCAAGGAGCTTTCTGCAAAGAAAGCACCTGCCTTGGATCGCGGAATCGAGGCTATCGTAGATGCTATGCAGAGGACACAGATGATCAAGGCCACCACCATGTAGTCTTTCGTTTAATCTGCACAAGCAAGAGCTCCTGCTCTTGCTCCAACTATGTGTGTGACACTTGTGAGCCAGCCGGCTCAAGACCCTAGTTTCTTACGGGAAATTCAAGGTTGAGGAGTGACTGGTGCTGCTTCCAAGGAGACCGCCATGGACACTGAGGAGGTATCAGACTGGTCTGGTTCACCGGGTCTCTTTGCAGAGAGTGCTGGTGTGACCGGTACCGAGGAAAGAGCCACAAGTTCTTGTATGGGAGATGCCCCGGTGCTTATAGAGGTGGGTCTTGAACTCCTGCCCAAAGCACACCAGGAAGTACAGGATACTTCCCGGACCGATACGGACCAATATGGTATGTCTGAGCCGGTAGCTGCCAGTTCCATACTGGCCGCAACCAGGACCAGACTGGCCCGGTGCGATGTTGAACCGGACTGGATCAGTCAGACTGAGGCTGCCCTTTCCTCTGTCCCCATGCAAATCTTTCCACTGCATAGTGGTTTTGATGAGGGGGGATAGCCCTTGTCTTATGGCGAGGGATAGTTGCATGACTCCTCAATGAGGACGAACGCACAGAGCGCTTAATGCTCTTTAACTGTGGCATGAGTCTCAGCCTGTCCAAGGGAAGGTGTCAGAGAGAGTAGAGGCCTTTTCCAATGAGCTGATCCACTCTGCTCAGTGACAGTTGTCCTTTGAGGGCAGCGCAGCCCCAGCTGAGGTTCGTGAACCCTCAGGGCTCCTTCACTCAACTAAGGAGTCGATCTTGGCTCTCCTCAGAGAGACCTTCAAGGCTCCTCCCGTGCCACCAACCACGAAGAGATGAGTGATGTCAGTGTAACCACTGGATTCCCCATCTGTGTTGGAACATGTCGGCTTCGGGTTTCCCTTGTCCATGTTTGTGGATGAAGTGTACTAGAGCCTGGACAAAGGGCTCAGGGGATCTAGGTCACCCTCCAGCATCTCGACCCAGCATGCACGAAGGGTGGGAAACTGTTAGGAAAGTCAAGGGCCAACATGGCTTGGTACTGTGTACCTAGCGAGATCTACAACACCAGGGCCACAAAGGTAGACGTGGAATGGGAGGATGGGGGGGGGGGGGGGGGGGGCTTTGCAAATGGATCCATCATCTCCTTAGCCCCCCAGGAGGTCCTGAGTAGACTTGAGCAGGATGCAAGAGCAACGGTGATCATCGCCTCCTTCTTAGATGTTCTTGGCCACGTCTGCCGAGATCGTGCAGTGGCTTTTTGTGTCACAGCTGCTCTCGGAACCAGTCACAGACTGGATAAGCCTGAACACCCGGCATGAAGTGTCCCTGGGTATGGCGATTGAACACCTTCTCCGACAGGCCATCACTATGGAGGTCAACCTGAGGTTGATGAGGGGAGACACTTGCTTGCAGGTTACTAACCTCATGGAAAGTGCACAGGTAGCAATCAGGACTCTACCTTTATTCTCAAACTACTTGTTCAGAGGTGCTTTCATTCCCATAAGGGACTAGGCTTGCTCAAGTCTCACTGGACTGTCTTCGGTATTTTATTTAAATTAAATTCATTACAAAACAAAACTTTAAGTGAAACCTGTCACACACCTTGTACTCTTACTGTTATAATAGAGATAGGCCCCTAAACCTAGCTAATTGGCTTGGAACGTGTCTATAACCAGATAACAGATTAGCACCAGGCTGTCTGCACTGTGTTTGTTATCACACAGACAAGTGAGCGTTCATTACGCACCCCTCTTCCGAAGCTGTTAATTGAGCAACTGTGTGATGAAGGATTAATTGCAGTGCACCGCGTTACGTGGAGGGCGTGCAGTGAGACTTGTAAAGCTTGCCAGCTTTTCACTGATATGAGTTATTCATGAGCAATCAAGCACGTGACCAATTCAAGGCCATCTCAAATTCCTGGTTTTGTTTATTTACATGCAAGCACCACTTTTTATTCTAGAGAAACGTCAGTTCTTGCCGATGGCTATATCGATTTCCGTTAAAATGAATATTTTCCTTCTACGATGATTTTTAAAATCAATGATCGAGCCGTTGTTTGTGACAATTTGAATGATGTAACTTTGCAAAACTGGGCAAAAATAGGGTGATTTCATCGTCTTGACCTTGAGTTTTTTTTTCATCTATGCCCCATGTTGTTTATATCGTTAGAATGCTAAAAACTTTGTCTATTTTAACAACAAGCTGTCCCGTTGGCTGAAACAAAAGTATTTTAGGGGGAACCCTTCCAAAACTGCTTTTATTTCAAATAGATGCGTCGTTATTTTAGTCTGAAATTACCGAAGACGATTCTCCAGAATATTCTAGGTCAGACAGGGGGCCAGAATCGAGCACATGGTGTTCGCTGTGCAATCAGATGCATCGTTTTTCTAGCGCTTTTTCGTTCGGGAGTACTCACTACCTCGTGTCGTGAAGTCTGGCTTGAAAGATGGGTGACATTTGTGTGACCACAGGTGACGATTACGGACAATTTATGAAAGTAAGAAACAAAATTTAACGCTGTAAATTGGTCAGAATGATAACATGCTACCAGTCTTTGCATCCAATAGAGCAGAGGGTCCAATTTTTTCACGGAAAGAAAGTAAAATATGCCAGCCGCAGGTAAACATGGCTCGGGTGAAAATACTGCTGCCGCATATGTTGATCATGTTGACAGTTTGTCAGTAACTGTGATAAAGTGTGTTTATCGACTAGTTACTGCAGCAACAAACAAACTCTACCACTATAATTTAATGACAATTATGACACACAACCGATCTTAAGAAAAAATTAAAGAGGAACCATCATTCGTGATGCTAACCAAGGAAAATGCGCAGACCAGTACCCATGAAATTGTATTCACACAGGCTTGACCGTTTTGATCAAATCGTGATTGAGATCGATATATTCCCTTTGTTAGGGTGTGGGGAATGAGTTTTTGTTTAAATTGACAAAGAAACCACATAGTAATGTAGAGAAGGTCTTACTCAACAAAAGTCATGACGTGGATTATTTTGCATGAATTGCAAAAATAAAAAAGTTGTGACACTTTTACGCCAGCATGTCGCATGTTAAGCAACAAAACAAAAAATGCCCAGTGGCTGGCTGTGCCAGAGCCCAAAACTGCCCAGAGTGCGGAGTTTAAATTAGCACAATACAATGAAACCACTCAAATATTCAGAACGTTTTGAACTTGATCTGACCTCTGATTTGACCTCTCACTTCCCGCGAAACCCCGGATGTTGTGACGTCACTCCCACCAAATTGATGGTAGTCCGGAGTGGGCTTGTGCAAGTTTATCAAGTCCCTGGTGTTGGCAGCCACAGGGAGACAGTCAGCTTTGTCTCGCTTGAGTGGTCAGTGACTAAAATAACCATGCATTCATCAAAGACCACTTAAATTGCCACTTAGCCTCTTCACAATGATAATGGAATTAGAACTGACAAGGACTCAATAGCTGCTGCTGTTGAAACCGGCACGGTGGCAGTGTCAACCAGTTAAAAAAAGAATAAAATTAACACTATACTGTGTAGTTTGCATAATATTATACAGTTAACTTTGCGGAGTGGAAAATGTATCGCACTTCTGGGTGGGACCACGGGATGGGAAAAGAGGGACACGCATCAGGGACTTGTGCAAGTCTAATAAGGGACCAAATGGTCAAGTGGCGAGCCCATCCATGCCATCACTGCTAGTGAAATTCTAGAAGAGAGAAACTGGCAAGCATGCACAAACACCGGAAGTTGTGCCAGGGGTCCCTTTAGAGGTTTGTGCATGTCCATGGGGAGACATCCTGTCAGTGCTTGTTTCTGCTGCTTCTTCTGGCTCCCGTTAACTCCTTCCATGAAATACCTCCCTGAAAGATAATGAAACTTGATAGAAATATGTTTATGAGTGAGACCAAGATGAGAATTGTATTTGGGTCACCTTGACCTAGTTCTCGAGGTCAAAGTGTCACTTATTTGAAGTTTTATTTCCATGCAATAAAAGCTGAAGATAACAAAACGTGATGAAACTTGGTAATATTATATATCTTAAGTGACACCTAGGCTAGGATTATATTTGGGTCCCATTGACACAATTCTTATGGTCACAAGATCCATTATTTGCAATTTGTTTCTATGCAATAAGTCTGGAAGAACCTAAAAAATTTGATGACACTTGGTAGGATTATGTTTGTGGGGGAGACCCAGGTTGAGATTGTATGTGGGTCGGCCTGGCCTAATTGTCAAGGTCAAAGGGTCACTTATAGATCTCAATTTGAATAGTCTGACAATGTATCTAAGTTAGTCTTGTGTTTGGAATGCAATTTTGGTAACCTTAACACATAATTATCATGGTTTAAATTTTCTTTAGAATATTGAAAACACATAAATGTATTGGTTGTGTGCTCAGCTACAGCTTCAAGTGCCTCCTTCTATGACTGTTTGGAGAGCAGACTGTGGTTGGCAGTAACAGATCAATAACAAAAGTGGGATGCCACTAAAAAATATAAAAAAGAGCATGATCAAATTCACTTACAGTGAACTGCATGACAGTTAAGGCTTATTGAGGTTGACTTTACCTTCAACTATTGCCAGTTCATGGCCTCATCAACTACTTGGGCCTGAACTTTGCGGCCACAAAATGTTCAGCCATCTCTTTAGCATTGTAGAAATAGTCAGAGACACAGTTACCTGCATAGTTTAACAAAAACTGTGATTACTGCTGTTTGGTCATTAGTAAGAATAAGTTATCTTCTTGGTCACAGTTTGCAATAGGTCTAATATGCTCGCAGTTCCTCTCACGCTGTGTGTTTATTGTCACCTTGGTGTGCTGTGGGGCCTCTGTAAAACTTTGGCACTTTGAATGGCAAGGAAAATGACAACAGATGAAAATGTGTCAAAAATACTTGATAAAGACATCAAAAACAGGATTCCATGAGACCTTTGTTACACAAGAAGGCAACTGAGTAGTCTGCAGAATAGAACTGAACCTGCAGCATTAAGAGCATGTGCTAATAGTTTGGAAATTGTCTTTCAGCCAGGCTCAAGATGTGGCATGGGCAAAATGTTAGGCATTTTCAATGAATTAAGGCCCATTGTTCTCAAGTCATGTTTAGTCTCTTCTGCACACAGACAGGGGCAAAAGGAAGGTCATACTACTCTCTGGAAGGTCATAGTACTCTCACCCCACCCTCTGCTATTTGCCTTCTCATTGGTCAGTTCCTTCGTGATTGATAACATCATGATAGAAAGATAAGACCTATCATGAATGCGCATGCCCAGGTCAATACTTTGCATTGCATTCAACTTTATGCCTAGGGAAACTGTTGACTCAATCTTATCCGACCAGGAAGGGATTAATATGTGAAATATTTCGGCATTAGTAAGTATACTTACCTCTCGATCACCATTGCCAAGACTTCTGTGTCTGGGTCAAACGCCCAAGAAATCAAGTAAGTTCACTCACTTGATTCCATAACCTGACAATCCTGTGGTGCCATCTCTCAGTTCCTATGGATCTGGTGGTGACTCCTTGTGTCCATGCTCCCTGTGTTATCCTTCCTCTTTTAATGAATGGTCAGTTGACATCAGCTGCGAGAAAAGAAGTGTGGTGATCAGGTGGGCTTCTCCGGTGGTCGAGAGGTAAGTACACTTACTAATACCAAAATTACTAAAAATTTCAGGTATTAGTTACATAACATTACCTCTCGACCACCATTGCCGATTTACAAACGCAAAGGTGGAGGGGGTAACGTTATTAGCATACTGATCACATATGGCCACCAGGACCGGCAGCTTGGGGGGAACCATGAGTCTGTGTAAGTAGGTGATGTCTGAAGGGGAAACGTCACTTGCGTGGACTTGAGGCTGCCAACAGCAGCATCCAGCCAAAGCCAGAAACCCTCCTTACTGACCAGCATAGGACAGCACTGAACCCCTTGGAACTAGCCCACTAACATGATAGCTGTCCCCCTCCTGGGGTAGACACTGTCTGCTTCTACTCCTTTGGACCTGGAGAGTGGGGATCATCTGAAAAGACAGGACCACCAGAAAGGTGTTCAGCATTGACAGGTCTATCACTGAACGCCATCCTCTGTCGAAACACTTGGGGTTAATGATGAGCAGGTTGGGTTGTAGAAGGCAGGAGAATCGTGGTTCTCTACCAGCTCTATTGCATGCTTGCACCGAAGCTACTGAACTGCCTCCAGGAATGCCGATGCTTTGAGTTCCACTGCGGGCGGTGCAAACCACTTGGGTCCACAACCTAATGGTGGCCTGTCTGCACTGAAGGGCAGGAAGTAGCTGTGTTGCTGGATATTTAGGAGGAACAAATAATCCATAATAGACTCCCATTGGACACAAAAGATGGAGAGGCAGCCACTGACCGGGTGCTGCGCAGAGTCTGAAGGCATGGTGGGTTGGATCCTTAGACAAGACAGTTCAGCAGGCCAGAGTCAAGAGCTCTGAGGCTTGCCCACTTCTTGGCTTTGCTGAAGCACTTCCCTATCTCTGATTGCTGTCCACTTTTCCTAGGGCATCATGTCCCCAAAGGTGCATGAGCTGAAGGGCAAGCAGAAAACCATGCTTTAGGGCTGAGGTGGCCAAGGTAGAGAGTAACCGAACAAAGTCAGTCAATGCCTTGGTGCAAGTCTGGTCAGGGGAGCAGGTTTGAAGGTCCTGGGCCGGGCAAACGACTTCTGCCGTCTCTCCTCCAAACGAAGTTCCAGAGAAGGCTGGCCCCGTTTGGATTTTGCAAAGTATGGAGTCGGAAGCCTCTGACCCTGAAGGTAGGCATCCCTCTGCAACAAATGAAGGTTTGCTTCCAACATGCAGGCGGTTCAAACCTGGTGAATAACTGCTCGTGACAACGAAGTTGCAAGAAATTGTACCGGGTATAGCCAATCCTTCACAGCCTCCCGGATATGCACAGAGCCCTTGCCGAGCATCAAACTCCTCCCAATCCAAATCCACCGACAGTGGATGGGAAGAGAAGATCTGCTCCAGCACAAAATACCATCGCCCCTGTACATCTGGCCTTGGGAGGAGTCTGAGTCACCAGGATAGATGTCGGTGGCTCTACGGGAACTGGTGTGCCGTGAGTCGTAGCTGTGAGCTGGTTGTAAAACTCCGGCACGAATGGCCAGAAAGGGATAGGTGTCTTGTGACACGTATCCTCTTAGGACAAGCCCCGGCAGGACCACACAGCTGTCCCATGCCTCTCATCCTCTGGTGGGACCACAGCTTTGTCTCCCACCAGGCTCTTAATGAGAGCTTTGACACGGTTAAAGCCCTGTGGTGGAACCGAAGTGGTGTCCATGGGTGTGGAAAGCTTTTCTGCAGGCCCCACAGTCGCCATCGAGTTCCACTGCTCAAAGTGAATTTGGCATGAAGGTCGAGGCCTTGACCTTGGCCAAGATCAGCTGATGGAGGCATCCGAAAACAGAAGATCCTCCATGTCGAGGTCTGAAGGGGAGTGGGGTGGCTGCTTGTGGCAGCAGGGGTCTGTCACCATGCCAGGCATAGGGGTAACTTCCACTTCCACAAAAGTCATCGCAGCCTGAAATGACACTCCGGTCTGCTCAGCCCACATGGGGCTGGAGAGGGGGGTTTCCGGCAGATCAGTAGTCGGGGACACAGTAGCCGCCAATTGAGAAGTCTGCTGGTCGGAGGGTGTCTGCGGGGTTTCCGGCAGACACGGTTCAGGGGCCACAGCTGCCGCCTACTGAGGAATCTGCCGGCAGAAGGGGTCCTGAATGAGTTTGGGGAACTCCCCAACATTGGGGCCAAGAGAAAGCTAACTCAAGGCAGAAACAACAACCTGCTCAGCTGTCAGAGTCTGCTCGCACTCAGCGGCAGTGGCGGCAACAGTGGAAGTAGACAAAGTCTCTGACCGCAGCCACTGTTCCTGAAGCTCGAGTTCCGTTTGCCTCTTAAAGAGAGGGAGGCAGGGCACCCGTCTCAAAAGTGGGAATATGCTTGATTGCCATCTGCTCACTTTGGGGCAGAGCCGTCCAAGGTGCAGGAGGCAAAGCCAGCAGTGAAGGTGGCACTTGGGTCACTGGAGGGGCCACTACCGCAGGAGCCAAAGACCCACCAATGGCAGAAGGCGCCATCACAGACTTTGATACCTTCTTTCTCTCTCAAGCTTGCCTGGACTTACGATCCAAGCTCTCCGAACAGGGAGCTCAGGAAGTTTGTCCCCGCTTCAGGGACACTATGAATCACTCAGACTGGCCAAGGTTCCAGAAAACCTGGAACGGGACCATGGGTGTGGAAAGCTTTTCTGCAGGCCCCACAGTCGCCATCGAGTTCCACTGCTCAAAGTGAATTTGGCATGAAGGTCGAGGCCTTGACCTTGGCCAAGATCAGCTGATGGAGGTGTCCGAAAACAGAAGATCCTCCATGTCGAGGTCTGAAGGGGAGTGGGGTGGCTGCTTGTGGCCATGGGTTTCCAATTCAGCCACACAGACTTGCGCAATTTTTGCTCTGAGCACTCAGACCCGGAGGAACGAGATCTCGAAAGCTCCAATCGGCACTTGACTGACTTCTTTGAATGGGACTCCAAAGGAGCAGCCTGGAAGTGGATGCAACATATCTGCCTTCAACTGTGTGCTCTGAGGCATAGACTGCAAGGTAAGGGCAACCTGGGGGCAGTGACTAGAGATGAACTGGTTGTCTTGGGTAAAGCTGGGCACTCGTGACCTCCCGAAGATCTCTTGCTGCCCTGCTTGTGACTGTGGCCTCTTCTCCTTACTCCCCTGGGGGTTTCTATTGTAGAGACAGCAGCCACTGGAGCCTGCAAGGGAGCCACAGGGGTTCGCCTTCGCTTCTCATGTGGTGTTGCTGTGAAGACTCAACAGAATCAGATTCTAAAGCTCAGCGTTTGGGAGCTATGGCCTGCCGCCTACACCTCGCTCTATCAGCCTTCCTCCATGCCTACTCATAGAGCAGCCATTTGTTCTCTCCCCAGTCCTCACTGTGTTTGCATGTTCGTTGACGAGAACAAATGTGATCCAACTGGAGGCAACAACCATAGCAATGCTGATGATCATCCCGGGCTGCCATATAGTGGTTCAGTGAGTCCAGCGTCTGCCCTCTATCCAACAAAGATGTGGGTGAAGTGGTCACTGGATCAACATGTTTGGCTTGCTGCTGAAAGGTAGCAATTGCCTGGTGTGCACTGTCTCCCCGCTCTCTGCAATCTGTTTGTTGAGGTGCCATCTTGAAAATCTAGGTTTCAAGCCAACTACCAGCCCTACTCCCAACTATAGAGGTATCCGCAAGACAGATATCAGCTATCTAGGTCTCGGAAGAGTCCCGGACCACTAAGAAATGATTTTCCACAGAAGGGAACATGCCTATAGCACTGAAACAGTGAATATGAACAAAAGTTTCCAGAGCTTCAACTAGAAAGAGCAAGCCAGTAATGAGGCCCAAAATAGGAAGGATGATATGGGGAGCATGCGCACTGGGAGTTACCGCCGAATCCAAAGGAACCGAAAGATGGCACCACGGGACCATCAGGTTTTGGAATCAAGTGAGTGAACTCAACTAGATTTCTTGGGTGTTTGACCCAGTCACAGAGGTCTTGGCAATGGTGGTGGAGAGGTAAGGTTGCATAACGAATAAGCAAAGTAAGTTGAGGTCAGTTTTGCATAATTTATACTATTTAGGTGCCTGAAACTTTGACAGAAAAATCTTATCTAATAGGTGTGAATAATACTATTTCATGTACTGAGTGAATCTCATTCATTCGTCAATTAGCAAAATAACTAACCATTGCTGGACCTTGTTTGGCTGTTTCTGCACAACGGCAGGATAGGAGAAAATATTTCTCAGGTAATGACAGGTTTCAAGGCTAAGAATGTCTTGGAAACATCAATGTGTCTTTGCAGTGAAGGACATCCTGTCAACAGTGTGGGCAGTTCCCCTCACTGTGTGGTCGTCTAGGATGTACTTCAGAAGTGCAAAACAATTCTGACAGCTTGTTAGCATTCCTATTTTTCTTTTTTTTTTTTGTGGGCGGGGAGGGAGATATTCATTAGTTTTTCAGCAAGGCCACTGTCATGACTTGTGTATCTAGCATGTGTCTGTCTGCACATGTTTGGTGCCCCTACAAGGAAGTTTGGGATCATACATTTTTTTCTTTCATTTGTTTGGGATCGTACATTGTATGTTGGATTCAGCTTGTCTGTTCAACTGACCATTATGCTTCTGGTGAACTAGATACCTTGTAAACACATGATCCTTTTTGCTTCCAGTTTTGCAAGTATTGTACTTGTTAGGGAGTACTCAGTATTTTTTCCCCCGCCACATGCAGTTTTATCTCAGTATCTACTTAATTGCAGGCATCATTATTAAGTTTTTGCTTTGTTACAAAGACAAGGTGCTGATTTCCATGTGTCACGATGGAGGTAGAGCTGATAGTTATGTGTTGTAAAAGCCAGAAAGATATAACCACATGTCATGACTGATTCCCTGTACCTTAGTGGTGCTGCTTTGAAGAAACCACCCCTACAGTAGTCCCAGAACATCCCTCAGCCAGATGGTCTCTCGCTAGAGGTACAGTGCCATAAAAAAATAGACTGCAGCAAGATGATGACAAGTCTTTTATTAGAGGAATCTTGCATGAGGGACCAAGATGCGGCGAGTGTTTAATGATGTGAAAATCTCTTGACTTCTTGCATAAATCCTTTTGCAGAAGATGGGGTATATGATGTTGCTTTTGCCAGGGTAGCGTCCATATGAACATCACACATGTATGTCTGGGCTGTAGCTTGTTATTGGCACATATTCTGTGTCGGTATTGGGAAGGCTTTTGTATTATTGCAGTGGTTGGTGGACATGTCGACATGCAGCAAGTGTCAGCGACAGTCCCCTAACAAAATTATTATAGAATGTCCATACTTATATAGCAATAGAAACAAGTACAGTAGTTATGAACTTCTATCTACATGTGCTCACAATCTAGTTGTGCATTCTTTAATCCCAATATTCCTGGCATGGGCAACAGAGCTTGACTATGTTGGCAAATCCGAAAGTCCAACTTTGCTGAATCCACTTATTTGGTGAATACTTATTACCTTCATATCAGTTTCCCTTTTCAAGAACAATAGTTAGTGCTTTGATCTTGCTTGTGGGACACTTCCTCACACACTTATGTGCATTAGAACCTAAGGACGTGTCCTGAAACAAAATTAAGTCAACAATGTTGGTCACATCAGTTGCATGTGCAGGGAGCATATATATGTACTTCAAACAAATTGGTGATTTCATTTTAATTTGTTTCGCAACATGTCAATGCAGGTTTTCAAAATGAAGTGACCCTCTCAGTCTTCGTTATTTCTTAGTTTGTCCATGATCCAAACAAATTTTCAACAAATTTGGCAAAGTTGTTTGCTGCTGAACAGAACACATTCAAACAGGACTTAGCCTTGGTTAAAGGGAGAATTTTCTTTATTTGTTGCAGAGTACACGGACATGGCCAGAAATCTGAGTCGCAGATTCAACAAGTGCATGAAGAAGTTCATGCCAAAGGAAGAGGAGCTGGACAGTGATGAGGAGTTTGTGGCTAGCACTAAGCAAGAACACTCTTTCACTTCTGCCAGCACTAATCGTCCTAAGCGTGCGGCCAGCTCCCGGGCTATAGCAGCCATACAGCAGTCAGAGGAAGACATGGAGGTATGGATCACTCATTACTGTAAAGTACCATTGAATTTATATATGTAGTTAACTCATTCCGTACTATGGTCACAGGCCTTGGTCAGTGGTTCTGGCACTGCCTGGCAAGTCATGCTGCAGCTGCAGCATGACTTTTCAGGCAGTGCCCGAACCACTGACTTAAGACGATAAGCATGTTGGTTCTTGAACGGAAGCTCTTTTCATGAAGAATTTAAATATGCAATTGTCGTCTTAAATCTAGGTAAACATATGTAAATATCAGGGACTGGTATGGAATGAGTTAAACAGTGCAGAATTGAGGACAATGACGTACCTGTCAACTGAGTGGAGATGTAAATGTACGTAAGGCCAAATGAAAAAATAACACGTTTCTGGTTACCCAACATACCTCACTTTAGAACTTCTTTGGGCATGGTCGAGAAATTACATTTTTCACTGCTGATCGAAGACTTTTATCAGGCAGAGACCCATTGGTTTTCTTCATCGCAATTATAAGTTCACCTTAATGGTGGCCAAAATTGCCAAAAGGCCCAACTGACCACTCAATTTTGCTCAGGACAGTTATACTGTAGCAATTTAGAAAAAGTTAGGAAAATATATAAAAAAAATTGGCAATTGCATATGGGGAATATACCTTTAAGGTAGAAAATAATGGTAAGAGATCAGGATTATGTGTTTGGATTACATACTATTTTAATCAGCCTTGTGTGGAGCAGGCATAAATAGATTAAAATTCTCTCCAAAGCTCAAGTGCCAAAGTGAGTGACTGAGTGAAATGTTTGGAGGGGAAAATGGCTGCCATGCTAAATCTTCATTTTTTTTAAACTTGAGACTGGCCTTGCCATAAATACAGATGGTTTATTTGTAATACTGATCTTTATAATTCTCCACAAGACCTGGGATGCTGATATATGATGATGATCCCAAAAAGTACATGTCAAAAATTGTGAGTGATAAACATCAATGAAGATATTTCTCATTATGTAAATTGAATGTGAAAACTGGCCCTAGCCAGGACAGTAAGACGCAGCGCTGACACTAAGCTTTTGTAGTCCTGTTCTTTGGGCATTCATTGTATCAAGTTTTAAAAACTCGAATCCAGCCGTAACATTACCACAGCACAATGATCACTGGGCCCTTGCATTACTTCCGTAACACTTATTTATATTTCATATAGTTTAGACTGGTGAATTTATTTTACAGCACTAGTACAATATGCATGTGTTCTGTTGGTACATGGCAAGATTTATTTTGCCGCTATGTTCAAGTCAGTTTGATAGAAATGCACTAAAAATTTGATGCCAACTTCTTTGTTTGAAATTAAATTTTATCCACTTCAAAATTTCTTTGTATGTGTTTAGTTGTCTATATATTTATATGAATGTAGTAGTATGATGTGATACACCAGCTCAAAAATGTGAAAGCACAACTACAACAGTGGAAGCTGATCTGATACATGTGCACCTTTTGCTTCTGGTTGTTGCTTTTAAGAACTAATGAAAAAATCTTAATGCCTATTAAAATCTGAAAATGTCGGTTGATGGTTGTGAGAAAATCCTAGTGTTAACATGGACAACTGAGTATTTTTTTTTAATATTTTTTTTTCATTTTCTCGCATTGTAATTTCCATTTTATTCCATTTCACTTCATTACATGTGTATTACATGTGAATAATAGCATCATAATGTCCATTGTCACATTTGTTTTTGATGTGAATGAGTTAAAAATTATTTATTTTGCACAGATAAAAGATTAAGTCCACTTACAGATGATCTCCCTGTGAATGATTTAAAAAAGAGGAAATAAAGCATTCTGAACCACCTGAAAATATGAATTAATTGGAAACTGAAATTATTATTTTCTTTTTTGGGGGGGGGGGGCAGGGAAACACTCATGTCTGTCCGTCCAAAATCATATTCTCACACAAGAAGATTTATAGATGACCTCTGTGTGCTTTAAACAATGGAGATGAAATAAAGGGGAATTGGAAAAACATATATCACAAAGAACTAATATTAAATCTGGAAAATGAAAGTGATACAAAAGCTACTTTCCTTTATCTGGATATAGAAATAAAGAACAACCAGTATGTAACAATAATATTTGACAAGAGAGACCAGTTCAAATTTGATATTATCTCTAACCCTGACCTGACAGGAAACATTCCAGAGAAACAAGCATATGGAGTTTGTATCAGACAAGTGATACGTATTGCTACAAACACCACACTTTTTAGCGATTTTGTCAATAGGGTTAGAACTTTGTTGCATAAATTACAACACAAAGGTTATAAAAACAACAACTACACAAAACTCTGTTGAAATGTTTCCAGAGATATGACCAAATACCTAATAGATACAACACTAACTCAAGAACATTATTCAAACTGTATCAAGATGGAGTTTGAAATGACAAAGTATAGTCCTCAAAGTGTTTAGAGTGGTAAGAGGGAAAGTACCCAGGGTAAAGTATACTTAACCCACCTAGAGAATTTTCTCTAGTCCGTCTTAAGTCGGAAAACCATGATCATACTCACTTTTTGCAGGATTTCTTTCTTTTCAATCTTCATCCAGTACAGTGGAAGATGTGGCTTTCAGCTAATACCGTAGTACACTTTACTTCATAAAACCTCTAGTCAACTTTATGGTGCTAAAATTGTATTACTATTTACTGGTTTATACCAGTGTCAGCATGGTGGAATAGTGGATGAAGCTTCTAAGTTTCAAAGGAGACATCTGTAAACTTTTGTTCTTTAGCGCGATACCGTCCACAGTTTTTAAATAAGCCAAATATAACTTTCAGGACTGATATGGTGTATGAAAATCTAGGCCGAGTTCAATATTGCTGGCGCCCCCTACATTATTATGTAAAATAGGGGTCAAAATGTGAAAATTTTGTGAACACTCTAGCACTTTTATTTTTGGTGGATCTTCACCAAATGTGGTGGGATTGTGGGAGAGGTCAAAGTCTTAAGTTGGTAATGATACTAATGGTGCCACCTATAATTTGACAGAAATTATGAGCCAAAATGTGTTTTAAGACGTAAAATTCTATATCTCGAAAAGTAATTGGATTAGACTTGCCAAATTTATATGATATATAGACCATGGCCAAAGGTAGAATATTATATAATATCAGTGACCTTGACATATTTTTTGAGGTCACCATGCCTGTAAAGTTGAAAAGGTGATTTTGTAGTGGCACGGTGTAGCTTGGACATCAATGGCAAAGAGAATTGAGCCTCCAGATCAAATTGCACCTGAGTACATAATACATAAAAGTGTGCTTGGTGACCCAGTAATTATGGAGTTAAGCGCTTGTCCAAGTTTATTGTTTTTCCTCAATAACTCGAAAAGTTATTACCCGATTTAAACAAACAGACTATTTATGGAAAGCTGGATGTTGGGCGCTTATTTTGAACTGTAACAATTTCTTAATCGGAAATGAAAGTCTAGGTCAAATGGCCAGTTTGAATATTGGGGTCATCTTGTGAAAGCTCTGCACCCCACAATTCTTGAGATAGGCCCATGTAACGTTTAGGAGTTATAAAGTGTATAAAAATCTTTATTGACATCAATGTTGGTGGCACCAGCTATAGTATTATGTAATATACAGGTCAAAATGTGAAAATCTTGTTACCACAGTACTGTCCACAGTTTTCAAGTTAGCCCAATATAACTTTCAGAACATATAGGATGTATAAAAATCTAGGTTCTTTTCGATATTGTTTGTGCCACCTACAATATTATGCAATATAGGGGTCAAAATATGAAAATCTTGTGACCACTCTAGCATCTTTAATTTTTGGCAGATCTTCACCAAATTTGGTGGGATTGTGGGTGTGGTCAAAGTGTAAGTTGGTAATGATACTAGTGACTCCACATATAATTTGATGGAAATTATGAGCCAAAATGTGTTTTCAGATATAGAATTCCATATTTTGAAAAGTAATTGGATTAGACTTGCCAAATTTATAGGACAAATAGACAATGTCCAAAGCTAGAATTGTATATGATATCAGTGACCTTGACGTATTTTTGTGAGATCACCATGCCTGTAAAGTTGAAAAAGGTGATTTTGTAATGGCAGGGTGTAGCTTGGACTTCAATGGCAATGTCAGGACAGCACCAGGCCTATGGGTCTCTTGTATTACATAATGTGGGTGACCTTGATCTTCTGTCCCAAGGTCACTGAGGACATAAAGTTAAGGACTCACTCATTGTTGTCTTGGCACATGCAACAATATCCATCACAGGAACTGCACAAATAAACTATTATTACATGATGAGTGAAGTGCCATCTAGTGGACAAACAAGACATTAAAATCACATAAGCTTTGCATGTTCAGAAGCCACTTGAGGACAGGCAACTTTGAAATGAACAGGTGCAATATAGCCATAGTGCCAGCAGAGCATTTGACCCATGGGCCTCTTGTTTTATTTTATTTTGCTGAATATGCAGTGCAAATTGCAGTATTGTTCAATAGTATATCTTTCAGTGGATATCAGATTAACATGTACATGTTGGTTGCAGAATGGAATATCAGCTGCACTAAAACATGTGCTAATATTTCTGTGTAGTGATAGAGGAGTGTGTGCCACACTGAAAGAGTCAGTGTAGTCATAGAGGAGTATGTGCAGCACTGAAAGAGTCCGTGTAGTCATAGAGGAGTATGTGCAGCACTGAAAGAGTCAGTGTAGTGATAGAGGAGTATGTGCAGCACTGAAAGAGTCAGTGTAGTCATAGAGGAGTATGTGCAGCACTGAAAGAGTCCGTGTAGTGATAGAGGAGTATGTGCAGCACTGAAAGAGTCAGTGTAGTCATAGAGGAGTATGTGCAGCACTGAAAGAGTCAGTGTAGTCATAGAGGAGTATGTGCAGCACTGAGAGAGTCAGTGTGTAGTCATAGAGGAGTATGTGCAGCGCTGAGAGAGTCAGTGTAGTCATAGAGGAGTATGTGCAGCACTGAGAGAGTCAGTGTGTAGTCATAGAGGACTATGTGCAGCACTGAATGAAACATTTGATAAAATAAACTGTTTGGAGTATTTTGACATTTTTCAAGGATTTCCATGAAAATGCAAGCGTAAACATTTGCTACAGACACATGAGCACAGCTAATTTTAGTCCCTGTTTGTCATTCACATTGTTATTACCATGATATGCGTCACATCCTTGAGGCCATAAGCACTGTATAAAGGAAGGAGTTGATTTAAAAACAGCATGTTGACCTTATTGGACTTATTTAAATGCCCATTTAATATGGGAAAAATAATACATATCTTGCAGAGGAGTATGTGCAGCACTGAAAGAGTCAGTGTAGTCATAGAGGAGTATGTGTAGGTTCATGACTCTCAGGGCTATGTACAGTGATAAGAGCATGTGTTAAGTGTGTGAAGATGATCTAAAATTGTTCCTGTTTTCACAGGTTCCATCCAGAATTAGGTAGTAATATGCCAGGCATGGGTAAATACAAAGTGCAAAATCATGATTTTAAAATTTGCAAAATCCAAAGTTGGCATTTTAAAAGGTGTACAAGGCAAAACAAGAAAATTGTAAATATTGTAAGAAGTGAAGCCTTTAAGTCATAAAAAGTGAAGATCAAAGTAGATTTCTTGTAAAAAAAAATGAAGCAAAGCAAAGAAGTTACAAAAAATAGAAGTGGAGATCGGCTTCAGGTCAATCTGACCATCTGTCTGCATGAACATAATGATCTGCTGTCTCATATCTACACAAATGACCACCTGAAAGCAACCCCTCTTATGGAGCCACTTTTTGGCAGCTTTTGGGTAGCCTTATAAGAAGCTTAATGGATGGAAGAGACCTTAACTTCCTCAGTCTATCTCAGGCTGTGAAACATGCGTGATGGTTTCCCACTGATGACCCATTGATTATATTTCATTTGGCTGTTGAAGCTTTGAATGTTAAACATTTTTCGCATTAAAGATAATACAGTGGCCCCCTCTTATAAGGCCCCTCTCACCAGAGGCCACCCAGCTTGAAAGGCCAGCATTCTTGTGCAGAAAGTATGGTATTTCTATCAGATTCCCCCCCCCCCCCCATAAGGCCACGTTTTGGCTGCATTTGGGTTGGCCTTATATGAGGGGGACCACTGTACTGATTAATTAAGGTATAAGGTGACCAGATGGGTTATGGAGCATAGAGGAATTGGGTTGTGCTGAGGGGTGGGTTTGTTTTTTTGTGTTTTTTTCAAAGCTGCTAGTAAAGAGTGAAGCGAAACATTTTCTTATAAAAAATTAAAGTGAAAAAAAAAAATTATAAAAAGTGAAGTGGGAAACAACCCTAATTCGCAGGAGCTATGTGGAGATCATGATGTGTGGTCTGCCTCACTGGATGCCTGTTATGTAAAATACATCATTTTATGATTAGCCTGCCACACCCAAGAAATATTAACACTCAAAACATGATGTCATTCACTGCTGCTACTTCTCCCTTGTGTGGCCTGGAATCACACACTTGTACAGGGAGGTTAATTTGGTGTCACGAACACAGACTGAATGTGATGTATTTACCGTAGGAAGTGTCTTATGTGTTTGGCAAGATATAAGGACATGATTTGGCTGCTGATAACAAGTCTGAGTGGCTTTCATACATTGTCACATCCATATTATGCTTCCGTAATGGGTTTTGTAAGTTGGGAAAAAAGTTATGACAGTGAAATACTGAAGTTATGATATGAGAATATAACTCCCCATGTCATCTGTCACAAATTTAAATTTGTGGTTGGATGACAAAAGATTACTCTGATATCCAGGTGGGACAAACTGAGTCTATCAATATTTTGGTTTGTTTTCAGAATTTGAGCCGAAGCAATAGCCCCATCAGTGGAGATGAGCCAGACAAGGATGGTCGTTCACCTCCCAAGAAAGTGAGAAAAATAGAAAGTATGGGACAGTGGGGAGTTCCTGCACAAGGTTTCCTGTCCAGGGTGCCTGAACCAGAGGCCTTCAGCGCCCAAGCTGCAACCATCACACGTGTACCCAACCACAGCCATGTACCCCTGCCAGACCCCAACCATCCATACTTCCGCATGCAGCAACAGGGTAACATGGCACGGCCAGCTTATATGTCAAGACCCCAAGCCATGCCGGGGCCCAATAGTATGTCCATGCAGCAATCACAGATGAATGGCCCAGTGCCACCCCAGGGTATGGCTTCCAGGTCCATGCCAATGGGTCCCAGTCAAGAGTTTATGAACAGGCCCTCATACCCGCAAATAGGAAACGGTCCAATGGGCCAACAGTATCCATATCAACCTGGGCATCAAATGCCACCTGGTGGACTACAAACACATTTCCCAAGGCAAGGACCAGGAATCATGCCAAAGTCTAACATTCCACAGGCAGGAGGCTCGGCAGCTGTGGCAGGACAAAGTGTGCATATGTCTCAGAGGCCATACATGCAGCAGGCAAGTGGCCACCCTAATGGACCCCCGGTGCCTCCTGGGTCAGGGTTGCATCCCAGGATGATGGGACCACAACAGGGCAGCCACCAGCAGTATGCTGTCCAGCAAATGCAAAACGCGACTAACAGTCCTCAGGCTTGGAATCCAGGCATGTCAGGCCAAAGACCTAGAATGCAATCGTATAACCCAAGTCCAGCAATGGGAAATGCTCCCATAATGCCATCTAATGGCAGTCAACCAATGGGACCCAGGATGATGTCAAACCATCCAGGTCAGGGGTCAAATTCACAAATGCTGACAAATCCACTGGGGCAAGGGCCAGAATCACAAAGGATGACAAGCCAGTTTGGCCAAATATCAAGTCAACAGATATTAAATCAATCAGTTGTGTCAACCTCAAATCCACAGATGATGTCAAGTAAGACAGCCCAAGGGGCACAATCACAGACAGTATTAAGCCAGTCAAACCCAGGGCCCAATGGACCAATGATTTCAAATCAACCAACTCAAGGGCCAAGTGGACCAATCATGGCCAGTGCATCAGCACAAGGGTCCAATCCAGGCATGATGCCAAATTCACAGATGTTATTAAATCAGTCAAGTCATGGACCAAACTCACAGATGATGATGTCAAGTCAAACATTCCAAGGATCCAGGCCACAGATGATGTCAAATCCAGGGGTTAACCCACAAATGAGGATGCAGCAGTCAGGCCCTGGCATGACGCAGCACCTGAGGCCCGGATATGGGACTGGTATACAGCAGCAGCAGCAGCACCCTGCGTACAGACCAGGTGTGCCCCAGTCATTCACTGCACACATGAGGCCAGCTGTTATGCAGTCCGCAGGTTCATACCCAATGCAGAATGCAAGATTGCTGGGGCAGCCAGGAAATGTGGATCAGGGGAATTCTCATCCAACACCTACTGGTTTGCCTAAGGGAGAAGCCGTTTCTGAGGACAAGAAGGACATGCCAGTATCGACATGTTCGGAGCAGGTGATGGGGAATGGCCTGAAGACCAGGCAGTCAGACAATGCCCTGTTGCAAAAGGGTATTGAGCCCATTAGCTCCCCAGAACCTTCAGATGATAATGACAGTGCAGCTGAAAATGATTCCCCTTCTAAAACAGAAAGTGTAACGGTGAAAGATTCACCTAACCAGAAGTCAATGGGAAAAGAGGAGTCAAAGGCAGTAACTGAAAATGGGAGTTCTGAACCTAAAGTAGCTGCAGGAGAGCAAAGGATGGAGATGCAGGGAGGAGAAGGCAGACCAGGAGTCTACACGGTCATGTTTACATCTCAAGCGGGTGTACCCAGAATGCCAGACACTTATGGTGCTAGTCCAAGCAAGAACTACAAACAGTTGTATTCCATGCAGAGTGGCCTTCAGCCAGCTGTACACAGTATGCCTCATGTGCTGACCAGGGCCACACAGGGGCCTCGTATGACCACCCGCATCCAGCAACCCAACAGCAGTATTGGACATTCCATGGATGGCCCGCCTCCCAGGCCTTTGTATCCTTATGGGGCTGCAGAGGGGCCACAGTTTGGACCACACCAGTCGGTTCATCCACAGACCAGACAGCCATCCATGAAGGCAGCAGGTCCAGTGGGACCATCTGCTAGTCACAATTTTAGAGGGCCAGTTATGTCTGTCAGAGGCCCACCACCAGAAGGAATGACAGGGTCCCAAGAAGGTGGTCTGCAACACAGTAAACCAGGCATACCAACAAGTACCTTACCAGACAGAATATATCCAAACATGCAGATGCCTTATGGCCATCCAGGACCCCAGCAATGGAGACCCTCCTCAAATCCACCCCTTACAAGGCCCCAGACGTCTGCCCCTGCAGGCACATACCCTCATGGTGGAGTAAGATTCGAAGGTCCAAGTACTCATGGGGTGAGGTTGAGTGGTGGACATGTTACAGAAATGGCGTCTGGTGTGGACAAAGGCTCTGAACAGCGACCACCAGGAACAGGAGTTATCCGACCCAATGTGATGCATTATCTAATGAAGCAGGGAAAGCCTGAACCTATGAATGGTCCTGACAAACATGATAGTAAAAAAGACTTAAACTCACAAAAGGACTCTCAGACTGCCTCTGATAAAGAAAAGGCAGGAGCAGAGAACCCGAAATCAAAGCAAGAGGAAGCCTGTAAAGACTCTGCCTGGGGCACACACGCAGCTGATGAAGCTCAGTTAGCAGCCTCCACAAAATCTACAACTTCCCACACCAGTTTAGCACCTTCCACAATGTCCTTTGAAGAGGATACTCGACACAGAGTGACAAGTACACCCCAGATCTCACACACTTCTGTCTCCAGTCCAAACAGTAGACCACTGCCAAGGTCAACCGAATTAAAGGATTCATCTATAAACAATTACTGTAACATGCAAAGAATTCACCAGGCAAACCTTCATAACATTCCAGCAGGCAGTATGATGCCAAATCAAGATCGTGGTTTCCACCAGAGGGCGACAAACTCAGGGCTTTACAGTATGGGAACCCAGCCAGGGCTACCTCATTCCCAGCATGCTGTATCACTATCACAAACTGGATCAAACCAGATATATCCTTTGCCTCCAAGCAAACGGAAACCTCCAATAGAGGGCAGCACTGATACATCTGTGGTGCAGGCTAAAATATGGCGACCTGGCATGGAGGGTGATCACAAAGTGATGGGCAAAGAAATTGACATGAACCATTTGAGTAAAACTGACATGGAAAAAGAAAAAGATTTACAAAGGAAACATATCAGCAATGTAGACGTTAACAGCAAATTAGTATATTCAAAAGTAGATCAAAGTACAAGTGCAGTATTTACCAAACAGGAAAAACAGGTTGGAGAACAGTCTCCCTTTTCAAAAAATTTAAAAACAACAGACACAATTAAAATACAAAGTGATCTTAGTGCATCGTTAAAGCACGAGGGAAGTGGTGCAGATGTAAGATCTCAAAAAGACAGTCCAGTGCACCCAAGGGATTTACTGGCACATGACACCCCAAGGAGTGTATCTTCCCAACATAGGGGTGGAAGGTCGGAAAGTTTAGATGTAAGTGATAGCATGTCAGACATAAGTGTTGGTGATGACAGACAAGGTGCTCGACCGAACTGTGTGGACTTGGTTAGTGTCGGCATGGAAGCAAAGATTCCCAGTGTGAATTTAAACAGTAGCCGGAGCTCCTCTGTCTGTAGTTGGGCAGACATTGGGTCACCTGGTGTCCGAAACAGTGACATTAGTTGGAGTGGGTCAGTGCCTTGTGTAGAGCAGGCACAAAGAGTACTCCATGCGTCATTAACAGAAAAGGATATAAAACTGAACAAAAGTAGTTCCTTTAGTCATACAACTCAGTCAGCTGATGTCATGTCACCAAAATCTGGTCATGATTCCAAGAAACAATCACACAGTATGAATAGCATTCCTGACAAACGGCCAGATGAGAACTCAAAAGATGTACACAAAGTAGAAAAGTTTGAGGTTTCAGAAACGTCTAAAGTTGAACTTGATCTCAATAAGAAGGATGCATCTGAGAGCTCAAAAAATATTTGGGACGTAGAAAGAAAACCTATGTCAAATAGCCCTAAGACATTACTCGACATTGACAGAAAAGGGATGGTTGACAGTCCTAAAACTATTGTAGATTTGGACAAAAAGCGACCTTCTGATAGCCCTAAAACTATTTTGGATTTGGACAAAAAGCGACCTTCAGATAGTCCTAAAAGTATTCTGGATTTAGATCAGCAGGCGTATTCTAGAGGAGCCGTGTACCGAGGCAAGGGAAGACCTGTCAGTCCCAACCATTTGCTCAATTTGGACAAGTTCACACAGCAGCATTCTGTGCAGCAAGAGATGCCACAAGCACAGCACATGAGACACATGATGGACCAATCAGGGATGATGACACATCCTCATATTCATGGTACTTATCCAGGTTTGGGGCCTGCAGTAATGATGCCCAGGGAGCAGCATATGTTTCCAGCTCACCTACAGGTAAGTGGAAATATTGAAATTTCCTTGTGCACAGTGTAGGTTAAGCTTTTCAGCAGTCAAGTGGCTGTACTGACAGAAGTAGACATAGAGAATCCAACATGGGGCAATTGCTGAAAATAACGTCAGGAGGAGGAAGTTGCATTAGGTGTCACTGGCTCTATTATGTTGCAAGTGACACTGAAAACCCAACAAGATATTTGTCAACAAAATGCTTCGGCTCAACACTTGTCATTGACTAAACCCAGATGATAAGCTTCTGTCATGGGAGAAAATATGTCAAAGTTAGTTGAAACATATCAGTATAATGCGAATAAACGAACTATGTTGGTAGAAGGCAAATGTATGGAGGCAAATGGGGCATGGGGTTGTACTGTAAGAAGAGCTGTCATGAAGAGCAAATAGCCTTTCATTAACTCTTTAAGTGCCAAATTTTGGACTGAGTCAACAGCTTTTCTCGACATGCATTGGGCACAATGCACCCAATGCATGCCAAGAAAAGCTGGTGACCTGGGATATTTTCTTTGGCACTAGAGGCATGCTGGTACTTCAATGAAAGGTGTTTTTACCAGGAATAAGAATCTGAGATCCTAATGATAATTCAGACTAGTTGCACATTAATAGATCAACTTTAGATGTGATTGGCAGTGAAAGAGTTAATCATGATAAATTTTTCTTCCAAGATAATTGCAGTAGCCATCTACATATTTATGTTTTCTGTAAGTTGCTTTAGTTTTGCAGTTAGTATAGATCTGCTAATATTAAAAAAAAACAACTTGAGTTTTATTGCTGGCAAAAGCCAAAGTGCAAGCACTTCAACAGTCGGGTTTTTTGTACTGGAATGTATTTAAGGTTCACCCCATCTCAAGTCAAGGATATATTTGAGTCTTTCATATCAGTATCATGAACTTAGGAGTCCAGTTTGGCACCTGGTGTCATTACAAAAGTGGAATTTCTGATGGTTTTGTGTGGTACTTGTAGAATACAGTTGCTGAAATGCATTTAAGAGCTATTTGTTCATGGTCAAATTGTAAGTGACCTTGTGGACTTGTCAACTTGTGAAAAAATACCAAAAAAGTTACACTTTTGGAAATAACACAACTTACAGTACCACATGAATGCAGGAGCAGGAATTCTGGCTTTAGTCACATATTGCATCACTTAAAATGGCAGCAACAACAGCAACAATGAAAGAAATTAATATTCAAGCCATAAATATGAATAAATTAATGAATGAATAAATTAATTAATTCAGGGTTTCTATATACAGATTTAAACCAAACATTACAAGCACTTCCTATTGAAATCATTTTGAAACATGTTAGAATTTAACTGAGAGATTACAAACAATAAGATTTTACAGAGAAGGTGTCAAGCCTATTTTCATCAATATGGGCAGAGAGTGAAGAAAAATATTGGTACAGAATTTGAAGACTGATAAATTAAATGTTGAAAAAACTAGCTGTTACTGTTTGTTTGGTTCATGGGCTTGCTAATAGATGGTGTTTAGATACACGAAGTTTCAAAGGAAGGACACTTCCTAAACTGTATGCCTACATACCCAGTATTAATAGGGTAGATAATTTCCAGTCTTTCACATTTACAACTGCAGGCAGTGAGCACTGTGTGGCATAATTTGTCCTGTAGTTTCTGAGTGTAAGCAGCTGTTGACATGTAACTTGTGCTTTTCAGCGTAACATTCAAATTGTGGCAAAGTCTGTGTGAATATTTGAATACATAGTGACATTTTATAGTCAACACAAGAATAATAAGATATGTACATGTATGGATGTACAAAAACTGGATCAAAAGTTAAGCATTCTGTGTAAAGTGTGATGAGCACTTAAAACTCTTAACTTTGCCGGTTATTACCGTTTGTAACAGTAATGACATGCAGCTACTGACCTGAGTCTGCACTTTATTTTATTTGTTGTTTATTAGGTCATGGTATGTGCAAAAGTACACAACTGAAACTTAACCTGCCTAATTGATTCAGTGATGCAGTTTTTCTATACAGTGGTACCTGCTGTATGTGGCCACCCCTTCTGCCAAGAAAAAGTGGCCACATACAGCAGGTGACCTGTCACTGCAGGTAGCTTTACAAAGAAACTGATTCTTGTGTCCCAGCAAGGTGACCACAAAAAGCAGTGTGGCTGCTCATGGCAGTGGTTGCATACAGCAGGTACCACTGTCTATGTAAATGTAGCATTAACAGAGACACTTCCTGGACTTGGTAACAAATAGAGACCTATTATTTGGCATGCATTCAGGATAAAAAGTAGAGACAGGATCATGTCTACTTCAAGCGTACCAAATATAGATTGAAGCATGCTTTATACTTTTAGAGACATGACCATGTTGTTCCATGTAGCAAATGGAAACCCAATCATGTGTTACAGTTTCAAGGTAGCAAATAGAAACCTAACCATGTGTTACAGTTTTGTGGCAGCAAATAGAAACCTAACCATGTGTTACAGTTTCATGGTGGCAAGTAGAAACTTAACCTTGTGTTACACTTTCATTGTAGTAATAGAAATCTAACCATGTGGTATACTTACAGGACAGCAGATAGAGGCCGAATCATGATATACTTTCAGTGTAGCAAATATAGATCTCTCCATGTGGTTTAGGGAACCAAAATGAAAGCTAAACGTGTGGTACACTTTCCGAGTGGCACACAGAAAGCTAACCATATGATACTCTTTCAGGCGTCCCAACAGCTACAGCTACAGCAACGCTTACATCAGGAACAGGTGATGTACCGTCAACAGATGATGGCCAAGTCTATCCCACAAGCCTCTCTTCTGGCTCAGGTAGGCACTCAAGCTGGATTTGTTAACCCCTTATTTCTGGAGAACCAGAGTCAGCAGATTATAAGAATCATAATTGTCATCCAACATATTTTCTGATAAGGAATTTTTTTTAGCAGAAACTTTAACGCAGACAACTATTACATCTATGTGCTTCTTGGTGTGTTTTGTGGGACTACCTGAGGCTGTAGTAATCATCGGCCTCCACTGTTCATAGTGTGGTTAAGACTTAAGTGACTGGCATGTGTAGTATTTATTAGTGTGTGTGCTTACAAAGGCTGTATTGACCTTTCAGTATCCAGGAGGCAATGCGATGATGGTGTCGGGAATGTCGTCCGGTCACGTGTTACCACCAGGCTACCCTGCTCATCTTGCCAATGGTGCTATCAACCCTGCCTTTGCTGGAGGTGAGTCGATGCAAGACAGCCTGTTGTAATCCCCTTCCCACTGAAGGTTGGGTATTATAGTGAACACACAGTATGCATGTACATTTATGAGTTTATCACACATAGATGATGGCAATCAGAATTTATGCTTCACATCTTCTGACAAAGACGGACAAGATTTAAGTGACAGGGCAATTGTGGCAGAAGAGCAGACAATCGAGCAGTACCAACAAACGACCACCCATTTGACTCCTCCCCCCCCCCCCCAAAAAAAAGAGACAGGTCGTTCTAATCAACTGTAAGAGAGTTGTAAGTTAATAGAAAAGCTAGCCCATCTGTGCCATTATTTTGCAGCAAAGTCAACTTAAACACAGCATTTTATTTCAACTTGTCTAGAGGGTTGACTTGAGCCAGGGAAACAGCATAGCTACATAGGCCATGGTTGTTCGGGGATCGTTATCATAATTTTACTCTAGTAGCCTAGGTGCAGGTCCTTTGGAAATTGAAACAGGTTCACCATGAATCTTTTGGTGTTGCTGTACCAAGCAGCAACACAATGACCCATACTCCATTCATACTGAGATTTAAATGCATATTTCTGTGCCCATTTCTACTCCTGTTATAGAGGGAGATGTGACACTTTGACAACCAGTACTCCATACACTCGCCATGCCTGCTATCTACTCTCTGCACTGTGGTGCATTTGTAATGTCAGCACCCCAGCCACTCTGAAGGTGTTGGAAAGGAATGAGGACTCACAATGTTGGAATGCAAAGTAGCAACTTTAAAAGGCCAATAAAGATACTATTTCAATGCCACAGGTGTAAAAAAAGTGATGGGTATAGATAGAACAGCATATATACTTCCCATTTATGCAAGTAAAACAGGTTATAATCATCAGAACCTTTAATGGTGAAATTAATCAAAAAGGTTGCAGCAGAGCATGTTTGATCATCAGCCAGTTTTGGCAGGCTCAGAGAAGAGAGTGTAAATTTTTTAAAAATCATACAGGGCTGCATTTGGATGTGGATCAGTGGCGGTTCAGGGTCCCCCTACCATCAGGACCCTGTTGCCAATTGCAAAGGCCCCTTGTCATACAGAATAAGAGCCACTTTCTTCCTGTGAAGTTTTTCAGTGCCAACTGTGACTTGAGTGGAACTACAAAAACAGAACAGCTTAGAATTATATGGGTGCTAGATTCATATTCTTTGTAAATAGACATTTCATTCATATACCAGTATGGCTATAGTTTCATAGCATATAATAGTCCAGGTCAACAGCTTTCCTCGACACACTTTGGGTGCATTCCACCCAAAGTATGTCGAGGAAAGCTGTTGACTTAGTCCAAAATGTGGCACTGAAAAAATTAAATGGCATTATGTGCATTTACTCTAGTTCCTCTCTGTTCAATGCATAAAAATTGAATTTGCTACCAAATTGTTATAACAGTAATCGCTACTGTGGTCCCCTCTTATAAGGCCCCCCTGAAGAGAGGCCACCCCCTCTACGAAAGCCACTTCTCCATGCAGCAAGTATGGCATTTTCATTGTAAATTACCCCTCAAGAGAAGCCACCCCTCTTATAAGGCCACTTTTCTAGTGCATTTGGGGTGGCCGTATAAGAGGGGGACCACTGTTGCGACTCCCCTTCCAGTTCAACATGCCACATTACACTGGACCACTAGTGATCAAGTGTTGCGAGTGCCAGCACTGGCATTAATTGATTTCTGGCACTTTAAAAGTAATTCATTTCATTTCATTTCCATGTTACATAGCAACTTTTAACTGCAGTAGGCATAGTAGGGGGGACCAATGCATTTGTATTTGATAAAACTCAGTGCAACTTATTAAAAGGTTCATTCTGATGTTGCTTGAATACTGAAAATAATAAATTCATGTTTGACTGAAATAAAGAGAAATATTATAGAATAAACATTTTGTAATCTAAAATAAAGCACTGATGCCTTTCAGCACTTGGACCAAAATAATGTAATGTTGGCAGCCAGCCACAAGGGTCAGCGACATTTTAAGTTCAATGGGGACATCGATATGCAAGCAGAAACTGTAGAGATCGTTTAATCATCTTTTATGTATTTTTCAGGGCTGGCTAGACCACCATATCACTGACAGCTACAGACACATTTTGAGTACAACAGCTCAGGAACTTTCTGCTGCCTGCCACAGAACACAGTGCCATCTATCAACAGTTGAGTGTACTAAATATTGGTATGGTACAACTCTGACCAAGAAGACATGAAATACCAATAAAGAGAACTGAGGACAATTACAGTTTTGACAGCTATTTCATGCCTTTCTAGAACACAGCTGTTGATATAGTTTGAGATGGAGTGAATGAATTTTGTGTGTACATCTACAAGTATGTCATTGTACAAGCATGGCTTACGCAATCCCCTGATCTCACAAGCAATTGCTGGAGTGCTAGAAATATGTTGTGTTCAATTCATCATATGCCTTGGTCACATTAACTCAGGAAACTGTCTTGCCTGAAAAGGGCTTGAATGCAGGGAATATTTCCCAGTGTTGATCATCAATGGACATTACTGTCTTCCTAATTTGAAGTGTATACCAAGAAACTTTCAAGATACAGGTAATTAAAGGAGCAAAACATTTGACAGAATTATGTATTAATACAAAACTGTTGCATCTATATAAACATTGTGTGCTCAACATCTTTTCTTGTTTATTTCCAGTATTCATGGGAAGAATAAAAAGTTCCATTTTTTTCCCTACTAGATACAAAATAAAAACAAACTTCACATATTCAGTGATATTGTGAAAGAAAGAAATACCTCACAATTTATCAATGCCTTTCCTATTACATAATGCATGTAAGATTAGCCTTACATTGGGAATGTGTTCTAATTATGCTATGTTGTATTTGCCATCATGCTTTGTACGTAAATGGAAATCTGATGGTGAGAACTCAAATGTGGACAGTCTTGGTGCTGCCTTCACGGAACAGTTATAAACAAGAGAATACTTTAACCCTTACCCATCTTTAACTGGCCCAAAGCAGCTGATGGTCAGGTCGTCTGCTTCAATGTGTTTGGATTAATTTCAACAGTGAGTAAAAAAAAATTTGGTAGGTGAGACCTGTCAACATTGCCCTGGTCAACAGCTTTCCTTGGTACATGGTTGGCACTCTAGGAGAGCTGTTGACTCAGCCTTAGTTCAAGGAGGAATGGAATAAAGGACCAGCTGCATGGGATTTCCCTGTTGTTGACCAATAAGGAAAGAAGGATATTGTATATTTCAGATTAAACTTCTTGAGGACTTGGTATTAAATGTATATTCATTTCAAATTGAATACACCCTTCAGATTTTATTCTGAGAAAGTCACACATTTGATAAGAGACACACAAAAATTGACAAATTAATTAAGTATCCACGAATAACAAATTATACAGGAGTTGAGCAGTTATGTTCATGTTGTCTTCCATTCTATACTAGTTTTATTCTCTTTCAAAAAGTTGTTGAAAAACGTGACGAGGGAGGAAAAAAGTCTTTATGAGTAACAAAAATGTAACTTTGAAATAAATATAGTGTTCTATTCTTATACCCCCTCCCCACAAACCAAGTTCAGCTGTATTCAATTTGTCTATCCAATTGTCCAACATGCTAAAATTGGGCCATACGTTACTGTGTCATAGTAACGTATGGCCCAATTCTCTATAAAGTTTACATGGTGACTCCTGTGGGCAATCTCTTGATTTTATTATATTTTGGTGACTAGAACCCTTTTTTCAAGGTCACATGCTTGTGCTTTGTCTTGGGCTGGAGCTTTTCAAGAAACTGTGTGTCATTGATGAATCTTTTGATAGTGTAAAATGCTGGAAATTTTTAGTATTAATCATTTTGATTTAAAAAGTGCACATCTAATGCACAACCGTAAATTTGGCAGGAAAAGTGTAGAGATCATAAGCCAAATTCTTTTTAACAAACAAAATGTGTTTGACACATAAATGGAGGGCACGCATGATGGGGAGCATTGATAATGACAAATTGACTGCAATATATGTTTCTATATTTGACATTTATGTAGTAAAACTTGCTTGAGAAGCATTCCACTGATTCAACTGACACTTCATTGAAATAAATGGCCAGTGTTTTGTGAAGGTTCCAAGAGTCTTTGTTCTGTGACTGTGGTTATGCCTGTCATAACTTTACATGGTTTTTCTGTAGTTTTGTGGATGACCTGAAACCACAGAAAAATAAAGGCATGGCGGGCAAAAGTGTTGACATAGCATAAATAGAAACTGGGTCCAAAAAGGTTAATCTAGAGATTCAGCGATACACGTGAACTGTGAAAATTTGTTCACATGTGTTCATGGTATACTGCTACTGTCAGCAATACATAGAGCCACCTGCTAAGAATCACAAATGAGCCAATGTTAAATCAGGATGATACTTGCATATACCCATCAACAAAGAAAGCAATAGTTGCTGTCATGTTGATAAATGTTTTAATTCACGAATATAACAGATTTCATCCATTTTGTGATGTCAGAATTTATTATTATCAACATATGTGAGATGTTCATGGTTCTTTGTTCATTTTGTTTTTTGTTTTTTTTTTTTTTTTTTGTTTTTGTTTTTTTTTTTTTGTTTTTTTCTGTGTTGAATTAATTTGTTAATTAACTCCAAATGACTCAGTCGCTCTAGCTAGCAGTGGCTGTATTGCCTGGTAGGACCTCAAAGTTTAGAGATGCTTTGGCATTGCAGCTGAAGTTGGCCTGTTTCACATTTTTTTATACAAAGAAAAAAAAGTCATGTGGTGGAGGAGAGACAAGTGCTAGAGAGAAAGCTGCTGAATATGACAAATGAAGTCCTTTCAAACACACTGCTGGCCTGGGATGCAGGTACAAACAATAGAATGTGACACATTTGGTTGGTTCCCTACATTTTCATCACTCAACAGTACTTAAGAGTGAAAGGATTAACTCTTTTCGTGCCAATCACATCTAAAGTTGATCTACTAAAGTCAAAGTGGTCTGAATTATCATTAGGATCTCGGATTCGTATTCCTCGTAAAAAGACCTTTCATTCAAGTACCGGCATGCATGTAGTTCAGAGAAAATATCCTAGGTCAACCGCTTTTCTGGGCGCGCATTGCGCCCAATGCATGTTGAGAAAAGCTGCTGACTCAGTCCAAAATTGGGCACTTAAAGAGTTAAAAGCCTTGTTGTTTTTTCAGTAAGGGGTTGGGGGTGAAGGTAAGAGTCATGCTAAGCATACCACGGGAATTTGCCAAGTGGCCGCTTACCAGCCCCTTCATCCTACAAGTGTTAATTTTGTGCAACCAGTGGAATTTTATCTTTTTCCGAGTGATGTAAAAACTTTTTGCAAGATGGATACAGTCTTTTAAAAATGTAGGGCTTGGGCCATACTCCGAGCCTTTTTTTCTCTTGTTCACACCAGTGTTACTGTTTTACTTTGCTAACATTGTTAAGTGTGTTTCATAAATTAAATTCAGCAAATTTAACTTTCTAAGCAAACACTGTAAATATATATCTAAAATGTGTTGATTAAAAGAAAATTTATGTTTCAATTAGTGATTTTTATCCATTTCCCCCTTGGATAAAGAGTGAGTCAACAACTGTTCTTGACACAGGTTGGATGTTCCATGCCAAGGGCGACTGTTGACCTGGGACATGCATTTTGATGGGTTTCATCTGCAAGTTTCTTTCAAACGTGTTTTCATCGATGAAGATATAAAGTTCAAAGTCAAAATGGAAGTTGGCAGCCTTTGCTACCCTGCTGGATACAGCCTGTTTAAAGGGAACAACGTTATACTTTTACTGTGATGACAACTGTGGTACTATGCAAACTTGTGTTTCATGCCCACCTAAGTTGTTCAGGGCTATTTATTTATTCGTACAAGTATTGGTTTGTTTGAAATAAAAATAATGAGATTACTGTTGAACATTGATGTGGTTTTTCAGAGCAAAAGTTACAATGTTTGATGCGTTAATTGAAGCAATGATTTTATTTTGTATCAATTACATTTTTTTTTTTTCAAAACACCTCTGCTGAAAATTGTTTTCTTCTCTCTCTCTCTCTCTCACTCTCGCTATTTTTTTTCCACACATGTAATGGAATGAGTTCAGATGTCAACACATTATAAAGTTTGCACTTTGAACATTTTGCTGATGTTTTCTGTGCATATCCAATATGTTAGAGACTCAGAGAGTTGGTACACTGTAAAACCTGTTTTGAGAGACCGCCCCTGGGGCAGGCCAAAAAGTAGTCACATAAAGCAGGTGGTCCTCAATAGAGGTGTAATAACATTGGACAGATGGCAAAAGGAACATGGTAAACATGGTCTGAAAAGGAAGGTGGCCTTTCCTCACAGTGGTCTCTCAAAACAGGTTTCACTGTATACAGCAAGTGCTAAACAGGAATGGTTGGCTACCTGCTTACACCTGACAACCCAGGCCACATGAACATATGGGATTGACCAGTTTGAATGGACCATAAGTGGATAACAGGAATGGTGGACACTTGGTAGGCTATTGTACTGTCATTTGCTGGTCTGTTTCTGCATCTAATTCATTGTGGTGCATAAAGTGGTTTTTATAGACCCTATTGCATTGTAACACATCTACTGCTGTATGAATGTGTGATATAAGAAATTAACAGCTTGGTCCAAGTTACTATCAAGAGATCAGTGTTGCTACTTTGTGATCAATCCCTGGGAATTTGGGTCTTATTCATAAGGTGTTTGATATGATGTGAGAAATAATGCACCATACATGGAAAAATGACGGGTTTGACATCCTGTTCAAAACAAGTAACTTATTGCTGAGTGACCGACTTCTATTTATTATCATATCCCGGTCTATAGGTGACATATCATATGTCTACAAGATGTACATATACATACTATTTATAAGAGAACATCAAGAGTGCTGTATAATTTATTTTGCATTGACAGGTATTTTTCTGCCTCAAGGCTTTTCTTGTGACAGAAAGCCATCGGTATATATTATAGATACAAACAGTAGAAACTTGATGTCAGATGTGCAACTGTCTTAGTTCTAGGATGTTTGTGCTCTTGTTACATGTAATTATTGCAAACAAATTCAATTTATATTTTTTCAGCAAACATTAAGCTGTGAAAGTAAAACCTTGCCAAAGTAATATTAACAAGATTCCATTTGACATACCTCAGTTGCCTTTGCTATACACTTCAAGGAGCATATGCCCCTTGAATGCAGGTACCAATATTATATTGTCTGGGCCTGTGTGGATTATTTAAGGGTGAGCTTTCATATCATCACCCATGTTAGACGGACTTCAAAATTTTAGATGGCAAGCACTGTGCAAGCTGCCAATGTACATAGGTGTGTTTTGATGCCAAATTGTAATGCTAGTGTCTATGTTGGCATTGTTCTATATTTGGATTGGAAGCTTGCACAGGCCTTGTCCCTGTGGTCTTCCTAAGCTGTTTGATTGTATCAATGTGACATGAAAAGGGAACAGTATTTTGTGGAAGATATTGTATTTTTATTATGATGACCAATGTCTGGACAAAGCTGATGTTGAACATTTCTTCACTTGTACATTGCAAGCTTAATAAATTTATTGTACAAAAAGAACAGAAAGCGATTTCTTTGAATATTATAATGATTTTCCCAAAGCATGAATGTAGCATTAGCAAAGTGCAGAAATTTTGGCTTTATGATATCCCATGATATATTCTCCTGCTCAATGTTTAGTCAGTTGCACTTATCTCGTGGTACTTTTCCATCAATCCATCTGTCTCGATGTGTCGTTACTACAGCTGTCCTTTCATTCATCTGTCCCCATCTATTCATTCACATATCTGGTGGGAGGCCCAATAGCATATGTAATTACACCGTTACAATGTTTGTTCAATGTCCTTTGAATTATATCCCTTGGTAAATTGCAAATTCAAATTGTACAAGTTGTGTTCAATGTCCTTCTGATGTGCAGTGGCCAATAATGTACCTACAGTAAAACCTCTCTAACCAAACACCTGCATATACCCAGCACCTCTCTATACTGAACACCATTTCTCGGTCCCAAATATATACTTTCAATGTTATCAAACCTCCTTATACCGAACACTTTTTTCCGGTCCCAAGAGTGTTCGATATAGGGAGGTTTTACTGTATATGCAAGACCAATTGGCAACGCTGCTCATTATAATTATTTTGTAAAGAAATGGGAGTTGAGCATCTTCAGAAGACAATATCAAAGAGGTAAATGGTCTGTCACAAGTAGTGGTCTTTAGAGCAGATAATACTGAGAAGGAGTGCCATATTTTCAGGGTTTAACCACTATGGTGTTGAATAAAAAGCAAATATCTATCCAACCCTGAAAGAAAAGATTTACTGCAATGCTTTATGGCAGATTTGGCTGGGTGTCGGTAGAAGAGAAATGCAGACAGAAGTTGGAATTTTATCTGTCTCTATCCCTGTCAACTTTCGGATTTTAACCAATGGGGTCTCCAATAAATGTGCGGGACAAAATTTTTAAAGAGAGAGAGAGTGGAAGAAAGAAAAAAGAAGTTCACATATAGACATGGAAGATAACCCCTGTAAATATTCTTTTACTGTAATCTCCCACACACACAATAAGACTGGCACCATGTCCTCTTGCAGTCGCCAAACAACTCCCATCATGCGCAGCAAGGCTAGACTTCCTACAGAGTACATACAATATATTATGTAGCCCACTCCCCACCCAGCTCCACCCCATACCCAACTGTGACTCATTACTTAGTCCTATTGAATTTACCAAACTTTCCATGAAACAATCCATCTCTTCCATTGCAATCTACAGATTCTAAACAATGCATTTCACAATACTAACATGTTCAACTGCCCTCCCCCTCCCCCCGCCCAAAAAAAAAGAAAGAAAAAGAAAAAAAGTGCATTCCTTTTCTTGTGTACCTGGGGTAAATTAATGTATGCTCGGGCCTTTCAACCGAACAAGTCTAGATATATTTAGTGTCCATAAATATTTAAAAAGATACAAGAGTGACCATGATACACCATTTTTTTTCCATCATTTAGAACACATTTGTGTGTAATATCAGATGCACAAGAGTCCATACTCCAACTTAAAAAAAAAAAAAAGAAGAAGAAACACAAAGATAAAAGCAAACAGGAACAAACAGAAAAAGAATAGTTTTAAAGACATTTATAATGTAATAATGATGGTGATGATTTGCATACTTTTCAACATCTTCACTGATATACAATAAAAGGCAAAACTTTGTATATGTTAGAGCATTATCAGGTATTATCAATAAACACCTGGGTAACCAAAATATAGGTATCGCAATACCCGGGTATCCATTTTTTTTAAACAATAAATAAATCAAAAATGAAATTACATGTACAAGTCTCCATTCATTCATTTGACCAGCCAGAGAGTGTGCATACAATAAACAGTCAATCAAGAATAAGAACAAATTCTATCATGTTGAATATTCATCACATGCACTATTATAGGCTATATAACAATGATCAGGATGTAGAGACCCATCTTCATTGCACTGTCATGGGTAAGCATGTGATGACATTCTCCATTATGCTACATGATGGTCACTCAACACAAGGAACTGTTCTTCTGTTACAGTGCAGAAATGTGATCATCTGTAGCTGCGTACTAGTTCTTTTCTTTGTGTGCGTGCTGCCACCATTCATAAAAAGATGCTCACACGGAACACTGGTCCATGGCGTTGAAAAATACATACGCACTACCGAGAGAAGAAAAGATATAAAATCGATAAATAAAGAAAAGAAAAATATAAAATCACTCTGGATTAGATCACAAAGATGTTTCCGAGATAAAAGATTTTTTCTTGCTGATCTTATTCAAGTGTTATATATATATATATATATATATATATATATATATATATATATATATATATATATATATATATACATACATACATATACATGTGTATATATATGTACATGTATATATACATATATACATATATATACATATATATATATATATATATATATATATATATATATATATATATATATATATATATATATATATATACATATACATATATACATACATACATACATACATACATACATACATACATACATACATACATACATACAGGGGGGGGGGACTACCTTTTCGGATATCCAGTTCTTGAATGCTGAACCGGGTATCGGAAAAAGTACGCGTTCGTTTCCATGGGAACCCTCGACAATGCTCCAGTCTTGCAGATACAGGTGGTTCTATGTGTGAATAGGTGTTCAACACCGGACAAACTAACTGGTCGAAAAGAAAAGGTAAAGAGAACGAAAGAGAGAAAGACAAAGAAAGAAAGGAGGAGAAGGAAGAAAGAAAGAAAAAGAAGGAAAGAAAGAAAGAAAGAAAGAAAGAAAGAAAGAAAGAAAGAAAGAAAGAAAGAAAGAAAGAAAGAAAGAAAGAAAGAAAGAAAGAAAGAAAGAAGTACGTCTTTGTAGCTTTGAGGACAGCCTTTCCTCAGCAGACCTATTCCACGATATAACCCCACTATACTCTCCTCCTCCTCCTCCTCCTCCTCCTCCTCCTCCTCCTCCTCCTCCTCCTCCTCCTCCTCCTCCTCCCAAGAAGAAGAAGAAGAAGAAGAAGAAGAAGAAGATGATGATAATGATGATGAGGATGATGATGATACAGGTATTAAAATAGTATTCCTTACCAATGTAGCATTACATGTTTCTCATTAATAGCTATCAGTGGGACCTTTGAAAATAGTTACAAACCAAAGCATGAAAGTAATGCCATTCATTTCAACAAATGGACCATTCCCCTCATGCTTATGAAGGATCCAGCTTGGTACGGTTTCCGTGCTTTACGGCTGTCTGCGCTTCGAAAAGCGTGGAGGGGTTAAATCAGTGATGTCCCGTAAATAGGTCTGATCATCAAGAAAACGTGACCCTAAGCGGATAAAGCTATGTGATAATGTCATACCTGGAAAAGTGACTTTACTTTTAGTCCAGATACATACATCCCTCACATGTAGAGTAAACCAAAATACTCAATTGACAGCACGTTTCGAAGAATCAGGCAGCACTGAAGATCGAACTCAGAATTCAAAGTTGCATGAACACAAACGTTCTAGGAAAACTGTGGTTTTATAAAATTGTAGATATTTCTCGGAAAATATGCAAGATCGAATGGTCAAATCTGTGCTATTATAATCTCAACACATGCATCTGCAAAAGGGTATCAGAGACTTTTTATAACTGTATCTGTTTGTTTTCAATGGTTATACAAAAATTGGAAAATAGTGTGTGGGGGGGAGTGTTGGTGAAAATCCCTGATTGGTTTTTGCTGTAGACAATTTTCAGAGTAAATCAGTTTTATTTGATTAAAACCAGAGAGTTAGTTTTACAGAAATATATATGTGAAATGGACATTGTGGAGCATACACATATATATTGTCAGTTATCAAGATTCAAAAGGTAACGATCTATTGACTACCATGTAAACGTTGAAAGTGTTTTGTTAATTTCTTCAGATTGTATTGCGGCCAGAACTACTAAATTTGTACTTCTGATGAACACACACACACACACACACACACACACACACACACACATACACACGTACAAACGTACGTACGTACGTATGTACGTATGTACGTATGTATGTATGTATGTATGTATGTATATATATTTCATATTTCACAATTCATATATATATATATATATATATATATATATATGAATTGGTAAGGCACGCTATGATACCAATGAAAAGTTAGGAGGTGGTCTGGGTTTTTAGCTCATGCCATCGCTCGTCCGGCGTCCGGCGCCTGTTCACAATTCACATTTCCGACTTCTTCTCCATAAGCGTAAACCAGATTCACTTCAAGCTTAGTGGCAATGTACCTTGGGTGGCTCTCTAGCAAGTTTGTTGAAACGGTCAGGCTCCAGTGATTTTTGTCTTTTTCTTCTCTTTTTTTGGTCAAATCTTGAAAAATCTTCTCCGAAACTGCTCATCTTTAATATCGCACGGGAACACTCCCAGGGATTGCTACTTCATCATTTTCTCACCAGATGGTGCTGCAATTAATATATTTTTGTGAGTGTTTTCGCTATTTTTGACTTCTCCAGAACCGTCACTTAGATAAAGCTGAAACGTTATGGATATGTTCCTTGTGAAAGGGTCACACTAAATTTTTCACTAGGTGGCACTGCTGTGGATTCCTGATTGTTTAGATTTTTTTTTTTTTTTTTTTTTTTTCAATTCGGGTACCTTTCCTAGTAATTACTATACACGTAAGTCACTGGGCATTCTAATGCTAATTCACATTTGCAACTTCTCTGAAACCGTCAACCAGATCGACTTCAAGCTTATTGGCAATGTACTTTGGGTGGGTCTCTGCCAAGTTTGTTCATATGGTCAGGCTTCACTGAATTTGGATTTTTTATGATTTTTTTCATTTTTTGACGGGGCGGTATGTATCACACAGATACACTCCTGTGTGTTCCTAGTTCTTAATTTGTTCACCAGGTGGCGCTGCAATTTTTAGCCCAGCAGCTTTTAGGAGGCTCAGTCGTCCGTCTAAAGCTCAACACAGGTCTATTCAGTTGCAACCTGGATTTTGTGGGACAAGCTTAGGTCAGATGAGCACGGGCTGTTCACGTAGCCCTCTGTTTTTTTTTGTTTTTTTTTTTTTTGTTTTTTTGTTTTTTTGTTTTGTTTTTTTTCTTTGTTTGTTTTGTTTTGTTTCTGTGCGTGTTTTTGCTATTTTTTATTCTTCTCCAGAAACGTCATTCAGATTAAGCTAAAACTTTCGGGTATATGTTCCTTGTGAAAGGGTCAAACAAGTTATCCACTGGGTGGCACTGCTGTGGATTCCTGATTTTTAACGATCTTTTCAATTCTTATCAGTAAATGCACCTGTCCTGTTGATTACAATGTAAGTCAATGAGATTCCAATTCTAATTAACATTTTCGACTTTCCAGAAACTGTCATCGAGATTCACTTCAACCTTGGTGGCAATGAACCTTAAGTGGGTCTCTGCCTAGTTTGTGCAAAGATCATGCTCCAGTGATTTTTTAAATGATTTTTTCTTTTATTGGGCAAATCTAAACAAATCTTCTCCGAAACCACTCATCCAATTGCTTTGATTTCACATAGGAAGACATCTAGGGACTCCTAGTTCTTAATTTGTTCATTAAGTGGTGCTGCAATTTTTGTCCTTTTTTTAAATGATGTTTTGTGTGTTTTCGCTATTTTCGACTTCTTCTCGAGAGCTGTCGCTCAGATTAAGCTGAAACTTTGTGGACCTTTCTTATTGATTACAATGTAAGTCAATAGGCATTCTAATGCTCAATATCGTATTTTCTTCACCGAGTAGCAATGTTCTTTTAAAAGTTCTCGTTAAAGTGTTCTTCAATTTCTCATGCTCCAGTAAAATTTATATTTTTAATGAATTTAACTTCAGGAAAATCTTCGAAATACTTCTAAATGCCATATGCACTAAGCAAAAATCCAACACAGGTCTATTCAGTTGCAAATTTGATTTTGAAAACAAGCTCAGGTCAGCTGAGCACGGGCTGTTCACACAGCCCTCTAGTTTGTTAATGTCGCGGTATGTGACGATAGTGTACTGGGCACCCAAAACGACGCATTTGAGAGATGATGGTTATCAGTTAAACTTCGTGGAAGTACAAAGGTATTTATGATTGGTCTGGCTTACTTCCCCAATGACGGGGTTAGGCAGACAAGCTAGTGAAAAAATAACAAATGAATTATTTGAGTGTTATAATCAAGGTAACAACCCACAAATGGCCAATGTCACTGACAGAGGAAAGGGGGCCAAGCTGAAGAATTATTGTGGTGATACGAATGCGATGTGGTAATTGATGCTGGTAGGGTACGTTTCGCAATAAGCAAATTGAAAAATGGAAAGGCTTGTGGGGTTGATGATATATATACCCAATGAATCTCTTAAATACAGGGGTCAACATATCGTTAATATACTGGTTGAATTTTTCAATTTTGTAAACTTACGGAAAAGTACCCTGAAAATGGTCCAAGATTTATCAGAGGCAAGGTGATCAACAACGCGCAAGCAGAAATGAGAGTTGTGTTTCTGGCGATCACTGTGGAGGGTATGCCATGTACATTTTAATTATATATGTTATACGTATATATTTCATATATTATACATGTGCATGTACAGTGGTCGAAGTAAATGAAGTGTGTCTAATGAGCGCTATTTAAAATAATACGACTTTGGCTCGTTATTTATTAGATACTCCATGGCCTATAACTTTCACATAGAAAGTGTAATGTCACATCTAATGATAATGTATTCATCATTTGAAATGTGTCTGATAGCCATGATTTAAAATCTTGAATTTTTGTTTAATATTCGCAGAATGTGCTTTGGTCAATATCAATATTCATTGTGTGCGCAATGGTAAATAAAAATATAATGTATGTGCAAAGCTAAAAACGAGATTTTTGTTTATTTCATACTTCATAGACTTTTGAAGATACTGAATATTTCAAACTTCAAATGCCCATAACCAGGATGGTTTGCAGCACCTCCTCCTTAGAAAGGAGAAATGTACACACCAGGTCTTTCTTTCTTTCTTTCTTTCTTTCTTTCTTTCTTTCTTTCTTTCTTTCTTTCTTTCTTTCTTTTTCTTTCGTTCGTTCGTTCTTTCTTTCTTTCGTTCGTTCGTTCTTTCTTTCTTTCTTTCTTTCTTTCTTTCTTTCTTCTTACAACACATACAGACAGTAACACTGTGAATGATATTCTTTCTATATTCATTGCTGTTGTTGTATGAGTGGGGAATTTATTTACTTTTTGTCACTATTTGTATTAAAGATGCCCACAGCCATGACAATATTTCATCAAGCCAAATACTGTAAATTCTTTTAATGGGCTATATTCTTATTTTCGCTCATTTCGCTGATGTCACAGAACCGTGAAAATAAAAACACAATGAAATAATATTTTAATATTGTTCAAATAGGAATTATGTCCAAAATAATAAAATTAAAATCACAGTAAAATGTCAAAAATACAAGAACCGTGAAAATCAAAACACGTGAAACATTTACAATTTATATCAATTAAATTGTGAAATATTTACTTTCAAGATGAAATCGAAAACACCTTATCTTAATTGGATGATGAAACAGGTTGAGAAAGTTTACACTACGAAGCTTACACAATCTGTACTCTATGCGTGCCCCCCAGTGTACTGGATGTATACTCCAGATTATTATCATTTTTTTCTAATGTGAATGACTCAAAAATTGGTTGATACAACAAAAAGTTTTTAAGAATTTTAAAAAGTGTTTTTTTTCAGTAAGTTTGACATGATTTGTCAGCCATATTAACGCAAGTGCGAGTTTAATATCTGAAATCCTTAGTCTTGATTTGAGGGCAATTTATGTACAATGTTACATTTACAAAGGTACAGCCAGGGGCGGCACCCACTAGACCAACATCACATAACACACGTGCACGTGGCCCACTTGGGCAGTGGGTGTTGAAGGGACGGGTACGGTATCGTCTCAAGAAAGTCGGAATTTTCACTTACCGTAGTTGTGTATTTATGTCTGGGTGCCAACCAGACATTTTGTTTTTCCAAGAATTCTTTCTTTCTTTCTTTACGACCAAATTTGTCCGGAGTTTTTCTCGGTCACTATTATTCCGAAAACCACCAAACTTGCCATTGTGACTGACCCACCAATGAAATTAGGCACCTGACTTGGAATAGTCATGGTGTTTAAAATTATGCAAATTGTGGGCGATTAAAATTTTAAAAGCTTTATATCTTCAAAAATATTATAGATGGACACAAAGTTCTAACTTGCACACATAAGTTTCAGACATCTGGCAAATCCAATAGTATGCAAACAAAAGTTTGGGAATTTTAATGTGTGCTAAATTCAGTGAATTTCCCAACAATCCACATTTTGACTGGGGCTTCTGCTGTACTGATATTACAAGCCTCCATGGTAATAGGCAGCCATTCTGCATTCATGATAGTTGAACCTGTCTCATAGGCAGCCTTCTAGCCATGCCTGCAAGGTGTATGGCTTGAAAGATGTGGGTCTTATGGCATATGGGAGGTGGGGGGGGGGAACTCCCAACAACTGTGTAATAGGTTCTCAATAAAATACAGAGAATCTCTTTCTGTTCATGCAAGAGACATATCTGCTCCATGTTCACACTAATGCAGGACAGGGCTGCAAGTACACCACGACTGAGACTGATCAGTGTTGTACCTGGTAGCTGGTCTGTTTTTGCCTGAGGCTTGGAGTCTGCTGGGCTTATCAGTCCCAAGGGATCAGAGGAACTGTAATTCCTGGCAGAACAAGCCGGGCAGAGTGTACCCTCTGTTGAAAATAGACTACGTACAGACCTCACAGTCCTCAATGACTGTTTTTACAACTTGATGAATTTTGAAAAAGTGTGTGGACTTGTGTCATCTTGCTGGACACTTTCATGTCTTTGTTTTCTTGTAACCAGTGAGATGACCTGTTCTTCATAGCCAATACTGAGTCAGTATAGTGCATGTCTCAGTTCACAGGTACACGTACATTTAGTTTTGTAACAGCTAGAATCTGTTTTAATTTGTTTATGTAATAAAGGAACAAAGATAGTTTTTGTATTGCATGTATACACATCCCTCTGAATTATAATATATGTACACTGTACATGCACATAAACTCATCAATACTCTCCAGAAGGGCTGACCCTCTGAGGAGTGGGCACTTTTCTCTGGTCAGAAGGGTGCTTACTGTAGAGAGGTTTCACTGTACAGTGGTACCTACAAATTTAAGACCACCCCTAATGTCAGACAAAAGTAGTCACAAAGGACAGGTGGTCTTTCATGACAGATAAATTAACAAAGAAATAAATGGCCAATCTCTCTCTCTCTCTCTCTCTCTCTCTCTCTCTCTCTTTCTTTCTTTCTTTCTTTCTTTCTTTCTTTCTTTCTTTCTTTCTTTCTTTCTTTTTTTTTTTTTTTTTACGACCAAGTTGGTCCAGAGTTTTTTTTCCAGACACTGTTTTTCCAAAAACCACCAAACTTGCTATGGTGACTGACATAACCAGTGAAATTGTGCATCTCATTTGGAAAAGTCACGATATTTAAAATTATGCAAATTTTAGAGGCAACAAAAATTTCAAAAGCGCCATATCTTCCAAACTATTGCAAATGGACTCAAACTCTCAATGTGCATATATACCTTTGTGACACTTGCCACTATAATTGACAGTATAGTTGTAGAATTTTAAATTATGCCAATAAGGGGCATTGAAAAATTTAAAAGTTGAATATCTCCAAAACTTTTGAACATAGTGATGCCATTCCAATTTCAATTTATAGGTCTGTGACAAAGCCAGATCCGATGAACCATGAACCAAAGTTGTAGGATTGTAATTTATGCAAATTAGGTGAATATGCAGAATGTAAATCTTGAATAGCTTCAAAACTATCATAGATGTGCCATTCCTACTTCAATTTATGAGTTTGTGGCAAAACCTCATCCAATGGTCCATAAACCAAAGTTGTAGGCTTTCAATTTATTAAAATTAGCCAAATACATAAAATTAAAATGTTGAATAGCTTCAAAACTATTATAGATACTAGTTTCATTAAAACTTCATTTTATAAGTTTGTGACATGGCCACAACCGATGAACCAAGAACCAAAGTAGTAGGCTTTCAATTTATTAAAATTAGGCTAAAACACAAAATTTAGATTATGTTGAACAATGGCAAAGTGTAGCATTTCAAACTGGTCTCATTTTGAAGTCACCCAGACAGATTTGCAGTGAAGCAAATCTTCTTTTCTAGTTTTATTATATCTCCGCAGATGGCGTACGAGTTGTCGGCCACCTCTCCACCACTGATGGCCAGTTGAATGTGAATATGTCCAAAGCTGTAATAGATAGTGGTGTCATTCCAACTAAAATTATTTTGTAAGACGCGTCCAATGAATATGGAATCAGTATTACAGCATTTACAAATATGCTGGTTAGGGACATTTGAAATGAAAATGTTGTATAGCTTCAAAAGTGTAATAGATAGAGATACAATTCTGATTTCTATCTATATATTTGTGAAGATTGTCCGGCTATTCAATGGTACACCTAGTATGTAGCATTCGAAATTATGCTAATTGGGGACATTTTGAAATGAATGAATATTCATCCAGCAACTGTCGAAAAAAAAAAAAAACAAACGTGGCTATAACAGATCTAAAGGATTTGTCTGTGCAACACACCGACAGGATAGATATAAAGTATTTATTTATTTCTTTTATAACTTTCTGAAGCGGTATGATAGATTCATAAGACACGTTCTTTTCTTTCGTTGGTAACAATCATTCATATTTGGTATATCGTTTCCCGTTTTAAAGTAAATTTATTTAGATATCTATGTATGTATATATATATATATATATATATATATATATATATATATATATATATATATATATATATATATATATATATATATATATATATACATAATGTAACGATAGATGCATTAGACAAGTTCATCTCCGTTGGTAACAAATATTGATGCATTTAGTAAGTTGGTTGGCTGACTGGCTGGTTGTCTGGCTGACCATAGCCGGCTTGTTAGCTAGTAACTAGCTAGTTGGTAGGTGGGTTAGCTTTGGCAGGACACCCGCCCCCCCCCCCCCCCCACTTGGCACCTACCGTTATATTTTTCCGTTCAGTGTTGTAAGCGCATAATTTTGAAGGAAGGTCTCTCTCTCTCTCTCTCTCTCTCTCTCTCTCTCTCTCTCTCTCTCTCTCTCTCTCTCTCTCTCTCTCTCTTCTCTCTCTCTCTCTCCTCTCTCTCTCTCTCTCCTCTCTCTCTCTCTCTCTCATCTCTCTCTCTCAGGCCCCTCCCATTCAAAAACTATATGAAAATGCTTCCGTGGATACTGGGCTAGCGCTAGGAATCATAAAAGGCTAAAATAACTAAAATGCTTTTGCCAAACTAAGGTTTCTTCCCCTTCTAAATTCTTCAATCAGCAGACAGATGTTACATTTCAGACCCGTCACCAGCTTTTCCTGGAAGGGTGTTCGGATTTTGTCGATATTGACAGTGCATGCGAGGGAGCGTAATCGACCGAGGGGGTGTGTGGGAATGGATGGGTGGGGGTGGGATGGCTAGATTTTGGAGGGTAGGAGCGTTTGGAAAAACAACAACCAAAACAGTGTTGTCTGGCGAGTGTTTGGGTCAAAATTTTGTCCATAAAGCAATACCATATCCAAATCAAATTAGACAGTTGCTGGATGAATATACAATTTATATCAAGATATTGGGGAATTTTTGCTAAAAAAAAAAAAAATCTGGGACCCAGGCATTTGCCATAGAATTAGATGTAGCAGAAGTTGGGCATAGTGTTGTAGTTTGGGTTGTTAGTGTTAGCCATCAAGCTAAGCTGGGGAGGTTAAGAGCAGCAGTAAGTACTGGGTTGGGTGCCTGCCAGCAGTCCAGATGGCTTTGGGACGCACAGGTTGGGGGCGCACAGCTTGGGACGCACAGTTCGGGGAGCAGGGTCCAGGACGCAGAGCTTGGGACGCAGGGACGCAGATGTATATAAAAGGGGCATATCCCAGTAGTTGGTGTTAGTTGAGTAGACGCAGTTGTCAGATGAGGCCTGAGAGGCATAGTCAGACAGCCTTGTAAGCCAGTTCAGATTTGTACAGCACTGAGCACTACCAGCATCTGTATTGTAATGATGGCACAAGTTATCTTCAATAAATGGTTGAAACTGCAGACTCTAGTTTCATAAAATGAAAACTTAACAACTGGTGGCAAGCGTTGGATGGACCTGATAAAACCTGTTTTCATTAGGTGCAAAAACCTAGCAATATTTATGCAATACAGACAGGGGTCGGTGCAAAGTTTAGTCAGCAAAAAATATTTTTGGTTTTGATGGTTCACAAAATATTTACTGTTCAGAAAATCTTATAAAAGTTTGTATTTTAGAATTATCTGGATCTACAGATGACTACATATAACAGGGAGTATTATTTCTTGTTAAGTATGGGCGATTTTGATGAAAAATGGAATCTCATCTTGTCGTGTTTATAAATGACACTTGAAAAGGGTACTTTTTTTTTGGCCAGAAAGTTTTGTTTCTGTCCAATCTGTTTCAAACTGGTAAAACCATGTGTTCAATCTGTCAGCCATGGTCATATCGGTTAAATTTCGATTTTGTGTAAAATAATAGTGTTGAGGTTAAACGAAAAGGACATGTCCGAAGAAAAATTTTCAAACAGGGAAAGTTACCATTTCTCAGAAGGGTTCAAGTTGACACATGATATAAGATATATTCTCTTTTAATGCATCTAGGATTTTTACACCAAAAAATTGTAAACATAAATACTTTCATGTGGATATTTTTGAAAAATAAAAATTTTTGGCACTACCAATTTTGAAACTGAGATGACCTGGTTTCCCTCGTTTAGAAGAAGGGCCTCCCCCACGCCAACTTAAAAGAGATTGGTGCCATGACAACAGTGTTTCACTAAAAAGTGCACCTTGAAAAAGCCAACACCCATGACATATTTTCGACTGCAGGTAAAACTTTAAAAATTAGAATAGACTCTTTTCAAATTTAAAAAAATCAGTTATCGGCATGTTGATCACTGTAAACGCACGCTGATTAGACTCCTAGGAGTAGCAAAATCAGCAATGGTGATTTTAAATGACATTGTGATAGCTACTGAGTTTCTGACTTATAGTATGTTTACATATACCTCATGAACATACACATTTAAAGCTTGTAAGTGCTAAGATACCGTTGATATGAAGAATTTGTCAATGACGTACATGTAAGGTCATAGAATCGTACGGGAAAGTGTTCTACGTGGTTAAAAAACCTTACACAAACCACCATAACCTATCTGCAATGCCGTCAGTTTTTGCTTTTTTTTTTTTTTTTTTTTTTTTTTGAGAGAGAGAGAGATGTTGTACTTGTCCATCATAAGGATTTTGTGCAGTGAACAGTTTTATGCAGGGACATTAACCACACAAAACATATGACATAGTTGCAGAGAATAACGGATTTGTTGAAAACAGAAATGGAATAAGTGGTACGTGCCTTGATCTAGTAGCATTTTAACTCCAAGTTCTGGCGGCATGCTAAACATGATGACCCTGTGGGAACACCCCATGGAATGTGCCGGTGCACTCTAAAAACAGATCGGTTAAATTAACAGATAAATTGTAGATTGGTTAATATTTGTCCAACCAATATGATTGGTTAACCTAACCAATCTATTGGTCAAATTAACTAGCCCTTATTGGTTGGACACATATCAACCAATATGGGTCGGTTAATTAAACTAATCTCTTTTCAGAGTGTGGTTAACCTGTATTCTAATTGGCTGATCGATTATATGGTGCCAAATTTAATTGGACAGAAATAAAGAAAAATAATTAGCAAGAACATTGACAGTGCATTTAATTCTCGGAATAGGTTGTTGAGACTTCAGGTAATGAAACAAATACTGGTAGGTCCCGTGTTTGTTGTAGTCAAAGATCCCCTCCTGGCTCCATTGAGGGTCCTTAAACCTATACAAGCACTTTGAAATTTTGTGTCTGTCTGCAATAGTTTGGAAGATATGGAGTTTTTAAAATTTTAATTGTCCTTAATTTGCATAATTTTAAACATCATGAATATTCCAAACTATATGCACAATTTCACTGGTAGGTCAGTCATCATGGCAAGTTTGGCGATTTCCGAATAGTGTCCAAGAAAAACTCCGGACAAATATGGGTGCCATGGAAAGAGGGAAAGAAGTAAAGAATCCGAGAAAAAACAGTATGTCTATTGGCACCCAGACATGACTAGAAAAGAAGATTTGCTTCACTGCAAATCTGTCTGGGTGACTTCAAAATGAGAACAGTTTGAAATGCTACACTTTGCCATTGTTCAACATAATCTAGATTTTGTGTATTAGCCTCTTTTGCATAAATCAAAGTGCTACAACTTTGGTTCTAGGTACGTTGGATGTGGCCATGTCACAAACTTATTAACTTAAGTTTGAGTGATACCACTATCTATAATATTTTTGAAGCTATTAAAAGATTTTAATTTCGTGTATTTACCTAATTCCTATAAATTAAAAGCCTACAACTTTGGTTCATGGTTCATTGGATGCGGTTATGTCACAAACCTACAAATTGAAGTTGGAATGGTACTTCTATGTATTATAATCTTGAAGTTATTCAAGATTGAGATTTTTGTATTCACCTTATTTGCATAAATTAAAAGCCTACCACTTTGGTACATGGTTCGTTGGATGCACCTTGTCAAAAACCTGTAAAGTAAAATGGAAGTGGCCCCTGTATCTCTATTAGTTTTGAAGGTATTAAAGATTTAAGTTTTGCGTATTCACCTAATTTGCATAAATTAAAATCCTATAATTTGGGTTCATTGTTCATCAGATGCGGCAATGTCACACACCTACAAACTGAAGTTGGAATGGCACCTCTATGTCACATAAATTTTAAGTTATTCAAGATTTAAAGCTGGCGTTCACCCAATTTGCATCAAATAAAATGTTACAATTTGGTCTATTGAATGCGGCTATGTCACAAACCTACAAATTGAAATTGGAATGACACCTCTATAATACTTTTGAAGCTATTCAAAGATTTAAATCTTGCATATTCACTTAATTAGCATAAATCAAAATCCTACAACTTTGTTCACAAGTGATAATACTGCACTCAGGTCAGGAGACCTCTATGTGCAGCTCCTGATAGATAATACTTAAATTATGAAAGAGGAAATACTCTCTCATAATATTCAATTTGTTCTTGCTAAGATAAATGTCAACTTGATTAAAATAGGTATGAAGACTTCAGGTTACTTTTTACTTGTATTTGTTCTGTGTAGTCAAATTTTATGAGTTGATCTTTCCAGTGTCTATCTAGTCTATGTTTAAATGTGTTGACTGTCGGTGGTAACACCACGTCATCTGGCAGACTGTTCCACGGTCTAACAACCCGGAAAGAAAAACTATATTTCCTAATATCACGCTTAGCTCGTTGGGTCTCTAATTTGTATACGTTCCCTCGTGTATTAGAGTCTAAGCTCCTGTTCAATAGATCAGTTACCACCACCTGGAAGTAACCCAAATTACTTCTCACGATTTTAAATGTCTCAATCATATCCCCCCCCCCCCAAGTCTTCTATAAGCTAGGGTTGGCAGGTCCAGTTTTTTAGTCTTTCAGGGTATCTCAAGTCTTTGAATCCTGGGATCAATTTTGTGGCACGCCTTTGCACATTTTCCAATGCGTCAATGTGTTTCTTCATATGTGGACACCACACTTGGTTTGCATATTCAACATGTGATCGCACCATTGATCTGAACAGCAATAAAAATGATTCTTTGACTTTGGTTCCTGGTTCATTGGATGCCGCTTTGCCACAAACCTTTAAAGGAGTTGGAAAGACATCTCTATCTATAATAGTTTTGGAGATGTTTTCACTGGTAGGTCAGTCACCATGGCACGTTTTGTGGTTTTCAGAATAATGCTGTCCGAGAAAAAGTCCGGACAAATTTGGGTGTCCTAGAAACCGGGCATGGAAAGAAAGAAATAGAGAATTCGAGGAAAAAACAATATGTCTAGGTTAGCAAACTGCCAAATCATACGTCAATACATAGCGCCATCTGGTGGTAACACACACACACACACACACACACACACACACACACACACACACACACCCTGCTTCTGGGTCTGAAGTTTCGTTTTACAATCATAATCTAATGTATGAATCTTGTATGATACAAGTACGCACATCGCGTGTATGATTGACATTTTGCCTTTTTGTTTGGTGGAGTAAAGATGTTAAAAATTCAAGTGTGCCAATTGTAGAGGCAGGCCTGTTTGAAATTTTACTTTTTCATATTAAATAACTCATGATAGGTATATGTGCCATTCAGAGTTTTTAACATCTGAAAACTATGATAGAATTGGCATTATAACTTCTGTGCACCCGATATTATTACCATTGCACACTGAAAATTGAACCAAGATGTAGCATTTAACATCATGCCAAGTAGGGTCATTTGAAATTGGAATATTGAATTCTCAAACAAAAAATAAAAAATAAATATATAAATAAATAGTAGGTGTTTGATAACACACATGTATGTATGTATGTATGTATGTATGCATGTATACATGCATGCATGTATACATGCATGCATGTATGTATGTGTGTGTGTGTATGTATGTATGTATGTATGTATGTATATATGTATGTATGTATGTAAACATTGGTGTAAGCAAACCTCCCTACCTAGGAACTATCTGAACTGCGACAGATTGCCATAGAAGTTTTTAAAGCTTTTCACAGGCTAAGCAGAACATTCATTTGAAGTTCATAAATTTAATGTAAATTCACATTGGTACTCTCTGCGTGCTAAACATACACTTCTTCAGTTGCAGAAAAGGACAACTACTGGAAGCTTAATTACACTCCTTCAGTCACATGGGGACAAAAGTCTGAAATAGCCTGTACGAACTGCTGCGACTTTACAGAATTTTAAATCTCAAAATAAGAAATGGAATTCCCTTACTTGTACTGTGAATGTCTGCAGGCCCAAACTTGATGTATGTATGTATGTATGTATGTATGTATGTATGTATGTATGTATGTATGTATGTATTGTATTTGTGTCTTTTTGCCCAGAACCACTTCCTAGTAGTCAATATCCTATTCCGCAGTTCGAACTCTTTACTCTCCATAAGCTAACCTGTCCCTGTCTAACCTGTATATATATGGAATTACTATTGTCTATATTGCACACGTTCCTCTGTAAAATTTTGACATAGGCTGTATCAGCCCAAATAAATTAAAGGGTTTTCAGCGGGTAATTACTCAACATGTTTCGGAGCCTTTTACCCGTACACGTCTCTCTGAGTATGTATGTATGTATGTATGCATGTAGTATGCTAGATCTTATTGTCTAAATGCATACGTGCTGCCCCTGGTCCATGTGATGTTATGTTTTATGTGGTGTATAAGCCTACATAACCTTTTCCTGAAATTTTAGCCTGTGATTTTCATCTCATCTTTTGTTTGTCAGCATCATTCCCTTTTCGTATAATCATAAAATAACTCGATGAAGAATAGTTGTTTACAGATAATGTTATATTGTTTGAACAAACTGAGTATAAATATTGTAGCTTATATGTATGTATGTATTGGTTTAAAAAAAAAAAATGAAAGAGCCTGTTTTTAATTTATGCCCACTTGTGTTTAGGGACCCGGCAGACCTATGAAAAAGCAGAGGCTCCAATTGCAAGTTAGAAGGAAGGTCAAGCGGAACAATCTTCCTCCCATGCAGTTGAGAAGAGAGACAACAAAGGAGGAAGCCAAAACAACCGAAGCGGCTGAGTGTATAGCGAGGGGCACGGGCTCATTCCCATGGGATTTTTTTTGTTAATCGAAATAACAGTTGAATCTTGGACCCCCTGGCACACTTTAATTAATAGGTCTATCCGCATCACAGAGAAAACTTAATTTTTTTATATAGGGCCTATCTTTCCTACATGTGTATTTTAAGTGGGAGAATTTAGTTTGGATGCAGCAGAACGGGGACTTCTCATTTTTGTCACCACTATTAAAACGGGAGTTCTCCCATCCAGAACAGCAACCACTAAAAATTGGAGTTCTCCTATCCAGAACAGCTGAGTTAGTGCCTCTAATCTAAGGGGGGGGGGGGAGGGTCATTGAAATTGAAATACAATTACAAAGGGAGGATGAGCAGGAGGGGGAAAAAAAGACTATGTTACCGACTTTATTTTACTGACATTTTGAAGCCGTGTTCACTTATGACGTTAGGGCTTATATCAGGGAAACTGTTTCTTTTCCTCTTTAGTATTTTACCATGTATTCACAACAAAGGCCGTCACAACCAAACAGCATAGTCGGATGTGACCTCCCCTACAAAAATATATTATCCACATGGCTCTGTAGCAAACCTGCATTTGCTGCCGAATGTCCCAATGATGATGAGAAGAAAGTGCCCGGATGAAAACATTTCATGGCGGCCAAATGAATTGACGGTTAGCTTCATGTCGCGACTAAAGGAATATTTGTGCATCAATATAAGGGAATTACGAACCATATCCAGCTAGCAGGACCCGAGTTGCTATTTGACTAGTCATGTCGCATCGGGAGGAGCAGTATGTTGGGCCATACCGGCTGGAAAAAACACTAGGGAAAGGACAGACAGGTAAGCTCTTGCCTTCTTAGTTTCGCTTTGGCCTTTCGCGTACATGCAGAATGTAGTGTGTCTCCGTGCATCCACCAGTTTGGGTCTTGGGGAACATGCCTTCATTTTATCACAAAGAGTCGGTGGGAAATCAATACTTGTGTACGGGAAAACGTGCCCATTCGGGTATGTTTATGGCTACTTTTTCTGTTTTTGGGCATTGTTTTGTTGGATCCACAGATAATATTGGTGTATTTCACCTTCTAGAAAGACGGTTTGACAGCTGTCAAAGTCGCGATGTCCACAGTCTCATTGGGCGGGACCACTTTCAATGAAAGGGGTGTTAGGTTTTATTTCACAAGAAAATGATTGTCATGCAAATTGTGGTCATTTATTCGTATGGGTACCGTTATGTTGCATGTAATAGGTTAATGTGCAAGTGAAAAATTCTTCTACCCTCCCCCCCCCCCGCAAAAAAAAAGACTCCCTGCAGCAACACTGGCAATAAATGAATAATTTTTCCGTACGCTACGCGTTTAAAATAAACAAATAGACCTAGGCTATAATGTATAAAGTGGGGTTGGTGGACCGTGGGGAGAGTCTGAGGGCTGAATGTAAATTCCCAGGACGCCCACCTGTAGCCATTCCTTTAGTCTTCTCCGTCACTGTAACAAGATCGACCTGGAAATCAAATGTACAATGATCACCACAGACCACATGCAGTCATTCATACTAAATTAAGCCACCCACCCCTTCCCCGCCCATTTGGCCTTTACATACTTTAATTGGGCCTAAATAGTGATTTTTAGTGGAGGGAGGAGCACGAATTGGACCTCTTAAACCACCACCGACAAAATTTACCACTATTAGACAGGAAGGCTTTACTGCCTGGAGATTTGGAGGGGCACGTGCAGTACCAATGATGGTTGGCTGAATATGGGATGTTCATTAGCTTACATGTAGCTGCAGTGCTGCTTTTGTCCTCTCTCCCCCCCCCCCCCAACAAACATTTGCAAGAGGGTATGGATAAAATCCAGTACATGTATTAAACATGGCAAACTATATAGATATGTTACTCTTGCCCAACTAGTAGTTTGTTTTTAACTGTTTCAAAAGTAATAGTCGTGTTTTTCAAACACACTCTGTGCTTGATATATCAGGGCCAGAATTTCAGCGAGAATCCGAGAATCCATTCTCGTAAAGATTTTCCTAAAGTTGTCTTTCTTTAAAAAGAAAACTGATTGACAAAAATCCGAATAGATTCTTGCAAAATTTTGCGAAATTCTGGCCCTGTATATTAATAGTATGGACATATCTCGTTAATAGGGTATGGCTCTGAAACATATTCTGAGTAGTTACCCGCTGTAGACCCTTTAATTTATTTAGGCTATTAGCTAATACAGCTTATGTCAAAATTCTGCAGAAGAACGTGTGCAATATGGACAATAGTACTTCCATATGTATGTAGGTAAAGACAGTGACAGGTGAGCTTATGGAGAGTAAAAAGTTTGGACTGTGGAATAGGGTAATGACTACTAGGAAGTGGTTCTGGACAAAAATGCACAAATGCAATAAGAAGGATTTGTCAATTGTTTGGAATAAGTACTCTTTATTTCCACATATGTTTATAACACCCTTGGTTTTCCATCAGTATGCTGGTGGTGTAGTGGCAGATTGTCACTGCTGCTTGGTGTTAGGGTCAGAAATTTTGGCAGGAAATTAGTATGCATGTCCTATATTGCAGGATGAAGCTCATGGGTTCTTGACGTAAGCTTACATGTCAGTAAAAAATTAATATCCGTCACATTCATCGATTACTGCCTACTTAGTATATGGGATAAGTCACTGCCACAATTGTTGACTGCTTTTAGTAGTATATAATGAATGATATGCATCTTTTAACCCTTTCCCCCTTGAATTAAGACTGAGTCAACAGCTTTCCTTGGCATGGGTTGGGCACTAAGTGCCCAACCCATGGCAAGGAAAGCTGTTAACCTGGGGCATGTGATCTTGATAAGTCTCATGTACATTTCTCAGTCAAATTGTTTTTCATAACTGTTGAAATTAGTTGAAAACACTGAAGCAGACGACATTTGACCACCAGCCAGTTTTGGCCGGTTTAAGGGGGAAAGGGTTAAGCTTGAATTTACTAAAGCGAAATGCTATCATTTGGCTAAACCTTCATTGCATAATGCTGTGTGCCCATCTATGGTATCTGGGTGGGTGTGGGTGAATCAAATTTATGTAATGCTGTACATCCATGGAAAGAATTATATCATAAGGAGTGGGTGGGTGAGTGATGTATTTATAATAAAAAAGAGAGGGAGACAGATATATGATGAGGGACTTGGCAGACATACTGAGAGATTATCCTATTATCCTAAATACCAGTATCTACAATGTGATTCTACACACACACACACAATAAATAAATAATATAAAATGACAAATATAAAAAATTAAAATGTTGTCAGCCAGAATATCCCGTTGCCTTTCCCCTCCAGTGACCATTGCTGGTCTATGAAGGCTAGTGTGGCTGGTTGTCAGGGGTTACAAAAAAGGGACCATTCTCATTGGCTTATGAAAAATGGAGGATACTGATTTTCAATGCTTTTTCAATTAGGAGGCTGTATATTCCCTTGGGAAATACTGAATGTTGCCAAGCTAACATTTCTCCAGCATTCTGATTGAACAGTATCAGTATGCTCCCTCATTTTGATGTGGTTATGTTCCCCTGAACACGCTGTTTGCTGGAGGACTAAAAAAGCTGCATCCTAAATGTAGGCCCTAGTACTAAAAATGCCCTCATATTGTAATTTTAGTCGTGTAGCATACAGTGGGATCAAGGGACATACCAAAAACCAAAATAAAGGAGGATACTCAAACTGTCCAATTAGAACACATGGATAATGTTACGCTAGCAACCCCCCCCCCCCCCCCCCCCAAGTGCATTTAGTGAAATAATCCATGCAGTTCGCACCTTGTGGATTATTTCACTGAATGCAGACCCTCTCATTCTTAAACTAATATATCCTCATCATGTCGTACAGAACTTGATTTTAGACTATGCATGTGGTAACCAATAATGGTATCAATGATCATAAAAGTTGAACTACTTGTAGTCTGGCACTTTTTTAAAAGTGGAGATTATAGTGAATTGCCAGGCAGTTACATGTAACAGTTGTGAACAGCTCGTTGACAGTTGCAAGTCAGCCACCAGGTATCAGTACATGTATATATATGTCATGATCAGATACATGTATTAAATTAAAAAAACAGTGACAGGTTTCTATAGATGCTTGGACATGACTAGGTAGTTCTATGACTATGCTAAAGCTATCATTCCTCGTTTCCATAAGCAGGTCTTAAACATATTGTAGATTTTGCCATCAGCAAGCCTGTTTCAGACCAAGTTAGCAAGTCTGCACAAGACTTGCTAAAAGGTTCCTTTTCTTGCATGTGCAATATGCACAATTTGAACACTATACATGTGAATGTATCTATAGGTCTATAAAGTTGTCTGTTGTGGGAGAAAAGGTGTTAGAGGTCAGTTTAGTGAGGCTATATTTGACATTATGTATACTGGTGCTGGGACGATAATACAAATACAATGCAATCAATTAGATAATTGATCAGCAGCTCAAACTCGATAATTGGTTGCTGAAATTCTGGTTTTGATTTTGGTTTGCTTTGTTAAACAACTGAATAAAGGCTTACATGTACCCATGTCTTTGTGTTTGTCTTTTTACTTGTCAGGGGTAGAAATAAACTTTTTTTTTTTCAAGTTGCCCCCGGGTAACCATTGCATTTTTACAAGCTACCCAAGCCTCCAGGAAGTTTCCCAGTTTCCCACCATATGAGAATTGTAGTTAGCTTGTTAAAAGACACTGGCATTTAAAATGTTGCAATTATAAATAAAGAATAAAGACTTGCGCATGTTATGAAATCAACAGGAGAACTCTTTTTCAGATGACTTTTGACATGTTCGTTTATGACTCTTGTTAGAATTGGTACCCTTTTGTTTCTTTGGCTCTTTGTTTCCATCTTTGGTAACTGCGTCAGAAGATTCTAGGAACTGTATTGTATGTTACCACAATTGTTGGAAATGACATGTTCTGCTGAAAATAGAAAGTTGCCCCATGGGAAACCAGCTAAGGAAATAAAGTTGCCCAACAGGAATGAAAGTTGCCCAGGGCACCTAGACACCCGCTAATTGTGAACCAGGTGCTTGTTACTCCATCCAATGCTATATCATCAATTAGAGTCTGATCTTAAGTGTGGTCACTTATTTTACTGAGCAACACCCCACGGGCTGTGCAACACAAGTGAGTGTACACAGGCACGGTCCCGTGCATGATTTTCCACTATGTACTTATATTTTTTCCAGCCTTTGATCATGAATTTCATTCCTATCTTCTTCCCTCATACAGATTTGCTCCATTCAAACATTTTAAATAAAATGAAAACAACAAAATTTTGTCAGAAATGTCAGTAATGACATGACACATCAGAGACAGCGATCAACAACGCATCATGTTCACGCAAATCTTCGCTTCATCACCATGCAGTGACTTATCTGATCTGCATATTTTCCCCAGGTTATTTTCCTTGCCTTCTGTAAGAAATTGTCACTCCTGGTTAAATCTGTGTCTGGATTTGTTTGATGGAAGTTTTTTTTGTGAAAATGTAGCATCTTGGTCCAATAATCTTTGCGTGAATATAACTCATTGGCTTCCCAATATAGGGGACATAAGACATGCATATGGGGAATGAGTTTGATTGGATAGTGAGCGGCCCATGATCAAATCTACCCAATGAGGAGCCTGGAAATACCTTAAGCGCATTTATAATGAGGTAAAATGGAGTCTCTATTCCCATTCTGGGCTATTTTTGGAGGGAAAGCTCTGGAATATTTTTTTCGGAGCAAATAAAAGAGCCTGTTACATAGAAAGACAAAACTGAGGATTCCAGCAATATAAAACATAATGACGGACGGTGCAAAGCATCATGACCCTAAAGGTACGAAGTTACTAAGTTTCGAGGGTAAATTTTGCAGTCGTACTATTCAAAATGTCATGAAAAAGGGGCAGTTGCTTGATTTTTATCCATTTGATAAAATAAATATATACTTTTCTTAAGTACCGCAAAATTGAAATAACCATCTGCAAGTATTGAAGTTTGTCGACAATAAAATGAACATGCTAGTTGCATGTAAATAAACATTGCAGGGGAGCGGAAAGCTGATGAAGATTGGCCTGCATTGCACATGGTTCGAATCAACAACAGTGGCAAACAGTGTTCAAATACATGTCGGGTTTGCCCGACAATGGTGTGCTAGGGGCTAAGTAGTATTGAATATTGAATTTTCCATGTCTTTCCTTAATACATGTACCTCCTACAAAATATTTACTGTGATGCAGCATCTTGAAATAATCTATACAACTATCGATAAAAAACTTCAAACAACTTCTAATAATCAAAAACAAAAAATGGAAATGATCCCAGCACAAATGTATCTATAGGTGAGCCAGTCCTGACAGAACATTCCTTACTGCTCCACACAAGATGAATCTATCCTAACAAAAGACATTCTTTACCACTCCACAGCAGGGCTTTCTGCATGAAGACAGAAACTTTTGTTGTGTAGTGGGACAGCAGCTTGCATCAAAAATTTTGAGGGCACATGAAGATGTACATGTAGGATGCTGGCCACCCCACCCCCCAGCCCACCCTCAGTAAAACAGTAAATCAGGTATTTTTTTTTTCTTTTTGTTGTTGTTAAAATTCACTGCAACTAGTGTTAGGCCAGGAATTAAATATATATGTGTTGCCCGGTGACATTTGAGAATCATCCCACATCAAACCAATAAAGCTGTGGCACTGTGACTTCCTGAGAGGAGCATTTGTGTGCCAGAGACAAGGGAAATGTATGCAGTGTGGGTTCAGCCCTTACCTCCCATCAATATGTGAGGACAGCTTACACACACACGCAGTTCCTCAAGTGGGCTCAAGTGCTATTTAAATTGTTAAAATACAGCCTTTTTTGGTCTTGTCTATTGACCAATCTGAAAGGCAAGCCCTAGCTGCTCCACATGCCCACATCCACGAAGTGTCTCTTGCTTTCTAAAATGCCTACCTCATTATAGCTCAGCTGACTTGTCAGTCACCTGAGCCTGTGGTGTGGATCTACATTTGTGCAGGGTTTTACCTGATGCAATATATTGCGTCCTTTACACACAAAACAGTCATTTGGACCCCAAAAATTTATGCCATTGCATCCTGCATGACGCAGACAATATTTATAATGTTATGTTCACTGGTAAAATATTGACCAAAACATGAGTACTTTGTATTTTGTCAGTGGACAACCAAATTATTTGGCACCTCTAGGACTTTGAATGATACATTTTATCTTGAAAACACTTTTAACTGTGCTGTGAGAGATAATATCTTACAACCTCAAACAACACAAAGGAAATCTCAATCTGTAAAATAAACAGTGATTTTATTATCAAAACTTGACACAGAAAAGATCGCAATGGGCAATAATAGAAGTTTTTTGGTAAGGACATTTCAAAAGCTTCACTGTAGCTTCAAATTTTTCCTGTGCTGATACAGTACTCCATTTTGTATGCTCATTGAACATATTTTCACTAAATCCTTTCTAATGCATAATCCTGAAGCTCCAACAGTGTGAATCTATCTCCTCACATTCACAGCTTGATTGCACATAGCATTTTCAGTAATTGTATAATTTTGTTTTCAAAGTGTTGAATTGAAAGCTGACGAATACAAATACAGAAGTTCTTTTGTTTTGTTAATTGCTTAATTTTCATGATTCTTAACCCCTTTACTTCCAGTTGGTTTCTAAGTGATTTAATAACAATGTGTCATTCTGATACCTTTGTTTTCTGCCGCGAAGATTTGCAAGTTACATTCGACTTTTAGTCTCCAGTTTGTGAGAAACTTCCCATGTTTGTCCCAAAAAACAAAAACAAAAATTCCTCAAAATGACACTAGATGGCACACTAATCAGTAAGTCTTGACAAGCACCACATGCATTCATGCTATTTTAAATAAATTCATTAATTAACAAAGTATAATAACAAAGAAAAATACTTTTTTGAGAAATTTGGTCACTTGGGCAGAATGGTATGAAGAAAGTTAAATGACACTTAAATGAAAACGGGTGCCAGACTATCTTTGATAATTTTGTGAATAAAAACAGGCCTATCAATTAAATAAATAAATGGATTTCAGAATAACTAATAAATTGATTTCAAAATCAAACATTTTGAATGTGTTGAATATAAACCCTGTTAAAATTTGTATGGAATGTAACCAAAAGATCTTTTGTGGGTCTAATCTCATGCTACTTGTCAACTGTCTGACTGTTATTGTAAATTTCTTTTGCATATTACAGATGTGTACTGAGAAAAATACAGTGATATAAAAAAATAATAAACATACTAGAAACAAAGAGAATAGATAGGTGTGCATTCACAAATTGACTCCAACTTGTTCTGCCCAGGACAAATGGTCAAAGTCTTTGTCAGGCAATCCTTCAAAGAAGGCAAGGTCTTTCAATTCAGTTAGGATTATACTTACCAATACCATATAGTTACTTGCCTTGAGAGTATACTCGCAAGACATGATGATAATATGGGACTCTCATTTTCTGTATGCCCCCCCCCCCCAAAAAAAAATATATATAAGGAGTCCCCAGGACTCTTAAACATGTTAAATATTAAACTCCAGGTAAAACCCTGTCTGTGGTCTGTCGGTCCACAATTACCTTTTCAGCTGCACAAGAACATTGGGTATTCATTGACATTAATTTGATCAACTGGTGGCAATGTGATTCTGTAATGATTTTTCGTGATATTTTATATTTTTGTCAACTTTCGCATTTCGTTGTGGTTGTGTAATTTCCAACTTCTTAACCAACCAAAAATGTTCAACAGATCTTCAAACATGGTTGGGTTGCATCTTGTCTGGATTTGGTGAAAGCTGTTGGACTGAAAAGATCCTGCTCAAACTGGATTGGGAAGGTTTCTGCCAAGTGTGTTCTATATGTCATGCTTCAGTTATTTTTCATTTCCTTTGATTTAAAAAGGAAAAAAAATCAAGGAGATACCATGTCTGAAAGCACTGTATACATGTATCAGTTGCATATGGACACAAGTATACATCAGGTGCCGAAAGTGTTCTTTATTTTTTCATATCGATGAACTCACAAGACTTTTGTGTTAAGATTATAACCATAATGGTTGTTGACCAATGAAATCTCTGTTATTCAAATATTGGATTATTGATTATTTTAATGGCTAAACCAGTTTGTATGATAGTGACATCATGTAGTTACTTACCAGCCTACACATACGTCACATGGTTATGTGATAATTGTGATGCCTAACCCTATTCATGTACACACACATCACATGGTTAACCCTATATTCATATATACACACACGTCACATGGTTATGTGTTAACTGATAGCTAGTTAACCCAATTCATGTAGACACACATCACATGGTTATGTGATAATTGTGATGCCTAACTCTATTCATGTATACACACATCACATGGTTATGTGATAACTGATAGCTAGTTAACCCTATTCATGTATACACACATCACTTGGTTATGGGACAATTGTGATGGCTGACTCTATTCATGTATACACATATAACATGGCTATGTGATAACTGATTGTTAACCCTATCCATGAATACACACATCACATGGTTACATGACAACTGTGGTGGCTAACCGTATTCCCGAAAACATGACCCTGTTGCATGTACAACTGTAATTGTGGCCAAATGTTGTATTCAATATTGTACATTCCATTCTAAGATGTCACACCACTCCTTTCTTCAAATTTTAATTTGTTGGTATGTTTATAGGTTTTTAAATTGGAAGCCTGAATCTGTGGTATGTTGGTGGTATTAGCTGCATGACGTTAGCATGGTTAGGGCTTTCAGTCCATTTCTTTGTATCCAACCACCCTAATTAGCAGCATATGGTAATAGGACCTTTGGGTCAAACATTTTGCACGTGTATTGATTTTTGTGAGTATTTCAGTCAGCACACTATTTTAATTAGCTAGCTATCAACAGTGGTTCAATTGCAGGAATCATTTTTTTGTGAACATGCTGAAGGCATGTCATTGTGTTTCATACTTGCAGACTGAGTAGAAATTATCCAATGAGCCTTCCCTGGTAATTTGGTGGAAATATAACTTCTGATCAACAGATTCTAGTGTGCTTTGAGATTTCATTTTTAACATAGATTTGTAAAGAAGAAAAAAATACAAAAAATAATTGCCTTTTTTGGGCAGCTTCTCAATGCCAAATCACCACACTGAGAGACAGATTGTGCAAATTATTGCAGCCACAATAATTCACAATTGAGCATGGAGAAAAAACAAGTCAGCACTTTATGCTACAGGAAAAAGAATATGCTTGTACATTTGCAAACAGAAACCAAGACACGTCTTTCCAAGAACATTATAAATGACTAAATGGCAGTAATGACAGAACGGCAGGAATTATAACAAAGAGAACGAGAATCTCGAAAGAACAATTTGCACAATAATTCAAGTCTCGTTAGTTGTGCTCTATTTAATCCACTGATTACTGAATGTGAGACAGCTCTTCACTCGTCCAGGTACAAAACACATAGGTAAGTACATATAACTCGTCGCCAGAGAAAACAGATGACTTTCTTATGATCCATAGGCAAAATAAGAAATGGTGATTTTCCAAACCACAGACAGTGTCACTCTCAATGCATCATTAAAGCAACAACAATTTCAGGGGACTGCAAATGATCAGGACAACTGCAAATTAAATACATGGAATAGTTGTCCAACACTAGGCTGAAAAACAAATGTTGCCCGTGGGCAACTGGGGTTGCAGAAAAAAGTTGTCCCTCAAATTTTGTTGTTGTCTGGGACAATGGGACAGGTGACAAATTAGAACCCTGATTTTGATTTTAGCAACTTTGATTTATCTGATGCAATCAAACCTAGGGCAAATCTTTAAAGGGCAAATTTTTGAATGCTACTTGTTGTCTTTACATAAATTCCAATAGCAGTTAATTTTTTGATATGTGGAGCTGAATTTTTCCCAAGCGCAGAAAATTAATTTTGTACATTTAATAACTGTTAAGAGCATTACCGTTTTCAAAGCCCATGTGCAAGTAAGAGCCAAGTGGTCAGGTTTTAGTCCTTGGGCACTGGGTAATATTGTTAGTACAGGTTTGAATGTTATGTCTAAAGGGATAATGGCTGAGAGTCAGGTGCTTAGTGGTAGACTGGAAGTACATTGTATTGTATAAAATTTGATGTAAGCTCTGGAGTGTTGCTTGCCAGGCAAATATAGTACACACACACACACAACCTGATATCCTGGGGAACCAGATGAAAGTCACACAGTATTCAAAGGAAGCCCGGGTAAGTTGTCTGTATGGTTGGCAGTTTTATCAGGGTAATGGCTGCCTCTCTTGGTACTAAACATACAAAGCTGTGAGCAGTGTTTAGGGAGCCTGGGAGCGTTGGAGCCTGGGAGCCTGGGAGACGGCAGGCACAGTATGACTGAGGAAAGCTGTTCAAAACTAGGGCTGTCCATTGAGGGAGCTAGTGCACAGTGAGACAGAACTGGCAATATACCAGAACAGTATCTTTCAAGAATAGTTCTGCGACTACAGTCTTCACAGACATTTGAAAACAAAATGGCAGTCTATGGAGGGAGCCTGCATACTGGGTTGGGTAACAGAGATTTTCTTCAGTATCAGGGACAGCTCACTGGAGCCATACACTTTAAGAGAACTTTTGTGGCAAAGTAATTCTGTCAGGAAGACAGAAGAGTCAAGAATTCTGTCTGGGTGACAGAAATAACTGCCAGATGGACAGAAGTGACTCATTTTGTGAGCGAGACAAAAAGTATCTGTTCTGTCAGGGACACAGCAACCACCAGTTCTGTTGGGGGAGGGAGAAAAAAATTCTGCCTGTTCTGTCAGGAAGACAAAAGCCTTCTTTTCTGTCAGGGAGACAAAATCACCTGTTCTGTCAGGAAGACAGAAGACAGACGTAGATAGCAGAGAGAAGGCAGGCTTTGTACAGCAGTGAGCACTGTCAACACAGCAGTGTAAACCTGAACGCTACACCTTATTTGAAGTCATCTTCAAGAAATGGTGGAAAGCATCCACAGACTTCTCTATGACTGTAAAAACCTGACTGAATGTTTTCATATTGAGTTAAAAAATGCAAACAGAAAACATATCATCATGAAAAATGATGAAAGACAGACTTATGCACCTGGCAGCCCATCTGTTCACGATTTTGTGAAGCCATGAATGGTTAAATTATTTTTGCTGTTTATAGGTGTGCTTTAAGTGGAGTTTTACCAATATAAGGATGTACACATATATATTGCTATTGCTAAGCCTCAGTTGACATTTTAGCTTGATTACTGTCTTGCTATGCACTCTTGCTAGAGGCCAATACCACACAGCTATTCCTTACATCCCATCTGATTTTGATGGTCAATTTTCAGTTAACAACAAAAATTCTCTAGCCCATTTTCTTTTGCCTGTGGATACAATTTGTGGGCTTCTGGCTATCAGAAAGACTGCAGTATAACTGGCCTATCAATATGTACAGTGGTAAATAAAGTGAGTGTACACTGTATATTATTAATAATTTGGAACCAGGGATAAAGTCCATTTCTATCTGAATGATCCCAGGTAGCATGGATGACTTAAAAATAAAGACGAAACTATGAGCTATGGCATAGTTTTATGCTTGTTGGCAAATGCAAAAAATATATTAACCCTTTCCCACTTAAAAAGGCCAAAACTGGCTAGTGGTCAAATGCTGTCTGCTTCAGTGTTTTCAACTAATTTCAACAGTAATGAAAAACAATTTGGACTGAGAATTGTAGATGAGTCCTATCAAGATTGCATGCCCCAGGTTAACAACTTTCCTTGGCATGAGTTGGGCTCCTAGTATCTAACTCATGCCAAGGAAAGTTCTTGACTCGTGTCAATTCAAGGGGGAAAGGGTTAATAGGGGGCAGGAGTATTTTGTGTCATGGCTGCAGCAATTTTTTCTGATTTCAGGATTCAGTTAATTTCATAACTTATCTGCCATGTAAAGTAGAGCTGGTAATTGAAAAAGATTCAAAGGAGAGCATAGCAAAATGCAAACTTGTATAAGCAAAATTAGAAAAGAAGATTTTCTTGAAAGAACAGGTAGAACGTGTTTGCAGATAGACAGAATAGACAGTCGCAAGATAGCAGCACCGTCTGGTGTTGAAAAAGAAGCCTTGTATTTCCATTATGAACTATAAGCACTCAACCACACAAGTTTCAAACATTTGGATGGTCCTATTTGCATAAGTTTGAACTTAATAATTTTATCAATATCAGAGAATCAACTTCACTGGTAAGGTTATGTCCATATCAAACACAGAGATTCAAGCTTTTGGGGTTGCAGAGCTGTAAAAACTCTGGAAACCTTGAATGATAGAAAGAAAGAAGAGAAAGTAATTAAGTAAGAATATCAAGGTTATAATAATTTTGGCATGAACCTGAGAATCTGTTTTCACAAAGATTTCTCCTAAGGCCATGTATAGTTCTATGTACATGCGATTAGTGAAAATCCTTAAAGATTCTCACAGATTTTTGCAAATGGTAGCCCTGAATATTGGTCAAAAAGTATTTGTGTTGCACACAGACATTATAATGAACTTACGCATTGTATGGAAACTACATATAAAAGCATCCTTTTTGTGCATGTGAAAGCAAACAGCTTGGAAATTTGTACACTTTAACTAATCATCATGATCTTTTAATTGTGTTGCACAGAATGTGATGTTTGCTCCTGAAGAAAGTTTATTTCAGTTACTTGTGATGACTTGTTTGATTTTATGTGTTTCATGCTTGTCATTAACTTGTCTTTGGATGTTGAGCTGTGTTTTACATGTGTAGGGTGGACACTTATGTGGAATGGAATTGTAGAAACACTTGCTCTGTATTCTGCCAAATATTGAGCAATACAAATCTCCACTGTGTAGGGATTAATCAAGGGTAATTTGTGGGGGAAATTTTGGATACGTGGTTACACTTGTATTTCCAGTCTATCCCAATGGTCAGTGCAAGAGTTTTCATACCTGATTAATATGAATCAGCAAATTTTCACAATGTTTTAAGAGAAATGTCCTTTCCTAAAAAGCCTGGATTAATTGCTGCTTTGATAATCAAAGTACTAAGGACAAGTATTATCATGAAAAAAATGAAAAACTTACCTATCTTGAAACCAAAGAAATTTAGTTTTGAATAAAAAGGGAAAGCTTTAATTCACTTTCCATTTTGGGCAGTAATTATACTGAATTATAATGTACATGTATCCCATGAAAATATGTATATTGAACATTCGTATACATGTAAACCATAACTGCTATACTTAACAAACCCAGCTGAGGTGAAATATTTTGTGACAGTAGTCTTTGCTAGAACTGGATGCCTGACAGAGAGTGATTGCTTAGATAAAGCCACCTCCACTTAAATGCTCCTAATTTTGTGACAACCTTAACTTATTTCTTCAATGGTACAATACATTCAGCAGCTCTACATATCTGTTGTTATAGAATGAATGATAATGGAAGAGTTCACATGCAAATGTAATGAATTTCTCTGTTTACGTGATCACATCACTGTGACGTAATATTGTTTTAGATATATTGAAAATCAGACAAATTTATCCCTTGAGCCAGGCTATTCCTAGAGCTCAACATCATACATATTGGTTGACAGTAGTTGAGTTTAACATCATGATGGTCATGCATATTGCTTGATTGATAACTTTATGAGTTACAGGCAAAAATATGTTTGTTGATAAGTAGGTCTAACTTATGAATAAGCCTCCAGTCACCACCCATCCATCAACCACCAGTCCTCCAGCTCTACTCCCTTACATAGGAGGCTCTCGTGGGAGGCAGAGCCTTCAAGCTAGCCTATGTTAAAAGTGGGATATCTCCCTCCTGCAGGTACTGAAAAGTGGCAGGGCGAGTGCTGAAGGTTTGAAGTATAGCTAGGCATTCCCCCCCCCCCCAGGAAAAATTTGAAATGTGCAGCTTTATTTCTTGCATTTTGAAGCATTTTAGGCACTACCATAGACGTATTTCGTCCGTATACAGCACAAAATCATGGCAAAACAGTACAACTTTATTGGCACCGATCTAATGATGTAACTTTTTTTAAATTTTACAAAAAGTGGGAGGCATTTTATAAAAAAAGGGGGAGGGTGGGAGACTTTGTAAAAAATTACGAAAATGTGGGAGATCTCTTTTTGAGGCAAGAGACTTGGAGGCTCTGGGGAGGCTTAACTCATTCCATACCAGTCCCTGATTTTTCCATATATTTACCTAGATTTAAGACGACAATTGCATATTTGAATTCGTCATGAAAAGAGCGTTCGTTCAAGTACCAACATACCTATAGTTTTAAGTCAGTGGTTCTGGTACTGCTTGGCAAGTCATGCTGCAGCTGCCCTTGCAGCAGCTGCAGCATGACTTGCCTGGCAGTGCCAGAACCACTGACCAAGGCCTGTCACCATAGTGTCGAATGAGTTCATGGCATGGAAAGATGACTACACTATGACCGTCATGCAGGCTTTTACATTTTGTACTTCATTCAACCCAGTTTTACCTTCAGGTTGAGAGTAGACCATGGCTGTTTTAAAAGGAAAGTGTCTCTATGTCATGACACAAGGTTAATGCAGGCCAAGTTGCTGGATGGGAGCATTGCAAGAGTGCACTGCAACTGCCTCCCTTGCATACTGAATTACAAATTGCAAATGGTGGCCAGCATAATTTGTATTAACCCATGCCATGCTAAGTGGGTGACGGTTTGGTCAGTGGGTTTTGCATTGCCTGGCTCATTACATTTCAGCTGCTTTTGTGACTATCAAGCATGAGCATGACTTGGTAGGCAATACAAAAGCCAATGACTTGAGACTTGGCGTGCTGAGCTGCACTGACTGAGTGCTCCTTCATGAACCATTTGACCACCATTTACATTGACACCCATTAGTCGCCTGGCTTGAGTTAATTGAACACTCAAAGTGACTGTGACAGTGAGGCCCATGTCTCAAGGCTGTGATGACCCAGACAAAGCCACACTGGGCTGCTGAAGTGGTCTGCTGTATAGAGCATCAGGCATGGCCCTGGGGCACAGGTCTGTTACTCTGTCCTCTCCAAGTAACCTTCAATTCAAGCCCTAATTTATGGCTCCCAGATAAAACGGAGATAAGTGCCCATCTCCACATGAAGTCATCATTCAGCTTCCGTTGTGTTACAGATGGGGTAATAGTGTGAGCCATTCTTGTCACACTTCCTCTTGCTTTGTTTCTCTTTCAGTTGTTGATGTCTTGGAAGCATTTCATGTTCCAGCATCAGTACCTATACCATTTTAATCAGCACCCCTGAATCATAATGAAACAAATGCAGATCTATTAATAATTTTAAGAATTACTGCAAAACATTGATGTCGCATGTTTCATTGTTGCGACCATCTTATATTTCTGAAGCAAAAGGGGAGTGCATGGTGGTTTAAGATAAGGGATGGTATAGCTTGAATTGTTGGAGCTAATTCAGGTGACCCAAAATCCTTAGTTATTGTGCATGTGTGAGTAATGTAGGCATGTACAACATATTAATGCATACACCCATGAATTGCACATTGTCTCCTCATGCTGATTTCTGAAAGGTAAGAGCAATGGATGTAACACTGATCCACTTATTTCAAAATTATTAATGTGTAGTGTTACATTTGTCAGGACATTTGCTACATTTATGTGCTATACGGTCAGGGCAATTGCTAAAGTTAGTAATAAAATGTGCTACAATCAGGATATTTGCTACCTGTACATGTAGAGGTGATTAGTGCTACAATCAGGATATTTGCTACCTCTGCATGTAGAGGTGATCAGTGCTACAATCAGAGCATCTGCTACTTTTATGGTAATATGGTGATTCATTTCTTTGTGTTGCACATAATTGAGGTCAGGAATACAGTTTTAAATTTGTTTCTAAACTTACAACATACTAAAATGTTAATTTTACATTTCATAGTAAAACATGCATGTTCAGCACTGTGTTAAAATTGATAAAAAGCTGATTGATTGATTTGGCATCAATAATTCAAACCCTCAGAACTATATAGTTGTATTTTGTATGTACTTCAATTTTTCAGTAAAGATGTGGCAGTATTAAAGTGAGATGAGAAATTGTTGAGTGATATTTTCACAATTTAAAAGTAGACAGTTCATGCCACATCTAGTGATGTTCACCTGCATGGAACTTGGTAAATATATGTATGCATTGATGTAACATCAGAGGGGCCACTTAAGATTTACTCATTAGAATATCAAGTGAATTTGAAATTTTGGCCACATTATGAGACACTGCAACCAGGCACACATACATACAATTACCATATTATCCCTTTGTTTTGTTTTAAACATATTTTATTAATGCAATCCCTTTGTGGTGCCCTTGTCCCTGTGAATAATGACCTTTTTTGTTTTACAACCCAGAAAATGCTTTAGCTGTTCTAAATGTGTACAATTGACAAAGAAAATCAGTGGTACACATGCATGTAATGTTGACACAACTGTCTCAAGGGCTTAATAGGAAAAGTACAGTGATTGTCAGTGAGTCCGTATCAACATGTATTTCCTTTGGAGTCGTGGATTTTGCAAAAATATTCTTGTTCCTGTAAAAAATGTCCTCTTTAGATGGGTTCCAATGCCCCCCCCCCCTCCCCCACTGCCCAACTGCATACATTTTATCAGACATGGAAGCAATACCACTCCATGATCACAGGATCACCAGTTTCAGTTTCAATGTGAGTAGGCTGTCTGATGGCAATTGCTGGTCATTTGTGTTGAAATTATTGTCTTAAATAGGGGAGGGGGGAGGGTAAGGATTACATGTCTATTAGAGCAATTTGGAATAAAATATATGTTTTGCATGGAACATTGGTTATTTTTGCTGTGGGATATACCCACACATATCAGAACTGATGTGGCAGGCAACCCTTCAACAGGATCAAGAAACCAGATACAAAAAGATGGGTTTCATCAGTATGGGCCTGTGCTGCATTGCAGTGCAATGTGAAGACAGCAAAAAGTCGAGTCAGTTGAGATGTTTGTGCAGAGGTGAAGTCCATGTACAGTGATCCCTGTCTTAAGAGGTCACTCCAATGAAAGGGCACCTGGCTTGAAAGACCACTTTTGGCAAGATCCCTGCTGCTATCTTTTCCATGTTATTGTACCTCTAATGAGAGGCCACCTGTCTTGAGAGGTCACTCCAATGAAAGGGCACCTGGCTTGAAAGACCACTTTTGGCAAGATCCCTGCTGCTATCTTTTCCATGTTATTGTACCTCTAATGAGAGGCCACCTGTCTTGAGAGGCCGCTTTTAGGCCTGCCTTTGGGGTGGCCTCTCAAAACAGGGACGACTGTACATGTATATAAATGCAGGAAAACAGTCCCTGTACAGCTCCCACTGAAACCTGATTAGTGTTTTCCTTTTTGACAAAACTTCTTCTTGTATGATATGTGAATATGCATGTATTATCAAAAAGAGTCTTTGTGAGTGGTGTGAACATTGAGGTGGAGGCTGATAAATATTAACATACCCTATGCCTACAACCCATTGATGGTGTCTGTCAATGGGCCCAGGTTACTCTGCTTTGATATTCCCCTGTCACAGGCCAGAAGCGTGCATCATTCCATCCTGAGATCACAGAAAACACCAATTAGCCTGGCCTCTCAGAGATCTTGCAATCTGCAACCTCTAAGCACATTTGTGTGTCATTCAGCACAGACGCTTTATTTACAGGGCAGGTGGGTGTAATGTGACCTGTAGGTACCTGGGCAACCTGACCAGATCCATATTATATCAGGTAACTATGTAGGAGCGGTGAATGAGAAGGAGGCACAGCACCAGAGACTCCAACCCTCCCGTTTTCACCGCGAGATCTCCCATTTTTTTCCCCTTTTTCCAAATTATCCTGTTCTCCTGCTTAGAATATGTTTTCTCCCGCCCAGATAAAAAAATGGATGAGGTAAAAAAAAAAATCATCAAAATACACCATTTTAACTCCTTTTTTTCCCAAAAATTTTCTCACCCAGGAGGGGGCGCTGCCCTCCCAGACCCATCCCCCAGCACAGTCGCTGCACTCCGTCACATCTCCAGTTTCAATAGTACTCCAGGAGTGAGAATCTCCAGTTTGTATGAAGCTGTGGGATGGAGTCAACAGCTTTCCTTGGGCATGATGCTACCATAGTACTTGGGTCTCACCTGCAATTCTCATTCAAGTTGTTTTACATGACCATTGAAATTTGTTAAAAACATGGAAGTGGACAACATTTGACCACAAGCTGGGTTTACCTAGAAAGGGTTAAAGTGAACAGTTACTTTATAATCTCTTTGCAAGCTACTTCAAGTTCAAGTGATTATGATCTCAAATACCTTTGGGTATTTTTGAAGGTTTCTTGTCAGTTTTTTTTTTTTTTTGTGTGTGTGGCAAGGGTGATTGAGGTGTTTACAACATTACAAGCTTTATGACAGCAGGCATGGCTGTCTACAGTTCCTGCCATTTTGAGGAAGACTACACAGTGTAACAGGCCCAAGGACAGACAGCCATGGATTGTGGGAGAGTAAATCCTGCAAGGATATTACTCAACTAATTCCCTTATTCTGACTTATTTAGTCTATATTATGCTAGATTTTCTCGATGTGCACATGAGTTGCCATAAGCATGCCAAGGAAGTCCATTGATTTAGGTTTTAGGCAGAAGTGCAATGGTTAAACTAAAAAAAGGGGAAGGGAGAGGATAATTGAAAATGAAATTATGGATGAGTTCTGTCAGTATGGTACGGTCTTGTTAGGTCAGTAGCATTCTTGTGTATTGGCTGAGTTCAAGTTGTCAATCCATGCCATGAAGTGCCACGAAGTCAGTTTTCAACCAAGGGGGAAAGGGATTGGGAAGATTGACTGTTTTGTTATTGAGCTCATTTAGAAAAAAAAAAAACTAAATAAATTAGATAAATAAATTAATTCATTATAAATAAAATGAAGTTGTGAAGACAAGTTTGTTTTTTAAAATATTTTATTAAATGGGGAAAATGCTTTTTTTTTCACTCATTGCATGTACTATTTCTGGAGGGTGAGGTCTTAGTCAGTGGGTTTTTTGTTTGTTTTTGTTTGTTTGTCTGTTTTTGTTTTGTTTTTTTGTTTTTTTTTTGTTTTTGTTTTTTTGTTTTTTGTTTTTGTTTTGCTTGATAAATCCCATGCACAGCATGCAGCTGCTCTTGTGGCCACATTATGAAACAGTTGGGTCCATGGGAGGCAAAGCTTTGTTCCGTCACCGGTCGATTCTTTTGGGAATAAAAGGAAATTAGTATGGCCTAAGCGTACACATTCTTGGTTTCATGAACATCCACTGGATGGTATCTGAATTTTTAAGTTTTAGATGAAATTTAACATTTTGTTTTTGACAATGAGGATCCAATGACGACATCAACTGCATCCTTTTCTCTCACTTTGTGTTTCATAAGAAAAAATGCAAGAAAACAAACATTGACTTTGTAACTGGGCATGTTGGTGCTCAAATGAAATCCATTTTTATGAGAAATTTGATCACAAAATTTTGATTTTATTTCGAAATGTGGTTGAGCAATGACAAGTAGTTCAGTATGCAGTGAGTTAGCTGCTAGAATATCTTGCCCTGTAATGTTCACAGTCATGAACACGGTTCTCCCCCCCCCCCCCCCCCCGATGTACTTCCCCATTACTTCTGTGATAGAAATCCTGCTTGTCATGAGACAGTTTTGCTGTAACACCGCCTATTCTGTGGACCCACCAACCACCAGCATTATAAAGAGGGAGCACAATGCTGGGGATGTAATCCTCATCCAATGATTGATAAACACAGTTGCAAGGGTGGATATTGGGCGTTCCATCTTCTAATTAAAACTGCTGTCAAATTCCGTACAGCCATGCATAAAATTGATTGCAGTAATCATAGTCAGAACAAAAATCTTACCATTCATGCCATTGTTATGATTATCGAGGTAAACATAAACAGGTTTTGTCATTCATGGAGCGAAATCACAGGTGAGCTGCTTACAGCTTCCCTGTCTGTGTTCAAGCAAGCTCTTGGGGGAAGAGCTACCAACACAAGACAGCTACAGAGTTTGTCTTAACATAGTGTTCCTGGTAAGTGCTCAGGATGATTTTAACTCATCCCACCCTAATGATGCTTTTTCCTGCTAATATCTAAATGTCATCTGCTAATTGTGTGTTACTTATTTAGAGATTATTTCTCAAAATTTTGGATGAAGCTTGCATGGAAGATCATTCCAAATTACATGTATATGATGCCTATGGTCAACAGCTTTCCTTGGTGCACTCTGGGCACATTGCGCCCAGAGCGAGGAAAGCTGTTGACTTGGTCTTCTATCAGGATGGAATGAGTTAAAATGTTCAGAATGAAAGCCTCAAGTTCAGACCCATGTTTTGAATGATAACATTGTTTCTGCATAATAAATGTTAAAAGTTTTGAATTTATACACAAACATTTTTTTAGTCATAAGAGTATAAAGATGCACTTTAAGGGCCAGGGGTGAAAGATTTGGAGATAATATATATGCATTGAGGTGAGTGGTCAACAGTTTCCTTGATTTTTTACAGATGTGTGTGAAGGGAAGCAAGAATGATAACTTGCTGCAGGTGGCAAAGTCAGCATCGATTTTGACAAACTGGAGATGCAAGCAATTTTAAAGTCTAGACTTTGTAGACTGGGAACATTTCTAGATCCAGGGTTTTCACCAAAGCCCTGTAGCCGTAGAACTCTGGGGCTTCAAAAACAAAACAAAAAAAAACAGAAAAACAAAAAAAAAAAAAAAAACAAAAACAAAAAAAAAACAAAACAAAAAAAAACCAAAAAAAAACATAGGATTATAAATATGGTCTTTACATTGTGAAGAACATGAAGCCAGGGGCTTTGAATTTGTAATTGTTGCTGTATTGGGCTATGGTGCTGCTCTTGGTGGATTTATGAAGGAACCTAGGCTATAGATCTATGAGGATTTTGGGATTTGTAGTGAACAGATGCCACAAACAGTGGTCTTTTTTATAGCCTAACAGGCTTTTTTGGATACCAAGTCATCTACTTGAAGATCTGAACTCTATTATAGGAGGCATTTACTTGATACAGCTTTCAAAAACTGTAAAGACAGGGAACTTTGTTTAAGTTGCATATACATGTATTGACGTAAATGTTAGCCCTATTGTCCCCAAATTTGATGAAATTGCTCCACATTTTCACTTTTTTTTTGTTTTTTGTTTTGATTGCTCCACATATTAAATGTTGTCTGTCACAGAGTTGTATTTTTTTTTTTAATGGCAGTTTTTCCCCATGAGAAAATCACCCTGATTGAAAACAGTAGAATGAGGAGTTCAGCAGAGCTGTTCCTCTGATGGCAGGCTGGCCACTGCTGTCTTGTAAGGATGGCCACTGACAAGTGGGAGACGGTTAAGGTGTCTGGTCTCTCAGTGGTCTCCTGACACTGTAATAATGCCTCTGCCACCGAAACACCTCCATACATAGATCTTGTATGCCTGCCCAGCCACAAACCGCTATTAAAGTAGGAACTAGCTTGATCTGTCCTTTGTATGGAACAGTAGCATTTATAAAATAAGGACATACATGTAGGTGAAAGGCCTTTGCATTCTAATATAACTTGGAGGACCAGGCTATTCAGACATCGTAGGAGAATACAGTCACAAACTGTGTGAGTATGGCCCAAGATCACACAAGACATTGCTGGAGACATTAACTAAATGTCAGTGACCAGTCACCAGATGATGCAACTTGATCCAACTCCCAGAACATCTCTCTTTCTCTGGCTGTGTTGTCAATGGAATTTGCTCTCATTAAGCAGGAAAACAATGCATTTTCAGTGGCTTCATGTAACTCTAGAGCTGTAAATAAAATTATATTGATGCATTTTGCTCAAAGTAAATTGGCTTCAAGGCAGAGATGAAATGATTACAATTTATTTAATAATGTGTGGGTCAATGCTGCATGGCTGAGGTATAGAAGTCAGAACCAGGCAGGGACGCTGCCTGTAAATGAAGGCAATTAGAGACAATAAATACATGTACATGTACTGACAATAATAGTTGATACACCCTAGCTGTAGATGGCTAGACTGTATCGCTGATAGATGTCATCACAGAGATTGTATATAATACATGTAACATTATCCCTGTTATATTTATAAGGCCACTCCAACTGCAGAGATGCAGCCTTATGAGAAAGGTGGCCATTCCAGAATGGACAATACATGTATACCGTATTCATTCCAACTGCAGCACATGCTCAAATAGAAGCACACCCCCTACTCTTTAATCGTGGGCGGTTTTAATTTTTATTAAAAATTCAACTGTTTCTGATAAAAGAACAGGGTTCATTGTTGTTATTTTATAATTCTATATGGAATCTATAGTAAGTGTAATTGCTCTTGTTATGTAAACTAAGACCTATCATTGTCACAAAAATCCACGAAAACCATGTCTGCTCCAGGAAATCTTTGCATTAGCACTGCATGCTACTATTTGAATGAATAGGGTAATGGAAATTTAGCACTTTCTGTACAAATGGTCTTCTAAGAAAGGTGGCCTCTCGTGAGAGGGGCCGTATGAGAGGAGGACCACTGTAGTTACACTGTGACATTTGAGAGTGGTCAGAATATATATGATACAGACAATAAAGTAGCAGCTGCTCTTGAAGTCTGATGACTATAGATGACAGGCTGGGAATAAAAAAAGCTGTTGTGAGACAAGGTAATGCTTATGAATACATGAAAAATGTCCATAGGAGATGATGTGACTCATCTAATAAATGTAACATTGGTATACTTAAAAACTAGGTGGTGGATGGGATGGGAGTAATATTTCTGTATAACATGGTATTAAATGATAGGTTTATGATTGGATTCTGTGTATAAATAGTGTATGGGTTGCAATATGAACTAGGGATGGAACAATTCGCTGATGTACAATGGTACATTTGCACTAGCATGCTCCTATTGTTATGCAAATACGTGTGTTATGGGAACAAAGCAATATACATGTGTGTATTGTTTGACCATTACAGCCAATTTTCAGTGAAAGTACGTACATGGAAAAGAGGAGTTAGGGGTACAACAATAATTTGAAAGACTGATTGACTCATTGGTGCTAAAATAACCAATGCAGCCTTGGCTTTGAATTGAGAAAAGTGGGGGACATGCTAATAATAGCTCTGCTTATGGTGGAACAGACACAGAGACATCAACAATGGTCCTCAATATCTTGCATTAACTTTCCTCGTGATCTGAAAATAACAACAGCAGATGGCAGCACAGGCTCCAGGAGACTGGATAGATTGTATCATATATCATGAGCCTTGTATCCAAATAGGTTCTGACTCTTGCCTAAGTGTACATTGTACCATTGCAGGAGTAATATGAACAAATAGGTGGCTGTTTTGTGGGAAGATTAAGACTGGTGTTGATTGTAGATCTGCAAATAAATGACAAAATGACTACATCAGTACATGCCGAGTTTAATTTTCTTAGCACTGCCCCCTAAGTAAACCACTGCTACATGTAGCTCAGCTCAACAAGCTCAGTGGAAATTTCAAAATATGTTGAAAATGGCAATGTTGAATGTCCTGACAGGAGATTGAGACTCAGTAATCTGCACATCCTTTAGGTGCATGGCAGATGTCCAGCCCGGGAATGACTGGGTGTTTGACTTTATTTAATAGCCTTAGGCCAAATGAAACAGTACCTCTGTTTCTGGTCACCTGACCAGTAGACCTGCCAATCCCCCCCCCCCCCCCCCCCGTCCTAACTTTAATGTTGTATGAAGGTGGAAAGTTAAGACGTTTAAAATTGTCTTGTTTTACAAGCGGTCCCTCTCTTGATCGGCCATTCCGACGCAAGACCACCTGTCTTTAAAGACAACCTTTTCAGGAATCTTGACTTGTCACTTTCATCTTATTTATACCTCCTATGAAAACCACATGCATTGAGAGACTACAATTTGGTGATACCAAGAATTAGTCTTTGATTTGAGGTTTTAATGTACACTCAAGCGGGTGAAAAGCAAGGCAATTTATAGTATAGAGCCAGTGAAATTATTAGGGATGGTGATTTTCCATTTTTGTTGAAAAAACTGACAGAATCACAGAATGAACCACAAGAGGTGGAAAAGGAATTTAATGGAAAGTGATCAAATTTTTGACGCAAATGAAATGAAATCAAATGAAGGAACAACTAACGGAGAACTTTGGTATATTCTTTTGCTATGACGGTAAAATTTATACCTCAATCTGGCCTCATTGACTTATTTACAAGCATGATAAAATTTATCAAGGGTGCTGCCATTAATGATCTCGTTATTTGAAATTCTCGAAGGAAATTACGTTTCCATGGGAAAGAGCATCAGGCGGCTGCAAAAGGCCTGACTTAATATTGATACCCTATTGTCTGTATTATTCCACTGCCCCCTTAGTTTTTAAAAATGCTCTCCTCTTTTTAATTCATGAGAAAAGGGTCCTGGAATGAATGACTGGCTGCATCTATGCTCTTCTGGCTTCATGCGAGGGTTTTATGTCAAAGCTGGAAATGAGGTTCTGTGGTGCTGGAAGTTATCAATTTCACTCAGTGTGGCAGTCAAATGAACTTTTTTCAGGTCAGGAAGAAATAAGAAAAAAAAAAAAAAAAGGCTGTTGATAATAATCTGGTAATATCCAAAAGACAGAGTCAAAAATGGAAAACCTTTGAACAAAAAACATAACATCAGCAGCCCTAAATTATGATAAAGAACCAGTTAAAATAAGCACCCCCCCCCCCCCCCCCATGTACCTGCCCACCTACCTGGAATTTTTTTATCTTGTAACAAGAAAACAGATATTTTTTTGTTTGGCCTTAGTCTAAAGCCATATGTTTGACTTAGCCTTAGTCTAAGGTCATGTGTTTGAATAAGCCTCAGTGTACTCAGTCACAAACATATTTATACCTCTCCTGGCATGGATGGCCAGACACATGTGTGGCAGCTTACTCAGGACAACCAGATCCTTGGTCTGGACAACTGTAGACTCATGAGGAAAATGTTGCTATGGAGCATTAACCCTTCTCAGTTCAAAGCACCCAAAAGAGCCCAGGTGTAAAATGTCACCTGCCACCATGTTTTTACATAAATTTGTCATTTGGAATGGGAATTATTGTAGAGCCCTCCCAGACAGCATGCTGTAGGGCAACATCATTCGTTGACATGGGGGAGGGGCTAAGTGCCCAATCTGATCTAGATCAAAGAACGCATATTGTCTCAGTCTTATTCTGGTGAGGAAAGGGTTAAATTTTGTGTTCATCTGTGTGTATGCAGTGTCTATCAGTCCAGGTTACATGTATCATGTGATATTTTACAGGCCAGATGGATGATGGACTTGGCTTTGTGGTGCTCTATTGTGCACAAATGACATTGCCAATAAATATGGGAATAAAATATGGGACGACTGCCACTCATTGTAAGTGAGCACTTGTGACAATATTGTAAGCAACTAATTCATCCAAGTCGTGTATTTGTGAATCATTTGATAATTCTCATTCTATACATGTACATTTGTTTTAATATGTATGTACCTGTACCCCCCCCCCCCACACACACACACTCACACACTGTAGTCCTGAGAGCAATTGTGCAGAGAGATTAGATAGCACCCTCAGATTATTGAAAAGAATTAAAAAACAGCATTTCATTTTAATTATTTTTATCCAGTGACAAATTTGGTGGAAGGAATGTTTGAACAACGTGTCCTCCAGAAACCATTTTCTCAAGGGTTAGGGATTTGAAAAAGTATCCTGAAGATGGACGCAGTCTTTAAGTCACATAGATGTGACGAGGCGTGTGTGTGTGTGTGTGTGTGTGTGTGTGTGTGTGTGTGGGGTGGGTGGGGGTGGGGGGTGTGTGTGCGTGCGTGCGTGCGTGGGTGCGTGTGTGTGTGAGGTCAGTGTAGGTGGTTTCCTCAAGAAGGACCAAAAAAAAAACATAATTTAAGGTCTCTGAAATGAAATGCATGCAGATCTCTGGATACTTTATTTTCTTTTTCGTGTTCTACTGTTTTACGCCATAAGGTTGGGGTTATTTTGGCTGAGAACATTTTAAGTTAGGAAAAATACCCTCACAACTTTTTAGGGTAAGTCATTTTATTCTCCCATCAGGCAGAAACCTAGGAAAAACAGTTATTTCTAGAGTGTTGTGGGTAGGTCAGCAAAGTGAAGGGACTGAAGGGTGCTCATAATGTTCTCTTGTACAATGGCAGTTGTGTTAAAAGAGAGCTTCAGGTTAAGTCATCAATAACAGGTGGTCTTGTTACATGATTTGATCCTTGCCTTTTGTACAGGCCGTTTGAACATCAGACAAACCAGCTGTCGCACAACACTGCTCTCTGAGGACACGGACAATTGATAAACTTTGACGCAAGTTCAGAAATATGCATGTACATTATGTGTACAAATTTATGGAGACTGAGTTTGTGAAGGTGAGCAGTGATGGGGTATGTTTAATGCATGTGCTGTGAGCAGTGTACTGTGCTTCCCAGCAGGTACCCGGTTACACTAGGTGTCATATTGTTGGCACGCACATCAACATACAATATATATTGATTTTAGCCTCCAGTTTGATCATCACATGATTCTGGCCCAGATGCCAGTCCCAGGGGAAATGTTACTGGGGCAGGAGGCTCTTTTGTCTAATTGACTGAACAGAAAAAATAAATGTATAAAACTGAGAGGACATTAAAGACATAAAACTCTTCAATTCTTGAACTTGGTGTGACCTCTGTTTGAGAGTAAACAAGAAATTTCAGTTTGTTCAAGCTAATACCACCAATTCTCATGTGAGGACTATCTATTCCTGGTGTTCTCATCATATGATATGCTGCTGTGTCTACAGATTGTCAGTTCTACAACAGCAGCTCATATGTGTAAGGACGGTGTAGGTTTACATGACAATACACATCTTCCTTGTACCAGGTTCTGTAAGAAACTTTTAAATTAAATATAAGGTTGAATGCTTTGAGGAGTGTGTTGGGGGAGTGGGAGGGAAATCAGATCACAGCATGTGGTATGAGGAGTGAATGCACAAAGTGGGTTGTACCATTCAGTCATGGGGGTGACAGGTGTTTCAAATACATGTGATGTTGTCTGCCATACAATCTTGTTTGTTCTTTCCATTTTCAAGGCAAACAAATGTGATTTATTGTATCAAGTAGAATTTCTGTTTGTTTGTCCCTGGATCAGAATGTGTGTCCTATCCTTCATTTTGTAACTAAGCACACAGCATACCAACAGTGGCAGTACAAAAGGATCCTTTTCATGTTGTTCCCAGTTGCATATCAATAACTAAATTAACACATTTCAAACACATTTTGACTCAGACTTCAAGGATTTGTACCAGCAGCATGCCCCTCCAAGAACTCAACTTCAATGTTCCAGAACAGAACTTGTTCTTTTCTCTGGTCTATTCTCATAGCTCGAGGAGTTACAAATTTATACTTTACGATTGATCGCAAAATGAATGTGGTTTCCACGCAATGATATTGTCCCTTATCTATCTCCTTCGGAGGCAATTTTTTCTACTGGGAGACATTTGATTTCTTTTTACAATATCAGTAATTTCTATTGGTTTGTTCAGCATCTTCTGTAACTTATCCAAGACATGCTAACCCTGAAAATGACACTATGTATTTGGGTTATCTTGTTGACACCTTCAGGGATCAAAGTGAAATTTTACTGCAAAAATGAATGTGAATGTAGAAGAATTTAAGGCCTTCTGTTAGCAAAACAATTTTAATCTTTCTCTGATGATGACAGAATTGTTGAAATACAGTAGAACATTATCAAGATTATGTTTACAAATTATGACTATGGATTATGCCATTCAAGGGGCACTGAGCAAATTTAGCTTAACCCTTAAAGTGCTTATCACTGCTATAGTACTTTTATCATTACCATGAAGCATATAATGGTTAAAAGATTCAAATTCCTCATGACGATGCCTTTCCATCAAATACCAGCAAACCTAGTCTATAATTAAAGCAAAAGGTAGTCTTAGTCAACAGCTTTCCTTGGGGCACTTTGTGTGCAGTGTGCGCAAAGTGTCCTGAGGAAAGCTGTTGGCTCAATCTTAAATCAGCACTTTAAGGATTAAGTGGTGTCAATTGTAGTTATCAAGCTTATAGTTTGAAAATACGTGTCAGTAACAGTAAAATGGAAAATACTCTGCGTTAGTTGATCTTTTTAATTGGAAAAGGTGTGTAATTTTAAAGTGAAAAAATATCAATTTGAAAGAAAACAGGAAGATTCGACTTTAATATCTCCAATACACTTCACCAAAATAACCAACTGAAGTGAGTATTAAGTTTGACATGATATATAGGCTAGCCTGCCTGTCAGTTCATGATAAATGGGCTAGCCTGCTTGTCAAGTCATGATAAGTGGGCTAGCCTGTCTGTCAAGTCATGATATATGGGCTAGCCTGTCTGTCAAGTCATGATATATGGGCTAACTTGCCTGTCAAGTCTCCCCCATTTGCCAGTACTGAGCAGTGGTCCATTTTTTGCCTGAATTTTTGTACTTTTAGTATTTTACTGATTTTGGGCAATCTCCCCAACAAAAATCCATTTACCTCTTCTTAATTCTTTGTTAAATATAAAATCTTCCCAATGGAAGCAGAAAAACTCCATTTTTTTTTCTTATTTGTTATCGGATGTTGTTAGGTAAGGGGCAGGTGAAATTAAAGAACAAAGCCACTGATTGCCAAGGACAAAGATGGCTGCATGGATTCTACCTGTTGGGATTAACCCTTAGCTTCTTAAATTAAGACGGCATTAACAGTTTTGTTTGCTATGGGTTGGGTGCACCCAACCTGAGACATGTTATCTTGATAGGTCTCATGCACAGTTTTCATGCATTTTTTAAAATTCCTGTTGAAATAAGCCAAAAACATAAAAGTAAATGAAATTTGACCACTAGCGAGTTTTTGACTGACTTAACTCTAAGAGTGCCAACTGTGACTAAAGTCAAACTACTTAAAATGAACTGGTCTGGATAATAATAGGGGTACTAGATTCATGTTAAAAATGAAAAAGATAAAAAAACAGGATGCCTGAGTTACATAGAATATGATATTCCAGGAAAACAGCTTTCTTTGGGCACAAAGAGCCCTGAGCAAAGTTGTTGATCCAGTCTAAAATATCGTATGGAAGGAGTTAGGGAGGAAAGGTTTAGTGATTAGCATAATAGTGCTGTCTCAGCCAGATAATGACTCTTAATTGCACTGCCCAGCTTGGCATACACATGCATGTGTGTTCTGCCTTTATTCTTTTGTTCTATGTAGACTTGATCCCATATTTCACTGACAGTAGGTATTGTCACGGAAGTCATAAGTATGACAGCTAACAAAGCTGGACCAGCAGAGGCCTGTTACAATGACAGACAGTTTTCACGCATGACTTGGTCAACAGTGAAGAGGATAATGTTTCCCAAACAATACATTTTGCTGTTATCCTTTTATCTTACATGTAAAATGCACATGTATGGGTGATGGCTGATGTGTGACTGTGACTCAGCATGCAGTGCTTTCAAGTCCTGTCTGCAAAAATAGCATTGATTGTTAATGATGACAATGTTAACACAGATTGATGAGGACATTTTTGTGGTTGATTATAAATACATGTTATCATTTGATTGTGTTCGGATTGTCAATGGGGAAATCATGGTTAAAGACAAAGGCAAGGCACCGTGACCACAGCTTTTTTTAGTCTTGATGTGCGATGGATCTGTGTTTCATGTAGCATATTATTTGATAACTTGAGATCAAAGAGAATAACCTTGTGGGATCTAACATTTACAGAAATTCAATACAGTTGTACTACTAGTACGTGTTGTGTTTTGGCATATTGCTTGCAAACAAGTGTATTTGAACCATAAAGAACCATGTTTCAGTTCTTGTCTAGTGAGTTTGATGGAGTGGCACCTAACCATGGTGAACATGTAATCAGTACTGTCATACTGTACTGTAAATTGCTTTAATTTTGTTGTATTTTTGCTTATTTCTATGATGGAACAAAACAATGAACAATGCTCAACATTAACAAGGTTCCCATTGCATGCATCATTAAAAGTCATTAATTTTGGTTTCTTGTTTTTTAAAGCCTTAAAAAGTTAATAATTTTTTTTCTGCATCATTAAAAGTCATTAAATTTTAATTTGGATGGGCTGCAGCAAACATTTGTATCTTTATATTGGCACAAGTACTTCCAGCTGTGCCCAGGTAACAAATTAAACTGATGTCAATGGAGGTAATGTGTAAAAGGGGAAAGAATATCCATTTTAAACATGTTTCAACAAATGTCCAAGTTACCAAAGGCCTAACCATGCTACTGAAAAGGCCTGACCCTAAATAAATTTTATGAAACATAAAAAAAGTAGTTTCATGCCGCCCTGCCCTAATAACAATTGATCGACCCTGGCTGAAAGATTTTATTGAGAAATTGGCTGTCATGTTCTGTTATTTTGCAGTCAAGTCAACTCAAACACAGCATTTTATTTCAGCTTGTCTGGAGGGTTAACTTGGGCCAGGGAAAGAGCATAGCTGCATTGTCACAGTTGTTTGGTGAAACAGCATAACCCTTCGGTGGTGCAAGCACCACTATTATATCTAGTTGATTTTGAACTTCCCTAGAGGCATCAGGAACCCTGATTGAGGATTTTTTTCTACTTGTCCCAGGGCAACATATGAAAATTAGTTGCTCCCTTGAGAAACTTGGTTGTCCTAACTTCAACCCCCTACTGTCACCTATCTTGATTTCTTTTCTGTCTTCTCCATAACATTTGGGTGATAAAGTCATTCTTAATGTTTGTAAATCATCTCTGCCCTGCACATTGATTAATTGAAACCCAGATTGATATTTCTCCCCCATTTACACAGCTTTTACAAAAAAGCTTGTCCTGTGAAGTTCTAATGCCAGATAGGTAGGTTGTACACTCAGGGAAGTTGGTTGTCCAGTGGAGCTTGCTAGCTCCAACTTTTAGTTGCTCTTACTTACATTTTAGTTGTCCCAGGTTGGTGTGCATAGCCTGAATGGTGAAAATAAAGAGGCAATGAAATAGTACTTTAACACATCGCCATATAAAACCGGTCGGTGCTGAAGGTGGGGTGGCTGAGATTATACGATGATGTCTTAAGATTGTTTGAATGAGAATTATGTCCAAAAGTAAAAATTAAAAATACGGTGAAATGTCAGAGATGCCAAAAAAATGTGACAATAAAGCAATTTACAGTAAACTGTGGGCACTATAACACCAGGCCACCAGCAGATATATATATATATATACACAGTGGTCCCCCTCTTATAAGGCCCCTCTCACCGAAGGCCACCCCTCTTATAAGACCACCAGTCTTATGCAGAAAGTGTGACATTTCCATCATATTTTTCCCCCTGTAGAGAGGTCACCCGTAATAAGGCCACTTTTCGACTGCATTTGGGGTGGCCTTATAAGACGGGGACCACTGTATATATATTTAATGATGTTATTGCACACATGCCCATATATCAGTAACACATGGCATTTGAAGGAGTAATATAATCTGGTGGCATGAGAGGACTGTTGTCCTCTAACATTATATATATAGTGCTGCAGGGTTTGTAAGTACATGTAAATCAGTACAATGTCATGTTAGTCTGCATTTATCTCTATATTTTGGGATAGCTTAGGTTTCCTTTATTCTCAGGTGGACAGGTGCCCAGTCCCCTGAATTAAACACACATAAAATGGCAGTTTGAGACTGTTTCATCCATAGAACATCAAACATGAAACTCTATGCAGTTTTAAGTACATTCAAAATACATATATAAAAAGAGATGAAACATAAGGCATTCAGCAGCTCACATGTCGGGGGGGGGGGGGGGGGTTCCTGGTACAGGTGATGATTGTGCCACTGTACAAGGTACTGAAAAATAACAGAATGTAGAAATAGTGGCTGGTATGATGTATTGAAAATTAAAGGGCTTCTGGTGTGCAACTATGGTAAATAAAATGTAGAATGTGCCAGTACAGTAAGCCTTTATCCACCTCCTGTCTGACATTTCCTTTCAGGTATGATAAAGATAGGTGCCGGTAATTTCTTTGACTGGCAGATAAAGCATATATTTATCTGTCCACTCTCCTGATTTGAACATATGGTCATGGGATCGAATTTCAAAAGGGATTTTATTTCGAACATTTCCCTATTATCATGATAATCGCCAGGTTTTTGCTGTAATTGTTCACATGCGATTTTGCTGTTGTGAAGTCTACGTCGTGAAGTTTTATGTCGCAGTACTTTGGTACAAAATGAGGCCAAAGGGTATATATACAAAAAGAAACTGGCGTAACCTCATCAGGCCTAAATGAGCACAATCACAACGAAAAAGTTGCACATCAGAATAAAGTAGTAGGCTTTGGCCCACACTTGATTACGTCATGCTGAACAGATGCGCTGAGTGCTTGTGCTTGTATATGCAGCTATGATCCAGTAGGGGTGTGTGTTTGGAACCAGCTATGATCCAGTAGGGGTGTGTGTTTGGAACCTGCTATGATCCAGTAGGGGTGTGTGTTTGGAAGCAGCTATGATCCAGTAGGGGTGTGTGTTTGGAACCAGCTATGATCCAGTAGGGGTGTGTGTTTGGAACCTGCTGGCTGTTGATCTTGAACAATCTCTACAATCACAATTAGTGATTGTGTACATGGCCAAGATCAACATTCACCCATGTTGTGAGTTGTCTGTTATTGAGCATGTCAGACATACATGTAGTATTCTGCATGGTGGCAGCACCTGCTTCCTGTGTCACATGACATTGTCAGCTAATAAATGAAGCAGGTTTGCTTAAATATCCTCAGGTGTCTCTACCTGCAACAAGTGGATACCAAAAGAAAGTTACCTGTAGTGCCATGCATCTGTGATATACATGTACTCTACTGACAGCTCAACTCACTGTCATAGTTGACTTCAGTTGAGTTGGGTCATATTGCAAGATGTTGACGTACGTACTGTGGCCATTTTTAAGGGTCTGCTCCAGGGGGGGGGGGGGGGCCTTTATGTTTTCAGGTGGTCTGTCCATCCAGATTTTCATCAGTCTGTTGGGATGTGCACATTCTCTTTATCTTGATATTGATCTACAGAGTGCCTCCATGTATTTTGCTCAAATTTGGCAATATGCTTATCTTACCTGGCAGGATGAACTGATTAGATTTTGGTGTCACCATGACCTACATGTAATTTGAGCAAATGGCAGATTTATTTTTTCCTGATGGACCCTTGAGTCAACGCTCTGTGTTGAAGGTATGTCTTGTTAAAAAAGTTAATCTCTCAAATTTTCCAAGGGAAGAAATACTGTACAGAACAAAAACAGGAGTTTACATCAGAAAGGCAAAGTTTGCAGCAGTCACTGAATGAAAGACTGAAATTAAATTCAGTGGAAGCTACAGAACTTTGCTGAAGAAGCAGCGGAATTAGAAACAGTCAGTGGCTGAAAAATTGTGCCTTGAAAAAAAAATAGCATTTACTCAGTGGGAATGAAAGTTTATCTCAGGAAGGAAAGATCAGAGTATGATGAGTTACACATGCCTCAAACCATTCTGATTTTATCAGAATTGTTCTGATTTTGTGGTTGCTGTCTCAATCAAAAAGTGGCAAAGGTTGGCTGAGGTTCCAAAAATAGCAAATTTTTTGGGAGATCTCCCGAAATTTAACTCATTTCTTTAAAGTCTCCTGATCTCCCAGATCTTGAAAAAATTCCCAAATTATTATCATTTTTTTCCATAAAAAACTTGACATTTTACATAAATCATTTGTGTTATGACAGTGTTTTTGTTTTTATTGCTGACTGTGGTTGACAGCATTATAAATGAATGAGTTTTCCTATTCCCTTTCTTACAGCTGATTTTTGGAATTTTAACCCACCAGGAGGCACAATAATAATATTATATATACTGTATATTTACAAAAAGGTCTCCTGAGCCCTCCCCCCCCCCCCCCATCACCCACGTAGTCTGCTGAATTCCTATTGATAAATCAGAACATCTGAATGGGGAGAAAATAACTTAGAAAGAACCTCTGGGTTGGTAAAAATAGGAAAATGTTCTGATTTTCCAAAGCAGGTTTCCTTTAATACTCTAAGTAAAAATGCCAGCTATTTGTATATATTTTTTGAGTGATTTGCCAGAGCTATTGTGATTTTGGAAGCTTTGAGGTTGGCAGACCTGTATGGACCTTATGTACATTGCTTGGGTTGCGGTCAGCAGTTGCTGTTCTTGGAGGTTAACATAGCTTTAGAAATAGGAAACAGTGCCCCCCCCCCCAAAAAAAAAGAAAAAAAAGAAAAAGAAAAGTCAGTGGAAGAAAAAAATTCTCAGGAAGATTAGAGTGTTTGGCTGCTGAGCAGATGATGTTCCTTGTATTCTCCACTCAGTGTAAAAACAACACAGGTACCTGAATCTGCTGAGCAGGCAAGTGAGAGTCAGTAGAATAGAAAGTGTCCATCACCGATAGAGGGCTATTTAAAATATCACTGATATCACTGTAAATGGAAGTAAAACTTGCTCATGGGAGAGGGAAGGATCGGGTCAATGGAGTGAAATGACTTTAGAAGGGCAGGAGTGTGAGTACAGTGGATGTGAGGGGAAAATAGCTTTAACTCATTCCACCCTGATAGGAGACCGAGTCAACAGCTTTCCTTGGTGCACTCTGGGTGCAACGGGCCCAGAGCACACCAAGGAAAGCTGTTGACCATGGGCATATAATTTGGAATGATTTTCCATGCAAGTTTCATCCAAAATTATGAAAAATAATCCCTAAATTAGTAAAATACAATTGGCAGATGACATTTAGATTTTAGCGTGAAAAAGCTTCATTTGGGTAGAGTGAGTTAAGGAAGGGAAGGAGTGCAGGTAATGGTAGTGAGAGGTGCCCTCGGGATAGGAAGATGTGCAGTCAGTGATATTGAAAGATGTATGCAGGAAAACAGGCATTATAGATCCACACTAAACTGCTACAGATATTGTCAGGGTGAGGAAAGGAGGGATTAGAGCTGGTAAGATTAAAGTTGTTCTCATGAATAGGGTGTGAGAGCAGTGCTATTTTGTGTACATTTTAAGCATTTGAAATTTAAGTGTATTGTATGTTAATGATTCATATTGTTAGGTAAAAACTTTTTCTGTCACAATTGGAAAAAGCTATTACCTGGTAATTGTATTTATAAGCAAAGAACTATTGTCAGTAGGTAATCAGACTCTGATTATTGGCTCCCTACTTAAGTCACTAGTCTCCGCGGAAGAATATATATCCATATATTGTGCATGTAAAATGTCAAATGTAAAGCAATTCTTGTTACTGTACATTTATCTTTCATTTAAGTATGGGTCCATTTAATTTCAAGAAAAGCCTCTGGAGAATCCACTATTATTAGATCGGGTTACACATGCATATGGTGTTCCAGGAAAGCGATGCAGTCACTATGCAGTATAGTTCTAGTAATGAATGGTGGTACCCACTTAGGCTATAAGGTGTGTTCCTGCACTAAATAGCATGCAGTGAAGCCCAAGGAGACTGCCAGGGTACATTGCAAAGACTGGCCTTAACATGGAACCATTGACCCAGTTTGGCCACACACTGCTGGGACCTGCTAGACCAGGTTATTGTGGATGGACAGTGTTGTCCAAGCAGAGTTTTCTTACACTGTCTGATTGTTACATTATTATGGGGCACGTTAGCAAACGGAAGATGTGAATAGCTTCAGTGGTTTGCCATATACGTGGATTAATGATTTTAGAATCAGACTTGGTTGTGGGAGGTATTCAGGTGTTGGCAATGTTCATCCTGCCAAGTGAATGCTAACCCTTGTCTCATTAAATCCATTGCTTATAGATTTGCCCTTAAAGTGCTAATCACTGCTGCTGTTGTTTTCTCATTATTCAACCATTAAACACATAATGATTAAAGATTCAAATTCCTCATGAAGATACCTTTCATTCAAATACCAACAAGCCTAGTCTAAAGTAAAAAGTGGTCTTAGTCAACAGCTTTCCTCGGGACACTTTGGGGCAATTTACGTGCAAAGTATCCCGAGGAAAGCTGTTGACTCAATCTTAAATCAGCACTTTAAGGGTTAACAATAGCACCAACTGCAAGAGCCAACCATGCTCATCCTCTAAGTTGATGCTAACCCTTGTCTCCTGAGTCATCGGCAAAAATCAGCAATGCTACTAGCTGCTACATGTAGTGGCCCACCCTTGGTTGCCTGTATGGCAGCCATGCTCAGCACAAGATGGATGGACTTTATATGATTAAATTCACATTTAGAAACTGCTTCCGGTGTTATTTGCATTAAATGTGTCAGAGAGGCAGTGAAAATGAAAGGTGTATAAATTAATGAATATATTAAACACAGCCTGATCGCTTCTTATTAAGTGCTTAGGTGTTATTTGCACTAAATGTGTCAGAGTGGCAGTGAAAATGATTGGTGCATAAATTAATGAATATTAAACACAGCCTGATTGCTTCATGTTAAGTGCTGAGGTAACCACACTATTGACATATTATTTTTTTTCTTCAGCCAGAATGTTTACTGTCACTTAATCATGTAGAGTGTCAGCAGCCTTTTGTATGCCAATGGACATGCTCTTCAAGTAGGAATATTGGACTGTTGGTACTATAATTCTCTTTTTTCCCCCCTGACATGTATGACTGTCTAAATCAGTATGCATTGCACAGTTCTCAGAGTCACTACCCACAGACGAAATAAAAAAAACCTTGGAGTGATTCGTAAGTGTCAGGCAACAGTGTGACTGGGGGCCTGTCAGATAATGGGATGCATGTTGTCAGCTGGTTTGCCAGCAGCCACTGTAGAATGAATTTGCGTAGTGGAGTACAGTACACCGCCAGCCTCGGCATTATAAATATAGATCAAATACAGAGCTCATAAATGGTGTATATAAGTGACAACATGCCACCATGGATGGTCCGAGAGATTGCTCATTGGCCTGTGAGAGTCTTCTGATTGAGAGCTGGGTCCACATCCGACTGGCGGCCATGACCATATATTTATGCTAATGTTTTGTTAGTGCATATACCTTAAGCAACTACCATGGTAATCATTTTTTTGCACAGAACCACATGACCAGAGCTTGAGTCAAGTGTTAAGGCTTTCACCACTCAAGATTTCAAAATACCTTACAGCACCTTAATCCTGGAGGCGGGTTTCCAGTCAATTAGTGTCCAACAAAATATAAGGTGTTAAAAAGACTGGTGTACACATCTTGACAGAACTGCCAGATGACAGCAGGTGATAATGTCAGGTGCCAGTCAATTATTAACTGTATGTACATTGTCTAGTGGCAGCTACATTCATTTTTTTTTTTTAATGTCAAAAATAGTATTACTGTCAAAAGTTACTTCTCATGTAACACAGAAAAATTCCCAGCAATGTCTGAAAGGTTGATGACCTCAGCTCAGAATACATAAAATAGAGCCCTCCAAAGCAGACAAAAGGCATCCATCAATTTTGTATCAGGATAGCAACTTTGTGAATCGATCAATTCAGACCTAGGTTAACCACTTCCATTCTATGAAAATGAGAAAAGGTGTTCTGATGGTGTACTGGTAAAAGGGTTAAGTACTACTTCAGGTGGTTGCTGTTCTTAATGTGCGGTTGCCATTCAGGTGACTGGTAGGTCATGACATATGGGGATAGAGTGCGGAGCATAGACAGCTTGGTGGGATTGTATCAGCACTGGATTGATGACCAACTGCAGGCAAGCTGGCTTCAGTCCCAAGTACTAAGCATGATTCACTTGACGTGTGTATTGATCCAGTACTGATGAAAAATACTGCTGTTGCTTTTTGGAACAGCAGATCAGATAGTGTTTCTTATCAAATTTTCAGAGGTTGGTCACATATAGTGGGAGTATAGCTCAATCAACCTGATGAGGTGATCCAATTTCTTGTCACAATACTGCCATACTGTGAGCCATGGGCAACTTGCTTGTGTTGTGGTAAACTCATTGGCAACAAGTAATTGTCTCCATAATTGTCAGTATATGTGCGTTAATTTTTCTAAAGGTGCAAAATTTAATGTTAATTTATTCATGGTATGGGGATGTTCAGAGGATTTGGGGATCCAATCTAGACTGGAAAATCTTTAACAAAAAATGTGGGACATCAACAAAGAGCAATTAAATAACTCAGTCTTAGCCGCAGCTCGGTGTACATGTAATCATTTGTGACGTGAACATTTTCTTTAGCTACACAAATCAACATCAGCATTTGACAAGCAATAAAAGGCATTCTGTGATTGTCAATGGGTGTATGGATTGGAGAAATGAAAGTTTAACTTGTTTTACATTGTTCATACTTAAACAGTAGGATGGATATGCTGTGAGTGGCCACCCCTTCTGCCAGCAAAGTGGTCACATACGCCAGCTGCTGACTCTTCACCGCAGGTAAATTTACGAAGAAAATGGCTCCTATGTACACAGAGTGAGGCCATTCAAGATATACATGTGGCCTCTCACAGCAACAGCAGTGGTGAGAAATGGGTACCACTGTACTTGTCAAAGAAGTTTGGCTGGAAACTTTCTTTGCTCAACAACAGAAGAAAAAAACACCCCCCACACAATCAGAAAGAGAAGAATGGACTCGGTGTCAGCAGCTTCAAGTCTGAATGCCAGGTTGGAATCATGTGACACGTTACTTCAGTTACAATCAGGTGACTTAGTAGCATATACATCATCAAATGATTGCAGTGATGAAAATATTGAAAAGTTATAACTTATCCACATACAGGCCACTTTGGTAGACTGAATGTTGTTCATATTGAAATGAAGGATATGTAAAATTGGGACAAGTTCAGTGGGAAGTCAACTTGCCCATTACATATTTTATTTATCTGGGGTTGAAATAATGCCAGTCCTTCAACTCAGAACGGACAGTTTTCTGGCAGGACTGACAGTTTGTGAGATCTGCCAGTCACCTGGACTGACGACTTACTAGGCAACATTTTGACGCAGGATTGGGTTAGGTTTAAGCTTTCATCTGTGTTAAACAATTCAGTATTTTCACTTTAATCCACAAATATAGAGGTAATTAATATAGGCATGGAAAATGTGGTCTCACTTAGGTTTTTAAACATAAGGTCTTGAATTTACTGACCAGAGTCTGAAGGAGTGACTAGCATTCACATCCGAAAGTGCTGTGGACTGATACATCCTCAGAATTTATTTCAACCCCTGTTTATCGTGGAGCCTTATTTCAAATAAGGCCAAAGAAAATAAATAGTGTGTTTGAGGTTACATGCCAAAAATAAATAGGGTAGGTAGGTAGGCTTTTTTTTTTTTTTTTTTTTAAATTTTTGCTCTGAAAACAGAAGAAAAGTGACTTACAATGGATAAATTGTGTATTTCATGAAGAAAATCTGCCTAGATATTTTTTTTTTTTTTTTTTGAAAATCAATAAAAAGTTTTAGGGTAGGGGGGTTTGGGCAAGGGTCGGTAGGGAAACCCCAAACACAGACTTTTTTTTTTGGCCTAGTGCATTGTCAATATGGCATGGAAAAGTTATAACTTATCCACATACAGGCAGCATTGATATACTGAATGCTGCTCTTATTGAACTGAAAGGTATATATAAAATCTGGACAAGTGCAGTGGGAAGTTAACTTGGCCGTTACATATTTTATTAATCATTAAGAAGTAAAAGGCCTTATTTCAAACACTGTATTGTCCACATGGCCTTGAAATATGTGCAAATAAGGCAACACACTTTGTTCTACTGTTGAAAAAGCATAGAAATTCCAGATTTGTGAGAAGACAAGACAAAGACTGACCAGGAGATCAGTTCCTTGCCTTGGTATCACAGTCATATTTGCGCTAATATGCAAGTATGAAATGTACAATACTGAGGCAGCTGGCTATGCTCCAGTACTTTGAAGTCTGGAGCTTCTGATTGGGGAGCGACCTTAACACAAGCCCTATCATCATGCAGGACAAGTGAATGTGTTATCATGACGACTTAACAATGCTGAACTCCCAGGTGATTTAACTCATTCCATACTATGATCACAGGCCTTGGTCTGGTTCTAGCACTGCCTGGCAAGTCATGCTGCAGCTGCCCTTGCAGCAGCAGCAGCATGACTTGCCAGGCAGTGCCAGAACCACTGACTTGAGACGATAGGCATGTTGGTACTTGAATGAAAGCTCTTTTCATGAAGAATTTAAATATGCAATTGTTGTCTTAAATCTAGGTAAATATACGGAAAAATTAGGGACTGGTATGGAATGAGTTAATCTGGCACTTGTCTTACAGGCAAAATTGGTGGCTGGATAAGAGTTAATTCTAAAACCTGCATGTCTAACCCGGCAGATGAATCTTTATCTGTTCATTGCCCATGGTCGTATGCATGTGACAAATAATGTGCACACACACACACACACACACACACACGAGAATTCATGGTAAGAAAATGGTTCACTTAAGAATTAAACTTCCTCTCTAGTGTAATTACGGGCGCATGGTTGCAGTTTGTGTGACAGGCATTTCTGATGACGCGCGGTAGCGCGTCATCAGAAATGCCTGTCACACAAACTGCAACCATGCGACCGTAATTATACTAGAGAGGAAGTTTAATTCTTATATTTACATTTAACATCAATTTCTATTGACATAAGAGTAAGTATTATCATTGATAGTTGATTTAAAATCGTTTTTAGCTTGTTAATTTACAAAAAATCGCCTTTTTGTGTACTAGTGGGAGGAGCCAAGTAGGCGGGGTTACTACATCAGCCATCAGTTGTCAAGGCAACTCCTGGAACACAAAACTAGGAAAAAATAGTTCCGAATAACACAACAACTTTATTTCAATAAAGCTTGCAAAACCGGTAAAAAAAAACATTTAGGCAAGTTTTGACGAGTAGATATGCAATTCTTGATCATCTGATACCGTCTTCCCATTATGCTTAGGCCTATGAATCAAACGCTTCGGCAGTACTTTCGGCGGAAGCTTAAATAATGACAAAGTGCGTTAAGAGGATATTATTGTGCAGCACGTTGGTTGCACGAGATGCTCTAGTGTAACCATTGCCTCATGAACTACACTACCGTTCCTATTCTTTCAATGCTAACAAAAATAACAAATGTAAATATATGTATGTGTTTCAACACTGAGATCGCACAGTCAATGATTTTGCTGACTTGTATTTTTCAAGTACACATATCTCGGGTATTGTAATGGAACTATGACATGTTTTGTGAAAAGTGTACTAATTGCCATGCTGTCATGATACTGAGCTGAGCACAGCCTTGTGACGTGCATTCCTTTAGCTAATGCCATACAGTGTCATTGCATGCTATCAGGAGGTACTGAGGAGTGGTTTGTGATATAGAGAAAACAAATATGGTGTTCACCCAAGGTTTCCATTTCAGTGTGAAACTTAACATATTCCTAATTTTTGGCATGACCTTCATTAAGATACATTTTGCTTTTGATGTCTTTTTTAACAGTGTCATTGGAAAAACATTGAATTATTCATAGGGTAAAACACTCTTGGGGTTATTTCGGAGTCAGGTTGATATCTCGTGCAGAAGTTAGCTAGTGAGGTACATGTCAATGGAGGAGAGATGCCATTATCGGCTGATGGTTGGTGACGTCAGTGTTTGTGACCCAAGGAAATTAATACTTCTGGCATGCTCATGGAGAGAACAAGTTACTGGCATTATACATGTATAGTCAGGGTCATCCCCATGTGAAATGCTAATTATCCTGCTCCACAGAAATTAAGCCATTGGAAGAGTTGGCCAGGAATGAAAAAGCTTATAGCATCACAACTTGCACCCTGATTATCTGCTAAGGTTGAGTGCCCCAGTTGGCATGATTGTTGACCCCACACAAACAGACTCAGTTTTATCTCCTATGCAGGGTTTGGGTATGGATTAGTCCCTATTTTGGCAAGTGTTTCACATGGGTGCCCCAGGGATTGGGTGATATATGCCTAGTGGTTGGGCCCCACCTCCTATCTTACCCTGTGCCATCACAGGTACAGGCATGGATCAATGTCTCCCTATTATCACTGTATGTGTGTGTGTGGGCGGGGGGGGGGGGGGGGTCCAGTGCTGTGCAGTACACATTTGTTAACCCTTACAGCATACAACTCAGTGGATGCAGTCCATTTTATTGATTGAATTATACTGTGAACATAATTAAGTGTTGCTGCAGAGTATAATTGAATATATATTGCCTTTTTTCTTAAGAACCTTGAATTTGATTTGTATAAATTATGTGCACCAATTAATAATGCATTCAATATTTCATGATTAGACTGGTGAAGTAGATGTATATGCTTGTCCATGTTTCTTATTGGATAATTCTACCCCCCCCCCCCCCCGAAAAAAAAACAACCCACCAAAAACATATTGTCTGAAGTATATATACTAAAGATTATAATGAAAGGATTAAATAACAAGATGGGATTAAAAGTGAAAACCCACATTTTCTGTTTGTTTTGATTTTTAAAAATCTTTTTATCACACATTATTTTCATCATGTGTCTTTTAGCTCAGCTGACTTATCAGTCAATTGAACTTATCTTATAGTCCATGGTCTTTTATCTTTTGTCCATTGCCTGTTGTCCATCCTCATCTAGCAACAGCTGACATATTTGAATTCTCAAAAAACATTAATTAGCTAAATCATCTTTAAACTTGGTTGGGATATACCTTAGGCAGGCATGTCTGTACAAAGAATGTTCAACTACTCACACTTAAGTCGTTTTTATGATATTTTTTTCCTGTTTATTGTCCCTACCACTAAAGGTGGACTGGCATATGGAGACATAAAGTTAGTGAGGATATGTGCAGTCTGTCTGTCTTAGGGCCAGTACTTTTCCGCGATCGCGGAAAACGGACGGAATTTACGGAATCTATGATCTCAAACGGAATTTATGATTTGGAACGGAAATCGGCAAATGCCACGGAAATTAAGCGGAATTTGTGACTTTTGCCTCTCAAATAATTCAAAATCACCACATATGTCATCGCATAAAGCAAAACACACGGACTTGGATCCAAATTTGACGAGTCGGCAGCGTTATCGATACCACGTGGAGCAAATTTAACGACAGGCCGGACATTTGCGCGCTATAGACCCCATTACTACCATATCCATTCATTTGCATGGCATATAGATATAACGCGCAACAGAGGTACAATGATAATAGCGCCGTCTGTAGGTGGAGGCTGTCAACGTACATAGTAAACAATATGGAGTCACTTTGCCGTTCGTCGATGGATCAACATTTTCCAGAGGCGATAAGATCAACTGTTTTTCCTTTTTTATTGACCAGTGCTAAAATGGAGCCCTAGAATTAGTGAAACGGAAATGAAACGGAATTTGTAGTTTCTCAAAACGGAAAAACACTCGTTTTGAAACGGAAAAATACAGGCCCTACTGTCTATCCATCCATCTGTCATTCCATCTGTCTGTCCATCCAGCAGCATATATTAAGAATCCTTGATTGACAGAATTATATTATGAAATTTGCACCTGAGATGCATCATACCAAGGGCATGTGCATAGTGGTTTGTTTTTGGTGTTGACCTATTTCAAGGTCATAGGGTCCAAAAACATTGCTATTTTTGTCCATTTTGATTCATATGTGTAGTGCCATAAAATCTTTGCCTTTTTAAATTTTCAACAAAGGACCAGTGTATGAGGTTGTTGAGTGTAAGTTATTTTGGATGACCTTGACTTCTTTTCAAGGTCACAAGGCTGGATTCTTTTGGTAAACATAGTGCATTCATTGTACCTCAGTCTGTATCACATTTTACACTAGGTGGCACTGGTGTTGGAATTGTCAAAAGTAGAGTGTGTTGGTGTACTAGTGCAGCTGTATGTAGTTTTGCCCGAAGCGGTGACTTGATGGGTATACATATGCAGGTTGAGTCCCTCTGTCAAGTTTGTTTATCAGGTAATGCTGGTCAGTGACATTTTGATTTCTTTTAAAATTTGTTTCTTTTTCCTTTCAGTTTTTTCTTTTTTTAAACAGACAATCATCTCTGAAAGTGTGTGACCAATTGCTTTATAAATTAGCAACATGTTGGAACCCCTAATTCTAAATTTGTTGATATGAATGACCTTGTTCCATTCCCAAGGGCACAGGGCAATTGTAATTATAATTTTTGGGTTGTAACCGAAGAACTCCATTTACATGTATTGTAGGTAGGACTGAAATATGGACAAATGCTTGCCCTCGATGATTGCAAGACCATATTCACATATGGGTGACCTTGACTTAATTTTCAAGGTCACAGAATTCAATGGGTTCAGGATAACTCTAGAACTAGTTGAACTGAGACTTTGATATTGCAGATGATAATGGTCCTCTTGTAAGGTCTTTGGTAAGATTGCTAACAGGTAATTTAGACCTAATTTCCAATATCATGGGACCTCTTTAGTGAATATTGCTGCTCATTTGATAACTCCAGAACTGTTTGAGGAAGGATTTGATATTGCCCAGTCCTCTGTAAGGGCCAGCTTGTGATTAAGTGTCAGTGACCTTGACCCAGTTTTAAGGTAATAAGGCAATCATTGAATTCTGTATCCTAGTTTTACACTTATAGCATTATTTGAGCTGGTATGTTGTTATTGTAGCAGATGATTTTATTGCCGGCATTGTAAAAGCTAATTATTATCAACAAGAATTCTTGACCCCTAGGTCACAGGATAACTCATGTGAACTTGAATCATCTGTTTCTTTCACCTCACCATATTTTAATTTATGCTGGTAATAACCACAGTGTTCATACACACTTATGTGTATGTTGCTTGCTACACATCCAAATCAAAGTGAGGATTTATAGTTAAAAATATTTATATTTGCCACATAAATAGGTTATAATTCAGAAAAAATGAAAGGTACTCAAAATCCACAAGATGGTTCCCTACCAAGGATTGTTCTTTAGGACCAAGGGGGGGGGGGGTAGGTGGGTGGGTGGGTGGGTGTTACAAATGGTAAATGAGTTCATGTTCAAAATTGAGTACAAAACCAATCTGAAAGCATTAACTCATTCATACCAGTCCCTGATTTGTGCATATATTTACCTGGATTTAAGATGACAATTGCATATTTAAATTCTTCATGAAAAGAGTTTTCATTCAAGTACCAACATACCTATAGTCTTAAGTCAGTGCCAGAACCACTGACCAAGGCCTGTGACCATAGTATGGAATGAGTTTAAGTCAGCAGTAACAGGACCTTGTCAGACGACTGTCTCAAATGTTTCCTAAATTGGTCTCCTGGTCTTGACTGCATTGTGATCATTTAAACAATCCTTCATTCTTGCTCATTTTAAGGTTCTAAGCACGCCATATATAGTGTAAGTGGAGAACTATTGCTGGTCTAAGTACTGTCCATTCAGGGTATTGAGTCATCTAAATCCTGTTGAGCATTATCACTGCTGGACATTATTCACATCCACTTCAATAGATATGCCAGACTTAATGAGACTCAATTACAATGCTTGGCATTTTACAGGCCTGTGGCATCGTGTGTCAAAAAAAAAAAAAAAAAGAAAGAAAGAAAGATTCAAGTGTACATGTTACAACAGTCTTTGCCAAAAACACTTTTGGTTACTAGCCAGATTGGACATTTATGCTTTTTTGGTGCTGGTAGCTGTTGTAAAAAGTTAAATGTTTACTAGCCCAAATAAAATTTCACTAGACTCGGACTACGGGCTGGTAGCTTTTGGTGCAGACTGTTATAAAAACATCTATATTGCAGATAATAACACAAATTAATATTATTTATAAATATTAAAATCAGACGAGAGTAAAAACTGGACTTTGCATTTGTCATGTCTTCCTTAAACCTTAATTTCAAATGGAGGCTTTTTTGCTTCCTTGTATTTCATGACCCAGTATGTGTTCAAGTGTGGAACAATGAATGCGACTTCATTCATTCATTCACTTTCATTTGTGAACCTGTGATAGTGAACACTGTTCACACAGTGTATATATGCTGTGGCTGCACTGTACTCCTTTTCAGTACCCAGTCACCTTTCTGACACATAAAATGATAAACTAATGTAAATATTCTAAATTGCTGCCAGAAATTTTATTGTAAGAATATTTACATCGAAACTCTTGTGTTACAGTCCATTTGATAATTTAGCTTCCCCAAATATGGGAAGGCTTATATGGATTATATGCACAATTAGTGGCCTCAAGTTTTAATGGTGTCAGCCAGTTTCTTAGGCCCCAGGGAGTAGAAACCAGTGACAAACTTTTTTCCTACTTATGTCTGACAGCAGCATAAAGCTCTCAGTCTTTCAAAATCAAATTTTTGCTGACTCATCAAAGTAAAGAAGTGTTTTAGACTGACCTACTCTTTTGATTAGCTTCACCTACTTAATGTTGAACTTGCTTGTTGTCATTTTTCTTTCTCTCCTTCAACCCCTTTGACCTTTGGGCTGACAGGGTAATGTCATCATTTTTCTGTCTGTGTGCACCCATCCTTCTGCCCATAACCCTTGTGGATGCAATAACTTTTAAACAAATTGAGCTTTTAGCATAAGACTTGTACTGTAAAAGCATCATATCTCAGGGTACTTGGCTGAGTTTGACATTCAGTTATTTTGATTTATTTTCAAGGTCACCAGGGGTCATCATATTTTTGCCCTTGTGAATGTAATAACTTCCCAACAAATTGAGCAAGTATCGTGAAACTTGTACATGTATGTACCATAGAGGCATTCCACAGCAAATTGTGCTAAGTTCAACATGCAAGGATCTTGGCCTATTTTCAAAGTCACCAGGGGTCCTCATGTTTTTAGCCTGGCCAAGAGGATCTTAAGGTTGTTCTGACTGTTACTTTTATTTATTTAGTTATTCTCATTTTTTTTTCTTGCAATAACTCAACCAATGTGGACAAAAGTACAACGTGCACAGAAAGCTTTGATCTAAATGCACATTTAGGTGGAGTTCAGTTCAAGTTGAATGTCAAAGTCATTTGTGCATCTCGTAAAAAATGTGGTTTTTGGAAGAAAGCCATCTTGTTCACATGGAATCTTAAAGACTATTACCTTCTGCAGTGTCTTTATGGCAAAACTGCAAGTCTGTGGAATGTATTCACTTGATGTGTCATTAGTTTCTCCCCAATATTAAAGGTTTCTGTGATGCGACAAAATAAGGTTTTTAATCATTTTTGCCAAACATGATGCTCAGTTTTGTGAGTGCAGAAACTGAAAGTACTGCTTGGTAAACCAAAATGTCCATGTAGGAGAGTAGTGAACACAAACTGAAGCAGATCACCTGATGTCTTACTAGTGTCTGTTGCTTAATTGACTACTTTTATACCTTGAAACATGTACCATTCCAGACTGTTTTGTGTGCAACAACTTAAGCGCCTCATCTTTTCGTTTTTATTTAACTGCTATTCCATTATGATCAATCTACTGCAGAATAAATTGTTTTATGTTTATTCATATCCTAGGTGGCCCCAGTGATAGCGGACATCATGTCCGGACATCATGTCCTTAACTGGGGTCATCCTGACATAACATGTTTTTTATATCATGTACCCTTATCTCCCAATGCAACTGTTATGTATGCGTATTTGTATGTCACCTGTATGTATTTCTGTCAAATAAACCACTTCTGAGTTCTGAGTTCTTTTTGGGGAGTATGATCTTATAAATGAAGAAATACATTTATATTCATAACTGGAAGAATAATTATTAACTGATCTGTATGATCGTGAGCTTTGTAGATAGCTCAAGGCTGTTTTCTTTATTGTCACTCACTGTTACTACCAAAAAGACATATCTGCTGAGCCTTCCCACTTAAAGTCCCCCAAAGCATCCAGATGTAAATTGCCATCTGCTTTGAAAGTTTTGCGTCAATTTCTTGTCACTAGAAACCATTTTGCTGAGATTTGCATGTAAGACCATTCATTCTGGCACACCCTAGGTCAGTAGGTGTCCTTGGCCTGGGCAGGGTGCATTGCACCCAATCCATGCCAAGCAAAGCTATGGACTCATTCATACTCTGACCAGGAAAGGGTTAATGTAGATTATTGTAAATTGTGTCATCTTTGTGTGTTTAAATGTTCATGGTTTTCATATTTTGACATTTTACTGCAGTTTTAGTATCACTATTTTGGACCTAATTCGAATTCAAACAATGTTGAAATACTATTTCACTGTGTTTTTTATTTTCACGGTTTTGTGCCATCAGCAAAATGAGTGAAAATGAGAATACAGTGAAATTAAAGTAATTTACAGTACATTACATAGTATTGAGTCAAGCGCATGGAGAAAATGAGAGTGATGGCACAGGGAAGGCTCTTTCTCCACAATCACTTTCAATTGCCATCTTGTGTCCTAAGTGTGTGGCTGCTAAATGGTAAGAGTACAGTTTAATGTGCATGCATGGTGGGGTTAAAGATGTGAAGGTCAGTTTTAGGCAGTCAGTACAGACCCATAATGTCACAGTGGTCAGTGTAGATAACCACCTGCCGTAATGTCTGTGCAATACCACAATCTGGTATTTCACAGTGGATCAGCACAGATGGCCAAGGCAATGGGGGAGGGGCTCTTATAATGGCAAGAGTGTAATGACACAGGTGGAGGAGAGAGCCATTCTCCAAATGACTCTCTCATGTCTATCACTGGCCAGGGCTGCAGGTATGATTCATCAGGATAATGGACCAGGTCCTGGCAGCAGTGTGATGCTGCATGTATAAGTAGAGGACAGACTGACACACAGTACACCAGCAAATGAGTGTCCAGCTTGGCCCTATCTTGTGGTTCTCATGGCAGGCACAGATGCCAACTGTCCCTCATCATCAGTCCCTGAAATTAGCTAAAAAATATAGCCAATTTACTGTGTGTGTCCATCATCTGAATTGAATATTTGTTGCTACATTCTTTGTTAATTATTTTGTGTCCTTGATGGTCTTGACTACTTGTCCCTGAACTTACACTTTGACCTTTGGCATCCCTGGGCAAGGTATCCGTTGTTTAAACATTCATTGTCATAAATATTGTCATTTTTGTTTCATTTCAGGCATCTTGGTCATATGATTCACACAAGCTTGTATAGGTGTTGAGCAGACCACTGTGTACAGCATCATGCTCATTAACACATTGCATTCCAAGGCCAGAATTGTGCAAAATTTTGCGAGAATCTATTTGGATTTTTGTCAATTAGTTTTCTTTTTAAAGAAAGACAAGTTTAGGAGAATCTTTACGAGAATGGATTCTCGGATTCTTGCTGAAATTCTGGCCCTGCATTCTATGTTAGTATAGGTTATGGTCTTTTCTTTCGGATTGTTATTCATTTATTATACCTGGGTATATCATGCTTCAGCTGCCCTTTTAGCGTTTGGGCAGGTCATCTCTTTTCCAAGCAGTGGACTTGATCCTGGTCAGGTAACAGCATATTGGTACCAGTACAAATTATGAACAAATACTAATACAGTAAAACCTGTTTTGAGAGACCCCTCTTTTGGGAGACCACCTACCTTTTGTGACCACTTTTCTTGTGCAGAAACACATTCCAATGATAATATACCTCTTTTGGGAGACCACCTGCAGAACCTGACCAGTGACCACCCAAAATAGCCCCAAGGGACCACTTATCCTGCCACAAACACCCCATTTAGATAAGTAAAATCCACTAATTTTGGCAAGATTACTAAAACTGTTTTGATAAAATGTGTTTACAAAAACTAAATGTGTTTATGATATCAACAGATAAACATCTGACTGCCAGATGAAATTGGGTGCAATAAATATAGAAACATGCATGTATGAATCTAAATTATGGATGGAAATTCAAACTAGAGGTTAGTTGTTGGCGAGGTGGCACAACAATCAACCCTCCTTTGGGAGACCACCTGCTTTATGTGACCACTTTTGGGTGTGTCCCAGGGGTGGTCTTTCAAAACAGGTTTTACTGTATTGACAAGAGTATGAAGAAGCACAGGGTATGTGCTGATAGAGTATGATACTTAAATGTAATTATAACAAAAACAGGGTTTTCCCGGGAATTTGAAAGCAGAAAGGTGGTAAATGTAATAACATTCTAGAATATGTTTGTTTTGCGACAAATCTGTATTAAGTGTTACTATACCATACTTTTTAATGAAAAGTGGGGACAGGTGGGGAGGAAAGGGTGAAAGGTTGGCCACCTGGGAGGTTATGATGTGACAAAAACACTGAAAATTGGTGATGTGCCGTAGTCTGAAGGTAGAATGATATGTTATTTTTAATGGGCACCATAATAACAATCAAAATGTGAAAAATTTGGGTTAATTACAAAAGGTGGCCATATGCAAGTAACGCACAAAGGAGACAAAAATTATCTATAAATAACTTGGAAGTATTTGTTCTTGGCAACTTCATTCTATTGTTGCATCAAATAATGACAGAAATAATTCAAATGCCACCTGGAAGCCAAAACAAAAGATTATTATAAGCGCGATTCAGTTCAGGGCAAGAATGTAATACAGTTTATATGATAGTTTTCTATGCCTCCCAAGTCTTTGGAGGTTGCAACAAGGACTGACTACATATATTGTCAATTATTAATGTTGATCTGGTTGCGCGTGACTCGGGCAGCGGTGGTTGATGGCAGGGTCGTCTCTTTGAGTCCAGGTTTGTTATAAGGTCTGAGACCTTTGAGGGCACGGGGCTCGTGGAGTGGCAGAGGGGTGGGTGCCATTGTCGGAGTGTCCATTTCGGGCTCTGGTGTTGGGAGAAGAGGTTCAAACTTGGGTGTGGGAGTATGCAGTGGGGTCTCTGTTTCTGGCATACGCTTGGCTGCCTCACTTTCTGATGTAACCGGTCCAGGCTTGGTAGCCTGAACATCCGGTGTGACCGGTGCAATTGGTGGGCTCATGATATCTGGGGATATTGGGCCAGGTATCATGGCCAATGGACTTCTTGGGACTACTGGTATGTATTTGCACAAAAAGGTTCCGGTTGCGCAGGGTGACACGGCCTGAACCATCAATCCTGATCACATGCTGGTCGAACTGGCATGCTTCTATCACTTGTCCAGTTTTGTCCCACTTATAAATTTGGGTGAGGGCCAGTTTGATTTTGTATTGGCACACTATCACCAACTGTCAGAGGTGGGAGCACACAAGTATGGGCCGATAAGCCTTTGGCATCATGCATGTGACGATTGCGCAGGGCTTCTTCGTGGGCGTATGGTGTCTCTTGCCATGTTTTGTGCGGCTGATACTTCAGGGGAAATATCGGGATGAAGTCCCGAATTGGTTGTCCAAATAGGCACATGGCAGGTGAGAGCCGTGTGTCTCTGTCGGGTGTGTTCCTGTACTGGAGCATAGCTCTTTGGAATGAGTCTGTGTCTAAAGGGACCGTACTTTCTGAAATCAGGCGTTTTACTGTCTTGACCCCAACCTCTGCTCTGCAGTTGGCTGTGGGGAAAGGCCACTGATGAGATGCAGTGACGTACTCCCCAATTCTGCAGAAACGCACTAGTACCTGCAGTTGAGGTTGTTGGCCGCTTGACCTTTTCCACCTTGGCACATGTGGAAGGAGCCATTGTAGAGGCGGTCGGATGGGCAGTTTTCTCATATAGGTCTATGAGGTGGATCAGGACCATGGGTGCAATTGTTGAAGACCATCTCGCAGTACAGTCTGGGGCTGAGCCTGGTATGTCCGCCATTGTTGAGTTTACTTGAGTGGTATTTCCATCATCATAACTTGGAAGTATTTTGTTCTCGAACTAGACTTTATTCTATTGTTGCGTCAAACAATGATGAAAATAATTCAAATGCTACCCAGAAGCCAAAACAAAAGATTATTATAAGGGTGACTCAGTTCAGGGCAAGAATGTAATAGAGTTCATACGATAGTTCTCTAATGAGTGTATTTTTAAAATGCCTTTATAATTCTTAAGGGAATAAAAACTCCTGATACTTTAACAGAATTTTTGGGCCGAAATTTTTAAAACTGCAACTCCCATACATACTGACTGGAAATATGTGGTGAAATATCTGGCACTCATATTAAATGAATTATTGTAAGATGTACAATTAAATTAATACAACCGTAAGATCAGTCATTTTGCCATGCAGTATGCCAACTCAGTCAACAGACTCAACACTTCTTTTTATTTGTGATACATTTTGGACCATTATGGTCAAGAGCTCAACTTTGGGTTAAAAATGGCATGAGATAATGATGGTTTCCTTATGGGTCAGGTTGAGTATGTTATCTCCTGTGATTAAATGGTTGTATCTTTGATGGCACCTTGTAGCTGATATATGGACATCCAGAAAAACATTTTCAAAGACATCCTTGATATTTGATTGAGTGTTCACAATCAAAGGATAGGACAAATAGCATCTCTCACAGACCAATTTGTGTGATAGGGGTGGGATTTGGCCGGGTCCATATCAACCTCACCATTACATGTTTGCCAATTTCTTACTTGCCTTCAAAGGACAAGAAGGATGTCTTCTTGAGATCCATCTTGTCGCGGAAGCCTCCATGCTCTAACAGTTTCAATTTTCGCTTGGAGATGAGACCCTGATGAAAGCCTTGAGGAAACTGGGAGTGGTGATTTAGAGCTGTCTTGGGGAGGACTGTGCTGGGTATTAGATGTGAGGCAGGACTGCCAAAGGACTTTGTGGGTTGTGGCATGTCTGTCAAGGGTTACATAGTCCTGACTAATTTATCAATAAACAACTTTATGCGGCCAGTATCTCCAGCATTTTTGACTGAAAATGAAGTAATTAATATTAGCAGTCTTTGGTTATGCCACCTTGAGGAGAGGCACATTGTATCTGTGTATGGGCAGATGTTCAAAGGTATTATACATGTTAAAGAGAGGTCAGAAAAAGTGGCATTAGATGTCATTATTGTTGTCATAATCAAGGGCATATATGAGAATAAAAGGGTGTATGTCACTGTCTTTGTGTATGGAAACACTCCCTTGTTCTTGACCCTTCACATGATTTCTACAGTCAGAATGCAAATGGTCATTTTCAGTTTCACCCCAGGATAACCACAGAGCAAATATTCCATTCATCATGCAATTTGTCACGCCTTGTCCTAGCAGACAATGGGTTATTATCCTTGTCATGTCTGTGGGTATATCCACGCATCTGTTACTCTTGGGGGTGCAATAACTTTTGAATAAATTGAGCTACTATTATTATTATTTGTGTTGCGAATGATTTTCTAAAACATGACCTGAACTTTCATGAACATTGAACCATTATCAGTCCCATGGGGGATAGGGTCCCCAAAAGTTCGATAAGGCCGTAAAGCCTGTATACCCCTTAGTATGACCAAGTTGTGGTCTCTGAAGACAGGTGGTCTCTCATAGAAAGTGTAAAAACCATGAAAATCTTGTCTTTCAAGGCAAAGTGTGGTCTCTCAAGTTTTACAGTCCATTGTGGAGATGGCAAACTGTGAAGGCACAAATTTTCCCGAGCATTTCGTTTCCTGAATCTGTTTAAAAAAAGTCCCAGTTTTTATTTTTCCGTATAGCAAATCTGGTGAAAAAAAATGCTCTGAAAGGGTAAAAACTATTAATCACTTTTGAGAGGTATGGACTGATTTTACACGGTGGTCATGTAACCGGCAGCACATACGTTGTGACAGCTCTTCGTGGCGTGCATTTTCCATGAAGGTCAGGTCAGTCTGTGAGATTCAATGGCCGGAGTACACATGCCAAGCTTGAAGCCCGGGTCTTGAACCAAGGAATCATGAGACCTGGTTCAGTTGTACTTCTGTACACTGCATGCCACAGAAATTTACCGTTTTTTATTTTCTTGACTGGTACCACTCGTGAAATTTCGGGAAAATTTGTGCCTTTACAGTGTACACATGTGCCTCCTGAGTAGTGCTGAATAACCGACGAGGCAGGTTTCAGGACAAACATAACAACAACAAAAGGACATTTAATCTTTTTGGCTTGGACCTCTTTTATGATATAAGGGGTCTCACATTGTATTGCCAACTGTTTTGGTAACATGACAGAACATATCCACTTCTACATGTGTGTAACCTATGGTTATATTGTATATGCCTGTTTTTATAGCAGAAACACTTGACAGGTGTAAGGCAGGAATTATACTGTCATTAGCACATGCTGGCAATCATTCTTTGAAGCTAGAAGTGCATTAGGCAGAGAAAAGCCTGGTGTAATGGTCATGACCTCGCCTACTTGTGGAAGACTGAGCAACTACTTCTCGTTGCCTTAACAAAGATTTGTTTAATCCTTATCTGCCATACTGCAGCATCATAACACTGTAGGTAGCAAAGTATGGGATAATAAGCTGATGCGTGCAAAACATCACCTTCGGCTTTTCATCTTGCTGCATGTCTGCAAGACGTGTGTGGCTGTGGAAGCTATGCTCAGTATTACGGCTCACCCTGTACTATTTGACAGCTCTGGAGAGAATAGCTGTGTCTTATCTTTATTGGTTTATGTAAGGTGGACCTCATTTGCCCATTTTCAGTGTACATGTGGAGCAATATTCATTTCTGGTTTCCGTCAATTTTTTCTGTGCGCAATATGCCCCAAAGCATGTAGTCTTGCTGTTTTTTAACCTGTCACCTCTCAAATTGCACAGAAAAAGTGCTCAGATCTAAAATGTAATTGACTTCAATGTTCCTTGTAAATTTCGCATCAAATTGATACAAAATACTGTGAATGAGACTAAACAGGATTTCATGGCTCCTATCAACAGCTTTGTTCAGTGTAGGTTGGATGCAATGTGCCCAACCTTCATCCAAAAAGTTGTTGACCAAGCACCATTTTAAGCAGAAAAGGGGCACTAGATCTTTGAATAAATGCATCAATTATTGTAAATTTAAAGGGTGAAAATGTATCTCCCAATTCTTTGGAAGGGTTCACACTGTCAAAAATATTATGTGCACACTTTTTTGAGGGTTCTTTCTAAATTTTGAGATGTTCTGTCAGTCCATGACACTGATCCCCCTTCCACATGTTCCAAGAAGACCTATCTGTTTCACCACAATTAATGCCACAGACCAGAAGCTACCATAGTATCCGGAGAATACAGTCATCATTTCCATTATATTTCCACCCCCCATGGGGATATTATATATCCATGTATTGTTTTCAACATTTTAACCTTCAGGATTGTAATGTTGTTATGCAACTTTTTCCCCTGGTAACAGTTACTATTATGCATCTGATGTCATAATGTTGGCTGCTTCTTTTTTGGTCATTTATTAACTCATTCCACCCTGATGATGCTTTTTCCCGCTAATATCTAAAAGTTGTCTGCTAATTGTATTTTACTAATTTAAGGATTATTTTTCAAAACTGTTGATGAAACTTGCATGGAAGATCATTCCTAATTATATGCCCATAGTCAACAGCTTTCCTTGGCACGCTCTGGGTGCAGTGCACCCAGAGCACACCAAGGAAAGCTGTTGACTCAGTCTTCTATCAGGGTGGAATGAGTTAAAGCAATCTGTCAGTGGCTTTCCTTGCCACACTGTGTGTGTGATACAGGGCACAGAGGTAAGATGTTGAGTTAGTGTCTAGAAGGTTAAGCATGGCAGACAACTCTGTATATCATGATATAACCACTTCATGGGAACTAATTGGTAACAAATAGCCCACCTTTAATGTGCAAAATTGACTTGCACAAGGTTTGGATTAAATTAACCTGACTGTGAATTACCCTCTGTCCTTTTGTACGGCTGTGTTTGAGGAGCATGAGTTTATAAGGCAATTTGTCTTCATGGGACAGGATAGTTTATTGACTCCAAAGATCATAGTGAAATTTTGCATACTAATTAGCTTCATTTTTTTTTGTTTTCTGGTACTATATATATGATAGTTTCAGGTACCATTTGTATACCGATACACAAGTTATGGTAATACATGTACCATAAAAATAATACTGTCCGGAGTTGGTGATGTCTTGATGCTTATTTTCTCTCCAGGAAAACTCCTGTACCTGATCTTCTTGTAACTTGTGTGGACCTATGAGGATTGTATCTGTCTACTAGACGCTGATAAGTTCATCATGTTAAATTGGGGCATCTCTACCTTTAAACTGTTGGTAAATGTAAAACCATGTAAAGCATGTAGAATTGGATAAGAGGGAACAAGTTACAATGGACCTAATGGAGGATTTCTGGAGGCACAAGATTAGCAACCCACAGCAACCAAATTAAATCCTGCAACTTACATAATAAAGGAGGCAAAATTTGGTAAGCCAATAAAGTTTGAGCATGGTAGAGTTTGACTGTATGCAGTTTTAGTTTTAAAGTATCTGACATGTATGCTTTGAAGCAGACAAATTTGTTCCTGGGAAATTGGTCATCGTTTTGCGCAGCCTTCAGTCAAAACTTCTGCTCTCCTTACACATCCCCCTGGGATGCATATACATGTAGTGTTTAGTCCCATCGTCATCGCCGCCGCTGCCGCCTCGTATCTCATTTTCCTTATATTTGTGTCCCCTCTTGACCTATTGCCTCCTAAGTTGGTACAGATAATCTAGGGGTCTGGGAAATTTTTCCCATATAATAACATATAACCTTTAGGTCAAAAGTCAAGGTCAAATCCTGGTTGCATTTTTCTGATGACTCAGCATTTTTCATATGTTGGCTTAGGCCTATACCTTCTTAATGGTGCACCGTAGGCCCAAGGCTAGTATTAAACATTAATAGGAAAGTACCTATGGGCTTTCCATTTGTATGGTTTATGTTAAACCTAAGTGACCTTGAAAGGTCAAACTGCATGCATTCCTTTTGATTACTGTGCAAGTCAATGGGGATTGCAATGCTAATTCACATTTTCCATTTCTTCTCCCAAACGATGGGCCAGATTCACTTCAAACTTGTTCATGATGTACATTGGGCTGGTATCTACCCACTATATTCAAATGGTCATGCTCCAATGGTTTTTGGGTTTTTAATGTTTTTTTTTTTTTTGGGGGGGGGGGAGTAATTTTTGCATTCCTGTTGATTACCATGTAAGTCAACAGGGTCTGTCATAATACTTTCACATTTTGACTTCTTCAAAACTGCAAGCCAGATTCAGTTGAAACTTTTGGTAGCGATACTCCATATAGATTTTAGGATTTTTTTTATATGTTTGTGGATGACTTTGAGGTCATAGGTCAAGGTAACAATGCCTTGCAAAATAAAATTGTTTCCCTGCCTTATCTTCTAATGGGTATGATTGAAGTCCATCAAACTTGGTCATTATGTACCCAGGTGAGATTTCCCTTAAATTGGCTAAGAGGTGACTTTGAAGTCAAAGGTCAAGGTCAAACTTTCTGCATAAAAATGGTGGCCCACTCAAAGGTTTGGCCTCTGGGGAGAAGTGCCTGGTTGGGGGATGCATAATCTTTTTTTGCATGAAAAACTCGCTTCTAGTTTATTTTATGCGTTTAGTTTTGATCAATCTTGCATATCAGCAGACCCTTTGAAAGTTGCATAATGTCACAGAAACAGCTATTACCAGCATCCAAATATATACAGTAAAACCTGTCACTACCGAACACTTTGGGGACCCAGCAAAAGTGTTCGGTAGTCAGAGGTGTTCGGTAGTCGGAGGGTTGGTAATTAGGGTAGGGAATATGACTACATACATGTACCCGGAATGTCTTTCAGGCCTAGTTGTTAACAGTCAAGGGTCTTGCACACACAACTCTTCCTTTTAATACATTTGCTTTCATACAGTTTCATTCATACCGCCAAGCATTCAAATAATTTAACATCAAGATAAAGTTAAAATAATTGCTTTATTCTACATTTTTTCCTTCCCTTTTTGCCAAATACATGTACGTGTAATGTAATATCATGCACAACATTGTGAGGGTGACATTTCCTGACAGAAAGAGACATGTGGCTTTGTATGCTTTGAAGGGGTAATCAGATAACAATGAGTATGCCAGACCCATTCAATCAGAGACAGAGCTGAGTTTAACACATGGGTGATATTTGTGTTAATCCTGTCTTTTGTTTTAGAACACCTAAAACAAGCTGCAATGGACACCATACCCTGATCACTTTGAAGAAATAATCAGTGAACAAGGAACATGTCAGACCTATTCAATTAGAGACAGGGCTGAGTATAATGCCTGAATGATACCTCTCGGTGTTTAATCCTGTCCCTGCTTAGAATAGCTGGAATCAGAAATGTTTTTGTTCACTTAAAAGGAATACTCAGTCAACATAAACATGTCAAAGTCAATCCACATGAGTCTAAGTAAGATAAATGAGTAAATTAGCCAGGGGGAAGAAGAATCTACTGTTATGGAGTTTATTCTGGTCAACATATTTTTAATTCAAACTTTGTACAATGACAATTTAAACTAACAAACAAACAAACAAAAAGAGCACACAAATTAAATAGATTTACAGATTTATGTTCAAAACTACTAAATTTTTGTGTATGAAAGACTTGCTGATGTTACTTAACTGCTGGTATTACAAAATATCATGAGAGTGTTCGGTAGTGACAGGTTCATTTTGGGGTTTGGGACCCAAATCAGGTGTTCGGTGTTCATAAGTGAGAGGTGTTCAGTAGTGACAGGTTTGAACACCCAGGTCTCCTATTAAATAACATGTAAATCATTTGGGACCGAAAAAAAGTGTTCGGAAGTGAGAGGTGTTCGGTAGTCGGAGGTGTTCGGTTTTACAGGTTTTACTGTACCCTGGTATATATCAGTTCTTGCCTCTGCCCCTGTGATACCACAATAATTCGTGTGCAGGGCGTTTCCCATTTTCTGCCAGGTGATTGGCACCAAAGGTTGCTGGTTCAAGATCCAGGTGTTCTGTTGTCTAAAAAGTAATGTTTAATGTTTTTTTTTTCCTTGCATCCAAAAAATTTATGTCTGTTAGAACCTGCAGTGTGTCGAGCTTCCATCCAGTGCCTAATTTACACACAATGACTTGTTTGCACTAACAAAACCACTGACATCTATATTTGGTAAATGGCTGTTGATTGACTCAGGTCTGAGCAATATTTCTGTTCTCTCACATATGACATATTGACATGTACATTGCCTCCATATTTTTTTTTTAAGTGGAAAAATGCAAAAAAGTACATCAGCATTAGGTTAAGGGGAAAAGAGTCTCCCAGTGAGGAAATTTCATGGGGACCAGAAGAAAGGTAAAATGCTCTGCATATTTACACTGAAGTTTGAAATATATCATATCACATCTGACAGAGTTGAAGTTTGGCATAATACAACCAAAAAAAAACAAAACAAAACAAAACAAAAAAAAACAAAAAAAAAACAAAAAACAAAAAACAAAAAAAAAACAAAAACAAAAACAAACAAAAAACAAACAAGGGGGGGGGAGGGAGAGAGAAAGAACTTGCATTGAATAATTGAAGTGGAAGAGGGCAAAATTAGAAGTAGCAGGTAACAATCTAATTTCCAAACGTTTGTATCGAGAATTACACAATAACCACCAATAAGTCACGTAACATGGGCTAATCACTGTAAAACCCAATGTTAATGGGAAAGAGTACTTGAAGCAATATTTACAATTGTGTAAGATTCATTGCAGTGAGGCAAATATAACAGGATTAACATGACTGGAGAATAACATCCACGATCTCTGAAAGACAGAAATTCCTCAGGGAAGACACAGGATCGTCTCATCTTCTTGTTGTTATCTTCTAGCCATTGTTACACATTGTGTATGAAGTCAGTGTCTGGTGCAGAGGAAATAATCTGATATATAGTGTGTGCAGAGCATTGATTGCAGCCCTATATGACTGGAGTGTTGGTAGAGGCAATATACAAATATACCTGGTAGCTATTGCAAACACTGTGGCATCAGCTTCACTTGTTTACTTAACATCTGTATGGCCATATTATTTGGTTCTCACTGCATGCTCAGGACACTTGCATCTGCAGCACACGGTGGTGCTATGCCAGGGATGTCACTCCTCATAGTCATTCTGGCTTCACTCCATTGTGCTTACATGTGCTTTGTGTTGGTGCCATTAGAAATGATCAATACATTCATGGACCCTATAACCTCGGTTAGAGTGTCCATGATACATTGTAACATGTGCAGTGTGTAAAAGATAATCAATTATTAAGTACATGTATATTAGAATGTTGATTCTAGAGTTAGGTACAAATACGAAAAGTGATGTCAGAGGTACAAAGAAGTGCATATTTTCAGAAGAAGCCAAAGACCTGTGTGAATTGATCCAGTCAAAGTAACTTCTTTGTGTACACTGATTTTTTTTCTTTCAAGGTGAGGTGTTGAAAGCCAAAGATTTCTGCCTGGAATATCCTGAAACATAATAAGTTAATTATTCATGGTCATGACTGTAAGGGTCTTTAGAATATGTTACAATGCTGATGAACAAGTAAGTGCTTAGCAAAAATATTTGTATAAACTCAGGGAATTAGGGAAAATGGGGTGGGTCAAGAAGTTTAACTAGTGAACATATGTGTCCATAAATCATTGAGGATGTATGAGTGTCATTGAAACTATGTTAACAGTCACAAAGTTTTTCTCCCTATGTCAATTTGTACATAATGAAACATACTGGTCCATAAGTTTTTTCCTGTAACCAATAATTTACCACATGCATGTCATATTACTTTAAACTAGACAAAAATCATGAAATCATTGACGTGTTGTGAAACCTGACAATAGCATGCATCATGATATGCCTATCCCACAACCAGATTTGTTACCCAGCATATTCAAAACGCAGAAGGAGACTTTGCTGTAATTTTGCACTTCAGTATAGACTTAATAATACATGATGTGGGCTAACTGACACCAGGGCCAGGGGAGGCATATCTTCGAACGTTGGTATTCACAGTTTCTCTTGTTTGGGCAAATCTGATCCATATAATCGACAATATTTACCTTTAAATATTGTATTTCTGGAAAGATAAAACATTTCTTTGCCTAAGGGAGTGAATAAAATGATTAAATCAGTCTCTCATTAAAATCCAACCCTTAAAATTTATTGGTGATGTCACTGTATTGTTCCCACTTATCCTTATTTTTCATGAATTAAGAGTTACGGTGGTAACAGTGTTTTCTATGAATGTGAAAGAGTTATGGTCATAATAATGTTTTTCCATGAATGAAGAGTTACAATGTATAGTGGAGGGGGGTAAGGGAGCCCCCTAGGATTCTGGTACAAGTAATTTTGCCCTGGTACAAGGTACAGAAAATAAGAAAATGTACAAATAATGGTTGGTATAAAGTGTAGAGATTAAAAAGTCTTCCAGTACATATGTAAGGCAGATAAAAATGCCCAGTACGCCACTAGGGAAAACCCCTTACCCTCCTTCTATACTGGTAATAATATCTTTCCATGAAGGAAGAGTTATAGTGGTAATACTAATGTTTTTCTGTGACTTAAGAGTTGCAGTGGTAATACTGGTAGTGTTTTGCCATGAATTAAGAGTTCCATGAATTAAGAGTTGTAGTGGTAATACTGGTAGTGTTTTGCCATGAATTAAGAGTTGCAGTGGTAATACTGGTAGTGTTTTGCCATGAAAAGAGTTGCAGTGGTAATACTGGTAGTGTTTTTCCATGAACTAAGAGTTGCAGTGGTAATACTGGTAGTGTTTTGCCATGAATTAAGAATTGCAGTGGTAATACTGGTAGTGTTTTTCCATGAATTAAGAGTTGCAGGCGTAATAGTGTTTTCCTTGGAATTCAAGAGTAGTACTTTAATGAATTATCTTTAAAGGTTTCAGTGATTATTTCCAGTAAATTTGAAGTGGGTTAATCATGTGGGGACAGTTTCATTCCTGTCAAAATGAGGTATTTCCTCAGAAATTCATCTGTGCTTTATGCCAGAGATCAGTGGAGAGTTTGACAATTGTTGCTGCCTATTGTCTGTCACCCAGGGCTTCACAGGTCAGCACAGTCATTAACTACTGTCATAACTTGGACAAATTTTGAATGATTTGTTCTTGTGGTGCCAGTCCAAGGTGGAAAGGGTTAAATCAAATTGATATATCACTTTAACTCTTTCAGTGCCATTCACCTCTAAAGTTAATCTACTAAAATGAAACTAGTCTGAATCATCATTAGGACTTCAGATTTGTATTCCTTGTAAAAAGACCTTTCACCAAGTACCAGCATACATGTACCTCTAGTTCCAAGAAAATATCCCAGGGTATTTGGCCAATTCCTCAGCTTGATCAGGGTCCAACAAAGCAAATTGTTGATAAAAGTCTGCCATTTTGTGTGCAGATGAAGGAAGGGTGATGAGTTAACATGGTGAATATATGCCAGGAAGCCAATGCTGCCACAATACACCTCAAATATTTATAAGATCTGTCAGTGAAATTACAGCAGGAGAAGCCGTACATTGTTCTTATAATCTACCATTATGTCATAATAGCCTGATGACAACATAACAGGTTAATTGCTTTTTCTATCTCCTTGTGGCAAAAGAGAGGATTTATTAAGTTCGCATCCTTTGTGTTTGTCTGTGCCCGGCCAGCTGATCAATATCCCAATAACAGCAGATCCAGTGAACTTCATCGTTCATGCTGGCCTTGATAGTGACATTATGCTGTTTTGTGTCCTGCAATTTCAGGTCATTTTATGGTTGGGGTATTGCAACAGTGATCTGCCAGTGTGCACAAAGGTGATTTCAAGAGGCAGGACTTCTGGAAATAGGGATTCAGATCAGGATCAGTTTTGCCCAAACCGGTCTTATTTTAACAACAGCCACTTGCTGCCGTTGTGAAGAATCCTATATGCTCAGTGTTTGTGCATGATGCCATTAAATCTGGCACAGTTATCGATTGGTTCAGTCTTGTGGGCTGCCAGGAATAAATACCAGTAGCATGTATTTGGCTCAGTCCTCACAGAAGAACCATCTTTTCTATTGTTTCACCTTTCCTGTCATAAAGTGTGTCAAAGGGGTTGTTTCCTCGATGATAGTTCCTGTCTCTGCTTTTCTTTTGGTAATATTTGTGGTAAGTCATTGTTAGGAGTCCTTGCGTTGTCATAAGTGGCCATGATTTTAGCCTTGGAATATGGTATTAGCTACCATTAAGATTTGGAGTGCGAGCCATGTCCAGTTATTGATTATGGTGAGCTGATGTTTTATTTCCTGCATAAAGAGGGTAGTTAAAATGTACTCTTGCAGGTCTATTGTGTAATTTACATAAAGCATACAGAAAATTTCAGTTATAGACTGTCTCTGTAGGTCTTTAATGTAGTTATGTTTCTAACCAGCCATGTCAATTTTGGACAAATTGTATTACTGCGTATAGTGAATCCTGTCTTGGAAGACCATCCTGAAGGATGTCGTATCAATACAAGTGGTCTCTCATAGGAGGTAAAAAATGAAAACTACAAAGCACAGTATCTTGATAAGATGGTCTCTCAAGGCAGGTGGTGTCTGGTTGGAGTGGTCTTACAATAGAGGGACCACTATACATGAACAATGACCTGGGCCGGGGTTAAAGAGTTCAGCCTGAGTGACTGTGAAAACACAGCTGAAATTGTAAAGGGCTCTTGGACTTGTTGGAGTGCTAAATATTGATCATACATCAATCAACTGGCATGAACTGTACCGCAGAGTTGTTGACAGGAGTTTGTGAACATGGTGAACAGGTGGGTTGTCACATGACAGGTAAACCCAGGTCCTTTTCATGTTGTATAACTATGATGTCATTTATTTCACACTTGGTATCCATGGAAACTCTTTTTCAACTATAAATTAGTAGAATATATCACATATGGCGTCATAAGAAATTTTCTCTTTCAATGTATTGTATGTACAGTTTCTTTATACGTGTATTGGGATTTGTATGCAAGTTTTTTCATGAGAAGTTCAGGTTGATATACCTTTATAAACAGGATTATTTTACACATTCTAGACTCATGGGCCCCAATATGAGAAAATAGTGAGGAAATTCTAATGGAATTCTACACAAGACTTCTAGCAGGATTGATTAGCATTCTAATTTCACAAATTCAATGGTGATAGACATTTGTAGAAAAAAAATCAAGGCATTTGCATAAATGTAATAGAAAAAAAGCCCTCATATTCAAGAAAGTTTTCAATTGTACTTGGCATCATATGCTTTGTGACTGTGCTTTTATGCAGGATGACTCTCTCTCTCTTTCTCTCTCTCTCTCTCTCTCTCTCTCTCTCTCTCTCTCTCTCTCTCTCTCTCTCTCTCTCTCTCTCTCTCTCTCTCTCTCTCTCTCTCTCCCTGCCTCCCTGCCTCCCTCTCTGTCTCTCTGTCTCTGTGTCTGTCTGTCTGTCTGTCTGTCTGTCTGTCTGTCTCTCTCTCTCTCTGAGAATTTTATAATTTTATGAACAACTATGGAAAAAGATAAATGGTCAAGTGCACAATGAGACTACTTCACTACATTACCTAATATGTGTACTTGGCCTATACATTTGGCCATTATTGTTATCATTGTAATGTGCTGCTATGTATATTTTTGTTAGTTTTGATGTCTTTTAAATAATGTACGATTTGGATGCATTTGTTTATGGTTTATATGTACATGTACCGTAATGTTCATGGATGTAATATGCATTATTCTGGCTGATGGGCAGCATGGTAGTCAAAGTGTTGATAAGGTCAATGAAGACACATCTAAATCACAATGCAATAAGACTGTAAATTGTGTTTCAGAATAGAATGTGCACATTTACATGTATATGCATTTCTGAAGACGTGTGTACAATATGCACCCACATAGGAGGTATTATTGTTATTGATTGTGTCATTTTGTCTTAATGAGCTGTTGATTGGGTTCACTTTGCCATAAAGCTGTAGTTGATCAGTTTATTTTGCCGTAAAGCTGTAGTTGATCAGTTCATTTTGCCATAAAGCAGTTTGACATGCTGTAAATATGGGCATAAATGTGTCAAGATACAATTGCCTTGCTTTTAACTCTTTCACTGCCAAATTTTGGACTGAGTCTGATATGAGAAAAGCTGTTGACCTGAGGTATTCTGTCTAGAACTATGTAGGTATGCTGATACTTGAATGAAAGGTCTTTTTTCGAGCAATACAAATCTGGGATCCTTATGATAATTCAGGCTAGTTTGACTTAAGTAGATTGACTTTAGTCGTGATGGGTACTGAAAGAGTTAAGAGCATCAAATGTCCAGTAAATCATGATTCTATTGTCCTGATGACTTGTGCACACAAGTTTAATCAAAGCTTTCCTGCTCAAATAACCCAAGATTTCCTGTGTGTACATGCAGCATGTATAAGATATTGCCTGCTTTGGAAACTGTTACTGGAAAACACTGTAGATGAGACCTATCAACAGGATGTGGTTCAGGTCAACAAGTTACTGTCTTTGCCATGGGCTGAACACTAGTGCTCAATCCATGCCAGATGAAGAAAGCTGTTGACTCAACCTTACATTATGAGCAGGAGATGGTTCAAGGTAATACCTGATCATTACACGTGTATGTTGTACTTGTGTATTGTAGCAAGCAAACTACAATGTATTGGATACTCCTTGGCATGCAGAGCAGACAGAGATCGACATCCCTTGTGTGCATGCATAAAGGAGTTAAGCACTAGTTCTATAGAGTGTGCATGGGTCTTTAGAGTGTCGAATGGTCTACATGTAGAGAGGGTGAAACCAAAAAAAGTACTACATGTTGCAAAACATCTGCTGATATTCACTTTCCCTTTGGAATAAACTTACACAGGGGCACTCTCACAATAGTATACAATCAGTTTGAAGCATTTTATCACTATATCTATTGTTTTCCATTACTGTTGAAATTAGTCAAAAACACTGAAGCAGGTGACATTCGACCACCAGTCAGTTTTGGCTGGTTAAAAGGGGAAAGGGTTAATATTGTATTGTGATAATTAGACGCTGGGCATGATATGGACTAGATAATGAGACATTGTCATTGAATGTAACTTGATGAATGCAGTTTTAAAATTTCTGTACGCTGTAGGACATGCATTCATTTTACCGAAACTTGATCATTTTCTCCTTGAAAAGAACTTTTCCTAATAACTTTCAAGAGAACCTTATAAGTCTTATTGCATTTGTTTCGTGTATGAAAATGAATACAATGAAGCCAAGATAAAGCTGGTGATAAATTCTGTGACACACACTGCTGATCAAGATGACCAGCAGCAGTGCCACCAGTACTATATCGTATGTGACAAGGGAAGCCAGGTGTAAGCACAGTTAAGAGTCAACAGTCAGTTGAATGAAGCTATAATTACACCACTGGTAAATAATATATAATAATTTTCACATCAACTTCCATTATTAAAAGAGCATTTTCTGGCAAATCATTTAACACTTTCAAGGCTGTGTCTGTTTTTGTGCATGTGCAAAATCAAAAGAGTGTTTGCCAAAGTATTAACTGGAGACTGATGTTTTTTAACATTTATTTCGAAAAGTTTTTAATGTAATTTTGTCTCATGTCTGTGCATCTATCATTCATTCCGTAAACTTTTTGCTTGTGAGCATGATACAGTCCACTGTTTTCAAGATAGCCTCATATAACTTGCAGGACTTATCAAGGGTACAAAAAAAATCAAGGTCCAGTTCAATATTGGTGGCGCCACCTGCAGTATTATGTAATATATGGGTCAAAAATTCAAAATGTGAAAATCTTGTGACCACTCGTGCACCCTTAATGTTTAATAGATCTTCATGAAATTCAGTTGTGGCGGAAAAAATCTCAGTTACATATGAAACTGTTGATGCCACCTATAATTTGATGGAAATTATTAGCCAAAATGTGTTTAAAGTTATAAAAGTCCATATCTCCCCCCCCCCCAAAAAAAAAAAAAAACAAACAAACCCAAACTGATTGAAGTAGACATGACAAACTTATAGGATATAAAAACCATGTCCAATGCTAGTATTTCATATAATATTCTTTACCTTGAACTATTTTTGTAAGGTCACCAGGCCTGGAAAGTTGAAAGAGGTGATTTTGTAGTGGCAGTGTATGGCTTGGACATCGATGGCAAAGAGAATTGAGCTTCCATATCAAAATTGCACTTAATAACATTGCACATAAAACTGTACTTAGTGACCTACTTTTTGGGTCACTGTGACCCAGTGATTATGGACTTTGGTGCTTGTACAAGTTGTTTTTTTTTCCTTCAAAAATGATACATTTTCCTTCAAATTACCAGACTTATTGTACTACACTAACAATACTCTGGATAATACATTGACAAAATAATAATAGATGAATTCCCAAGTATCTTCACAGAGGAAGGTACAGACCCGCCCATTTACTACCCCAGCTTTATTCATTAATAAACTGGACATAGACCATCACTAGAACCCCCTGAGATGGCCAAGTGCAGAGGAGTGGTCACAATGTCCACTTTATGATGTCGTAAAACTCCATTGGAGCTACATGGCTTCTCTCACTGCAAAATAGAACGTAGGAACCCCTGTTTACATTACCATTAATTCAGCGTTACCAGCCATTAAATTTTCAGTGCCTGACGAGCCCCACACAGGGGCGAAACCGGTCGCACTTGGAGTGCTATCACCATTGTGTCCTTTTTACCATTGTTCAAATTTACTGGGGGTTTTTTATTAAGAAGTCAAAAAATTATTACCGAATTTGAGCAAGCAGACCATGTATGGAAAGCTGGACGTGGGGCACACATTTTGAATAATAGCAATTTCTTAAAGTTACATTCAGCTTTCATTTGACTTATTTCCCACCTTTTGGCCACAAATCTATGTGCAGGCGACAGGGATAGTCTTCTGTGACATGTACAGTTGGTCAGATGATAGCGTCAGTGTAATTTAGAGAGTTTTGATCCTTTTTACTGACCCAGAGTTTTGATGTACTTGGGAGCACTTGTGAGATTCAAACAGTAAGAAGTCCGGCAAGTTATGACACTTTTTAAACAAGTGAATAGGGACATAAATATAGCTTCATCAGTCTAATCACATCAAAGGAAGTGCTGGTGAGACCAACCATGATACTGAATAGAATTAATGATTTGCTATTTTACAGGGCTGTTTAAAGAAAAATTATAGTACACAGAAGGAATTTACAGTAGAGGAAACACTTGAGAAGGAGGTCAAATAAATTTGGCTGCCTTTCCAAAAAGGCAACCAATATCAACATGAACAGATGTAGTTTTAAAATATATGGGCTTCCACAGAATTCAGTTTGTTGCAATTCGGTTGTATTCGATAAGATTTGGTGCGATCCCCTGAATAGTCCCATGATACATACGTGATACATACATGATACATACGTATCCCCACTACAGGTTGGCTCCTTCTTTGGCAGGGATTTTCGGTTTACATAATGTGTTCTTGTTCCCTGTGTAATAAAAAGATGGGCATGTGGCTACTCGGTCGGAAACCAACATAACAATGCATGGCTGTGTAAAATTAGGCCTGTACTGGGCCACTGGAATGAGTTGAAAGATTGTTCTACTTCAACATTTTCAGATGATCAGGAAGCAAGTAAAGCTTATGGGACAATTTAATGGAGTAAAATAAATGCATAAAAGATGAAGGAGCAGACTTGAAAGCATTGGGGAATTCATGTTGTCAATAGTGGTTCTCCTGGTTGAAAAGCACATTCTATTTTCAGTATTTCAATCCATTTTTGCAGTATATTCCAACCATAGAAATTTTGCTGTCTAGGTTAGGAGCGGTCACTATAGGTCAATGTGCAAGGTATGTTGACAAATATTGTTTTCAGGACTCTGTATAAACCATAAGTCTTTTAGTGGGGTTACCTCTGAAAACAGGTTCCACTGGATAAGGTAACATCAGCTTACCGACGGTCCCATCCGTCTGAATGACCTCAGCAGTGATTTCAAAATAAGGCGGTGGCTGGTTCAAATGCCAATCTATATCTTGAACTGCGCCGGCAACTACTTGGACATCAATGGCAAAGAGAATTGAGTATCCAGATCAAAATTGCACTGGAGTGCATTATAAATGAAACTGTACATATATAACTGTACATATAAAACTGTACATATATAACTGTACTGGGTAACCTACTTTTTGCTGGGTCATCTTGACCCATTGCTTGGGTGACCTCGACCTATTTTTCAAGATCATTACCCACTTAAGAAAAGGTAATTTATTTCAATATTTTGATAAAGAATAAGGCAAATGATGCCAAATGTGCCACAAATGTGTATCATGTGTAAGCTTGATATTGCATAATAGGGATGACCTCGTGATTAATTTTTCAAGGTTGTGGATACAATATATTTCAGGAAATATATATATTTTTTTGGTGATGGTGGTCAACAGACCATTATGCCCATAGGCCTCTTGCTGTATTGTTTAAGTTACTTAAATGATAAAACTAACCAGAGATAGGAGGGCAGTGGGGTGGCTGTAGTGAGCCATTTGCCTGTGTGCCAGCCTTATTTTGAGATCCCAGATGTTCTGTTTGATTAATTTTTTTAGTAGGCCTATAGAACAAATGGGGATTGTCATCGATTCTTGTGTATGGTTTTGTCTTTTTTGTTCACTTGTCACTTGTAATGTCTGGGCTGTAGCTATTTTGCACCTTGACACATTCACAGGAAACTTGACACATATAAACACGATAAAAGTGCATTAGGACCAAAAAAAATGTGTCATGTTGTAAAAGTAGATTGTTGGTTGGGTTCTGTGGATCAAAGGATTGACTGATCCATACATTCTGCATGTGAAATGGTAAGCACCAAGTGACAGCACTTAAAAGTGTCAATGATTGGTGAAGTGACCAGTGTCTTTGATAGTGATCACTTGGTGGCAGCACCTTACACTCACCCAGTGTTTGAATGACCACCAGTTATGATTTATTCAAGTGGCTTTTCTTCCAGTGTAATTTACTATAAAGTATGTGAACTCTTTGGTTGCAATAAAGCCAGTCCTTCAGGCCATAACTGACAGATTTCTGGCAGAACTGACAATTTGTGTCATCTGTCAGTCCTGTAAACTGACAGGACATACTGGGAAATATTTTTGACACAAGATTGGATCAGATGATCGTTGTAATAGTTAATGCTTTCATCAGTGTTTAACAGTTCAATATTTTCAATTTTGTGTAAGAAATATACAGCTAGCACAAGAATAGAAACTGTCATTTCATTCAGGCTTTTAAACAACACAAGATCATGAATTTATTGACCAGACAGGACTGACCAGAGTCTCAAGGACTGACAAGTATCAGTCCCATGTGGTGATAGATCCTCAGAATTTATTTCAGGCCCTGATGTTGTAGTCAGTATGACTGTACATGTATGCATGTCACATAGAGATATTACCCTCTTGATATTTAGTTCAGACAGTGAGCAAGGGGGGCTTAGGACCTTTTAGCGATTGTTTTCCTTTATTTATTTTTTGTGTGGAAATATAAAATTACAAATACTGATAAATCTATGTATATGAGGACAGTGTAGGCCTGTCAAGCTACAGATCGTGCCTACTTCCCAGGGTCATTCACCTCCCAGGTTTCCACTCCTATCCAAGGGAATGTGGGGATTATACATCATGTGAAATGCTGAGTGGATAAAATGTTAACAGCCAAATAGTAGCGCTTTACATTGTAAGTGCCAGGACGTTTTGTTTGGAATGTGTTGGTTAGGCCAGCTGGCCAGGACCATCGTCCAAGGACAAGCTATAAACTGAAGCCTTCCCAGCAACACCAGAGAGGGGTCACTGTTTCCCGTCATTAACCAAAACTAGCTAGTGGTCAAATGTCATTTGTTTTAACAGTTTAAATATTAGTGAAAAATAATTTGAATGGGAATTGTAGATGTGACCTATCAAACTAACATGCTCTAGGTCAAGTTTTCCATGGCATGGGGAAACATCCAACCTATGGCAAAGAAACATTTCGGCTTGTCCTAATCCAATGGAAAAGGGTAAGTACAGGTCTGCAATAAAACCAATATTTCTATCAGACACAGACAAGGTTCTCCATGGAATCATGTTCATTGTCATACATCTGACTGCTCTGTGCCATAAGGACCCTGGAGGAGTACTGTAGAAAAACTGAGAAAGAAGGTGTGTGTTACAGGCTATATTTGCAGTCTGGAGCATTAAGAGACTGTCTTGTTTTTGCAGGTCTTGTGAAGCTGGGTGTACACTGTGTCAGTGGGAAGAAGGTAGCCATAAAAATCGTCAACAGGGAAAAGCTCAGTGAATCAGTGCTCATGAAGGTAGGTACAAGGGATTTCTCTTTGTACATGGTCAATAAACTGACAGATATACACCAGGGCAAACCATATCTGGATGGTGGGGGTGAGGGGAGTAGGTGGACTTTTAGGCAAGCTGTGTTGGCTGGGACAATAAATTTTCAGTCTGGACAAAAAAAAAAAAAAAAAGAAAAAAAAAAATTCTGAGCTCTATGGAGAATTACCTGATTACTGGTCCTTTATTATTGCATTGGCCACTACAAGTTTTTAAGGCCTCCTAAGAGAAGCCACCCTCTCTTTGGAGACCACTTCTCCATGCAGCAAGGATGTTATTTTCATTTTGATCTCGGACAAATACCCACCCCTCTTATTTAAAGCCACATTACTGATGTACTTGGAGTGTTGTCATAAGAGGGGGACTACTGTATTGAGGTGACGGTGGTGACTGATAATCTTGTGGTACAAATCTCGATGTCAAGCCCTGTGCATTAGATTAGTGAACTTTTAGTGGTGTTTCATGTAGAATCATAATAATGTTAGGGGGAATTAAAGATCAATGTCACTGAGTCCAACTTGAACTCCAAGATGAGAAAGGAACCACTCTTACCATCGTCTGCTCTTGACTTGGAAGTATAAAAATGAACCAAAAGGTCTTTGTTTCCTTATAGTTGATAATCATGCAGTACTCAAAACCTACTTACCAGCCTTTGAATGGTACATGTATTGCATATATTGCCTCATATTTTTAGTGGTACTTTTATAAGTAAGTATTTTTCAAGTTAAACAACTTTGCAGAAGAGTTTAGTTGCCCATGGTGGTTGTGTTTGATACAAAGCTCATTATCAAACAGGATACATGTAGGCCTGAGTCTGACTTGCACAGAGCTAATTACCAAAGTTTGTAAAAATGATATTGTTAACCCTTTCCCCCTTGAATTAAGACTGAGTCAACAGCTTTCCTTGGCATGGGTTGGGCATTAAGTGCCCAACCCATGCCAAGGAAAGCTGTTGACCTGGGGCATGTGATCTTGATAAGTCTCATGTACATTTCTCAGTCAAATTGTTTTTCATAACTGTTGAAATTAGTTTAAATCACTGAAGCAGATGACATTTGACCACCAGCCGGTTTTGGCCGGTTTGAGGGGGAAAGGGTTAACTTTGTGATGAGCTTTGGTTGCCGTTAAATTGCCTCTTGCATTGCTGTTTGCCAGTACTGTCAGATCAGCTCTTTCTGTAGCTTTACATGGTACATGTATTTGTGATGACCTGATGTCAGCTCTATCCATACAGTAGAATTGTGACTGCCGTTCACCAGCTTCAGCTTCACCTATCATCAGATCTTGGAGATCCATGTATTTCCCTCCCTTACAAATGGGGGCTGAGAGACCCAAGAGCCAGACTTACTGTCATCACATCTGTGGAGTGTTCAACTTCAAATAATGCTTTAACCCTTTCTTTCTAAATTCGACAGTGAGTCAACATTTTGCCTTGGCATGGATTAGGTGTGAAATGTGCAACCTCTGCTGAAGAAAGTTGTTGATGTAGATGTAGGGGAATCTTTTCTACATGCAGCAGAGTGTAATCCTCAATCAAGTTGTTCATGTCAATAATGAGGACACAGTATATGTAAAAAATATTGATGCACATGACGTGTGGCATCCAACCACTTCTGGCCAGTTTAACCTGTTACAGGGAACTCGTGTGTAAATTGTTTTCCTGATTAGGTCTGGTGCCATTTCTTTACTTTATGCAGAGAGTGGTTTGATTGTATCTACTGACGACATCAACTTGCAAGTGGCAGAATAGTCAAATGCATGCACCAAGTCTGGTCTGACAGAGACTATTGCTGGTTGGCGTGGTTTCCATGGTAACAGGTCATTTGCAAGCGGTACATCAAATCCAGAGAGAACGAAGTGTGGTCTAAACCGTCATGCAAATATCATTTGGAATTGCTCAATGACCTTTGTAAGGAGATGCTGCAGAATTGATTTCAGCTTTGCGGGCCAGGAAATGAGGGAAAGGAGGAGCGTTGATTCAGTTTTGTAGCTTTGTAGCCGTCTGTTTGGGACACGTTCTTGAAGGCCTGAAGCTGATTAGGATGTACAAGTATGAAGGAGAAAAAAGAACAAGACAGTTCACAACTTGAGAAAAGCAGAGGATTTTATAACTTGTCAGTGTTGGGTATGTTTTCAAATAGCTGTGATGAAGACCTTAAAATGCGATGTCAGAAAGATCAGTGTGCAGGGGAAACGATATAGCTTGTTTCAAGTTAGCATTTAAGGGACAGTTTCCATCAATGTTTTCTGAGCATGCTGAGTACACATATTTTTATCCAAGTTAAAGAGACAGGGTCTTCTCCGGGGATTTCACAAGCATATTAAAACTAGATATCTCCTGTTGCAAAGCAGACTCAGAGTCGGTGCATGCCCATATCCTGCATATGCCACCTGTGTGAGCTTTATGATGGCCTTCCAAAAAATAAAATCTGCTCATAAATGACTGCATCTCAAATTACAGCACTGCCAGAAAGTTTTGCAGCTATTGAGTAGTGGTCGCCTGCTGGCCCACAAGAATGGTCTCCACAGGTACCTGTCCCTGAGGGACCCCTATAATGTAGACACCCGCGCCCCAGGAAACTTGATTTCTATGGTGGAGCGGTGTCTGCCTGTGGCATGTAGCCCCCACCAGTGGGTATGGTGCAAGACTTTCTGGCAGTACTGTAAGAGGAAAAAATGTGCTTTTGGATAAGCCACTTGTAACCACCAAAAAGTAGGCCTAAGATGATATGTCAATATTAGGTGTTGAACATCAATACAGGTTTATTATTACAATGCAAGGAAATCCTGGAGGGTTAGCAGAGTTTGAGATGCAGCATTGAGTACTCTGATAGAGAGCTGTTTCTGGAAAAGATGGTCATAACTTTGAGAAGTTCTGTAAATCACACAGTGTGCATTCCAAAAAAGTCCCTATCCCCAAGCTTTCTACACAGGTAAACATTTTTTAAGTCATTATTAAAATTATTCAGGGTATAATGAATTTATGGTTTTCAGCTAAGTAGTTCATGACCCAAATAGTCACTCATGCATGTTTATATAAAGTAGCAAGTGCTCAGCATCAGTGTAGGTGTATTATCTGAATGCAAGGACATCTTGGCAAGCTAAACAAAAAGACTGCTTGGGTTCCGTAACCCTGAGGAATAATTTGTTTTCAGCCAAATATCTCATGACCCCCAAAAGTAGCCAAAGTTTAAAATGTATCATGTACAAAACAAAAGGTCCCAAATTATCCACGAAGATAAGGTTTGTTAAAATGGAATACAACTGTTCAAGTTATGAAGAAAAATGTGTTTTCTGATAAGCAGGTCAGGATGTGAAAAAGTAGGTCAAGGATGCTGATCAAATTCCATATGGTGGTGCACAAAATTGGTGAGAAAATGTTGTGTAGCTGGGCCAGCAAGTTTGAACTTTTGGTAGACCAAACCAACTTTCCCTGGACCACATTTCATAAAGCAGATTCAGTTGCTATCATTGAATATTTTCAGATTTTTTGTTCATTGCCCAAAACATTTTTGGACAACAAATTTAGCATACACATGTATACTATTTGCTGCAAAAGGATAAATACACCCAATGACACACTATATGCACAAGTCAAATATTTTCCAGTGTCTAAGGAGGCAAAATGTATCAGTTTCAGATTTTTTATGGGTCCATCCTTAGGGGCGACCCATTGTGCTTTGGGGTAGTCTGTCCATGTTTCAGTTCACCCATCATTTGTCTGTGAACATGATATCTCTTGCATTTACCTGAAACTCAAATTTACCTCATTTGCACATGACACTAATTCTTGACGTATTTACATTTTGGTGACCTTGACCTCATTTTCAAGGTTGGAGGATGCATGTATGTGCAAAGGTGGACCTATCAGTCAATGCACTGCATTAAAATGGCTGTAATATGGTTAATATCTGTCATGTTAATAAGCCAAATAACCGTCTCAGCTGAGCATTCTCAGTGAGGTGTTGCTCTTATTATGTCATAGGTCATTCAATGCAAACTTCACCCACTTAACATAGAAGTGTACAGAGGTAAAACCTAAAGCTTTGAAAAGAATTGTGATAGATGACAGCTTCATTTATTAAGAGGTTTGCTAGTGCCAGGTTTGTTATCATTTAAAGGCTAAATACTTTTTTTAATTTGTCCATGAAACTAGTTCACCAAGTTGTTAAAAATGAAATGTTCGATTATGGTTACCCGGCTAACTTGGGAAGAAAGGTCACTTCCTGTGTTGAATGACCTCTGATCTCAATCAACCTGCGTCTAGGTTGGGTTGAGCATGGAGGTATTATACAGAAGTAGAACGCACGCCGGCCACTTCAAAGGTTCCAGCCCTGGAACTGCCAAGTTTATGGGGGGGGGGGGGGGGGGGCAATTAAACCCGCACACTGTTACTGTGCCGCTGTCCTGGCACAGCTTGTTAAAACACAGAGGCTATTAGCGCTCGGCGTTTATCGGTATTTTAGACCTTTCAGTAATCTCAAAGGTGGCGGCTGACAAGATTCACCCATTTCAAGGCTGATTTTCTGGCTGGCCAAAACATTACACAAAAAAGTGGTTAACATCCATGACAAGATCTTACTTGTTGGTACAATTTGGTGGTGTTTTGACAATCCGGTTGCGTCTGGATATTTCATTGTACAGATCTTTATTCAAGCTAAATGCCCATAGGAGATAAGCCATCTTGGGAGAAACTGGATTTCCTCCCGATTTCCAGGTTGATTTTCTACCTGGTCAAATGACACTCAAGATATGACACCCTATATCCATGGCAAGATCTGAAATTAGAGTACAGTTTCCAGTTATTTGAATGAACCGGTCGCATCCAGATTTTTCATTTATGTGGATCTTCATTCCAGCAAAATTGCCCCTACTTTACGTTGGGACATGTCCGCCGTATTAAAACACCCTATCTTGAAGAAATCAACATTTTTCACCTATTCCGACGACAATTTTCAACCTGGCCACATCATGCCAAGAAATAACCGTTTACAACCGCTGCAAGATCTGAAGTCAGTGTACAATGTGGTCGTATTTTGACAAACCGGCAGCGTCCGGAAAGTTTGTTACTGAAGAACTTAATTTTGGCAAATTTTTCCTTACATTATCATTCTGGAGTTCCCCTTGGAAAAGGTAGAATTTCAATATCTCATGTTCTAATACGAGTACGACGATGTAACGGATACCATTCAAATCGTCTTGACGGAAGTTAGCGATTTAAACGGACTGAGAACGCATGCAGGTGATTGCTGGCTGCTTGCAACATTACACATCATAAGGCCCCACTGTTTTTGAGCAATGATGCTAGAAGTTGCTATGCGCTGTGCTCCTGTGCCACAAGCGTGGCTAAACACGGCTGCGGTTTCAGAGCTGGGGCACAAGGCGGGCGCTTATCGCTTATCTCGATTGAGGTAATTAATGCAGGACTAAGGGAGAACAAAGGGATTGTTTGCACAATTAATTGGTCACCGCGGGGGTTTGATAGGCTCAACTGGCCATGCTTTCTCCTCCTGTATAATACCTGCATGGGTTGAAATAGCGACTTGGCTTACTGCATAGTGTGCTTGACCACATCAACATTTATTGACTCAGTGAACTGGTTGATTGTGTAACTGGTACCAGACAAGTATGGTTACTAGTAGTAAGACATTGATGGCGGCAGGTTTTCTATTGCAATTGGAGTTACAGAAACATTTCATACTTTGACTGAAGATAGCATTACCATTGAATGCGACCAGGTAAAATGATCATAATACCCTGTATTGCAATTGGCCACAAAATCGGGCAAGGCTGTGCGTGGGACAGTGGGTCCTAATACCTTTTATTCTAATGGCATCTGGGCCGTGGCATCTGGTGGTAGCATGTTTTTCGGAGTGGTCCATTTGGGTTGTTGTCCTAATCAGCACAATAAAGAATGATAGTATTACAGGTTTATGACCCTTATAGGATCTATGAGGTTCACGAATGTTGGCATTTAATCTGATTTATTGCTTGTCCCTAGCCATTTCATTGAGCAGATTTAAAACTTAGGCTAATGAATATGTGTCAACTAAGGGTATCGCAGTGCACCACATGCATACAGGATTGTACTAAAAATAGAAGTTGAATTGACAAAGCCAAAGATGGAAGTGCCCAAAGCCTGTATGCACACAAGACGCAAGAATCGCTGGGAATGAAACTAATTACCAGTTTGGATAATGGAATGAGATTGCAATTAAATCAGTTGGTGCAGGTACACCAGCTGACCATGCATAAATATTACTAGGACCAAAGTCACTGGTTCTTGGTCTTTGTCTGTATGAGTCTTTTTATCTGTGCCCTCTGAAGTCCTCCGCCCACTTTCTGACCGAAATAATACATGGTGTCATACTCGATATTTTATACCTTGTATTTTGCCATCTCTGGCTTCATTTGGAGGATGAGTTACATGTATATATTGTTGTAGGTCAAGTTTTTATGCACTTGGGTACTTTGCTAGGGATGATATAGTTACATGTAACTAATTATAAGATGATGGACAGGGCATTAAAGGATTGTGAGAGATTTGCTGTTTATTGGGACTCACCGTGTATTCTTAGAAGCCACTGCCAATGCCAACTCTCTGACCCCCAGAGCCCCTCTGAGTTTAAGACTTCCAGATATGCTATTAAAAAAGGGGTGAAAAAAAAAAAACAATAGTCTTGCAGTATACTTCATAAGGAACAGCAGTTCTGCAAAATTTTGACAGGGAAACATTTCCATTGATATGCAGCTGGACTCTTAATTTCAAGATGATCTTTTATCTTCTGGAAGCTTAATCACTTTGATATTGGCATAGTATCACAGCAGGGAGGAAGGCTGGCTAAGTGAAGTGAAAGGAGTTAATGAGCGTGAAAAGATATCAATCTTTCTTTCAGCAAATTAGCATATGGGGGATCCTAAGGAACACCCTAGATTTTGAGCAATAGTGAAGACTGCTAAGGAATGAGAAGACCAGGTGATGGCTTCAGCATGTATTTAGCTCGTTGATCTTACATATTTTTACTTTGTATCTTTATATAGGGTGGACTTTCTTGTGGGACTTGTCCCAGATGTAGAATATTGTCCAGCTGTGAATTGCTCATTTCATAGGTGTCAACCCCCAAAGACGCATGATGGGGAGGTTCTTGTAAAAAGTGCATGAAATCAAAGAAAATAGTCAATTTGCCTCAAAATCCCATTTTAAGAACTCAAAAGTCATTTTAAGAATTTTTTTGAGTCTCCAGAATGGGAGACTCATGGTGAAAGCACGAAAGTTGACGGCTATATCATTGACTGATTCATTGAATGAATTACAAAATATGCCCAGCCTATATAACCATGCTCTACTTTTTTCACCTGCTATATTATTACAATACATGTATTACAACAAATTTATCAAATCTTTCTGAAAGGTTTAAGAAAAGTTACATAGACATAAATAATTGACAACTATTTGTGAAAGCATCAAGGTATGTAGAATTGTACATGTTATAGAAGATTGGCAACATCGTGGGTCAGGGAGGACAGTGAGTATAATCAAGGAGGCTAGATGGACTCCTTGGTATAATGTAGTTTCAACTGGACCAAGCCCTAGGTAAGCCTAGTGAATCTACATGTGACTTACATTGCTGTGAATCATCTGTGAAAGTTTTGATCAAGGCAAGTTACTCAAGCTGGCTTGTCAATAATGTAAACTAAGATATTATTGAAGTTCTTATGATATCTCTTGATGTAAAATGATGTAAAAAAAATTGCAAAAAAAAAAGAAAAAAAAAAAAAATTGCAACAAAATTGCTTTCACTTTTCAGAGTTCAACACATTGTGCCATCCTTCAGCATTCAACATGATACATATATGTATGAGTCATTTCTTTGTATGCATAAATCCACAGCACTGTAGAGGCCCCTTCTATCAGTTGTGGACATGATACAAAGTCCAGGCACCCGTTTTATCTGATTTGCTATAGAACCCAAAGCACAGATCTCTTTTAGAGTTTCCAACAAATCCAAACCACAGTAATCCTTTCCATAAGGCTCTCTACAGAATTCCCAGCACACTAGTACTTCCCTGTTTGTGTCCACAGAGTCCAGTGCACAATGACCCATTGCTGTCTCTTCTAATTATTCAGAGCACAGTCATACATTCCGCTTTTTGTGGCTTTCTTACCTTTCCAGTGGCATAGGTAAAGCTCCCACCCCCAATTCCTCCTTCAGGGAACAAAACTAGTTGACTTACTTCAATAATTCTCATTACTTTAATTTTCAAAAATAGTCCTACTTTTGTTAGGGTCCTATAATACATCCCCCGTACAAAGGGATGCATATAGTGTCTCACTGTCTGCTGCCACCAACGCTGTGTATCTTATTTTCCTGATATTTCTGTCCCCTCTTGACCTATTGCCGTCCAATTTGGCACAGAGAATCTGTAGGTCTGGGAAATTTTTCCTATATAACAATATATAGCCTTTAGGTCAAAGGTCAAGGTCCAATCCTTGTTACATTTTTCTGCTGATTCAGCAATTTTCACATATTGGCTTATACCTTCTTAATGGTGTATCATAGGCCCAAGGCTACTATTAAACGTTAATAGGAAGGTAGCTATGGGCTTTCAATTTGTATGATGTATTTTAAACCTGAATGACCTTGAAAGGTCAAACCTCATACGTTCCCGTTGATTGTTGTGTGAGTCAATGGGGATTACAATGCTAATTCACAATTTTCCACTTCATCTCCAAAATGATTGGCCAGATTCACTTCAAATGTGGTGGGGATGTACATCAGGTAGGTATGCACCAACTATGTTCAAGTGGTCATGCTTCCATGGTTTTTGGATTTGTATTTTATTTTTATATATTTATTTTGTTGTTGTTTTGTTTTGGTGAATTTTTGCATTCCTATTGATTACCATGTAAGTGAATGGGGTCTGCAATGGTAGTTCACATTTTGACTTCTTCAAAACTGTAAGCCAAATTCACCTGAAATGTTTGGTACAGATACTCCCTAGATTTTGGGATTTTTTTTAATGTGATTGTGATGACCTTCAGGTCATAGGTCAAGGTCACAGTGCCTTTGCGAAATAAAATGGGTTTCCCTGCCACATCTTCGAATGGGTGTGATTGAAGTTCATCAAACTTTGTCATCATTTACCCAGGTGAGACTTCCTTTGAATTTGCTGAGGTGACCTTAAAGTTGAAGGTCAAGGTCAAACTTTCTGCAGAAGAATGGTGGTCCTCTTAGAGGGGTGGCCTCTGGTGAGAGATGCCACATCAGGGGATGCATAATGTTTTTCTCATAAAAAACTCACTTCTAGCTTCAAATGCACTGAAACAAGATACCTCTGAGGTTAGTGTTTAACCTTGGTTAAAGGTATGAGTATATAGTCCTGACGGTAATTGAAAGTGAAATTTTTTTTGTTTCAAGATTGACATGGTAGGAGTTACACTTTTCAGTAGAAGTGAACATAGTCACTTGAAAGTTGCTTCCTTTAAGTGTTATTTGCATAATGTAGACTTGAACAAGTGTAACAACATGTAGGCTTATTTATTTATTATCTCCCGCCCACGAAGTGGGGGGGGAGATATAGTAATGACGTACGTCCGTGCGTCCGTCTGTACGTCCCACATTTCTTGCGCGCGATATCTCAAGAACAGATTAAGCTAGGATCATGAATTTTTCACAGTTGGTCACCCTTATAAGTGTTCACGTTGAGTTCAAAGGAAAGTGACCTTGACCCCATTTCAAGGTCACCAGGGTCATTTATCTCTAAACTTCTTGCGCGCGATATCTTAAGAACCGGATATGATAGGATGATGAAATTTTCACAGTTGATCACTCTTGTTAGGGTCTACATCGAGTTCGAAGGTGTGTGACCTTGACCGAATTCCAAGGTCACCAGCGGCAATTCAATTTTCTTTGAATTTGTTGTATGCAATATCTGAAGAAACAAGTGAGCTAGGATCACTTAACTTTTACAGTTGATCAACCTTGTAAGGTTCTATGTCATGCTTGAAGGACCTTGACCTTGACCTAATTTCAAGGTCACCAGAGGCAGTTCATCCATCCCACATTTCTTGCGTGCGATATCTCAAGAACCAGTAAAGCTAGGATCATGAATTTTTCACAGTTGGTCACCCTTATAAGTGTTCACGTTGAGTTCAAAGGAAAGTGACCTTGACCCCATTTCAAGGTCACCAGGGTCATTTATCTCTAAACTTCTTGCGCGCGATATCTTAAGAACCGGATATGATAGGATGATGAAATTTTCACAGTTGATCACTCTTGTTAGGGTCTACATCGAGTTCGAAGGTGTGTGACCTTGACCGAATTCCAAGGTCACCAGCGGCAATTCAATTTTCTTTGAATTTGTTGTATGCAATATCTGAAGAAACAAGTGAGCTAGGATCACTTAACTTTTACAGTTGATCAACCTTGTAAGGTTCTATGTCATGCTTGAAGGACCTTGACCTTGACCTAATTTCAAGGTCACCAGAGGCAGTTCATCCATCCCACATTTCTTGCGTGCGATATCTCAAGAACCAGTAAAGCTAGGATCATGAATTTTTTACAGTAGGTCACCCTTATTAGTAGTCACATCGAGTTCAAAGGAAAGTGACCTTGACCCCATTCAAGGTCACCCAGGGTCACTTCTCTGTGAATTCCTTGCGCGCAATATCTTCAGAACCAGATAAGATAGTATAATAACTTTTACAGTTGATCATTCTTGTTAGGTTATTTTTTATTTACTTAAGTATATGTTTACCATGACACCCAGGTAGAGGTACGGTTAACGTAGCGTCCCCATTTAAGCACAATATCAGAAACATGCCAGTATGTACCTGCCAAATATACAGTTATCTTTGTTTTAAAATTATGTGGGCGGGAGATATGGACAGCGTCAGTGTCAACTTGTTTTATTTTATTTTTTTTTTAATTTAATCATTTTTTGGAGGGGGGGGGGAGTAAAAATATAAAATGTTACAAGCTTCTGAAATGAGCCGCTTGTTTTTTCACATGGAAGGAGGGGGCTTTACCAACACCACATTTATGCAATGCGCTGTGGCTCATTCTTTTAGCTGTTAATAGAACAGTAAAATGGCGGCTGCGTTCGTTGGGTCACTACATCATGTGACTGAGTGGATGAGGTGCCTATATTTTCCTTTAGTTTTCGATTAAATTAAAAAAATATAGGAGCCACTTATTGGCATCTTAAAATAATGCAAAGCATGGTGGACTTGGGGACATTTCTTTACATTTAAAAATATCCAAAGCAAAATCAACCCGAGGCCATTTTCTTGGCATCCTGGGATAATTAAAGTACAGTCAGCCTAGGGCCCTCTCTTGACATCCTAAAGAATCCAAAGCACAGGTCTGGCTTGCTAGAGAAAGATCAATGCAAATTCATTGAGCAACCTGTGCCTGTGTGTAGGGAATCCAAAACAGAGGGACTTCTACTGTACCCTTCAATGGCACACAACAGTGGCACACCTTCAGCAAAAACTTGCTGGTCCCTTGGGTTGGCTTTCATCTTTTGTTATGGATATGAAGCAAAATGCCCCCTTTCTCTTTCCTTTCTTATTTGACTTGATACGGAGAACAGTGATAGCTTGTCATATCTGCATAACTGGCAAAAATTTAACTACTTATGGACTGTCTGCATTCTTCCATGGACAGCGATTTGTCCCATTCACCTTTGTTCAAACCCATACCATTCCTTGGAATCCCCCCCCCCCCCCCCCCCCCCGCCAACCCAAAGTTTTTGCAGAATCCAATGCATTTTGGTCACATTCCCTTCCTCTAAATTCCCAAAAGAAGCCCTGGTCTGCAATCCAATACCACCTGAACTGTTTGGCCACTTTGGAACTGTGTTAAAGCCAACAGACCTAACGAATGTCGACTGATGGCTGTGGGGCTCCCGTTTGGTACAGGTAATGTATTTAAGGCTCAAGACCTGGTCAGGGAACTCCAAGGGAAGGTGCCAATAGTAGGACCCTATCCATGGAGCGTTGCCACCATTGTGATATCACGTAGGCATGCACAAAAGCAAATGAACCTTGTGCTTGATCAAATTGATGGAAAGAAAAGCTGCCAAGCATACTGCATTATGACCTTGTGTAGCCTGAGCCAAGTGACAAGCCAAGTTCACTCACAGGTCAACACAGTGATGATGCATTGATTTTATGGGAGGAATTAACCACCATCGCCATATAGTCAGCATGCTTGTGGGTTGGGGAAGCTATTAAATCTTGATAAGAATATATAAGTGTTTCACTTGGGTGTTGTTATGTTATGAAATGTATTGAGTATAATTTATAAGTCCATAAACTTGAGGGAGCGGTTCTTTAAAGTCTTTTTCCTCACGAGAGAGGCTTTCATTGCTGAAAACAAAACGTTGAGTCTTTACCGTTGATTGGTTATGGCTACAAGACAAACATGGAGAGATTTATTAATTCTTACAGAGCCAATTTAGAAACTGAGCCAACAGCTTTCCTTGGGGCACTTTCCAATGCGCGGAAAGTGCCCCAAGGAAAGCTGTTGACCTAGACCAAATTTTTCACTGCAAACATAGGCATGCTGGTACTTGAATGAAAGGTCTTTTAATGAGGAATATGAATCTGGAATCATTACAGTAATCCAGCTTCATCAGCGCAGCTTAAGCCGTGACTGGCACTCAAAGGGTTAACATGACAGGAGCAACATAAGGGGGCAAAACAGGTCCAGTAAAGCTGCTGCTGTTGGTGATAACAGGGAAGAGGAGGACCAGAAGTGACACAAAGTCAATACGTACATGGAAAACCAGAACTGTCCGCACCAACATACTGGATACCCACACCCCACTTTGCACACACATGGGCCGTGACCTTGAAAATGAGGTTAAGGTCACCCAAATGTAATCAAGTCAAAAAAATAGTGTCACGGTACAATTGAGGTAAATCTGAGTTTGATGTGGCGTAATAATGTGGACAAAAATAACTATGAGGGTTGTCCGAACAGTTTTCAACCAAACCTGGTTAGTGATGAATGACTGACACATAATTTTACTGTACTATGTACATTTCTTCTTAGATAACCACTGACATGCAAAATATCTGATGCACAAGTTCCTAATTACATGCAGTAATACTTATTATCTGAAACCACCTGACATGCTTTCAAGAAAAGTTGGCTTTAATTCAATAATGACCATATAGATACCCACACTTAGATTATCCTGTTCAAAATAATTTCAATGCAAGCTTCTTTGTAGTTTTATCATTGTTGAGCAGGATGTCCTTTCTTGATGACTATACATGAATAGATCACAACTGATTCTAATAAAATCCATTTATTGATTTTTAATTGAAAGTTCAACACTTTTAAATATTACATTTGCAAGGGAATTTTTTATTTAAAAAAATACTAATTGATTTTACGGTGATTGGACTATACTTTTGAAAGGACCTGTTGGTCTCATGACTGTCTCTGCACTCCTGTTACTTTTCTTTGTTCTTGTCTACTTCCCGCGAAATTTAATCATTCTTTGTCTTTTCACTCTGGACTCAAGACGTGCCGATCATCACTTAGACTTATGTAGTTTTTCCTTTTTTGGATTATGTGGCATATACTTTGTACATGGCTTATTCATTTGCAAGTTTTAAGTTTTACTTAACATGAAGCTCACCTGTATTGACATATATTGATATGTATCAATTAAAAATCAATAAAAACTAGTGGCCCTCAGGAACAGTTTTGGCTTTACAGATAAATGATTATTTTACTGTAATATCAAAGTATGCATGATATCATATGGTCATGATTTGTAATGCAGCATTTGCATAAAGTACTCAAGAAGACACTGGTTCAAAATTTGGACTTTTAGTACAGTACATGAGACCTAATAAATCACCTCTGTCATAAATAATCATACAGATAATTTGCAGATTTGAAGATAGGTGTAATATTATTTACAAGTCTTAAAACCTAAAACTGGAGAACACTTAAAGTGCATGGCTTTTCCTTAATGAAGCTTAGTGCCTATCATAATAGCTATGAAAATCTGAAATGATTTGAATACATCTTCCAATAGACCAGTTCATAGGACTTAGGGTTTTTCGGTTTACTTCGGGAAGCGCATCCTGCTTTGTTTACATTTTGTGTTCGACCACCCTGGCCGAATTACACATGGAAGGATCAAAAAGTAAAACACTGGATGTGCTTGGATTTAATGAAAAATTAAACTGTCAGCAAACTAAAACTGCATGTTTCACCACTGATGTGACATTTTAGGTAAAAGATTTGCACTGTTCAGCACAATCCATGTTGTAATCACCAGTGTTAGCCGTGGCATTCGTTGTAAACAAGAAGACATGGGCCAAACTCGTCCACTTGCTGATTGGACAATGAGGCCAACAATGGCATGCATAATTAATTACGGTCCGGAAAAGTTTGGTCCAACTCGGTATGAACAGGTCTATTGTCAATATTTATCAATATTTAATATGTCATGACAGATTGATACATGTCATGACAGATTGCCACCAGAGAAGTTGTCATGTACCTTTATAGAGTGTATGAAATCAGAGTTTGACAACAGCAGACTCATGTTTTAATCTGTCAGGATCCCCTGCTGACCTCTCCGTAACCTGTTATACAGTCCTCCATACACAGGTACTTCAGATCTCAACATTCACCACGGATAACTCTCCTTTCTAGCTTTTTAAGGGTCCGCCCCATAGAGGGGACCCTTTCTGTTTTTGGGTTATCCATCTGTCTGTCCGTCCATCTGGATGTCTGTTTGGATGTGCACATTCTCCTTAGCGCCAAATCTACAGAATGCCTCCATGTATTTTGCTCAAATTTGGCAATATTCTTACCTTACCTGGCAAGATGAACTGATTAGATTTTGGTGCCACCATCACCTAATTTGAGCAAATGGTAGCTTAATTACATGCTCGTTACCACAGTATCTCCAGAATGCTCCAATATATTTTGCTCAAATTTGGCAGTATCCTTATCTAGCTTGCCAAGATGGACTGATTAAATTTTGATGTCACCATGACCTAATTTGAACAAATGGCAGCTTAATCATATGTTTGTTAGGGCTCGTTACTGCAATATCTCCAGAATGCTGCCATGTTTGTTGCTCAAATTTTAAAGTTTGATTATCTTGTATGCCAGGATGATGGGATTAGATTTTGGTGTCACCATGACGTAATGTGAGCAAATGGCAGCTTAAGGACAGGTAAGACACCAAAAATAAATCCCGCTATAGTCAATCCTAGCTCAAAATGTGTTTGCGTTAGGATAACATATCATATATGTGTGTACTCTTCATTGTCCAAAGAACTTACATGTCCCGTATTTGAGTGTCTGTGATGTTTATTGTTGAATAAACAATTGAAAGTTGACCGCAAAGCATCCACCCCAAAAATGTCGATATAAGTCACTAATTAATTATTTGTGATAAAATTATAATTACACTTGGATATTAATCCTGACATATTGGCAACAAAAAAAGATCCTGCGATTTTTTATGTTTGGTTTCATTTTTCTGTTATCCATCCTCAAAGTTTGACGTTTCAATTTTCCCTTTGATTTTCAGGATGTTAATTTTCTTCATTTCATAGTTAAAGAACGAAGCAAAATTTAGAAAATCACTGAATCTTTTTTGCAGTTCAGACTTTAAAGAATCAAAAGCCATTAACTGGATTAAATTTCATCTAGCTGTTTTCTTGGAATAACCATTCTTAGGTGGGGTTCTCGTCCTATTATCCTTTCTGAGATAACAAGCTTCAAAGGCCTTTGATGTTGATCATTTGCCTCTGAAACAATACCATTTGCTCAAGTTGAGCTGATATTTGTACAAAACGTAGTAAACAACATCCCATAACATTTGGGGAGGTTGTCAATCAATTCTTGGCCAATCACATGAATAAAAGAGCTTTTTAAGTATGGAAAACATTATTCAGTGATCTGTAAAACGGCGACAGCGACAGTCTGGTTTCAGTGTGATGTCATGGAGGCACCCCTTTGGGCCCTGTGACATCAAACCTGGCAACGAAAGTTGTGTTGCCTTGCTTCAGTGGGGCGGCCTACGGCCGCTCTTGGTCAGTGCACAGATGGCGGGTTTGTTCTTCCGTCCCCTACTTCTTCATCCCGTTTTTAGGGATAGTATGTTATTGTATTTACTCCTATCTGTATACTTTATGTAGTAAGCTTGTTAGACTTGTCTGTACACTTTACGTAGTTAGCTTGTCATTATTTTGTAGTTATATTCTCAATGTGTTTCATTTCTCTTTGCAACCTGAGTTTTGTAACGCTATTTTGTGTTTTTTCTCTGCTGTTCACATTTATGCTTATTTCGATGTGTTTATTTGTACTTTTATTTCCTCATCCGAGGGTTTCGATAAAATGTTATTATGTACGTGGGTATTGTTGATTGAGGTGCCAGTTTTTTTCCCCGCCTGTCTTTGGCGTGAAGGACCACTGGGGTAATCCATCGCGGCACGGCCTTTAAAGTTTGAAGGGACATCGTCTGACGATTCCCGCTCCTCTTGAACATTTAAAGTCTCCCTTCATTAGAATGCAAAACGAGCAAGACAACTATAAAGTAAACCACTAAGATTATTATATGTTAGCATGTTTGCATCTTTTCCCTGCCCACAAACATACTTTCGGCATACTCCCTTATTTCACATTCCCGCCCTCATACCACTCTCCTTTTGCCATGGGCCGTTGCCACCTGAAGCCACGTGACAGGCTGTTAAGTATGATTGACGGGTGGCATTGTTCCCTTTGATGGCTGAAAACCAAAAGAATGACACATGGACGTTCGGATGTCCACATGCTTGTGTTGTTTGGGGCATTTTTCTCATATTTCTACTTTAGTTAAAAGCTTGAAATTTTGACAACAGAAAGGACATTCATCTTGTAAAAACATTCATCTTGTAAAAAACGCTAAAATCTCAAAATCGGCCATGCAAAGGTTTTTGGTGTCTTAACTGTCCTTAATTATATGTTCATTAAGGCTCATTATCATGATATCTTCAGATTGCCTCCATGTATTGTGCTCTTATTAAAGTTTGATAAGAATAATAAAGGTCTGCCCCATGGGGGACCCTATATGTTTTCAGGTTGTCTGTCCGTCCATCCGGATGTGCACATTCTTGTTACCACAATATCTACAGAATGCCTCCATGTATTTTGCTCAAATTTGGCAGTATGCTTATCTTACCTGGCAAGCTGAACTGGTTAGATGGTGGTATCACCATGACCTAAATTGAGCAAATGGGGTACCCTTCAGTCAACGCTTTGCGTTGAAGGTATGCTTAGTTTACAGATTAACAATTTCCTCCTTGAAGTGTCAAAAAGTGTCCACATGGTACATGGCACCTTCTGCAGTATATTCACTTTACTTCTCGTGTAAAACACTTTCACCCTTTAATCTTTGAAGTGGCCAAAACTGGCTGGTGGTCAAATGTCATCTAATTTCAACAGTAAAGAAACATAATTTGACTGAGAATTGTAGATGAGACCTTTCAAGATAACATGCCCTAGGTGAACAGCTTTCTTTAGCATGGGTTTGTCACTTGACACCCAACCCAATACATGTTACAAAGAATTTACTGAATCTGTATATACATATCACCAGCTTACATGATCACTGCATGTATATGTAGCACTGACTTCTTTGATCGCTGAACACGTGTAGTACTACTAGGTTACATAATCTCTAAATGTATGCATAACACAGTCTTCTATGATCCCTGAACATATGCATAGCTCTAGGTTATATGATCACTGAACATATGCATAACACTAGGTTATATGATCACTGAACATATGCATAGCACTAGGTTATATGATCACTGAACATTCTTTGTTTTGTTCTTTCTTCTTTACCAGCAAATTTGTCTGACAGTTTTCTTGGACGCTATTATATGCAGAAACTCCAAACTTGGGATAATTATAGATCACTGAACATATGCATAGCACTAGGTTATATGATCACTGAACATTCTTTGTTTTGTTCTTTCTTCTTTACCAGCAAATTTGTCTGACAGTTTTCTTGGACGCTATTATATGCAGAAACTCCAAACTTGGGATAATTATAGCTCATACCTGGAGTCTTGCTTTCTTATTAAGAAGAGTGTACATTTTGAAAAGTATGCAAAGTAGGGCCATTTGAAATTTAAATCTTGAATATCTTCAAAAGTAATATAGTTAAAGGTGTCATTCAAATTTCAACTTATGGGTTTGTGCTGCAGGCACATCCAATGAACCACAGACAAAAGTTGTAAAATTGTAATTCATGCTAATTAGAGGCACTTTAAAAGTTTAAGTGTTGAATATCTACAAAGCTATATAGGTAGAGGTGTCATTCCAACTTCAATTATAGGTTTATGCTAAAGGCGCCTCCAATAAACGACAAACAAAAGTTGTAAAATTGTAATTTATGCAAATTTTGGAGACCACAGACAGATTTGCTTTGTAGCAAATCATCTAGATCTTTTCCAGTCACTGAGTGTATTAACACTTATATATGCTCATGTACTGAACATGCACGATCACTAATTTTGTTGAACCGTCACATGAATTTTATCATTGAAGATATATTCAACACTCGCACTGTTATATGATGGAGTAATAAGTGTGCGGAACACATAGGTTCATTCGTTTGTTGACCCCTATCAATGGATATGCTCAACACTTATTTTTAATCACTTGAATACTACACCTATCACAGAATGCTTCTTTGATCACGTTATATATATTAATATCTGCATGATCAATGAAAAAGGGTTGTACTTATATGACGATTGAATACGCTGACATTCATAACAATAAATATGGTGAACATTCATGTCATCATGACCACAAAACAAGATGAACACATTATATAATCAGTAAATAAATTGACAATATGTATATATGTATGTATGTATGTATATATATATATATATATATATATATATATATATATATATATATATATATATATATATATATATATATATGTGTGTATACATTGGTTTGGACTGCTGCTTGAAATCAAAAGAAAATAAATCCCGAGTGTAAGCACCAACTAAAGAGGTTTACACAAGATAACAGAGATGTATAAGAGAGTCTCCCCCAATGTTTCAACCCATGGTGGGTCTTCTTCAGGGGAAAGGAGGCTCCACCTGGATTTTGTTTCAAAAGTTATAAATATTAAAATAGAGGTACTCTTGTCTACTTTGATGAGCTAATGTCATCAGTAAATTTGCCTGGCTTCACATTCCCCGTTTTTGGTCATGTGACTGTACAACCTTGAAATAAATTGTTTTGCATGGAAAACAGTTTTGTGTTTATTTGTTATGCTATGCAGCTGTCAGTGGGCTGTGAGATGACATGCCTGAGATGTCTGGCATTTTCCCATGCCTGACTGGAGCCAACAATATGAATCATTTCACTCATTTCAGCAACAGAAAAGTCACCAATCTGGCCTCACAGTTTCCGTAGGCATAATATACCCATTCCAGCATCTGTTGACCGCTCTGCTTCTCATTGAAACAAATCATTCCTAAGGGTACAACAAAATGAGATGCAGACAAACCTTGATTGTGTAAAAGTAGCCTCTTGGAAGACAAAGTCTCAATGATTGGTTCAGCAGCTGTGGCAGTCAACCTATCTACATGCAGGTAACAGTAGATCACTTGACTGTTATGTCATGGCCCCAGGCTCAGACAGGAAGTGGATAGATGCATCGATCTGTCATATTTTCTTCCCATATGGTTTACCATGTATCTTACAAACAAAAGCTGGTCAGTCTAACAGTAAGTGTGACATGAATCCGTGCTTGGAAATTGTGCGTTGTCAAAAATGGTATGGAAAGCATGAATTCTTTTTGTGAGTTAGTTTAATTTTTTCCTGATGCTGTGTGGCAGCTAAAAACATGACTGAGTGCACTTGGAGATGCATGTAAATACAATGTGGACTGCACTCATCATGGAAGTTATAAACCTGTCATCATAATAAAACTTGATACTGTAAGAACCAGCAAAAAAAAAAAAAAAAAGAAAAAGAAAAAAGTTAGATGCAGTTAACTCATTCCATACCAGTCCCTGATTTTTCCGTACATTTACTTAGATTTAAGACAACAATAATGCATATTTAAATTCTTCATGAAAAGAGCTTTCATTCAAGTACAACATGCCTATAGTCTTCAGTCAGTGGTTCTGGCACTGCTTGGCAAGTCATGCTGCAGCTGCCACTAGGGCAGCTGCAGCATGACTTGCCAGGCAGTGTCAGAACCACTGACCAATGCCTGTCACCATAGTATGGAATGAGTTAAGATGCAATCAACATCACCGGAAGAAAAAAAAATTCCTGAAGTGCATTCCATCTGTGACCTTCAGACAACAATGTTAAGGTCATCCATATAATGCAATCTCAAATTTCTCCACATAATACACTATTCTGGTACATAGGGTACCATAAGCCTTTTTTTTTTTTTTTCCTCAAAATATTGAAAATAATAAGTTTTCAACACATCAGTCCATATCTTCTGTAATACTATACATGGCACCCCCAAATTTTGGCATGTTTTCATCTTTGATGATTAATGAAAAAAACTACTCATCAAAAAAACAGCATTGTCAAAATTTTGACATACCCTGCCCATAAATAACATAATTTACTGCTGGTGGCTACTGATATTGAACTTGACCTAGATTTTCATACACTTGATAAGTGGTGAAAAGGTTAACAGGAAAACTATAGACTGTACACATTGCATTCACCAGCAACTTAAGTTTACAGATGGTCGGACAGGTGGACAGACTTGTGTGAGTGTATAAGCTCTGCAACCTTTGGTCAGCAGAGCTAAAAAAAAAAAAAAGAAGAAAAAAAAAATACACATCATGTGTTTTCATTGGTTACCTGGGTGGTCACCTGGACCAATGTCCAGGGCTTAAAATGACCACATGGAGGCAGCAATACATTTGCTGTGGGGGACCAAACCCCATTCATTTTGGTGAAAAACCATCATACCTAACTGATTTATTATAATAACACTAACCCTCTGAGTGTCCGTCATGACAGCTAGTCATATTGATCTGAGTTATTTTAACTCTCAATCTCTGAGTGTCAGTCATGATAACATCATCATACCTATCTGACTTGTCATAACTCTAACCCTTTGAGTGTCAATCATGATAATATTCTGACCTTACTGACTTATTATTACAACTCTAACTCTCTGGAGTGTCAGTCTTGACAATAGTTATACCTATCTGACTTATTATTATAACTCTAACCCTGTGAGTGTCAGTCATGACAATAGTCATACCAATCTGAGTTACATGTATTATAACTAACCCTGTGAGTGTCAGTCATGACAATAGTCATACCTATCTGACTGATTATTATAACTCTAACCCTCTGCGTGACTGTCATGACAATAGTCATACCTAAAGAAATTAAGTTTGCCTGACCATTCTATCCATTTCTTTTTTCGAGCAGGATTTTTACAGAGCTTTCCCTGCTTTCCAAATGAACAATAAAGTTTGTTAACATAAATATTCTTACGTGTTTAGGGTCTGTTTACACTTTCATAACTCTGACTCATGTGTGCTTTGACACATCTAGGCTTTGAGCGTCAAAGACATTACATGTACATCATAGGATCGTAATGGGCTCATTTGAGTTGTTGATGACGTTTTGCCCCATTAATTGATAGGGATCATGATACCACAGGCAATATCTTAAGCTCATCATATTTTTCTTAGGGCACTTGGCACAGTGGCACTTAATAGAGTAGAGATATTCTGATAAGATGGTGGGTTCCTCTGACCTCAGAGAAATGTGAGGGACAACTATCAATCCATGCATACACTGGCATTTTTAGCTCAGCTGACTTGTCAGTAGGTGAGCTTAACTTATGGTCCTTAGTCCGTCGTCAACAATCGACTTCTTCTCCAAAACCATCAGCCAGATTCACTTAAAACTTGGTGGCAATGTACCTTGGGTGGTACTCTATCATGGTTATTCAAATGGTCATGCTCCAGTGATTTTTGGATTTTTTTCATAATGATTTCGTTTGGGCAAATCTTAAAAAAATCTTGTCTGAAATCACTCACCTGATTGCTTTGGTATCACCCAGGAACACTCCTAGGGACACCTAGTTTTAAATTTGTTTACCAAGTGGCACTGCAATTTTTTTCTATTTTTTTTTATGTTTTTTGTGTTTTTTTTGCTATTTTCAACTTCTTCTCCAGAACTGTTACTCAGATTAAGCTGAAACTTGTTTAAGTGTTCCTTGTGGAAATGTCAAACAAAGCTGTTCACTAAGTGGCAATGCTGTGGATTCAAGATTTTTAACAGTTTTTTCAATTCAGGTACTTATCATTAAATGCACGTTTCCCATCGATTAATATGTAAGTCAGTGGGCATTCCAATGCTAATTCACATTTTTACTTCTTCTGTGAAACCGTCATCCAGATTGACTTCAAATTTGGTGGAAATGTATTTTGGGTGGGTCTCTACCAAATTTGTTCAAATGGTCATGCTCCATTGAGTTCTGATTTGTTATGATTTTTTTCTTTCTTTTTTGGGGGGGAGGGCAAATCTTAAAGATCATCTCTGATACTGCTCACCCGATTGCTTTGATATCACACAGGAACACCCTATGGGCCTCCTAGTTTTTAATTTGTTTACCAGGTGGTGCTGCAATTTTTTTTCTAATTTTTGATGTTTTTTGTGTGTTTTTGCTACTTTTGACTTCTTCTCCAGAACCGTCACTCAGATTAAGCTGAAACTTGGTGGATATGTTTCTTGTGGAAGGGTCAAACAAATTGTTCACTAAGTGGAACTGCTGTGGATTCCTGATTTTTAAGGATTCTTTTTCAATTCAGGTACTTACCGGTAAATGCATCTTTCCTATTGATTACTATCTAAGTCAATGGGTATTCTAATGCTAATTCACATTTTTTACTTCTTCAAAACAGTCAAGCAGATTGACTTTAAACTTGGTGGCAATGTACCTTTGGTGGGTCTCTACCAGATTTGTTCAAATGGTCATGCTCCATTGATTTTTGGATTTTTGAAGAATTTGTTTGTCCGTTTTTTGGGCCAAATCTTAAAAAATTGCAAGGGTATATGTACATATCAGCTGAGCACAGGACTGTCACAGTCCTCATAATTTTTTCAAGTGACGCGCAAACGGCAATTTGCAACAGAATATCTTTGGTTTCATTTCCTGGTATGACCAAATCAATCTCAAGTGAGTGTTTTATATGAATTCATAAATTATCAGCATTAAAAAAAGAGCAATATGATAACATCTGCTTGGTACACACACAAAAAAAGTCAGATTTCTTGCCAATGAGAAAGAAAATTAATGGATTTCTTTTCCAAAGATATTTCATGAAAAGGATTACTGTTTGTAGTGCCATTTAATGGTTTGGTGTTAACAAATTATTAAGTATCACTTCCAGAATGTTTAGGATTGCCACAGATGTTTGTGTCAGGTCCATTTCAAAACCCTGTTCTCAGTTTTGTCCGTTTGACACTTCCATCAGAGAATCCATTTGTTTCCTTAACAATTCATAACCAAGACTCTGCTAACTCAGGTGGTCCATGTTAGGGCTCTGATCTGTTTTCAAGGAAATCTAATTTGGAGGTTGCCAGGGCCACAAACGCTGTCCTTGCCACATGGCCGTGAACAAACAGCGGGGAATAAAATCCTATGAGCTGATGGTGTGATGAATGGAAGCCCTGTCCCCTGCATTGTGATGGCACTCGTCTTGAAGCATATCTTGTTTGGCCACCTGTCCTGGGGAGTCGATGCTTACGTCACTCAGGGGACCCCCCTGTACCATTGTGGCCTTGCATATTGTGTTGTGTATCTCTGTATGCAAGGTTTTAAGGTCTGGCCTGTAAAGATAGACATGATAGCTGAGTAGCCATGTGTCATTGAGAGGATATCCACCAAGATTTGTTGTCAACTGGACTTGTAAAAATAGTGCATAGGTGGCAGCTGGTCCCAAGTCTGACTCAGTGTCTTGTTATCAGTGGAGATGTTCACATGAAGGATCAGTAGAAGTCCTGTACATCAGTGTAGGGCAGTACAATAGCCAGGCTTTGGAATGAGATGCCTTTTCTTATGGTCCAAGACAAATGTTCTAGAGGACCACTTATTTTGGTGGCTGGAATTTATCCATATTGGTCGTGTTATTCCATGACTGTGAGTTCAGTTCTATCATAGTTGTCTGGTGTCTGACAGCAGAATGAAAAGTCTTATTTGTGGCACACTGCAGGACACATGTAAAGCAGGCCTTTGTTCTACCTCTGCCCATACCATGGTGTAAACACCTGCTGGGCTCCCTGGCTTTCTCGCTGGCTGTGTGAAGTTTGGGATAATGGGGCTAAGATCTGCCAAGATCCTCTGGATGAATAGTCTTTGATCTAAAAGGTTGCTAGTGCAAAGATGTTCTTTGTTTTTCTTGTTATTGTTGATGGCATCGTCATCGTTGTCTTTCAAAAAATTATTCAGTGGTTTTTGCATTGGTTTGTGAGTCATTGCCTTTGGTCCCACTGCAGCATGATTGCAAAGAATACAAAAACCACTGAGCTGTTGGTACTTTATTGAAAACTTCATTAGTAAATCATTTTAGTATTTGCAGTCTTAGTCTTATGTCTTGCTAGATGTGGTGTTAGCAGAGGTACCTAGCAGTGAGCCTTACACATCTTTGTGGGCATGGAGAAGCCATTGCAGCCAAGATGTACACAGTGTATGGGCCGGATTGGGGGGTGGGGGGGTGGGGGGACTTGTTCTCTTTATTTTAAACTGGCTATATACCATGATAGTAGCCTACTGCATTGTTATATGTTATGACAACAGAGTGAAATGGAAATAAAACAAAATTTGCATTTACAGTGAATCCTCATCATAATGACACTCAGACATCCGACATGCTCAATATAGTGACACAAATTTTTATGGGAAAAAGTTCATTTTCTTTGTTATTTGATTCATTTATCAGACATATTCAGTTAGTTGACACTTTTTTAGGGAACAGATGGTGTCATTATAACAAGTTTTCATTGTATATCGAACAGAAAAAGTCTTATTTTGAAACAGAAAAAATAATGGCCTGAAAATAGAGTTCAGCAGAGTTGGTTACCCAGTGGAGAGACTCAATATTTTGCCAATAATTACAGTGCAGTCATATGTGTTCATGTGTGAGATAGAAATACTTAACTCATTCCACCCTAATGATGCTTTTTTTCACTTTTATCTAAATGTTGTCTGCTAATTGTATTTTACTAATTTAGGGATTATTTTTCAAAATTTTGGATGAAGCTTACATTAAAGATCATTTTAAATCATATGCCCATGGTCAACAGCTTTCCTGGGCATGCTCTGGGCACATTGTGCCCATAGTGTGCCAAGGAAAGCTGTTGACTCGGGTCTCCTATCAGGGTGGAATGAGTTAACGATATGTATATTTCTAAAACATTGTCACCAGTCACTTGATAAAAACCAAGCTGCACATATCATTAACACACAATGTACAATTTAGAATCCTATTTGTTGTCAAATTTGCAATTTTCAGAAGATATGCATGTTTAGTGTACATTGAATTGATTTCTGAAGCTTGTAACTAGTTTAAATGTTAGCCTTATACAGACAGTGAAGAAGCCAGGTTGTGAAGTTATGCAATGATTGAGTTACCATATCTTGATCATGTGCTATCTATTGCAATGATAAATTGACCACAGAATTCTCTGACAGCAATAATAAATTCCATATAACTGCTGTTGAATTACAATTGTACATGTATACATTGCAATACAAGTATACTATGAATCATGGCTTCTTTGGGAAAATTGATGTTTAGAAAACATGTTAAGAGTCAGAATGGGTTGGGTTTGGCTCTTTAGTAAAATTCTCTTCTCATTAGGACTATGTTCATTTAATAAATAATGAGGAAAATCATGTGTATTATGATGTGCATACATTTATGAAGTCAGCTCAGCTGTGCCTCAGAACCAAAAAGAAAGAACGTATTTTGTGGACTTACAATGGAGGCGTGTAGGATGTAAGACCATAAACAGTCCTCTGTGCATGGCAAGTTGTGAAGCCTCTGTAAACCTATCTACTGTCAGCAGTACTGTGAGCACCATTGGAAAAATATCCAAGAAAAATCCATCAAGTAGGGTTTTGATTCCAGGTAAACACAGTTCAATCTGGAATATTGTCATGCACAGGACTGACATGAAAGCACACTTACTGTGATCCTTGCAGTCAGTGCCCTCTGTGCTTATAAGAGAAAAAGTTAACCCTTAAAGTGCTTATCACTGCTACAGTTTTCTTACTACCGTTAAACATATAATGGTTAAAAGATTCAAATTCCTCATGAACATACATTTCATTCAAATACCAGCTAGCCTAGTCTAAAGCAAAAAGTAGTCTTAGTCAACAGCTTTCCTCAGGACACTTTGTGCACATTGTGCGCAAAGTGTCCTGAGGAAAGCTGTTGATTAAGTCTTAAATCAGTATTTTAAGGGTTAACCCCCATTGAGGTCCCACATTTCATTTATAGATTGTAGAAGTATAAGGTCATACTATTTAAGTGAAAATGTGGAATAATATTTGGACATTTCCTATAGTGACATACAATATGAGGGGCACTTGCTAGAATGTGGGCACATGTTAGGAAGAATACAGTACTGTAGTAATAATACTTTAAAATGGAAGTTTCCAAAAAGCTGTGGTGTGTGGAGGCTGTTAGGTGAAAGATAAACTGGACACGACAGGAACTGGGTGGCATATCAGGTATGAACATCACCAGCAATATACCAGCAGCTGATAGATGTACAGCCATTTTATTGTTACTCAGAGTGGCCACGGTTCTATAAATCTTGTCAATTAACTGCAAATGGTTCTGTTGAAAACTGGCAATAAGTACCCTGTCGCTGGCTGTGTGGTTGATGTATTTGAGGTGGGAGGACCATTAAGCTGAAATGTTTTGTCTGATGTTCTTGTCTACCATTGAAACATGTACTGAGCACAGATACAGTGGATGGATACCTTGTAAACTGTACAAAAAAACTGCAAGTTGTTTGGTTGAAAATTGTGAAAGCTTTTTCTCTGTGGAAGTCGTTGCTCCAGGACAGGACTATGAATTTGCACTACAGGGGTCCCAGCTTTGAGAGACCACCTGCTTGTGAGGACCACATTTAGTAGATACAGTCTTTTCTATGTTATTTGACCTCCTTTTAGTGACCTGCTGTACAAACAGTTTTGACTGACCCGAGGGTAATCCTTCAAAGGAGGTTGCACATCACCATTTCATTTCCCATGTGCCTGCGTCATAAACTGATACAAAAAAATCAGACATGTAAAACATTTTGATGTTCACCATATACATGTACTTGTAGCTTTCCAATTTTTCTTCTTCTTTTTTTTTTTTAAATCATTGTGAGATCTAAGCAAAATATGAAGTGTGGGTTGTTCACCTATGAGGTGTCAAAGTGTCATTCTGGGGCCTCTTGTGTACCCTTATCTCAAGGTTGGGGTGTGTTGGCTTGTCCACACAAAATTACCAGGGTTGGGTTGGCGTCCCATGATGTTGGCCATAAACGTGTATATTTCTTGATGTACTTTTAAACACACCATGAAGTTTTGAAATGGACAGACAAGGCAAGTGTTGATGAATAGATTTTCGAAAGGCACTTATTTCTTTTTTGTTTAATATCTTCTGTAGTATTGCCAGATATATGATGTGAACAAGCCAGTAAGGTGGCATATGACTGGTAATATCAGACTTGTAGTACATTGTTGTTGGACCAAACAGTCTCACTGTGAGGCACGGGTACGTGTTGCCAGGAGTGACTATTGTATTTACCTTGCTGCATCCACAGTGTGCCAGGCCACAAAGAATAGATGATCATGGAAAGCGTGATTGTCAGAACAGACAGAACACAGCTCTAGGGGTATACCTGACCAGCATGTCACTGTCAGTCAGGGCATTATGCACTCACTACAGTTCTGTATAGTATTCACCACTCACTATATCTGCATGTGTTTACAAACAAGATCATCATCATCATCATCATCATCATCATCATCATCATCATCATCATCATCATCATCATCATCATCATCATCATCATCATCATCATCATCATCATCACTTTCAGTGCAGGTTTCGAATTTGCTGTCTTTGTCCTATCAAAAACTTGTTCAAAATAATTTTGCAGCTAGGTTATAATTTTTATTTTCATGATTTTGAACATATTGAAGATGCAGTGAAATTAATAAAAACTCAAATCAGTTACATTCAAAGAACAAGCAATGGCCAAACCATGTTCTGTACATGCATGGCAAGGTTGCGATTGAGCAATCTCCTCTCATCCCAGAGCTGGCCCGGGGGCCAGCAAGTATTATATTAAGTTTTAGCAAGAATGGTTTGTATGAAATTTCAATTGTAGTAGCAGCATGTATAGCCTTGAGAGAGGCAGAGCAGTGACCAATAGCAAAGCTGCTGTGCTCATCAGGACTTGGCTTGATGTCCCATACACCTCTCACCCGGGAGGTAATACCTGCTGGCAATGTGGCATTAGTGGCTCATCAGTCGGGCTCTGGGCATGAGGAACATTATAGCCAGCTGCCTGACCACAGTTTGATAATATACATGAATAAATAATGGATGTTAGCACATATGTAGAAGGTGGAGATGCTTTCATAAACTGTCATTACCAAAACAATAGACTGAGGCCACATTGAAGACTTCCCTGATCCTTGTATGTGGGAGTCCAATTATAAAATGTGCCTTGAAACAATGGTTGGCAGAAGAAAGGTAAAGTCCAGTAATTGTGTAGTAGTTGACATATATTATTGTCAAAGTGACTATTTTAAAACAGCAGAAAATATGTTCTTACTGTTTGTTTCATTATCTTGATGACATAAACCATGTCCCTGTCTGCCACAGGATGTTGTATCCATGAGGATGATCTTTTTTCCATGAGGGAGGCCAGCTAATCTGACAAGAAGACAGCTGTTGTTACAGTGCTGACTGAGCTACAGCTTAGAACATGTTGCCACAGTGCTGACTGAGCTACAGCTGAGAGCATGTTGTCACAGTGCTGACTGAGCTACAGCTGAGAGCATGTTGTCACAGCGCTGACTGAGCTACAGCTGAGAGCATGTTGCCACAGTGCTGACTGAGCTACAGCTAAGAGCATGTTGTCACAGTGCTGACTGAGCTACAGCTGAGAGCATGTTGTCACAGTGCTGACTGAGCTACAGCTAAGAGCATGTTGTCACAGTGCTGACTGAGCTGCAGCTGAGAGCATGTTGTCAACCACACAAAAAAGAATAGTTCCCAACATCAACATGTGATAAGACTGTTATGAGTGTTGTGTATTTACCTCATATTTCATGTGCATAACACAAAGTGGAACCTTTACAAATTTTGATTACCGGGTATCTGTTATACTTGGTATGTCCATATCTAAAGATTAGATAGGGATGCAACATTTACTTTGATGTGATGATCATAGTAGAAGTATTGACCTTGGTCCAAAGCAATACATAATATGTAGCAGTGGAACAGCATAATTGAACCTTGCTGACAAAACATCAATGTATCGTATAGGACTTTGAAATCATTTAGATCTTTAGCTGGTGATATTGATGCTGGGTGTCATAGTGTCTGCACCATAAGCTTCGCGTTCATATAGCAATTACTTTGTATGTGTGTTTGTATGTCTGCACTGACAGTTTTCACGCGATAACTCGAAAAGTTTTTCACTCAGGGCTTTCATATTGCACATGCTTATAGTTCTGAATATTGTCTCCGATGAGTTTTAAGGTGACCATGACCCAATTCCCAAGGTCATAGCCATTTTAGTAAATTTGGTTTTCACACGATAACAGGAAAAGTTTTTTGCTGAGGGCTTTCTTATTGCATATGCAATGTCCTGAATAAGGTCTCAAATGAGTTTGAAGATGGGTGACCTTGACCCAATTCCCAAGGTCACAGAGCCTTTTTAGTGAATTTGGTTTTCACGGGATAACTCTAAAAGTGTTCTGCTTAGGGCTTTCATATTGCACATGCTTATTATAGTCCTAAATAAGGATTCAAATAAGTTGTAAGATGCGTGACTTTGACCCAATTCCCAAGGTCACAGATCCATTTTAGTAAATTTGGTTTTCACACGATAACAGGAAAATTTTTTTGCTGAGGGCTTTCTTATTGCATATGCAATGTCCTGAATAAGGTCTCAAATGAGTTTGAAGATGAGTGACCTTGACCCAATTCCCAAGGTCACAGAGCCTTTTTAGTGAATTTGGTTTTCACGGGATAACTCTAAAAGTGTTCTGCTTAGGGCTTTCATATTGCACATGCTTATTATAGTCCTAAATAAGGATTCAAATAAGTTGTAAGATGCGTGACTTTGACCCAATTCCCAAGGTCACAGATCCATTTTAGTAAATTTGGTTTTCACACGATAACAGGAAAATTTTTTTGCTGAGGGCTTTCTTATTGCATATGCAATGTCCTGAATAAGGTCTCAAATGAGTTTGAAGATGAGTGACCTTGACCCAATTCCCAAGGTCACAGAGCCTTTTTAGTGAATTTGGTTTTCACGGGATAACTCTAAAAGTGTTCTGCTTAGGGCTTTCATATTGCACATGCTTATTATAGTCCTAAATAAGGATTCAAATAAGTTCTAAGGTGCGTGACTTTGACCCAATTCCCAAGGTCACAGATCCATTATTGTGAATTTGGTTTTCACACGATAACTTGAAAAGTTTTGTGGATAGGGGATTCATATTACACATGCTTATACCGTATTTACCCATGTAAAAGTGACCCTGGCATAAAAGTTGCAGGGTATATTTTGAGACCAAAAATCTAATCCCCAGTCCAAACCTGGCATAAAGGTTGCACCCCCTGATCAATAAAGTAAAGTCAAAATGCCTAAAAACATTACTTAACCCTTAGCATGCTGGGCAGTTTTGGGATCGGCACAGCCATTCACCGGGCATTTTTTTCATTTTGTTGCGCAATATGTGAAATGCTGGCATAAAAGTGGCATAACTTTTTTCATTTTTGCATTTCATGCAAAATGATCTCCACGACTTTTGTTCAGTATGACCTTCACAAGATTTCCATGTGTTTTCTTTTGTCAATTTAAACAAAAACTCGTGCCCTACACCCTAACAAAGTGAACATATAGATCTCAAACACAAATTGATCAAAATGGCCAAGCTTGTGTGAATACAATTGCATGGAATCCGGTCCGCAGATTTTCCTTGGTTGGCGTCATGAACGATGGTTCCTCTTCAGTTTTTTCTAAAGATAGATTGTGTGTCACAATTATAGTGGTTGAGTTTGTTTGTTGCAGTGGTAAATAGTGGATATTAACACACTTTATCACAGTCACTAATAAACTGATCAACACAAGCGGCAGCGTGCAGCAGTTTTTTTCCCGAACCATGTTTACCTGCGGCTGGCGTATTTGACTCTTTTTCCATGAAAATATTGTACCCTATGCTCTATTGTATGCAAAGGCTGGTAGTATGTTATCATTCTGACCAATTTACAGGGTTAAATTTTGTTTCTTGCCCCTGACTGACCTAGAATATTCAGGAGAATCGTCTTTGGTAGTTTCTGACTAAAATAATGACGTATATTGTTTGAAATAGAAGCAGTTTTGGAGGGGTTTCCTCTAAAAACTTCTGTTTCAGCCAATGAGAAAGCGTGTTCTTAAAATAGACAAAGTTCTGAAGATTCTAACAATGTGAAGAGCATGGCAGGTAGACGAAAAAAGATCAAGACCGCGATGACGAAGTCATCCTATTTTTGCACAGTTACATCATTCAAATTGTTGCTAACTATGGCCCAGCAGCTGATCAGCAAGGTGTGAGACTTCTGAGAGCAACGGAATGATATCATACCCAACGCAAGCTGCTCCTGCCTACACGCCTGAGGATACTATACATTACTTCTTATATTGCCCTCTATTTTCCCCTCAAAGAGCACATCTGCTGGGCAATGTCTGTCGCTTGCTTGCTCCAGTTGTCATTCCCGATTTTCTTGTTCATGCTGCTGGTGATATTCTCGTAAATATTTTCATTGATGGTAGTGAAGACTTGTCTGATGATCAAAATCTATCTGTATTTGAATTCGTTCAACATAACAAAGTAGAATCTAGGCGTTTCAATTTTAAATAAAGAGATATACTTTTCAGTAATAATGAACTATACTTCATGGACCATGCAGTCCTTCAGCTCAACCATAGCTACAGAAGTAAATATCTTTGTGTAACCTTAGTCGTCTGTAATAGTCCCGTGTGTCATGTACAAAATTTTGTGTGTCTTTATGTACTGGAGAGCCTCCAGGTTAGTCATATGTACATGTACTATTAGGTAATCCAGTTCAAATTAATATGTTTATAATGATAAAAAAACGCATGATGAAATTAAAATTTGCCTCTATAAAGCCCACAAAGGATTATGGTCGGGTCCATCAGCATCCCAAAAAATTAATCTGTATTGTTTTATTTGTCCAACTACAACACTGTTATCATAGTGTCACATTGCAAGCATGATTTAATATAGTTACATTAAGTATGCACAGTTACAAATATTATGACATTCTACATGCAGGGATATATATGATATTGGGGATTTTCATCAACAGCCGGTAAAACTGCATTTTGACCAGGCTTGGCCCTGGTCCATGCGATCTTGTTTATGGCTGACTGTTGTGAAAACTTGGGTTAGCATTGGTTTCAAATGTTAACCTGGCTTAAAAGTCGCACCCTACATTTAAAAAAAAAAAAAAAAAAAAAAAGGCCTTAAAAGTGCAACTATTCCGTGGGTAAATACGGTAGTCCTGCATAAGGTTTCAGATGAGTTTGAAGATGGGTGACCTTGATCTAATTCCCAAGGTCACTGAGCCATTTTAGTGAATTTGGTTTTCACATGAGAAGTTGAAAAGAAATTTAACATAGACTTTTCTTATTGCACATGGTTTTATTCCTACTTAAGGTCTGAGACAAGTTCCAAGATGGATCACCTTAACCCAAATCCCAAGGTCACAGAGTGGTGGTGGGGGGTGGGGGGTGGGGGGTGGGGGGTGGGGGGCATAGATCTAGCAACCTCAGATTGCATTTTCGTTTACAATCATTCCCAACCTGGCACAAAACTCTTTCAGGATTTATAGCCTCTCAAAGCACTTCGTTCTAGATGACGCAAATATTCCAGTACATGTATCATCCATAAACATTAAAATGTGTAACCACTCAAGGAAGCTGTCAGAAAGGCATCTCATTTTAACTGCTACAAATGAGATCATTTACAAAAATGGCAAATAAATAACATGAGGTACGAGAGCCTGACAGACCCCTACCACTGCAGAGATAACTGTGAGGCCTAGTACATTGTTGGAAAGTTTATACATTGAGGCTAATGCTAGGACCATAAGCATACCATACCCCAACCGCTTTTAAACTCTCATCAGTGCTTGTTTTGGTATATGGTTGCATGCTTTTGATAAGTCTACGAACACTGCTAACAGTTTTAACCGTTATTTGAAACAAAAGTCCCTAATCAAACGTAGAGTCACTCTGTGCTCCATACACCACCTTATACCCCAATATAGGCACATATATATTACAGTATGTGCAAACATTTGACATGTTTATCATTGTGTATTGTACCTTAGCATCAGGTAAAACTTACATACAATTCTCAGCTAATAATAAGGGACTGACTCTGTCTGCAGCCATGTGTGTTTGCCTTGGCCAGAAAGCATGTGGCCATATACATAGGTTGCACATCACCATTTTATTTCTCCTCGGTCCACGTTATTGCCTTACACAAAAAGATAATTGCATTTAAGACATTGTGCTTTTGTGAAATATTCCAAACTAAGAATATGTGAAATTCAGGCTAATCACACATTTCTGGACCCCACATATTTTTATTTTCAATTGAATATCTTGATCACTGTATACATCAGACAGTAATTGACACAAAAATCCACGGGCTGGCCCTGGTATCAAATTTGCTGCACATTGCTATGTGAGTGAACAGCGTCCATGGTGGACAGGCCGTGGTAATCATGGTATACAATACATGTAGCATGCTTATTATCTTCCCATTATATACAATCATGTTCACAAAATATATTACTCTTCTCAAATGTACAGCAGATGTTTTATGTTTTCTTGGTGTCTTGTTTTCTGCAAGGTGGAATGAGTTGCAGTTATGGATCCAGCCTGTAGAAGGATATGTGCCACTTGATTGTTGTTTAGTTAAGGTATTGGGTTCATATGTGGATAGAGTATGTACCAGAGTCTATGTATTTGAGAGCCAAATGAAGACCAATTGCTATCTTAAGATCCGGCAGAATTTCTTAAGATTTTCTGAGAAGAAACATAACCAGGTGACCTGGGATGATCTGTCAAAGCCTCTCACATTCCCAAGTCCTGTGCATTTGATATATTTTTAAGTGCTGGGATTTGTGTTACCTGTACCCAGGTGGCATGAGGCTTGGACTGATTCCACAGGATTACAAGTTGTAGGTCACACTGCAGAGGGCATGTGGAATATCCACATGTAACAGAGTTCCCAGTCTGAACATTGACACTGTCCCACATACAGCAAACAGAAATATCACCAATCCGTTCACTCTCAAAAGTCTAACAAAATTCTTTGAGAGGAGTTAAAGTGATCAAGTTGGAAGTGAGGTTGATGTAAATTTGTAGATAAGCAAAAAATAGATGAATCTAATTGAGTGTAAACACAGACATACAAAGTGTCAATATATATCCCATCTACATATCATGTATTATAGATATTATACCCTTGTGATCTAGCCTTTAAATATTTCAGTGCCACATTTTGGACTGAGTCAACAGCTTTCCTTGGCATGCTATAGGCCCATTGTGCCCAAAGTGCGCCAAGGAAATCTATTGACCTGGACTCTTGTATTCTGTGTAACTGCAGGCATGCTGGTACTTCACCGAAAGGCCTTTTTATGAACATGAATCCAGCATCCGAAGCGTAATTTGGAGTACTTTTTTGAGCAGCTCAACTTAAGTCACAATTGACACTGAAAGAGTCAAGTCTTTCAGTGTCAAATTTTGGACTGAGTCAACAGCTTTTCTCAAACTATAGGCATACTGGTACTTGAATGAAAGGTCTTTTAACGAGAAATATGAATATGGGATCCTAATGATAATTCAGACTAGTTTGATTTAAGTAGATCGACTTTAGTGGTAATTGGTACTGAAAGAGTCAAGGTTATGTTTGGTTTTGTGATAATGAAGAGAGTATGATCAGGTCCTGAAGGCCAATCTGCTCATCTGCTGCAAACGTTGTTGCTGGCAGTGGATTGATGTCCATACTGACTGACAAGTACAGTAGCCAACTCAGATTATTGTATGTGCTTTTACACATTTCAAGCAATTTTGTGGAAGCACAAGACTTTATAACTTTATGGTCTTTAGGAAGAGGCTATAGTAGGTGGTAAAGTCTAATTTCTGTGCAGAAATGCTCCAAAAACAGTATACAGGTTAGTAATTCCCATTTTAATTTTTTAATGTCAAAGATGTTTTTTTTTTGTGTACTCTGCTGCATCACACATAATGTATTTTCAGCTCAAGCTGTATGTATAATTTAGTCTCGGAGATTAAAGGCTCAGCTGATCCTATTACAGGTTAAGAAGAAAAAAGTTTTAATGTTTAGGTGATGGTAATTATCATTTTAATTTTTGGACTGAAAGAGGTGAAATCTACCAATTAAAAATTATTTCAGTCTCAAAGTAGGCAGTCTGTTAGCAGATTGTATGGAACCTTGTCAGAACTGTGGTGAGAGGCAGCTTATACATGTATATAATACCAGTACAGTGGTACCTGCTGTATGTGGCCACCCCTCCTGCCAAGAAAAAGTGGCCACATACAGCAGGTGACCTGTCACCACGGGTAAATCTTACAAAGAAATGGACTCCTATGTCTGAGCCTAGTGACCACAAAAAGGAATTCAGCTGTTCACGGCAGTGGTTGCATACAGCAGGTACCACTATACTCTTGGCTGTCCCCTGTTGCATACAGCAGGTACTACTGTGTATACTCTTGGCTGTCCCCTGTTGCATACAGCAGGTACCACTATACTCTTGGCTGTCCCCTGTTGCATACAGCAGGTACTACTGTGTATACTCTTGGCTGTCCCCTTTTGCATACAGCAGGTACCACTATACTCTTGGCTGTCCCCTGTTGCATACAGCAGGTACTACTGTGTATACTCTTGGCTGTCCCCTGTTGCATACAGCAGGTACCACTGTGTATACTCTTGGCTGTCCCCTGTTGCATACAGCAGCTACTACAGTGTATACTCTTGGCTGTCCCCTGTTGCATACAGCAGGTACCACTGTATATACTCTTGGCTGTCTCCTGTTGCATACAGCAGGTACCACTGTGTATATTCTTGGCTATCCCCTGTTGCATACAGCAGGTACCACTGTGTATATTCTTGGCTATCCCCTGTTGCATACAGCAGGTACCACTGTGTATACTCTTGGCTGTCCCCTGTTGCATACAGCAGGTACCACTGTGTATACTCTTGGCTGTCCCGTTGCATGCAGCAGGTACCACTGTGTATACTCTTGGCTATCCCCTGCTGTATACAGCAGGTACCACTGTGTATACTCTTGGCTGTCCCCTGTGGACACAATCGTTGGAAATTGTGAAAGCATCAGTGGAGTGACTTAACATTGTATACAGGTGTCTATTTCTTATCACATTTAGAAAGGCAAGTTTTCTTGTATATATAGGGCCATGCACTTCCTGCTTTAAAAAATTTATTTTTCTGCTTTTAATTTTACCGAATTCTGCTTTACCAATGATGATTTTGCCGACATAGAAGGAGTAAAATCGTTAAATATTCATAGTTTTTTTACTGTTATTTAATATTTTCTGATACAAGGTAATTCGGTGATAAAAATTATGATTCCGTGATTCCACCCGCTTTACCGCTAAAGCTGGAAGAGCAGGGTCCTATATATATATACACGTGGGCACAGCAGGTCAAGCCAATGTTCCCAGTGTATATTCCATACAGGGATTATAAGTGTGCATGCCTTATTTATTTCTTCAATTACTAAGTGTTCCAATTTATTTTAATTGGGTCAGGCACAGAAATGCCTTATATTTGATCATACTGGTAATGATCCCTGCTCAGTGTGGGCTGCATGGGAGGATCTCAGTGGCCAAGTTGTCATATTGAATGATGCTATTGTGCCCCAGCCTCCAAGAGCCTGGGTCTGCACAATTGACTGGTACTTAGGCAAAGACATCAAGTGTAGTCATGCACCACAGCTGCGAGGAAATGCCTGGTGGGAGCAGGGTTTACTTATCGAATTTTGTGTAGTATCAGGGTTTGTGTTTCCCACTGGAGGTAATCAAGCATGTGCTCTCAGTACATTTTATCCATAATAATATAGGCCAAAGCCATTCAGAAAAATTATGTTTTTGACTTTTTTATGGGTGTGGGTGTGATGGTGGTGGTAACTGAGCTTCTGTATTTTGCTACTGGTTGTCATGTAAAGGTCAAGATGTCTAATTTTTACAAGCAAAGCAAGAAAACTAGTAGAAACCATGACAGAGAAATATGCTGACCAAAGACTCATCATTTCATTGTGGGCCATCATCATTATCCTCATTCAAAACAATTTCTGTTAATGAGAAAATCCAGTGGGACTTGGAAGCTGTCAACATTTAAGACATCTTGTCAATTTGGGTAGGATGGTTGAAGATGAACTGCCAGGATACCAGAAAATTAAGCTATGTGGAGAAGAAAGCTTACTGAAGCATTGAAGCCATGCACTTGTTTACTTTGGTCACAGTGAGACAATGTCACATGCCTTTATTCTTGGTCACAGTATACTATGAAAAAAAAAAAAAAAAAAAAAAAAGATGAAATAGGAAATCTCTGATCCCACTATCCCAGAGGTAAGAATGTCTTTTGATAGCCTCAAAATGCAAAACTAAAACACATATGTGCTTAAATATTCTTATTATTTTAAAATTTGAATAGATGGGGCATTATTATGATTTTTATAATCACTCCATATTGGGAATAAACAAATTAAAAAAAAAAAAAAAAAAAAAAAAAAAGGAAATCTTTAATTCCAGAGGTAAGAATGTCTTTTAATAGCTTCAAAACCCCAAACAAAAATGTGTGCTCAAATATTCTTATTATTCTACAATGTGTATAAAAGGGGCATTATTATGATTTTATAATCACTTCAAGATGGCATGTCACTTGACTGTATTTGAACTTTAAAGTTATGACCTGAAAAATAGGCCCTGTCATGGAACATGTAACTTAAGTAAATAAAGAGTAAGGTGGCCAGTGATTTCTAAGGTCACGGTTGTTATTTGTATAAAAGTCTAGTATAAATGGAAAGTGATGTCTTGGGGACTTGTTCTATATAAGATAAAGCTACTTAGCTGACAGATGAAAAGTTCAAGATATTGTCTTGATGTTTTGCTGGGTTTTCATCTAGAATGTACTTAAGTTCTCCACCTTGGGCATCTCATTTGTACATTTCTTAGCTTTGGTCAGCCCTTTGCCAGTGAGAACAAAGCTGAGGCCACAGGTGACTGAAACAACACAAGAGTGCAGTAACAAGTCTAGGCGAGGATGTGCCTTGTTAGCTGGATGTAGTTTGTATTTAAAATACAGTTCCTCTTAATTTCAGAGTTCAGTGTACATGGTGCACACTTTGAGTACTTTTGGAGATCACATTCCACCTTAGTAAGTGGGCCTTACCGTGAAGACTTCAGAGTACTCCTTGACCACCTCTAGGCCAGGGCCAAAAGTATAGTCACATGTTAGGCAGGGCATCTATAAGTGGACATACATTGAAAATATGCCATAAGATATCAAATAAATGTGGTCTTAAAAGCCAAGTGGTCTTTCATTGCAGTGATACCTTAAAGCAGAAGTATCAACCTTGCTCCTTCAGTCCTTTGGCATTTTCTATGAATGTTTAAGGAGTTTTCAGGTATTAAGTTTGTGCCAAAGGACACAAATTCACTACATGTATAAGTACCAGCTATATGTTACCACCCCTTAAGCCAAGAAAAAAGCAGTGTCAAACAACAGGTGGTCTTTCCCCAAAGGTAAAATTACAGAGAAATGGACCCCTGCAACCCCAGAAATGTGGCCACATACAGCAAGTGGTCTCTTATAGCAGTGGTCACATACAGCAGGTAACACACACATATATATATATATATATATATATATATATATATATATATATATATATATATATATATATATATATATATATATATATATATATATATATATATATACATATATGAATGACATTACTACTCACAGTGCATGTATGATATACAGTGAAACCTCATTATAATGACACCATCTGTTCCCTGAAAATGTGTCAGATGACTGAATATGTCAGATACATGAATCACATATCATAGTAAATGTACTTTTCATTCCATATAAGCTGTGTTGTTAAGTGATATCTGAGTGTTGTTATAATGAGTTTTCACCGTATTTACATGAACATAAAGCAGTTTGTGCATACTATAGTTGTTTATAAATGGTGTGATGTGCTGTGTTTCAGGTGGAACGGGAGATTGCTATCATGAAGCTGATAGAACATCCACATGTCCTCGGTCTCTTTGATGTCTACGAAAACAAAAAGTATTTGTGAGTATAGCCTTTTAAATGTACATGTAAATACTGATAAGATCTGATTCTGAGGCAAAAAAGCCCCTCATCTCCCAGTGGGTGATCCTAAAACATGCAAAAACAAATATACATGTGATTATATTGAGCCTTGTTGAAGAGGTAGGGAGATTTTTGTCAAATAAATATGAAATATGTCTCCAACAAATTAATTTTATTGAGTTTCTGTAAACCAATTCCACATGTGTTGATATTTGTGCCAAAAGAATTCATTTAGCTGGGATGGCATTGTTCCTCCTTCCATGTTCTACCCTCATGCCCCTTATGTATCAATGTGTCACAAGGTCTCATTTGTATTTGGGCTTAATTTGTACAAATGTTGGATACCCTTAATAATGTATGCTGTCCAAATAAATTGTCTCAGGGAAACATCTGTTATGATATAAATTGGCTTTGTCTCTGATATCTTTGTTAATTTATGTGTACGTAATTACGTTTTACCCCTCAGCTTATTGGTGGATAGGGTATTGTTGTCAACATGTCTGTGCATCTGTCTGTCTGTCTGTCAATTTGTTAACCTCAGAGACCCAGTAACCTTTGAACAGTGAGCTACTATTATGAAACTTGTACTATCTATAGAAGCATCTCATTTAAAGCTTCATTGACTTCAACCTTCAGCAACCATGACCTATTTTCAAGGTCACCTGGGGTCATCAGATTTTCACTTGGCAGAGAGGGGCTTAAGATTGTTCCAGTATATTTCAATCTGAAGTGGTCTCTGAACAAAAAGGAAAATGAAGGGGGGGGGGGGGGGGTGCATCATTTATGAGAGACTGGCTATAATTACCCACAACTGGGATGCAGTTTTAAGTTACTGCTTGAAACTTTCTAGCCAGTTGGCAAAAGATACCAGAAATATTTCAATGTGCTTCGAGGAATAATACTAGTGCCTAACAGTTGCACATTTATTTAAAAAAAAAAAAAAAAAAAAAAAAAAAGATCCCAACCTCCCACACAGACAGGAATGCTGCCTTTGTTTCTGTAAGTGCCCACCAGATAACAAAGAGAATTTCATTATTTTGGCAATAATGTTTTGATGGGTACATTGCAGCTGACAGTCAGCAGCTTGTAGACAGCTGTCATTTTTATTGTGCATGTTATGCATTTGTAAAGAGTGCAGTGCACTAACTATTTTCATTTCACCAGAATATGGTTGATCACAATAGGAGAGCCTTCTTGATGATTACAAAAAGGAAAGTTGATACCTTAGCAAAATCAACACTTTGTATATTACAAGTAGCTGTACATGTAAGTCTACTGGGATAGGTGGTCCGAGAAAATTACGATAGTGCTTTCCTAAGGTTAAAGTACATGTAATGAATTTTCAACCCTGTGTCATGGTGTGAAGCAATAAGCCTGGTTATATGTGTGTATGTGTTATTTATGTTTGACCGTGGAATGGGCGGGTCTTAAACCAGCAGCTTTCGGCGCTTATTGCCAGGCCAAAAAAATGAGAAATGCACGTCATATTATGCAAAACGAGAGAAATGCATGTCATATGTATGTAAAAGGAGTATGTTTGATACACTTCCCTAGGAACTGTACTTGTGACAGACATGCTGTTACGGTTATAAGTCACCATGTGCGTCAAGTGTATTGACTTTATACAGCGACTTTGTCACCTTTTGCATGTGCTGACTCACGAGTATTAGATATACGTGGGCAGGTTGCTGCTACCTTGAGCCAAAAAGAAAATAGATCACCTATATCATATATATGGATCATTTTCATTGCAAGTGCACCAATACTAGGCATAAAAACTGTCACGATATGTTAAATGGGAGTCACTTGTCCCGGTATCTTTGCCTGCTGTCAAACTAGATCCAATCCACTTTCACTATTAAAGAGGTGACTGGTATGGTTGGGGTGGAATACAGTGGTACCTGCTCTAAAGACCACCTCCAATTTAAGACTGCATGTCTTTTTAAGACCACTCTTTCAAGATCCTCTGCTGTATTTACATGTTAAATATACCTTCAATTTAAGACCACCTGCAGTATGAGACCACTTTTTGTTGGCTGTAGGGGTGGTCTTAAATAGCAGGTACCACTGTACTGGCAAACCACCCGTGAAATAATGAATGTGAACAACATCCTGCCATATATTGAAAAAACAAATGAGATTTGCTCTAACCCTTTGCCCCTTAAACTGGCTAAAACCAGCTAAAACTGGCTGATATCTGATGGTAGCCTAGTACTGGTATATTTTGTTTGTATTTTTGACAAGTTATTACAATATGGTATGAAATGTGTGTGACAGTCAGGGTTAATGTCTGAGATGCTAGAGCACTAAATGACAAAATATTAACAGTCAAGTGCGCAACCATAACCCTTTCCCCCTTGAACTAATACTGAGTCAACAGCTTTAATTTCCTTGGCATGGTTTTGGCACCAAGTGCTCAATTCTATGCCAAGGAAAGCTATTGACTTGGGTCATATTTATCTTAACTGATTTCACCCTAATGACGCTTTTTCCAACTTATATCTAAATGTCATCTGGTAACTCTATTTAAATTATTTGTCAAAATTTTGCATGAAACTTGCATGGAAGATCATTCCAAATTATATGCCCAAGGTCAACAGCTTTCCGTAGCATGCTCTGGGTGCATTGAGCCCAGAGGGCGCCAAAGAAAGCTGTTGACTCGGTCTTCTATCATGGTGGAATGAGTTAATAGCTAGGTGTCATCCACAATTCTCATTCAAATTGCTTTTTATTGCTGTTGAAATTAGTCAGGAACATTGAAGCAGACAACATTTGATCAGGCAGCCAGTTTTTGTCTGGTTTAAGGGGAAAGGGTTATTGCAAATCACTGGCTTTTTCAATAGATTTTGCTATTATAACACATTAAATCTGTGACCAATACTCCTTACTATTTCCCAAAATTAGTCAGTTGTGCTTATTCAACATATTCAAATACACATGTACTTGGATACTTCAGAAAAAGAGCCTTAAGGACAGGTAAGATATAAAACGCATTTATGGGTAACTAGTACCCATCAAAGTTCATAGAGTGAAAGATATTAATGGAAATATGTAAAAAGTATACATTTTTGGAGTGGATATGACCCGAAGATTTCAAAGCTGGTAATACACCTTCCAATCCAGTTGTGTTGACAGTCTGCCATATAACAGTCCCTGAGGCAAAGGTAGGTCTGAGAGACCACTTAGGTGGGCCCTCAGAGGACCACTCAAACAAGGGTGCCAGACTTTCCAACAGTACTGTTAATGGTTGTACATGTAAGCTAAGAACATGTACTCCTGTTGAACTGTCTTTTGTAAGAGTAGAAATATTACCAAATGGATATTTGTAATTTCAAGATGAAACATTCATTTTAGTTTGCGGGGCTACTCTAGCCTGTAAAGGTAAAAAAAGTAGCTGTATGTGTGGGCATATCCCAGTATCTAACAGAACAAAATGTATTGCTTTTGCACATGTAATGACTTTTTTTCCAGAGATGTTTGCCATAATGTCAAGACACAGTGGGCTTGAAATCATTGTCATGTTCCAAATAAGTATTCTTTATTTCCAGTAATCTTCCTACCATGGTTGGTGTATCCATCAAAACTCCTGTATCATGGCCTATGTTTATTACCATATTCTTTTGACACGGCAAGTGATTTTGGTTGGAAATTAATGTGTCGTGTACTACATTGTTGCCTTGGTGATAGGTACCAAAAGTTGCTGGTTTGATGCCTGGCCACTCTATGGTCAAAACATACAAAGCGTATTTCAGTACATACTACCGTAGTGCTGGGGGATATGACTCAGCGCAGGTGTCTGATTCTCTGCCTCCTCTTTCTCCTGCTCACAGTGCTAGGGGTTCCTGCTGGGTTCTCAGGAGCAAGAGTAAAAACTGATCTGAGCTCAAATTGTTCAATTTCTGAGGAGGAGTGATGACAAGAAAATATTGAAGTACTCATGGGGGCCACTGAGCAAAGATCTCAATCTGTACAATAAATAAAGGAGGAAATCTTAACTGGTGGGGAGGCAAACACCCCTTTGGCACCACCAAATCAGGCAGAGTCAAGAGTTCTATGACTTAACTCATTCCATACCAGTCCCTGATTTTTCCGTATATGTACCTAGATTTAAGACAACCAGTGCATATTTAAATTCTTTATGAAAAGAGCTTTTGTTCAAGTACCAACATGCCTATAGTCTTAAGTCAGTGATTCTGGCACTGCCTGGCAAGTCATGCTGCAGCTGCCCTTGTGGCAGCTGCAGCATGACTTGCCAGGCAATACCAGAACCACTGACCAAGGCCTGTGACCATAGTATGGAATGATTAAAGAAGCATTGTACATGAATGGGCAGGAGTGAAATTTGTGAATACTACATGCATGACCAAGGAGTCCCATATTACATATGTGTAATCAAACTGGTTGACACCCGTGCTCAGACTGTGATTTTTTACCTGTCACCAGTATATATTTGCACTTGAGTATAAAGTAGTTTTGTATCAAATTAGTTGTAAGATGCATTGATTACCAGTCTATCATGCCAAAATCATTTTCAGTTCAGCTGACCAAACATTGCAGACCTTATACAGTTACTCCTGTCTGTTTGTCAGTGCCTCTGTTCATCCAGCCATCTGTTCATCCATCTAAAAACTTTTGCTTGTGAATGCAATACAGTCCTTGGTTTTCATGGTAACCCCACATCACTTCAGGACTTATCAAGTGTTTGAAAGTCAAGGTTGAGTTTTATATTGGCACCAACTACAGTATTATAAGTGCTATTTATGGGTCAGTATGTGAACATTTTAAGAATGCTGTTTTTCAGAGTTTTTGCCTCAACTTACTTGTCAGTCAGCTAAGGTTATGTGCATCTGTCTTCCATCTGGCCATCTGGCTGGCATTGTCCACAATTGACATTTTTTATTCCTTCTCCAAAACCATCAGCTAGATTTACTTCAAACTTGTCGGGAATGTACTTTTGGCTGGTCTCTACCAAGTTTGCGCAAATGGTCGTGCTCCATATAATTTTTGATTTTTGATGAATATCTTTGCTCGTTTTTTGGCAAAATCTTGAAAAAAAAATCTTGTTTAAAACCACTGAGCCACTTCTGGGGACTGTTATCTAAATTTGTTCAACAGGTGGCACTGTGATTTTTTTCTCATTTTTAAAAAAAAAGTTTTTGTGTGTTAAGGCTATTGTGGACTTCTTCTCCAAAACCGACATCAGATTGCTCTGAAACTAGGTGGAAGTGTAGCGTGTGGGAGGGTTAAACAAAATTGTTCACTAGGTGATGATACTCTGGATCCCTGATATTTAACAAATTTTTCAATTAAGGTACGTATTGGTTAATGTAAGTAGTCCAATTGCTTACTATGTAAGTCAATGGAGATTGCAATAAAAATTTACATTTTCGACTTCTCCAAACCATCAACCAGATTCACTTTGAACTTGGTGGGGGATGTACCCTGGATGAGTCTCTACCAAGTTTGTTCAAATGGTCACCGTCCGGTGATTTTTATATTTTTTTTGTTCATTTTGCGGCAAAATCTAAAAAAAATTCTGCTCTAAAACTGTCATTCAGATTGGGCTGAAACTTGGTGAAATGTAGGTAGTGGCAGTGTTATAGAAAAGTTTTACTGGTTGGTGATACTCTGGATCCCCGATTGTTAGTGAATTTTTCAATTCAGGTACCTGACAGTTAATGCATGCATTCCTATTGATTACCGTGTAAATCAATGGGGATTGCAAAGGATATTCGCATTTTTAACTTCCTCTCCAAAATCCTCACCCCCAGACCAGAGTCAGACTTGTTTGGCCTATGGGTTGAATGTTAAGGTCAGCTGAGAATGGGCTGGTCACACAGCTCTGTTATTCATGGATCTGTTGGTATGTTGACAGCTTTCACACTACTATTAAACAAGGTGCCCATATTATGTGGTTGTGATGTAGGCATATTAATTGCCCAGTGCCAGACAAATGTGACAACATCCAAGATGGCTGCATACTTTAAATTGCTTTAATTTCACTGTATTCTTATTATGCCCCCCTTCGAAGAAGGTGGGGCATATAGCGTTGCACATGTCGGTCAGTCGGTCAGTAGACTGTGGTTTCTGCACAATAACTCAAGAAGTTTTTGAGTTAGGACTTTGATACTGTACAGGTGTATCATTCTAGTCAAAAGCTAGGCAAAGTTTGAAGATGGGTGACCTTGACCTAATTTCCAAGGTCACAGTGGCACCTGAGTTAACTTTGGTTTCCGCACAATAACTGAAGAGGTTTTTAAGCTAGGACTTTTATATTGCACAGGATTATAGTCCATATTTGATGCTAGGCAAAGTTTGAAGATGGATGACCTTAACCTCATTTTAAACGTCACACAGAGCCACTTTACTGAATATGGTTTCATGCTTTCTGCATGATAACTTATACCTTGGAGCTAGGACTTTTGTATTGCACAACTTAATTGTTCTCTGTAAGGGCTAGGTTGAGTTTGAAGATGGGTGACCTTGACCCAGTTTTCAGGGTCACAGAGAGCTTGTAGTTATACTGTGATTTCCGCACAATAACTCAATAAGTTTTTGAGCTATACTTTGATACAATACAGGTGTATCATTCTAGTCAAAAGCTAGGCAACGTTGGAAGATGGATGACCTTGACCTAATTTCCAAGGTCACAGTGGTACCTGAGTTAAATTTGGTTTCCGCACAATAACTGCAGAGGTTTTTAAGCTAGGACTTGTATATTGCATAGGATTATAGTCCATATTTGGGGCTAGGCAAAGTTTGAAGATGGATGACCTTGACCTCATTTTAAACGTCACAGAGCCACTTTACTGGATATGGCTTCATGCTTTCTGCATGATAACTTATACCTTGGAGCTAGGACTTTTGTATTGCACAACTTAATTGTTCTCTGTAAGGGCTGGGTTGAGTTTGAAGATGGGTGACCTTGACCCAGTTTTCAGGGCCACAGAGAGCTTGTAGTTATACTGTTGTTTCTGCACAATAACTCAAGAAGTTTTTGAGTTAGGACTTTGATACTGTACAGGTGTATCATTCTAGTCAAAAGCTAGGCAAAGTTTGAAGATGGGTGACCTTGACCTAATTTCCAAGGTCACAGTGGCACCTGAGTTAACTTTGGTTTCCGCACAATAACTGAAGAGGTTTTTAAGCTAGGACTTTTATATTGCACAGGATTATAGTCCATATTTGATGCTAGGCAAAGTTTGAAGATGGATGACCTTAACCTCATTTTAAACGTCACACAGAGCCACTTTACTGAATATGGTTTCATGCTTTCTGCATGATAACTTATACCTTGGAGCTAGGACTTTTGTATTGCACAACTTAATTGTTCTCTGTAAGGGCTAGGTTGAGTTTGAAGATGGGTGACCTTGACCCAGTTTTCAGGGTCACAGAGAGCTTGTAGTTATACTGTGATTTCCGCACAATAACTCAATAAGTTTTTGAGCTATACTTTGATACAATACAGGTGTATCATTCTAGTCAAAAGCTAGGCAACGTTGGAAGATGGATGACCTTGACCTAATTTCCAAGGTCACAGTGGTACCTGAGTTAAATTTGGTTTCCGCACAATAACTGCAGAGGTTTTTAAGCTAGGACTTGTATATTGCATAGGATTATAGTCCATATTTGGGGCTAGGCAAAGTTTGAAGATGGATGACCTTGACCTCATTTTAAACGTCACAGAGCCACTTTACTGGATATGGCTTCATGCTTTCTGCATGATAACTTATACCTTGGAGCTAGGACTTTTGTATTGCACAACTTAATTGTTCTCTGTAAGGGCTGGGTTGAGTTTGAAGATGGGTGACCTTGACCCAGTTTTCAGGGCCACAGAGAGCTTGTAGTTATACTGTTGTTTCTGCACAATAACTCAATAAGTTTTTGAGCTAGGACTTTGATACTATACAGGTGTATCATTCTAGTCAAAAGCTAGGCAACGTTGGAAAATGGATGACCTTGACCTAATTTCCAAGGTCACAGTGGTACCTGAGTTAACTTTGGTTTCCGCACAATAACTGCAGAGGTTTTTAAGCTGGGACTTTTATATTGCACTGGATAATTGTCTGTATTTGGGGTTAGGTCAGGTTTGAAGATGGGTGACCTTGACCTAATTTCAAAGGTCACAGAGCCACTTGGTTGAATACTGTTTCTGCATGATAACTTGCATTTTTAGAGGTAGCACTTTTATATTGCACAGCTTTATAGTTGCCTATAAGGGCTAGTTTGAGTTTGTAGATGGGTGACCTTGACCCAGTTTTAAGGGTCACACACAGACAGTAGACTTTCTGTGGTTTTTGCACAATAACTGAAGAAGTCTTTGATCAAGGACTTGGATACTGCACTGCTATATAGTCCTTGTTAAGGGATAAAAGAAATGTAAAGTTTGGTGACCTTGATCTAAATTCCAAGGTCACATATTCACCTGATTTAACTTTGGTTTCCGCATGATAACTGAAGAGGTTTTTAAGCTAGGACTTTTCTCTTGTACAAGATTATAGTCCATATTCGGGGCTAGTCAAAGATTAAAGTTTAAAGATATGTGACATTGATGTATGATCAACCTTCACTAATTTTGTAAGGTCACGAGTGCCCCATCTACCACTATGAATAGGGTAGCGAGGGCAAGGGTAATGAGGGAGGGGGGCATCTATGTTTTACAAACATATCTTGTTTTTGCATTTTTCGCTGAAGGCACAAAACGGTGAAAATAAAACACCATGAAATAGTATTTTAACATTGTTTGAATGGGAATTATGTCCAAAATAGTGAAATTGAAACTACAGCGAAACGTCAAAAATACTAAAACCGTAAAAATTTATACACACGAAAATAAAGTGATGTACAGTTTATTATTTCCTAACTTTTGTCATAGTAGAAGTCAATTTAAAACATCCAGAGTTCACCTGCCTTGTCATTCTTATATTATTCTACCCAGATAATACAAGAAATAATGTGTATAAGAATAACCTTTCCTGATGTGTTTGGTCTAGTTGCTTGCACAAGTTACCTAGATAAGCCAGGAGGTGTAATGTAAAACTAGATAATAACGAGAGCCTTATGCAGCGATACAAGTAAAATACTTAGCAGAGACATCCTCATGTAGCGAGTTGCCAGGACATTCTGCCAGCTGAAATGTTGGAAGGGATCATCAAAATGTACCAACCTTCATTTTTGCCGGTGTAGCAGCCTGGAAGTGACCCTGCCTAGATGTGACCCCCATCACTTCTAGGCTAGCCTAGAAGTGATCCCGGGTAACTTTCAGGCTAGCCTAAAAGGGACCCACCCAGTCCAAAAGTGACCCACCAACACATTTTACCACAATATTGTGATTCAGATGAAAAATCTTTAGTATAAGAGTAATAAATGGAACTTAGTGTGTTCAATAACTTGGAATAACTATGACAACAGCGATAATACAATTTTCCTTTGGTTCTATAATTTGTAGGAGACAATCATAAGTTTATTAGACCCATTTCATCATAGTGGCATAAAATTTCATTTTATTAAAATATTGTTCCTTTAATGCAGGAAAAACTTTGCTGGAAGACTAGATTTAAACTGTTAAACTTCTATACTAAAGAGTTTCACAGAATCACAACATTATTGTAAAAATGTTGGGGATCACTTTTAGGCTGGGGGGATCCTTTTTAGGCTAGCCTCAAAGTGACCCGGGGTCACTTCTAGGCTAGCCTAGAAGTGATGGGGGTCACTTTTATGCTGGGTTCACTTCTAGGCTCCTACACCGGAAACTGTCTTTAACATCATAATTGGTGAGCCAGAATTACCTGATGTACAATTGACTGTGAACTCATTTCCCCAGCAAAACAGTATTTGTGAGGGTGGGTATTGGGATGAGGGTAATTGGCTGGTTTGAATTGTAACCCTTTAAATTGCTGCACTTCATGTTTCCACACTGTAGTTGTAGTAAATGTATTTTTTCTGTCTTTTTCAGATATCTAGTCTTAGAGCATGTCTCAGGGGGTGAACTTTTTGACTACTTGGTCAAGAAGGGACGTCTAACACCAAAAGAGGCGCGCAGATTTTTTCGACAGATAATATCAGCCCTAGACTTTTGTCATAGTCATTCTATATGGTAAGTTGTGGGTTAAGGGATACCCTAAGCATACTATTACTATATATTTTGTCTTAGTATCAATGTATCAATAGTAGAATAATTCCACGCTCGTTACTTGTAACAAAATAGTCTGAAACTTGCTACAAATCTGGAAAATTAAAAACATTTGCTTTATAAACAATTTTATATGGTAAACTGGATATACATGAACACATGCTAAAATTGCACATCTTGCAGTTATTGTTTCAAGCATGATGAAAACTGAAAATAAAATCTCTTCTTTGATAGTAATACCAGTTATCAAAATATTATTTCTTATCTAGAGTTACAAAATTTGTAATGTTTGATGCAAAGCAAAAGGCCTCGTGGAATAAATGTGATATTGCTTTTGTATCGTTTGTCAAAGTGTGTGTATCCATGCACAGTTAGCTTACAGGGTTGTATTCCTTTGTGTCTTTTGTAATTGACTTCACTAATGGAAAAACATGTAGTTAGGGAGATATTTTCTAAATTTATCATGTGCAACATCATAACCTAGCTTGGCTTACTGACTTTCTGTGGAACATGTTGTCTGGAATATTGCTTCAGTTATCATTGTCCCATGTATGCATGTGACCAAATAATTCAGCACGGATATTTTCATGCCACATGTACATGTAGAATGCAGGCTGCCAACATAAGAAAGTCTGAATCCTTGACAATCTTCATGAGAGTATAAGGTGAACACAGAAAGGGTGTGAAGTGCTTGGAGGGGGAGGGAGGGGGGAGGCATGTCTTCGAGGGGAAAAAAATTAATTCGTGCAAAATGGTGGAATCTGGTGCAATGTTAATCAACAATTTTTTGGTTTTTCTGAGTTGCATATAGGAGCTTACAAACACATAATTGCATGTGAAAAAAATAATGTGTGGAATAGAATGTAATGTACATGTACATCCTTAATCTTATTTGCCCACATTGAACAGAAAAAAAGACCAGATCAAATCAAGTTCCCTTATTTCAATCAGTTATTAAATACCAAAATCTTTGCACTTTGATTTTGCAGCTCTTGTCATCAGGCGATGAAAAATTATTCTGCTATGTCAAAAGCAGTGGCTACTTTATTATTACAAAGTTTTCATATTACAAAGCTATGGTGACTGACAGTGACCACAATGTATTTCACAAGTAAAGAACATATACAACTAGAAAGAGCCCAAAAGTGAATATTCATGGCATGAAATTACAGGGCTTCATGTTCAAAATGAATGGTTCCAGATATTTCTGCATCTGTTTTTTTTTTTCTTTTTTTTTTTTTTGATTTGTTGTGCATCTGTGGAAGGGGGATGCATACAGTGTTTAATGCTGTCATCCACCGCTGCTGCATGTCTTATTTTCCTTATATTTATGTCTCTTCTTGACCTATTGTCCCCTAATTTAGTACAGATAATTGATGGGTCTGGGAAATATTTCCCATCAAATAATATGTAACCTAGAGGTCAAAGGTCAAGGTTAAATCCTTGTTGCATTTTTCTGCTGACTCAGCAATTTTCACAAATTATTGGCTTATACTTTCTCAATGGTGCATCGCTGGCCCAAGGTTACTGTTAAACATTAATAGGAAAGTACCTATGGGCTTTCAGTTTGTATGGTTTATTTTAAACCTGAGTGACCTTGAAAGGTCAAACTGCACACATTCCTATTGATTACTAGGTAAGTCAGTGGGGATTGCAATGCTGATTTTCAACTTCTCCAAAACAATTGGCTGGATCACTTCAAACTTGGTCAGGATGTACATTGGTTAGGTATCGACCAACTGTGTACAAATGGTCATGCTCCCAATTATTTTGTATTTTTAATGTTTTTTTTTTTTTTTGGGGGGGGGGGGGGTGATTTTGCATTCGTATTGATTTCCATGGGAGTCAATGGGGACTGCAATGGTACTTCACATTTTGACTTCTTCAAAATCGTAAGCCAGATTCACTTCTTTTGGTACAGATACTTCCTAGATTTTGGGAGTCTTTTTTCATATGATTGTGGATGACCTTCAGCTCATAGGTCAAGGTCACAATGCCTTGCAAAATAAAATGGTTTCCCTGCTGCATCTTCAAATGTTTATGGTTGAAGTTCATCAAACTTGGTCATTATTTACCCAAGTGGGACTTCCTTTAAAATTTGTGCAGAGGTGACCTTGTGGTCAAAGGTTAAGTTCTAACTTTCTGCAGAAGAATGCTGGCCATCTTAGAGGGGTGGCCTCTAATGAGAGACACCTGGTTGGGGGATGCATATTTTTCGCAAGACAAACTGGCTTCTACTTGCATAGGAAGGTGACATTGAAAAATAGTCAGCCATCATATGAGGTTTTCATGTCTTTCAAACATATTGCATGTCCATAACCCCTGTCCCATGAACCTTTGCTTGTCCAGCTCTTTCTGCCACACTCAGTTTCTGTCTCCCACACTGGTCTTTTTCTTGCAATATCATATCCTGTTTTTTATTTGTTTCCTTCCCATGATGCTTTCAGTCACTAACCATGCTCACTTGCTCATTGTCTGAACAAACTTCCAGGCAATGTCTAAATGGCCAACCAAAATATATCAGAGCATCCCATTGGCACTTTCAAGTTAGCAGCCAATGAAATGTGCATCTTCCTGTGTCTGCTTCCTGTTCAGTTTCATAGAAAAGGAAGGTTACATATATGCTGACACCGTGTTTCTGGGTTTGTTCCTGCAATCAGAAATGCATACCGTCCTGCTGCAGACTATATATCAGATCCCTCTATCTACATTCTGGGGGTGGGGTTTTTGTGTGTGTGTGTTTTTTTTTTTTTTTTTTTTGGGGGGGGGGGGTTATTTTTTTGTTTTGTTTTTGTTTTTATTGTGGGATAGTTTAAGGAAATCTCAGACAGGCAGGATGAGGTGCCATATTGTGGATGGTTGTCAGATGGAGGTTCTAGACAGGAAATCAGCCTTTTCTCCCTTAGAGTGGTCCAGCTATGCCCAGGATCACAAGTCCACAGTTTCTAGCTCCATAAAGAACAGTATTTAGATAAGCAAATGCAAAGTACACTTTTTGTTAAGATCATGAACCATGTGTTTGAAAACATAAATATTCACCATTTTGTTATAACTACATTTAGTACATAAAAAATTATCATTTTATCAGGAATGAAAGTGTGACAGGTGTACACAAATGTGTAAATAACTGCTTAGCAACTTTATAAAACTGCAAATTGTCTACACAGAATTACTAGTATTAAACACATGTGGCTGAACAGCATGCAAAAGAATTTCTTTATCTGTGCTTGTCTTGTAGTCCTCAATGCTTCAAGGTTGCTGCTACAAAACACAGCAGCTCCTAGTGCTCAGACAGTTCTCTTTGACTCTTTCAGTGCCACATTTTTGACAGCGTCAACAGCTTTACTCAGTGTGCTCTGGGCACAATGTGACCACAACACACTGAGGAAAGTTGTTGACCTGGGCCTGCATATTCTATGTGGCTACATGGATCGTGGTACTTGAATGAAAGATCCTTTCACAAGGAACATGAATCTAGCACCCTTATTCAGAGCACTTCATTTTAAGTACGTGTAGTTTGACTTTATTGGCAGTTGGCACTGAAAGAGTTAATTGCTAGATTAAAAAGCTGTAGGAAAAATCTGTGGATTACTCCTTAGGTGCATTTTCTGAAAACAGTGTTCATTTTGGTTGAACCAGTAAGAAGTTATTTCTACATTTTCTGTGCGCATATTTCTTTGTAATTTCTGCTTAAAATGGCTGTTTATCCAGTAGTTGTAATTTCAAAATGTTTATAGAAGTTCTCTTGATAATGGTTTTGCTAAAACTGTCCACGAAATTGACAGCTGAGTGATTCTGGTGGGGCACAGCTAGACCAGTTTAACCCATTCCTGGTCAGAGTACAACTGAGTCAGTAGCTTTCCTTGCCACAGGTTGGGCACATTGCACTAGGCCCATGCCAAGGAAAGCTGTTGACCTAGGATGTGCCATCATGAATGGTCTTACATATAAACCTCAGCAAAAATGTTTCCTGGTAACAAGAAATTTAAGTAAAAATGTAATAGCAGATGACAATTTACCCCAGGACGCTTTTGGGTGATTTGAGCAGGAAAAGGTTAAAGCTGCCAGAAGTGACCAGTGGTCAAATGTTGTCTGCTTCAGTGTTTTTTTGAACAATTTCAAGAATAATTGAAGCAATTTGAGTGAGCATTGTAGATCAGGTCTCTCAGAATTACCTACCCTGGTGAAGAGCATTCCCAGGTGAACATCTGATTCAATAGGTGCTTAGTAGCCAACCTGCACCACAGAATGTTGTTGACTTAGTCTCAATCCAGTGGGGAAAGCGTCAACATGAAAATGAATTAATACACAATACAAATAAGCATGCACCCTTTATGACCTATGCCTTACCATGTATTTTCTCTTGTTGCACATTGGCTTCATACTATTGAGCTGGTGTTATCCTTTGTTTGCCATGTAAACTACCATCAAACTGCTTTCTACTTAATCTTTCCTTGCAGATCTTCAAGAAAGTTGTAAGAATCTTACTTTAATATTTGGGTGCGCAATGTGTGTGGGAGTACTAGCATATAGTAGTGGATTGAGTCCACATCAACAACTTCACTATTGATATTTTGGATGGTACATGGCGCCAGACTTACTAACAAATCACAGGTTACTGTTACAAATGTGACAATGTCCATCTGCCCATAAGCAAGCTTAGTATAGATGTGGTACTGAGTACAACTCAGGGCCAGAATTTCACAATATTTTGTGAGAATCTATTTGGATTTTTGTCAATTAGTTTTCTTTTTAAAGAAAGACAAGTTGAGGAGAATCTTTATGAGAATGGATTCTCGGATTCTCGCATTCTCACCGAAATTCTGGCCCTGCAACTATTCTGAACCCTAGCAATATGGAAGTCCGTGGGTTATAGTTGATATGTTGGCTATTGAGGTCCAAGAGTTACAGAAGGGCAACCATCACAAAATTTTGCAACTTGTCTGATGATGGATCACCTTGTAAAGACTGCCTTCTAAAGGTGATGGTTGACCTTGACTTAGGTTTAGAGGTCTGGCTGATGCTTTACAGGGTAGGTGTTGACCTTGACCTAGCTTTAGAGGTCAGGCTAATGCTTTACAGGGCAGGTATTGGAGACATATCTGGTGATTTATTGATCGAACAGCTAACAGCTTTGTTTTCTGAAGAAAATTTGAACTTCAGATTACATATATGTTCTTTAAAGATCACAGGTCATTTTCTTTTTTAAATTAAATTGTTTCTTAAAATTACGTCAAATATTTTGTGAGATCACAAATTGTTGCTATGAAAAATACTCTTCAATGAAATTTTGAGTACATGTACATCAGTTTTAGGTGTGCCACAAAATAAATTGGTGTGATTGGTGAGAAAACATGTTTTGTGAGTTTCTGCACACAAATTGATAGGTCTGCCAGACACATGAGATTATGCCGTAGTTTTATGTAGAATCTACTTTTATCTATATTTCAGTCACAGAGATCTTAAGCCAGAAAACCTCTTATTAGATGAGAAAAATAATATACGAGTTGCAGACTTCGGTATGGCATCATTACAAGTGGAAGGGTCCATGCTTGAAACCAGCTGTGGGTAAGTACATTTTATGAAAGGAGATGGATTTTGTGTTTTGATGAGAAGGCTAACGGCACACTACGGCATTGATGGAAATTGGTGTATTTGTGACGCACATTTGGATATAAAAATTTGTGAAAGGAAATTGCAAAGGCCGTTAGCTAAGAGCTTTGCCTCTTCCTTGTTTTGTTCAAGTCAAAATGACTTGTATATCCTGGGGGTCATTTTTAAGTAACTAATGCCAAGGTGTAAATAACAATAGAATACTGTAAATTGCTTTATTTTCGCGTGTGTAAATTTTCAAGGTTTTTGTATTTTTGACATTTCACTGTAGTTTTGATTTCACTGTTTTGGGCATAATTCCTATTCAAACAATGTTAAAATACTATTTAACTGTGTTTTTATTTTTATGGTTTTGTGTCATAAGCGAAATAAGCAAAAATAAGAGCACAGCGAAATATAATCAATTTACAGTAGTGAGACCTTGCTTGGGGTACATGTACCATGATTCAGTTGAAAAAGTGACAAGTGCTCATTTGTGACAGGGTTGACATTGACGGCCACCCAATGATGCAGGTGAAAAAATGGTATTCAAGACAAGTGCACATTCAGTATAGGCTTGACGTTGACTTTTATTGCATTAAACTAGCTAAAAAAACCCTGTCTGGTGGTCCATTGGGCTATGCTTCAATTTTTACAACTTATTTCAATATGAATGAAAGCATTTTGGAATAAAATTTGTAAGTGTAGCCCAATTAGAATTGCATGCCTTGGGTTAACAGCTTTCCTTGGCATGACTGGGGCACAAAGCACTGAATCCATGCCAAAGAAAGCTATTGACTTAGTCTCAGTCAAAGGTGCAAGGGTTGAAAAGTCACCCAGAGTATAAACGTGGTCTCTGGTTGTGGTCTTTCATTGAGCTAGTCTCCTTTAAGAGGGGCATTCCTGAATAGCTGTCAGAAGACTAAGGATACATGGTAGGCCTGTAGTTGACTGAATTGACTGGTGTAGAGAGCTGGAAATAGCTATCACGTGGGTGATTAAAGTACAGGTTTCCATCAGCAGCATTCTTTTGTGCACATAGCAATAGTGCAGGGAAGGCCATTGGCACTTGTACTTCAGTCTAGTTTGCTGAGTGCCAACCAAAATGATAAACATGCAGTGTGTCTCTGCTGGTAATGACCACAATGGCATCATACCTAGACTGTTAAACCAAAACTGGAATTAGACACAATAGGTAGCTATGAAAAGTTATCGTAGTCATTTTGAAATATTCTATGATACACTTTGTACTGGGTAATAATCAATTTTCTGGCGACAGATTAAACAGGGAATTTTGATAAGAGGCATTCATATTAATTTTAATGCCAATTTCTATGAACCAGTCACTGGACAATGGCGATGACCATCTGCCATGGTGCAGCGTATCCAGTAAGGCCCATAGTGGTACAAACATTGCTAGGAATAAAGAATACTTATATGGAACAGCTTTTATGTTTGTTTTTAAAAACTACTTTGGCCTCATTTAATACAAGAATCTTCCCATTCATATAGGTGCTGCCTTGTTAAGACAATGTTCAGCTGATTTTGGATAACTGTTCATTTCGAGATTTAGGGACATTTTAGTACACATATAAAGATGTCCAAATTTAGTAGTTCTAGCCCCAGTACAATCTGAAAAAATGAACAAAATACTTTCAATGTTAACGTGGTACTCAATGGACAATGTTAGCCTTTGGATCTTGATTGCTGACAACAGGTATCTGCTCTAAATGTCCATTTCACAGGGATATTGCTTTAAAAAAAAATCCCTGATATTAATAAAATAAAAATTGATTTACTCAAAAAATTCTCTGGAGCAAAAGAGTATCAGGGATTTTCTGAGAAACAATCAGTTCTTTTTTAAATGTGTGTCAAAAATGAACAGTCCCTGAAGCTTTATCAATTTCACAGAAACAACCATTTTCCAATTTTTGTATTACCCTTGTGTACAAACTGATACAGTTTCAACAAAAACCTGATGCCTTTTTGTAGATGCATGTGTTGAGATTGTAATAGCACAAGTGTCTCCATTTCAGCTTGAATATTTCTTGAGAAATATGAATATTTTTCAAAAACTGCATTTTTAACCAAAAACAATACCACTTTGAATTTTGAGTGGTATCTTTAGTGCAGACAGATTCTGCAACACTTTCTGACAATCAAGTTTATAGGTTTATTTTGCCAGGGATGCATGTTTCTGTGATATTTGGCCTACAAAGGAAGACTCTTGACAACAGAGAGACAATACATGTCAGGTAGTTACGAGACTGTAACTGTAGCTGGCTGTCAATCAACAAGAAATGTGTATGTGTAAAAGTAGGACCCCTGAGTATTGATGTAACTTATAAGATGTCTAGACGATTCCACCAGATAATATCCTTCCTGCATCATCAATTTGTATAACTAGCAAATGTATCCAGACAAAACAGATCGTTGTACATTGTGGCGTCTATTAGCAGATTAAAGGTACAGTGGTCCCCCTCTAGTAAGGCCCCTCTCACCAAGGGCCACCTCTATTATGTGGCCACTTTCTTTATTCTGAAAGTGTCCATTTCTATTGTTTTGTCCCCCCTCAAGAAAGGCCACCCCTCTAATGTGGCCACTTTTCTGGTGCAGAAGGGGTGGCCTTATTAGAGAAGGACCACTGTAATAGGACATGGGCAGAAAAAGTGAGCCACTTTTTACTTCCTGGATAGGCTCTTCAGCTGTGATGTCATTCTACTATGTTCATGTGATAAGCAGCTTTTCTTTGAACATTGTGAGCCTGTTGGCCAGGGCATCATTGGTTTAGATGCTACCCACTTCTTGAGATGACGAGAGATGATAAATACTGGCATGCCCCATGTATGTGATTAGCATACAATTAGCCACCTGTTGGTAACAGCACTTCTCATTCCCTTTAATGTGCAGATTCTATCCATGCAAGTTGCATGAAATAGAAGAAAATGCATACATATATATATACTGTATGCATAATTGAAAGATTTGAAACTGAGAACCAACTAACTGACCCTTGCATAACAGAAAATGATACGAGGCTTTTCCCAGGTGGTACCATCAAACATTTTATGCCTGACTCAACGGACAACATGAGAAGTCTGTTCTGACTATCAAATATTGATGGGGGTGGGAGGCAGAATTGATTTCCTACTTAACTCTTTCAGTGCCAATCACGACTAAAGCCAATCTACTTAAGTCAAACTAGTTTGAATTATCATTAGGACCTCAGATCCGTATTCCTCGTAAAAAGACCTTTCATTCAAGTACCAGTATGCCTATAGTTCCAGAGAAAAGCTGTTGACTCAGTCCAAAATTTGGCACTGAAATAGTTAACACTTTCCCTGCCAATTTTGGCAAAGGTCAATATGCTGAGAATTGACATGAGGATACTACATCTATATTCTGTGTAAAGTGGACCTTCCATCCAAGTCCCTGCATACCTACAGCTGCAGAGACCATTAGAGAGGACGAGAGTGGCCCAGGTCAACAGCTTTCCTTGGTTTGGGTGCATTGTATGCAAAGTGTGCCAAGGAAAGCTGTTGACTCAGTTAAAACCTGGCACTGAAAGAGTTAAAAGACCTCTGCTTACTGTCATAATGATTGTGATATATGTAGATAATATACATGTGTAGACAGTGGTACCTGCTGTATGCAACCACTGCCGTAAGCAGCCGCATTGCTTTATGTGGTCACTAGGCTCAGACATTGGAGTCAATTTCTTTGTAAAATTTACCTGTGGTGACAGGTCACCTGCTGTATGTGGCCACATTTTCTTCACAGAATGGGTGGCTGTATACAGCAGGTACCACTGTATAATATATGTATATAGATCATTTCATTATTGTGTGAGTAAAATAATGCGAAGTGAGATCTTGCCTCATAAATCTTCATCCCAACAAGATGAGTTGACATATTGTCTTTTGTGCAATGTCAGGATACTAACCTGTGTCTCTAACTGTTCTCTTGCATGTGCAAGGAGTGAGAAACTTGGACTGTCAATTATTAACCGTGAATGCTTGGTGCTTTCTTTCCCTGACCAGGTCTCCTCACTATGCCTGTCCAGAAGTGATCAGGGTAAGCAAGGATAAACCCTGTGTTGGGTAGAATGTGTAGTCGTCCTGTACCATATTGTGATCATGTATGGAAAGCGGCAGGTTAAAATATCTGATGAATGACCTTGTACAGTGTGTGGTCAAAACTGAGATATTAATGTGGCCAAGATTACCAGTTTTATCAAACTTTATGAAAGATGTCTATAGATTTAGTAAAACAGTACCCGGATTCTGCACCTTGTAGAGTGTTCCTGATGATGGAGAATCTGGGTTCCAATTTTATATTTTTGTCTCACATTCTGGCTGTTGTGTTAAGATGTTTGAAAAAAAACATGAAAATAAAAACTGTCATGAAAGGTTGTGCAGTGAGGAAAGTGAGGCTGCATACTACAGCAACCCTTTGAAGATATGCTACCTCATGTACAGGTCTAGACTGATGTGGTAAAACATGTGGCTTCAAAATGAAAGGCCAAAAACATTGAAAATATACCAGAAGAGACCAGATGAATTCAGTGTGTCACTTCAGTATTGTGTCCCAAAAGGAATTACTGTATATATCATGACACTAATTCATTCTTGAAAACATAGGTGGATATTATGGATAAACTGGATTGATGTGTATTAATTTTTTTGCAAGCATATCAATAATATTAGCCATAGTTTTTTCTTTGTTCATCTTCGATTGTTTACTAGGACACCAGTTTAAGTTGTTACACATCATAAAGCATATACAAACAAATCTTTGACATTGTAACATTTAAAATATCTGGTAGACGTGTTTTAAATGATGAAGAATAACTTTTGAATCAGCCACATAGAAAGACTTCTGGACACTTATGATGTTTTGAAAACTGCAAATCCTAAAGCTTCCCAGCCGAGTCCCCGTATTTTGTGTCAAGATTCTTATAACAAAGCTTTCAAACAGATGGAAAATGTGCACAATAACATTGCATGGTGTGTCTTTGATAGTTATATTACTAAGCGGATGTGAACCAACTGTCAAATATTTCAGCTAAGCTGCATTTGTCCAGAGTGCATAAGGGCCTGCATGAAAAAATGGAATATTTTTATCCCAAATACCCTGGCATTGTGTGTGAAATACTGTGGGAATTGCTTGGTTGTCTCAAATTGATAGCAAAAACTGAAAGTGACGTGAGCTATCCCGAGTGCTGTAGGACAAAGTGCATTTGTAGTAGAAAAGAAAACCTTGCAGTTTGTACAGTTATGCTCAGAATCAAGGTTTTGTCTTCATGTTGCTTTCTTCCTTGCACTTTGCCACTGGCTTTGCTGGCAAGAGTGCCACAGCTTATGCACATGTAAGACATATATGAGACTGCAAGATTGCTGTGGATCGAAATTTCATTCTCAGATACACTTTGAAATATGTTAATGCCTGATGGAAAACATTCAAAGGAATGTATTAATATGGTGTAAACCTTAGAACATGAAAAATAAATGTTGGTACATGTACGTAGAGAATCTGACATGACACTGTTTCTTACATACACAGGGTGAGAAGTATGATGGTCGGAAAGCAGATGTGTGGAGCTGTGGCGTCATTTTGTATGCTCTCTTAGTGGTAGGTGGTCCACATACTAAGTCATTTTGTATGCTCTCTTAGTGGTAGGTGGTCCACATAATAAGTCATTTTGTATGCTGTCTTAGTGGTGAGTATCCACATATTAAGACATTTTGTGTGCTGTTTTAGTGGTAAGTATCCACATACTAAGTCATTTTGTATGCTGTCTTAGTGGTAAGTATCCACATATTAAGTCATTTTGTATGCTGTTTTAGTGGTAAGTATCCACATATTAAGTCATTTTGTATGCTGTTTTAGCGGTAAGTATCCACATATTAAGTCATTTTGTATGCTGTCTTAGTGGTAAGTATCCACATACTAAGTCATTTTGTATGTTGTCTTAGTGGTAAGTATCCACATACTAAGTCATTTTGTATGCTGTCTTAGTGGTAAGTATCCACATATTAAGTCATTTTGTATGCTGTTTTAGTGGTAAGTATCCACATATTAAGTCATTTTGTATGCTGTTTTAGCGGTAAGTATCCACATATTAAGTCATTTTGTATGCTGTCTTAGTGGTAAGTATCCACATACTAAGTCATTTTGTATGTTGTCTTAGTGGATGGTGTCTACGTACTAAGGAAATAAATATGTTCAATATTAACCTTTGTATAGGATTCTAAGTTACCAAGAACACTTATGAATACAAAATATCAAACACTCTGGAAGTCCATATAAAAACAATAAAAAAAAGTAAAAAAGAAAGTGAAAAGTTGAACAATAATTGGAAAATCCTGGATTTTTCAGCTGCTGTGCATGGTTGGATTATCAAGAGCAATATCAATTAGCTTTTTTTCATCCCCCCCCCCCCCCCCCCCGATTTGTCTCATGATACAATACTAGCTAGCAGATACACATGGATATATGCTAATTACTAGAATGTAAAGTGCTTTTGAGTTTATTGTTTCTTCCATTGTTTTCTGAATTTCTGAGAATGCGGGATATAAAATTCATAAAAGAAAATCAAGAATTTCAATTGTTGAATTTAAATGAGGTTTTCTGTAAAGTTCCTTGTAGTCTGACCCATGATTCTTTATTTTACAGGGTGCCTTACCATTTGATGATGACAACCTGCGGAATTTGTTAGAAAAAGTAAAGAAAGGTGTATTTCACATTCCACACTTTGTTCCTCCAGACTGCCAAAATCTACTTAGGGGAATGATAGAAGTAGACATAGACAAACGGTTTACAGTAAGTACAAGTCTGCCATTTAAAAATAGAACAAATGTCTACAGTAAGTGTGATTCTATGATATACAAATAGAACATACGTTTACAGTGAGTAGAAGTCTATGATATACAACTAGAACACATTTACATTAAGTATGAAAGGTGTTTACAGTAAGTATTAGTCATATATGCAAATAGAGCACATATTTAAAGCAAGTATAAGTCTATGATATACAAATAGAATACATTTACAATAAGTATAAGTATGTTTACAATAAATATAAACATGTTTACAGTAAGTGTAAATCTGATATACAAATAGAGCACATATTTAAAGCAAGTATAAGTCTATGATTTACAAATAGAATACATTTACAATAAGTATAAACATGTTTACAATAAATATAAACATGTTTATAGTAATTATAAACATGTTTACAGTAAGTGTAAATCTGATATACAAATAGAGCACATATTTAAAGCAAGTGTAAGTCTACGATATACAAATAGAACACATTTACAGGAAGTATAAAAATGTTGACAGTAACTATAAGTCTATGATATACAAACAGAGCACATATTTAAAGCAAGTTGAAAGTCTGTGATATACAAATAGAACACATGTTTACAGTCAGTATAAGTCTATTATATACAAATAGAAGACATGTTTACAGTCAGTATAAGTCTATGATATACAAATAGAAGACATGCTTAAGTAAGTTTAAGTCTATGATATACAAAAAGAACACATATTTACAGCAAGTGGTAGTCTATGATATACAAATGGAACACATTTAGAGTAAGCTCGGTAATATAAGTCTATGGCATACAAATAGAACAGACGTTTGCAGTATAGGTGTGTGATATACAAATAGAACACATGTTTATAGTAAATATAAGTATGACGTGCCAGTAGAACTAACGTAACTTTTTGATACATGATTATTTCAATATTGTTCTCATGGAGTTAATATTGTATTTGCATTGGAGTCATTGATAGAAGTAAATGTAAATGAAGTATTCACTCCCAAGAGTAAAAGATTGAAAATCAAAGTAACCAATATTTAGGGTACAGAAATAAAATGCCTTATTAATCGATATACCTTAAAAATACTTATAAAAGGACATTATATTGTGTAAGTATGTAAAAAAAAAAAAAAAAAAATGTATAAGTATGGACAAGGAAAAGATCAGTATATCTTAAAATTGCAAGTAAAAGGTCAATATATCCTAAAACTGTCAGTAAAAGGTCAATATTTCTTAAAACTGTAAGTAAAAGGTCAATATATCTTACAAGTATGATCAGTAAATGATGAATGTATCATACAAATGTGATATGTAAAATTTCAATGCATGTCTGCCTAAAAGTACAATGACTAGAAGGTGGATATATTGATAATGTGATGTGTGAAAAAGTGAGTTAGAATCAGGTAAAAACAAACAGATGAAGTATAGCAAATGTATTATGTTTTTGTGATGGTATACTGGACGGTAAATCAAGTAAAAAAAAATGATATCAACAATAATATAACAATAAGGAAAAGTGGTTCTTTCTACTTTCAGCTTTCTCAGATTCACAGACATCCTTGGGTAGTAGCGTAAGTAGGCCTACCTTACCTTGTTGGTTCTGGGGCCCCATACTCATCCTATTTGATTCTATGTTTGCTAAGGTCTTGCAGAGGACAAGGCATGAAGAAAACAAAGATTGCTTTTCTTCTGTTGTGTTTATGTGCAAACAAAAAATGTTTGATGAGCTGCATTATTTTTATTTGTTGCACAGGAGCACATGCCACCAATGGGGTGTATGACATATGTGTAACAATGTCAAATAGCATATACTCCTGGGAGAAAAAAGGAGGCAACCCCAGTCTGCTGGTTACCTCATGCTGGAAAAGACCAGCCTCCAACATGCCAATATGATATTACACCCTTGTCAAATTCAGAGAGTGTGAGTGACCCTTGCGCCATGGCATTGTAGATTCACATTGAGCCCGTTATGACCAGTGACCCCTTATAAAGCCAATACCAGACACACTTTCCACAGCTTTCTGCCTGCTAGCTCACTTCGAAGACATTTCCTTTTGTGTGACTGCTCAGGCATACCCCTAGCTACCCTGTCCGTGTTACCCAACATTCTTTGTGGCACCCATATTTTCAATGTAAACTAATATTTAGAGCGGCTTATGTTAAACCGATGGGGGGGGTGGGGGGGAGGTGTCCTCTTTTTTCCAGGAGTATATGTCTGTAGTTGATGATGCCATTGGTAGCTTTGTCCTGGTTGTTAGCCATTTCTAGAGCACTATAGGTATGGCATGTGTTACAAAAGGACTTTACGGTATTCAGTGCCAACACTAACCAAATTCAACAATAGTAGAGTGATATCGTGTTCAATTTGGCTTTTATGTGTGCTGTCCTCTACTGGCAAAAATGTAATATGTATTGTGAACATACATGAACAAAATTTGAGGTAGAGAACCATCCATGTATACGTGTGCCAATACATATTCTGTGATGACTATGAATTAACCCTAGACTATATTGTTTTTCTCAACATGTTGGGTGATCATGCCAATTGGAGTGCAAAGACTTTGAAGCTTTACTCAAGGATCAGCTTTTCCTGTCTTGCCAACAAAGTGTAGCAGTAATAAGATAGGCCTGAAGGCAATATTGTAACAATGTTGGTGAATAGAGGCTGGTGTTGATCACGTCACTGTACAGCCTGTGTTATGTTTGTGATGGGGGTAATCAGCTAATGCCTGTTGATCTCCAATGCTAGAACTTGTTTTGTGATGCCATGAGCATGACCATGATTAGAAACAAATCATTTCTAGACAAACATGAATGTATATTCAACCATGTATAGGTCTAAGCTGATCCAAATATCAAGTGACTTTTTTAAGGGTCTGCCCCATGGGGAGACCCTTTCTGTTTTCGGGTTGTCTGTCCACCCGTCCGGATGTGCACATTCTTGTTACTGCCATATCTACGGAATGCCTTCATGTATTTTCCTCAAATTTGGCAATATGCTTACCTTGCCTGGCATGATTAACTGATTGGATTTTGGTGTCACCATGACCTAATTTGAGCAAATGGCAGATCCTTCATTCAACGCTTGTGTTGAAGGTATGCCTAGTTTTCACCACCCTCCATGCTTGCTTGCTTCAAAGTGCATTATCTTCTCTGCTGCTCATTCCTATGCATCTGCTGTTATTGAGGCATATGAAATTTTGGCAATGTCATAGAAGATTTGGTTTTTATTCATAAACTTTATACTTTGTTGACTTTCATGCCTGTTTCCTCTCACCAGTTACTGAGGCTTTGTGTTGGGTTACTGGCAATTTTTTTATGCTAGCTAGCCTCTGCAGGGTTACAACGGTAGTCTGTGAAGACAACAGTATCATGGTTCACTGAAGACTGTCAGTAGGCCTAATTTCCATAGATTTTTAATATAGATGTGGTGGCAGTCTGTGTGAATAATGTATGGAGGCCTACTGCACATGAAGTGGGTACACAAACAACCACAGTGGACCTGCTTCTTGCCTGCTTAACCAGACCTTCAGGTGCAGACAGATTCTTCCCAGTGTGATGGAATTGCTGCCTGCACCAAAGGGCAGGAACCAGCAAAATTCAACAGCTCACAGATTAGCTGAACAGACAAAACCAAAGTAATAGGGACTGATGTAGGCCTCACTCACATAGACTCCTATCACTGGTGGCCTCCTTCACTTATTCACAGCCATATTCCAATAAGTATAGGCCTGTACATGTGATTAAATAAACAAGGGCTGCAAGAGTAAACAATATTTCTCGCTGGTTTCGTCAGCAAACGTCACTCCCCAGGGTCTACGAGAAAACTGATGCTGTGCCTGTTAGAAAGCCACTTTATACTTTTCTGTTGCTATGCAGCACATATGTGCTTAAATGTATGTGCCAGGAAGATGTGGTAAAACATAGCCACATCATAGTTAAAGAAGATGCTGGTGAACTGAGGCTGTAGGCTGGACACAGCTAAGTGAACATGTGACAGACCATGTGACCTGTTGCAGCTCATCTATACATGTACCTGCACCGACAGGCCATTGTGAAAAATTATCTTCAGATAGCATTTCACCACATGACACTTGACTGGAATTGAGCGATACCCTCATGGTACATACAGAAATATGCAATTCCATGGCACAAATACCTTTTGCTCTTGTGATGCCGTCTTGAGGCGTATATAAATCTGCGGGCTTGATGCTGCTTGCCTTTGTGACTGGAATAGACAGGTGTGGCTTTTTATATGAGATATATTGGGGCCTATGACAGTCCGTTCATTACGTCATTGTACAAGAAAATACGAGCGTTGTGCACAAAGAGTCAAAATAATGTAGGCCTAACACACAAGACTATATTTTATTGATATGGCATTCAGACATAGTCATTTAAACCGACAAGAAGAGACATGCTGAAGAGTTAGCATGACAGCTGGTCAACTGATTGTGATGACTTTGTGTTGTAGGCTGTCTGGACCTACAGTGAGGTGAGTCCATGGGTAGGCCTGCCTCGCAGGCAACAAAATGGCCAATACATTCTACTCCTAACAGCTAAGCTGGTGACACTGGTTGTGTGTGCAAAATAATATGGCCAGTTACATGCACTGGTCAAATTGAGAAAATGAGGCTGGTTTCGGATACAATTTTTTTTTTATATTAGGGCAACTGTGATTGGAAATAATGATCGCAACACAGATGATAGCATGGTATTGATGCGTTTTATCTGTATATGATATTGGGGCTTTGTTATTTACATTTGACTACCTCTGTGCTAATCTATGTTCTGTTTGTGTGTGATCTTACACTTGTCTTTAATAAACTTCATTCATGGGGATATATATGTGCTTGTGTGAAATAATGATGACAGTAAGTTTTGTGTATAATGATCAGTGTACCTTATTTTACAGAGTTCACTTTCTTTCATATGCTCAGTTAAGAGTTTACATATGCATATAAACTTTTAGGAATATAAATACCTCTATATATGTTGTAGTTAAGTTTACATCATTTGTACAACTTCAGATGTAAGTCGTGTTAGTAGTGAAATAGTCCATATTCCACATAAATACAAATCATGTAAGAACCTTTAAATATGATGGTGATAACAATTTTTGTGTTATTCCTTTAGCAGAAGTGAACCATCAGAAAACTTTCAGCTCAGCTGACTTGTCAGTCAGTAGTGGAGCTTCTAGGATGTTTGTTGTCCAGTGTCCATCCACAATTACATTTTTGACCTCTTCACAAAAATCTGCATGATCAATTGATTCAAAAATGTGCTGAGGAAAACTTCTGAGTACTTCTGGTTCTGAATTTCTTCAACAGATGGTAATGTGATTTTTTTACCTTTTATTTTAGGAATTTTTATGTGCTTTTGTTCCAAAACTGTTGGCTGAATGACTATCAAAGTTGGTGGAAAGATATGGCGACTTGGTCTCTGTTGAATTTGTTCACTGATGCTGCAGTTGATGTTTTGTGATTTTTAAGGCATTTTAGATTTTTATAATGATCAGAAATGAGTTTGTTACCAGGGGTGTAAATGCATGTATAAGTAGTTATCGACACAATCATTCACCAGATCAGAGATTTGGCAAGAGATGGCTATACATTTGGCTCTAGCCACACTGTGTTGGGTTGGTGGACTTCCAGCAATGATGGAAATTGCCAGAACGACATCACTTTTTGGCATTCCAGTGTCACAGCAGTGATGAGGTCTTGCAAGATAAATACTAGCATGGGGAAAGTATAACAGAACTTAAAGCAACTTATGGCTTGATGTTTGAAAAATATCACAAAATGGTACATCAAAAGGACCATTTTTAGGTGAGCTGACTTATCAGTCAGCTGTGCTCAGAGGATGGTCAGTCATCCATTGTATGCTGTCCTTGCACAGTTTACATTTTTCACTTCTTGAAAACCATCAGCCAGATCCACTTCAAACTTGGTAGCCATGTACCTTGGGTGAATCTCAACCTAGTTTGTACAAGTGATCATGCTTTACTTTTTTTTGGGGGGGGGGGGAGGGGTGTGTGTGTGGCAAAATTGTAACAAATCTTTACTGAAGCCACTTGGGCAACAGATTTGAAATTGCATGTAAACATTTTATGGGGCCCCTATATATCATATATCTTGGCAATAGTGGATCACTTTTCATTTAAAAAATAATTACTTCTGAATTCTATGTGAAGACTACTGTGGCAAATGATTATGATGGGCTTAAACAAAGCTGACATTGATGTTATTTCAAAGGTCACAGGGCAAATTTTACATTAAAAGTCTGTCAAGCCCAAGTCGGCTAAGCACAGGACCATCACTGTCCTCTTGTTAATGAAAGTCACCATTCTTATATTTATAAAAAGAAAAAAAAAAGAAACAAAAACCAAACCAAAAACAAATCTTTAACATCAACATAACATAAGTTGGCCGGAGTAGACACAGTGGGAATGTACCTCAGGTAGACTTTTATCAGAATATTTACCAGTAGGAGCTGAATGAATTCTGACTTTGTGTCAGTTGATGTTATTGTTGATATTACTGTACATGTGTATGTAAATAGATCTGACAGTGGTAATGCATATATCTGCAGGCTTCAAGTTTTTTAACCCGTGGGTCTGTCATTGTTAACCCTAGTGCTGCGCGGCCTGTGTTTATATGGTCCAAAATGCAGGTTCAAAAAACAGTTCAGCAGGACTAGGGTTAAACTAGGTCACAAGGTCAAATATTTGGGTCACCATAATAAGTCCATACACTGTTCATCTCTAAGCTACAGTTTCTTTCATCTCTGACTTTGTTTCATGAAATTTCAGATAGGAATATATTAGGACTAAAATGCATATCAAAAAGTACAAATGGGTCACCAGGTCAAATATCTGGGTCATAATGACATACATGTACCATGTAATATTCATCTCTTTGACACTGTATAGTGGGATTATGTATGGATGACCTTAACTCAATTTTCAATGTCACATGGGTTACTTTAATGAACTTTGTTCCAGGATGATCAAGTCAGATCTGTGTTAGCTTGCACATTGATATTGTATTTGAAAATGGTCCCATATAAGGACCAGTTTAAGTTGCACGTAGGGGCCTCGACTAGATTCCTAGGATCATAGGCCCACTTGAATGAATTTAGTCTTCACTTCATAACTTGGGAGCTATTTGAGCTATACTAATATTGCACTTGGTGATGGCCCTGTATAAATGCTATGATTGAACTTAAGTGACCTTGACATATGTTTAAAGTCATGGGACAATTATCAAGTGATGCATATAGATTTTATCAGAAGAAGTGTTTGAGCTAGAACTTGGGCATTGTACTTGATAATAGTTCTCTACAAAGGCAAAATACTGATCATATAAGTAACCTGACCTTATTCTCAAGGTCAGAGGGCAACTTCAGTAAATTTGAATCAACCATCTTCAGTCGTACTATTTGTTCTGCATATCAGATTGCTTTTCATTGTAATGAAATTTTATCCCATGTGGTCAAGGTCAATGTTATTTCACCGTACACATGTGCACATACAAAACTATTATGTATGCTAACAGTTACCATTTTATGCATGCAATATCAGCTGAACACAGGACTGTCACAGTCCTCTTGTTAACTTTCACTTCATGCCATTTTGTAAATTAATAAGCAAACTGCCTTTTCTTCTATTTCAGAGGAACTAAGGATGATATTGAATTAGAATTACCCATGAAAGAAGTTGTACAGGTACTGGCATGACCTCTTGACCTTGGGTTGCAAGGTGTTCCAACAGCCTGCAGCAGTGATGCTTTAACTGGCCTTGCAAGGTGGCACACTTTCCTGGGTGGCTGGCTTACAGAACTTGTCTGCTCATTTAACCCACCTCCGCTTTTTGCATTGCATGCATTTCCTATCATCAAAAAAATAACTGTGGATATGGTTTTCATGACCAAAAATGATACATAATGGTAGAGGTTAAAATAAGAAAATGAATGGAGATGTCATTTATAAATGGGGTTGTCTTTATTGTTATGATGTAACTGCAGAGGTATAATCTAACCCAGCCATCACCTGAGAGTGGCATTACCTTTGCAGTGATGTGGTGTCTCTGCTTGTATGGACAGATCATGGACAGTCAGTACTGTGTATTGACTGTCAATGGTCAACACCCAACATTGTGCATTCCTCCTTATTTCTCATTCACCAACTTCTGAAGGCAGGCAAATCTATTTTATGAGATCAAAGAACATTTCAAGGGTTTCTTTGTAACATTACACTGTTAATGAAGCCTTTTGATTTTTCTGTTACTTGAAATTCCTGGGTTAATTTTGGTGTAGTCATTTTCCTGATGTTATTTATCAACTTGCAAAACCACGAACTAAAGAAACATAAACTGTTTTAAAAAAAGTTTGTTATTTTTCTAAGTTCAGGAATGCACAATTCCCAGCCTTCTTTGACTTTCCATTTAGTTCTCTTTTTAGTTGAGTCTGCTAACATTCTACTAATTTCACCAATAGGCAGCCTGCCTGTTGTGTTGCCTACTTGGATTGGCTACTGGATGACTAGCACTGTCCAATCAGTTTCCAGGGAAGCCTTCACACCATATTGCATACTAGTTTGGCTTTCAGGGTGTAGAGGAGGAGTTTGGGTAGCTGGTCAACTCTAGCAAATGTGTATTTTACTTTTTGTAATGGCATGCATTATATTTGATTTTCTGCTTGCATTTTATGAACCTTTACACTTTTATTTATTGGTGTAGATTTTCTGTTCTTCCTGTTTCTAGGGACCAGGGCGAACCCACACAGGAATTAGAAATGCCTATGGGTGAAATAGTCAAGGTAGAGTTTATATGCACCAAAATTTTCCAATAGGAACCAGTTCTTAGAGTTTAGATAAAATGTCTATTGATATGTGTCCAAATGTTTGTAAAATAAGGCATGAGTGTTAGATGTTTGTGTAAATATATTTGGCCCAATCAGCGATTGTGGGAAACATTGAATACAGACACATGTATTGGAACAAGCTGATGAGGTGATATTTGAAGAAACAAAGTTTGCTCTAATGTAGAATACTTTTGTCTGTTATGGAATTGCACTTGTAAAATTGCTTTCCTGTGCACTTCATGTTGAATATTGGATGGGCAAATTTAGCCTATCAAAGGCAAGGTAAGCTGTATACCTTGTGTCAGATTTGAATTCAGGGGAAAAAAAACAAAAGCAATATGTATATGTATTACATCACATACATGTGATAGTTTCGGTCAAAGGAGATTGCATGGCATGAACAGTGCGCATTTTGTACATGCAAATTTGTCATTACAGTGGTACCTGTTATGTATGGCCATTCTTCCTGCTACATAAAGTGGCCACATACAGCAGGTGGCCTGTCACTGCAGGTAAATTAAAAAATAACTTGTTGCCACAAAAATGTGACCACAAAGAGCAGGCGACCTCTTGTGGTGGTGGCTGCAGACGGCGGGTACCACTGTAGTTTGGTGAAGAATTTTGTGCTGTGTATGATGGTGGATGGCCTTATTTGGAAGTATTCTGCTGATCAGTAAAATAAGTCATTCCCTGATGCAAAATGATGGTACAGCATGTTTTTTGTGCATTCAATGTCCTCTACGTGTATCTAAACACTGTAAAAGAACATGAAATTGGAGGGTTCACTTGTAAATTTTGGTCCTCCTTTGATGCTGGTGGACTTACGTATGTACAGTCCCTGATCCGGGACAACTCCGAACACAGTACTTCATTTGTACTGGAATAAATACAGTGAACTGGGCCGTGTCGATTATGGCATTCACGCATACCTGCCTCCATTGAACCATTCTTTTTTAGGAGTGGGGATTTGGTACAGTTGGTATGTGCGTTTCCCATTTTCAGCTATGTGATTGGTGCCGAAGGTTGCTGGTCCAAGACCCGGCCGTTCTGTGGTCACAAAACATATGTATTTGTTTAAAATGCTGAACCTATTGCCTGTCTTATGATGGAAATCACTTCCAAGTCTGCATCAGGCTATACAATGTCAGGAGCTATTGAAAGATGGCCTGAGGATATCAAATGTACCACATGCTGCTGAAAGGTGCTACTAGTGATAAAAATACATGTAATGTTATACATCAAAAATGGAAAAAAATATGCATAGAATATGACATGTTTTGTAACTTTGCTTTACAGACCTCTGTGATCCCCACCACTGACCATATAGACCCAGATGTTTTAGGCACAATGAATTCATTACAGTGTTTTAAAGACAAGGAGAAACTAACAACAGAATTATTAAGCCCAAAGTAAGTCATATATGATCATGTCATATCATCTTGTCTCATCTCACCACATTATCCCATTTCAGTGATCTGGTGTACTGTTTCACATTATCCCATTTCAGTGATCTCATATACTGTTTCACATTATCCCATTCCAATGACCCCATGTAATGTACAGAGTTACAAGATCAGATGAAATGTACACATTATAAAATTCAGGATGCATATATGTTTACCTTGTAATATAGTTCATTGAGGAATTTCAGGCAACAATATTTTGTCCACTTTTCTGCCTGTACTCTTTATAAAATCTTTTGATGTTAGCAAAATTTAGTGTAACTGTAATAGGCAGGAAATTATGTATGTTTATAGAAATGTTACAAGATTTCAAGTAAAAGCAGCTTTAGTTTTTTTGTGGAAATGTACATATGGCGTGTACATCACTCAGAGCTCATGGATAGTGATTTTTAGGGGGACATTCAGATTGGAGATTAAAAAAGTTATTATTGAAAAGGGAGAGAATACAAGAAATGGAGCAAACTTCTCATTTTAGCTGATAATGTGAAATAACAAAATTGGAGAAACATCATATATGTGATTAATATCTGTTGCTGGAATATCTGTGTCCGTCATAAGTCACAGTTGTTTGCATACAGGTACTCTAATCCTTTCTCTTCTTGGTTACAGACACAATACAGAAAAAGTTGTATACTTCCTGTTACTAGACAGAAAACTTAGGAACCCAAGCCATGAAGATGATGAGGAAATTAGGAGTAAAAGTGAATCGGGTAAGTGAAATACACACCTGGTGTTACAGTACTGTAATATAGTTTTTCAAGAAAAAATTAGGCAGCTTAACTACATTTGGGAGGCTTTGCGAGTTAACACAACCTATCTGTGAGGGCACAACAAAATAGTCCCTGAGTAACTGCAGGGAGGACAGGAACATTTGCTGTGCCGTCATAGCGGAGCTCTGTCAACTTGCAAAGCCTTCCCAAATGTTGTTAAAACACCCTTCTGTCCCAGAAATAGTGAATGCATTAACAAATTAAAATGTAAAAAAAAAAAAAAAAAAAGAGAAAATAGACAAATAAGTGTAGAATCTTTCGGCCGAAAGTAGTCCCTGGGCTTTGTTCAATTTCAGTCATAACTGTGGAGCTTTTTGTTTGCAAATTCTAGACTGCAAAGAAAAAGGCAAATTTACCTTGGGATAGAATTACTAATAAATATACAACAACAAGGTTGCTACATGTGTCTTCACCTGCTATTTCAATTTAATGTTCTTTATGACTTGATATGACAGTGTAGATCATTTTGTGTAAAGGAAACATTTTAAGCGGATACTCAGTCACCTCAAACTGCTGTACAAATACCAATAGGTCAAGGTTTTAATGAGAATATCTGGCCAGTTGACAGTATTTGTATTTTTAGTAGTTGTCATTACATCCCCCAGGTCTGAAGGATCCGGGGGATATATTGGTTTTGTGACCGTTCGCCTGCCGTCTGTCTGTCTGTCCATCGGGACGACATTACCGTGATAACTAAAAAAAAATATTATATGTAGCTCCGCCAAATTTTGGTTAGTGATGCACCTTATGATGAAGCAGGTCAAGTTCGAAAACTAGCTTCCTGTGATCATTAATTATTTAGTTAATTTACAAAAGACCGTTAGGCAGCCCCCAGATGACGTTACCACGATAACTAAAAAAGGTATTGCATGTAGCAGGTCAAGTTCAAAAACTAGCTTCCTGTGATCATTGATTAGTTAATTAATCAAAGATCGTTAGGCAACTCTCAGATCTGAACCATTAGGCAACCTCCAGAGGACATTACCATGATAACTAAAAAAAATATTGCATGTAGCTCCACGAAATTTTGGGTAGTGAAGCACCTTATGATGAAGCAGGTCAAGTACGAAAACTAGCTTCCTGTGATCTTAATTAATTAGTTAATTAGCAAAACATCGTTAGGCAAAATCCAGGTCCAAACAGCCATATCTTTGTACCTGTGACCCCTATTCGTTTCAAATGTGGTTCAAGTAGTCTATAGACCCAATGGATTTTTCTAGGGTGGTCAGTCTGTCCATCAGACTGACCGTCTGTCTGTTCGTCCCCCTTGCCAAGATAACTGATTTTTGTCTTTGTCTCTAAAACTAATGAATAGGGCAGGTCAAAAAGTGGTCTCATGGAGTAGGTGGCTTTGCAATAGAGATTCAGTAGCATGGGAAAGATAGCACTAATATTGTGACAAAAGTTGGTTCTTGAAGATGATTTTTCAATTAGGAGACAGTGCGCCATGCAGGGGATATATTTGTTGTCGCGTGCGACGACTATCTCTAGTTTGAGTTTAGTTTATTCTTTTGTCTTATTTTTGTGGAAATATGACCTTGAAAAAGTTGCACCCTGCATTTTGTTTTATGGTTATGATTTTTCTGTTATATAATCAAACTTTTTTCCCCGACGGTAATGACCTGGTTACTTAAATGTAATCGTCCAGGGCCGTCTGTTTCAGCTGACCCACCTAGGAAAAGAATAGACTCCGTAAAACTTAATGGATCTCCAACCAGGTAAGCAAACACATGCTTTATACAGGAACTCACCCATGAATAATGGACTCACGTGTGCATGTGAAGAGACAGGCTGGACTCCTGTTAGAAAAACAAAATTGATAATGACAAACTATCTCCCAGGGATGACATGTTGTCTTTCCCCAGAATGTTTTAAAATTTGTACCGAATAATCCAATTATGATATTTGTGTATTTTGAGCATATTGATATATTCTGTCTGGGTGTCTTCTGCGATGTGATGACGTGGACATGTTATGTCAAAGTATGTTGGAGCATTAGGGCTAAACCGTGCATACAGAGTGCTTCAGTAAATGTTATGCCCTGCACTGCCAGCCGACAATTACAATAAAATAACTTTATACAGAATTGAGTGCAATGTACTTGCTGAGGTATGTCTATGACACCAAGAAAACTAGATGAATGCGGCCTTCTTGGTCACCCAGACTTAGTCTCCATTTTGACAATGCAGTGCAAGTGTATGTTAGTGTGACTGGTTACTTGAGTGCAGCACTACTCCTGGTTGGTAATGACAGGAAAGTTACAATAGAAGGTGAAAGCATTGTAGCTCAGTTCTTTCCACCATGCTTCCCTTGTATTATCCCTCCTTTGTTATTCCATGCTGTCCTTTAATTCTGGAAGGTTTTCATTCTTGTTTCTTGTTTTAAATGTTTCTAAGTCGTATGTCACCTTGTACTTTGGCATATCATTACCCACCAGAAGTCAGTGCGGCCACCCAGTAGTAAATGTCTGAACTAACACTGTACAAATAACTTAAAGTAAGTGAAGTATGGTACTTGCAGGTTATCACTGGGCAGTCTGAGTGAAGGGTCTCCAGTGGCTGCCAGGAGAGCAATGGCTCTGCAGCAAGGGTAGGTATATCTTCTGTAGTCAGCATTGGTCTCTACTCTATGGCTATTATACCCACCAAAACTGACAGAATGATAGATCTACAAGTTAAAACAGGGGTTTATGGTTTCTTGGTGTTACAGCCAAATGATAAATTTTCTCTTGTAGTTAACTCCTGAAGGGTTGTTTGTGCTCACTTGAAACATTGACCCCTGCAGACCAAGTCAGCGGCTTTCCTTGGCACACTCTGGATGCCATATACCCAGAATGCACTGTGGAAACAGAGGCTCCAACCTGAGAAAGGTGGTAGGAGGGAGAAGCTCCCTGCTAGACTGGTCATAGTGAGGGGAGTAGTCGAGGATGGGTCTGGAAAGTGGGGGGCTAAGTGGGGGTAAGAAACATTAAAGCAATAAATGAGATTGAGTATGTGCATTCTAGTGCATATTGGACCCAAATATCCAGGATCAAAGGTTGCATATGAATCTAAAATATTTTAATGATCCAAATTTTTATCCTACACCGCAAAAATCATGTGGAATATCATGATCAAAAACACAGTCAGGCAAAGCAGCAAAAACAAATACATGTTGATCTACAAATGGTTTGCTTATTTTTAACTGTACAAAACATTTTCTTTTTTGATAATATTATTTTACGATAAAGCAGATGAGTGAAGATCTTATGTATATGGGAGAGCAAGAGCATTTTACTAGGAAGCATAAAAACAGGAGTTCTCTCCTCCAAAACAAGAGAGTTGAAGGTTGTGAGGAAAGCTGCTGACTGGTCTCCTGTCTTGTACAGACCTCTTCAACATTGGACCATTTTTCATGTTTTAATGGGAAAAGTTGCATGATGATGCATTGGCGTCAGGTGTCCCATGATTAATGCACGGAGTGCAGTAGCATGTGATCAGGGATGAAAGTCAGCATTTTTTCAGGAATTCAGGTTTTATTTTCTCAAAAGTCGAAGAAAAAAGTAATGTCCTGTTTGCCCAGAAAGCTTTAATCTGGAAAAAAATGAAGGGGTGTGTATGGTTTCAGTTTTTTTTCTTTTCAGCAAAGTGACTTTCATCCCTGGTGATGTATTTGTAGGGCGTACAAGCCTCAGTCCTTATGGTATAAATATTGACATTGATAGGCTGTAGTATTGTGTAGCTGGATATAAAGTTTGAACTTTCTAGCATGAGACATGCAATTTTTGACTGGCAGAAAGTAATCAAATGTGAAACATTTGATGTACAAACATTGAAAATGTAGCATATAATAAGGTATGCACAGATAGTGGAAACCTTTCTTTGCATGTAACAGTCAGCAGATCAGTTTTTCAAACTTCTTCCCAGTACAATAATCAGAAAGCTACATGCATGAGATCACCAACAAGTTGAATTTTGTAATGATGCCTGTTCACTTAGTGGAACTGCATTTGCATCATGTGCTGATTAATTCATACTCATTGTAGTCAAACAAATTTTCATATTTTATATGAGAAAAGGAAAAGAAAAAAGGAGAAAGAGCAGGAAATTTTTCTTCAGTGAGATTTCAATGTTGTGCAGAGACTATACATAAGGACAACATGTCCAACATAAAAAAAAAAAAAAAAAAGATATGCTCAGGTCCAGAGTTGAAGCCGTAAGGTAAAAACACAGAAGACATGATCCATCTGATGAATATGAGGCATGTGGTTCCCTGTAGTGTATGGTGGTTCCCTGTAGTGTATGGTGGTTCCCTGTAGTGTATGACCCATTTGATCCCTCAATGCACAACATGCAGACTTTGATGGACACATGGGATTAGATGCCAGAAACAGTTGTGTTTACAACCATATGCTTGCATGTGGGCAAAGTGTTGTAGGATTGAGGGCATCAGGCCTGCTTGCTCTCTTATTGTCTTGATGCAAACGGTCACAATCTCACTGAAGCAAAGTTTTTTGGTGCTGAAAGTTAACAGCATACGTTGAGCATGTTGCACAGCATTGAATTACTACATCTTCTAGTTATGCCAATTAATAGTGATACATGTATAGGTAAGGAGCAGTAGTACTGTAGTGATCGCACACAAAATTATAATTTCCATTTCATGCATGTTAGCATAGCTGTAGGTCTAGATCAAACTATTACTGCCACATCACGTATGGCACCGTCTAGGTCAAGGCATAGCTTGCAGGTTTTAAAAGTGCTGGGAAATTTTTCTATTCCTCAAATTCACTCACAAAGAGGAGAGAAATCGGCTTTATGGTTTTCCAGAGAGGGCACAAAACTGGCGCGCTCTGCATCAGACGTGTCTAAACACCAATCAGTTATGCCAGTGGCCAGGTGAGAGGGGCATGATTTAAAGTTTCATCACCAGATGGCGCTTATCCCTCTGTTATGTGACCATGTTTGGTTTGCTGTGGGATCGTGTCTTGTGCATGAAGCAGATATCAGTTTCCCCCTCCTTATTGGTCCACTTTGGCGACCATGAATATTTTTGTGTGTCAAATCTTTATTTAGAAGAGAAACATAACTTGCAGACTTGTGTTTTGAGTTTGTTAGATGTGATTTTCGTTTAGTGATCATTAAAAGTGTCAATTTGCAGCCTTTGTTTTTGTCATGTTCCCTTCCTGTGGAATAATTGTCACTCCAGAGTTTTGTGCACTCACCACTACTGGTGCTATTTAATCGTCTGTATATTAGTGATTACGAGCACATTTTTATTGTCATATTCACATTAGCACCAGGCACAAAAAGACAGAGTGAGAGAAGTGGACTTCTAACCTGTTCTTACTCAACCAGCTAAAAGTGCTTTGATTATCAAATTTCTTGTATTTTGATAATTGTTTACATATATTTTCAGCTCTGCTGACTTGTAAATCAGCAGAGCTTATATGACGAGTGGGCATCCATCCATCAGTCTGTCCTGGGGGTGGCTGTCTTTTTCAGCCAAACCAGCGGGTACAAGATTTTTTTTTTTTTAGGCAGGGATCTTGCAGAGATGGTTCTCATGGTAAACTGCGAAGTGGGCCATGATACTGCAGTTTGCAGTTTTCATATAGTTTTTTGTCATGCCTCTAACTCGCAGATTAATTCCATGATAAGTCAAGAAGGCTGGGCGGCTTTATATCTTATGCAGTGGGCTGTAAGAAGCCTGTTATGAGCATGTGCAAAAATGTTCAGGCGAGGAATGTTGCACGTGAATAAAGGAAGAGCTTAGCGTGACATGTGCTTCTTGTCATTATTGACATTCTATGATTGTATTTCCTGCCATATGGGTACATCAGGGACATGAACACTTACACTGACATGAACACCTACGCACCTGAAGGTCCCTACCACTGACAGTCCTGGAGACAACTTATACATGGACATCAGCTAATTGTCTTCCAGCATTTATGCATGTACCTTTTCTGGGTGACAACAATGGGGGGGGGGGAAGATCTGTAATATGTGTTAGAGCTCTACAGTACAGAGCTTCAATACACGAATATGTACATGCTTAGTGTAGAGCACCGAATTACTTTCTTGATCTGTGCATAGACAGTTACTTTGCATATTACATCATACGTCATGCTTTAAGGAGCAACTGTTTGTGTGTTACCCTGCAAAGCATGATGTAGGATACATATTTACATGTTGCCCCCCACCCACACACACACACACACACACACATATTAGATGGTACGTGTACATGTCTAAATTATGTTTTTATGCTGAAAAATATACAGACACTTCCAAGATATTCTACAATTATAGGGCAAAAGGGTTCATCTGAAAACTGAAGCTTCTCATCACATTTTGAGAAGTGACCTTTATGTTTCCAGAGGAGAAATACCATTAACCAGAGTCAAATCATGACTTATACATGTATGTGAAACAATTACATTGATGCTGATTGTGACAAAAGTATATGTGGCAGTTGTATGTAATTCCTCTAATTTATTTGGGCTAATATAGCCTATGTCAAAATTCTACAGAGGAATGTGTGCAATATGGACAATAGTACTTCCATTTGTATATAGGTTAGACAGGGACAGGTTAGCTTATGGAGAGTAAAGAGCTCGGACTGTGGAATAGAGTAATGACTACCAGGAAGTGGTTCTGGACAAAAAGATGCAAATACACTTGCTTTATGTATAGGCCTATTGAAGGATGCCACTGCCATTGTGGTCAGCCTGTATGCCAGTTGTACATGTACAGTGTTACCTGCTGTATGTGGCCACCCCTTCTGCCAAGAAAAATGGCCACATGCAGCAGGTGACCTGTCACCACAGGTAAATTTTACAAAGAAACTGACTCCTATGTCCAAGCCTAGTGACCATAAAAAGCAGTGGGACTGCTCACAACAGTGGTTGCATACAGCAGGTACCACTGTATATGAGTAATTACAAGCTGAACTCTCTGGTGTTTTGCCTTCCTGTAATTGTTATGTTATACACAGGCTGTAAAAAGATACTATTTATGAAGACTGCTTCATGGAAATAAAAAAAAGAAAGAAAGAAAAAACAATAAAAAACCTCCCTGCTATTCTTTACTGAGTAAGTTACACCAGACCAACATATTTTTAACTAAAGGTCAGCCTCCGTTCAGTAAACAATAGAGGTGTGCCTCCGTTCAGTAAACAATAGAGGTGTAACAGCACAGGAAAATTGTGGAGTGCCATCGGTTACATTAAGCATAGCACTGTGAGCATAGAGTCTTGCATAGTTTATAGATATTTGGCTGTGAGTGGAAGCATTAAAGCTACGTGTACAAGCCTCTGTATGCACACTGCAGGTCCCACAATGCAATGTAATTCAACTGGAGAGGTGGCCTCTTTAATAGGCTACTCTGTAGGGATTCCAGTAAATGTTGCTATGTGTGGACTTTAGGGTATCTGGTTTTGATCCTGTGTTCTACACAGACACGAGATCAAGTGTGTTTTTTCCTGGTGTATGTGGTTATTGACAACATTCAAACTCACCAGATTAAGGCTTTGAAATTTTGCACAATTTTGGCTTTATTCGGAGTGTTGTGATTCTTCCGCTGTGTCAGCAGAGCACAGGACAATCTTGGTCCTCTTTCCTTGATCGTAGATTATATTTTGATTAATAATCATGTTAGAAACCTAAATTCATCATTTTGCCTTGCCTAACCCACACCGAGGAAGGTTGGTGGCTTTTGTGCGGCAATGGAAAGTGTTTGTGAAAAAAAAAATGATTGTGAAGTAAATCTTTCATAAATGCTATGGGAAGGAAACAAAATGAAAATAAGCAACAGGATAGAATATCTTCCAAATGTATTCCAAATGTAAATCCCCCTGTATTCAGTCACATATGTTACTGTATTGCATTCCAGATTCAATTGTCGTTCAAAAGATAGCTGGTATCACAGAAAAGTGATATGCTGTTCAGTCATAGGTGATATTTATTTTAAGTGAAGCCCTCTCATATCAAGATACATACAACACAAAAATAAAATGAAATAAAGTTAAATTAAAAACAAAAGCAAAATTGACTCCGTCTACATGTAAGATTTTGTTGCCAACTGAATAACAGATTGCATTGGCCACTTGAGTGAGACAGTTATTTTTATTTTGTCACCAGATGGCAGTCTTGTCTGGTTTGTGAGTGTGACACTTTGTTCAGTTCTTAAACCTGGCACGTCATTATTGTAGTATACTTTAGTCATCTTTTTCTTTTTATTGCTATTTCACTTGATTACAGATGCTCTTTGCTCAATGTGAAACATTCTTCAAGTGTTTCAAGATTATTAAAGATTCCTTATGAATAGATTCGTGTGATGAGTGACCAACAGGTTTTAAACATTGATACACGCCCTGCATTGTGTAGAGAGTTAACACGCTTGGATCACATTTTCACATGTTGAAGTGGCACGCTGGGCAAAAATTTACTACTGTATTCTTGACAAAGCTGTGATGTAAACTTTGAAAGATTAAGATTAAGTTTTTTGGGAAGTCCTAATCTCCAAATATACATGTAGATTAACTTCAGTCCTGCCATGTTACTGTCAGGCTGTTTTACAGCACTTCAATGACCAGAAATGACACCAGAAAAATTGTGTTTTGTAGAAAAATAAAAGCTGAACCTAACTAAAAAATAAAGTCAAAAATATTTTATATAGCCTCTCAGCATAATGTATCTTTTTTTTCAGAAATATGTGATTTCATTATGGGAGATTGGAAAATGACAAAAATTAGTAATTTTGTGTCAAGGCATAATATGTGTATCATTGTTGACTTCAGAAGGAAGAACAGCCTGACTTCAAGGAGTTCCTCAGCTACTCGCAGTCCTGGAGATTCCCCTCTCAACAGCCCCAAGTTTACTGTGCGTCCAGCACAGCAGCGACCAACAGAGACTCCCACTCATACTCCACCAGGCTCCCCTGCCATACAGACTGTGCCGTGGAGGACACGACTTCACACCATCAAAAACAGCTTCCTGGGATCGCCTCGCTTTCATAGGCGGAAACTGCAAGGTAAGCATCTCATTGGGCACATTTGTTGATTAACCACATGAAGAAGATAGCCTTTCTGAGTATGTTATGCTCTTTTGTTTACTGTTCAAAACAACATATATTTTTTTGATGATAAAGTCTTCACCATGTTACACGTTATACCACCCTCTCCCCCCTCCCCCCCCCCATAAGAAAATGATCACTCACTCTTCTTTTGTAACCTGATTTCAGAGCATATTTTGTCCTGCTTGCTTTTGTGAAATCAGCGTGAAAAACAGTCTATCAAACAATGTAAGTTCATCTGTTTGTCTGGGTGCTGGACTCCTATAAAGTTGTCAGATTGTAAGGAATAAATAGCAAGAGACCTGAAACAGAAAATGAGTTCACTGCACAGTTGAACAATGGTTTAGTCACTCTACATAAAGTGTATCAGGGATTTTCTATATCATGGTTAAATTTCCAAATACTTGCTTTCAAAACTGGAGAGAGCCCAAAATATGGGAACCTCAATTTTGGCTTTTCATGGTTGCAAAACTGCTGATGGAAAAAAATCCATTGAATGTGGTTTAGCCACCAAGGTACGCATTAATTCTGTGGAAAATTTGAAAAAAGATGTGATTAAAGCTGTGAAGAGTTATACCCACATTTGTATAGGAATGTGACATTTGACATGTATTCCACAAGCTGAATGTTCATTTACAATCAGATGACAAGGTTGAAATTATAGTCAGTATCTTTGGGTTATGTCCATTCCAAAAAAAACATACTTTTCGCTTGTTACTTTAATATTTTTCACTGTGTGAGCTTTCACAGCTAGCAGTTACCAATATATATCCTTTGGTGTTTTACCTGTCATGAAGTAGGATGATTAAGATACTCTCTCATGTAGAATAAAACGTTGAACATGTGTGTGCAAAAATTATGAATATGGAAAATATATTGAGGGATTAGGATGAATGAAGAAATCCCCCATTGCAGATCAATATTGCATAATTCAACCACAGAGGGGCACAGTTTGTCAAGGTTACTATAAAAAATGGGACAAAACCATAGATCACTGTGATAATTAATTTAAGTATGACAGGCTTGGCACTTGTAATAACATCAAGCAGTCAAAGCGCGTCCAATATCTAAGTAAACCAAATTTACCAGGAATATTAATCACAGCACAATAGTATGGTGATGATATTAATTGCCTGTACTGCAGATTAATTCAGAAATATGTGTCCTCATTTAATAACTTGTGTGGCTTCTTATGTGTATGGGAGACACCTTGTGCTGGGCTTTTAACCATTTAACTCATTCCATACCAGTCCCTGATTTTTTTCCGTATATTTACCTAGATTGAAGATGACGATTGCATATTTGAATTCTTCATGAAAAGAACTTTCGGTCAAGTACCAAGATGTCTATAGCCTTAAGTCAGTGGTTCTTATACTGACCAAGGCCTGTGACCATAGTATGGAATGAGAAGGTCTTCAATATCCAGCTTATGGAAGCAGATAAAAAGTGAATCTGGCCACTGCCTTTGGTTATCATTAAAAAATTGTGGAGATCTTACAACATCTTGGCCCCCTTCCTTCTACCCCTCCCCCCCCAAAAAAGAAATAATAAGAGACAGAAAGAAAAAAAGGAAGCAAAGAAAGTGAATTTCACATGTGTTAAGATTTCTTGTGATGTCATCATATTCTGTGGGTGGCTAGTAGTCTGTGCTACCACTGTGCCATCACCTGTAGAAGTGACACATTACATGGAAATTTCTGACTTGTGCTGTTTATATAGAACTAAACAAGGTAACTGTAATGATATTTATTTAAAATGTTCAGTAATGTTCCTTGGCTAGGACTTAGTGTGTATGAAAACAAAAAAGTCTCAATGGAACAGTCTCTTGAGGCAGGGATTACTGTAATTTCAACAGTGAAAAAAAACAAAACAAACAGTTTTCCTGAGAATTGCAAGTGATACCTGTCCAGCTAACATGCCTGAGGTCAACAGCTGGCCTGGGCATGGGTTGGGCAGTTCTTAAATTGATATGAGCATTGTGCTTGTGCATGGACCAGGATACACTGTGAAATGTTGAGTGTTTATCAGTAGCAATTTTGAAGTCATTAAGGTAGCGAGATACAAATCACCCGAAATTTTGACGAAAAAATTGTTTTTTGATCTTTGTATGGATGAATATCTCATGTATCTGTCATGTAAAAATCAAATTTCTGCCGAAATTGCAAAACAGAGAAAAATGAGGTATTTAGTAGAGCTTCTTGCTGAGTGTTGACAGTCACGCCGACCGTGTTTATTGTTGGTGGAAAGGGGAGGGGCTTGAGAAAGTGGTCACATGATTGGCCATGGCAACAGCTCGTTTTAAAATGGCCACCGCTGTGTCCGCTCTATCTGGTAATGCTGATGCATTAGCGCCGTGGTTCACACACATATGCACATACATCTATGCATTAGGTAGCTCTTGTTTCATGTACTTTGCTGTTTTCTTTGTGCTATCTTGAGTTTTTCAAATTTAATCCCAAGAAAAGTGTTGAAGACAGGCCCTGCAGTCAGCCGAGATCAGTGCATCATGACTTCACGTCCTAATCCGACTTCAAAGGCATTGGCAGTTTCACGACCATGATTGGCATCTCGCGTCATCGCAATTAGTCAATCAAAATGAAGCGCAGCAAAGCGGCACGCTCAACAGGGAAACCATTTTCTGTGATCTGATCTAAAATCGCAAATAAATAACGCGATTAAGCTCTTCAGAAGTAAACAACATGAGTTACAGTTATCATGTTACTTCAAGCGTACTCTGAACTCTTACTATGCAAAAATCCATGAGTGTTTGAGTAAAATTGCGCAAGTTATTGTTCTCAGGCCTGGTTCAAAGATGACAAGTGAACCTCTGATTGCTGTTTCTGAACAAAGATGAAAGACCGTCTACTCGAACTCGCTAATATTATTTCGCAAAAACTTACTGGCCGATTCTCTTCAAATAAACGGGTTTGGAAAGGTAATTGTGTGGAGTTTAAAAGTGTCCTTTTATTTTTCTCTGCGTATACTAGTTGGTTTTTAATCTTGTATAGAATGTTAATGTACAATGCATTCAGCTGATTAAGTGATGCCGTCGTGTTTGAATGCCTGCACTTACGCAAATAAAATACATACAGCCAAATAAAAGGACACTTTTAGATTTTGATATATTACCAATAAAATGGCATACATGTCACAAGTTTGCTGTATATAGAAAAAAAGCTATTAGCCAGGAGCGCTGGGGTCTGAGATAAACGACATGCTCTTCTTCATGGTTTGTTTATTCAACAATTACAATCAGTATTGTTCCAATTTGTTTCCTACATATAGTTCAGAGCTAGGTAAATCCAAAAATGTATACTTTTACTGTGTTCCTGTGAACAGCTAAAAAGTTGTCCATTCTGATTTGCACCACATTTGTATCTCGCTACCTTAAGTTGCAAATTACATTCAAAGTGCCTGTAATACGGGAGTACACAACCTGGGCCTTGCTTACTGTTGTGACCTCTACTGGATGTCAAAATACATGTAATGAGCAAAAGAAAATCCTGTGATTGGGACGGGTTGGGACACGGGGCATTTTTTGATTTTCAAAAGGTTGGACTGACCAAAAATGCAAAATGACCCATTGAGTGTCTGAGCACAGTGCCATGTGCAAGTCATACAAGATTTTTTTTTCTCACATACCTATTTTTGTGTACTTAATCACTAAACTATGCTCTGAAGCAACAGATGATTTTCCAATGATGCCATATTGAGAGACAGACTTACATACACATGAGCTTTTATTCATGCGCCAAAACTGCAAACAGGTTTCTTACTCTGTGCTCTTATAAATGGTATTCCATAGTGGTCATGTGACTGCTACAGTTTTGCTAAAAAAGTAGTCTCTAGCAAATGATTGGCCCACCATTGCAGAAGCCACACCTTTTCGAGCTGTCTCATGGGCAGAAAGCAATTTTATTGGCTGTGCAACAATACAAAGGAGTGTGACACTGAAGTGGGTATCATGTGGGTAAAATGCTTTAGGTATATAACAATACACAGCCGGCCCTTCCTAAAGTGACCTCTAACAGAGAGCTACCACAACTTTCTTTTCAAAGCATACACATGATATAAGGGTACAACAACCCTGGGGGTGGTCACCAAAGTGGCCTCTGCTTGACGGACAGCTGACCCTTCTATTTTTCTCCTCCATGATGTACACTCTGTGAATCTGGACATGGCTGTAAGAACTTACAGGAAGCAAGCATTTCTTCTTAACTCATTCCATACTATGGTGACAGGCCTTGGTCAGTGGTTTTGGCACTGACTTAAGACTATAGGCATGCTGGTACTTGAATAAAAACTCTTTTCATGAAGAATTTAAATATGCAAAGTTTTGTCGTCTTAAATCTAGGTAAATATATGGAAAAATCAGGGACTGGTATGGAATGATTTAATTGTTGCAAGTGGTGGCAGTGCGCAGGAAGTCATCCATAACGTAGCAGGTTCCAACAAGCTTTGGGATTATACATCCACATTGTGGGAGTCATGCTTTTGCGAAACAATTTATTTAATATGTCAAATAGAAAATAAAATGAACCTCTGTTGTGGATCTAAATTTAGGGTCATTTTTTTTGCTGAAATGCCATAAAGTGTGTACAAATGTTTACAAAGCTGCTTTATTTAAGCTTGTTAAAGCCAGGTAAGAGGGTGCTTATGAGAGCATGTGCTCTCATTTAGAGGGATACGATATTCCCATTTATCATCAGAAAAAATATGTGCTGCTACAGAGAGCTGATAGCCTGCTGTAACCTGGGAAAGTAATTCTCACATAATGAACAATAAAAGCAATGGGGTTTCTCTATCATTGTGAAGCCGTTCTTTCATATTTTGTCTGCGTTTATTCTCATGAGTAAGGTGTAAATCAAATCAGGATGGGGACCTAATTATGTGTGTATAGGATGGGGCCATTGTGCAGTGATTTGGTAGACACAGGGAGACAGGTAATGAAATGAACTGTCTTTGTGCGCCAGGTCTTCATGATGAATGTAGCCAATAATAAACTCAGTCACAGCTGGTACTTAAGTTGAAGAGTAGGGGTCTCTTCTGTTGCCCGCTAAAAACAGACCAATCTCAGTGTTTCCTTTACACTGCTTTTCAAGTGATGAGAAGAGATAATGCGGACCTTAGTCTGCTTTAGTGGCAATCTCAGGCAAGATGATGAGGGTAAGCAAAGATCATACATACAGCATTGTGTGATTTAACATATATTAACCCTCCCCTCCCCCCCCCCCCCCTTAAACTGGCCAAAACCAGCTGGTGATCAAATGTAGTCTACTTCATTGTTTTCATCTACAGTAAAACCTCTCTAACCGAACACCTCCGTATACCGAACACTTCTCTATACTGAACACCATTTCTCGGTCCAAAATATATACTTTCAATGCTATCAAACCTCCCTATACCGAAGACCTCACTATGCTGAACATTTTTTCTGGTCCCAGGGGTGTTGGGTATAGGGAGGTTTCACTGTAGTTGCAACAGTAATGAAAAATAATTTGACTGAGAATTGTAGCTGAGACCTGACAAGATCACATGCCCCAGGTCAACAGCTTTCCTTGGCATGGGTTGGGCACTTTTAGTGCCATTCCATGCCAAGGAAAGCTGTTGACTCAGTCTTAATGCAAGGGGGAAAGGATTAAACAGATACATATGATTGACAAATAGACCGTCCAAATAAGAGAAAGGTCATCACTTTTTAGGTTTAAAGCATACACCATCACACTTTTGTTATGAATTGTGGTGACTGTTCGTCCCAGTTATTATCTGTGAAGTCAGCCTGGGTACTGTCTGTGTACTCTAGGTTGTCCATCAATAGCATGTGTGTGTGTGTCACAAGATAACTCAGTCATGGTACTCATGTCTGTGTCTCTTTTGTGTATTTTCAGTTCCAGCCAATGAGGATATGGGTCTAACCCCAGACTCTTCCCCAGAGTGAGTCTTGGCCTGATGGCCATATTATCTGTTTATGTTGTATCTGCTTTAAATGTTTCAATTCATTTTACAAGAAAGTTTAAGGTGTTTTTGAAAAGCTTTGGGGACAGTGATATGGTTCACATTTTAGCAAGTACATGTAGAAAGCAAGTGACTCATCAGATTTTTCAAAATTGCCAATAAATTACTGCAAGTTAATGACTTAATAAAGGACACAGTACGAGTGTATTGTTTACTTTTCACTAATGTGTGGTTGTATTGAAAGACAATTTCTTCTGTCCTTTAAAAATAGGCAGGTCAACCTCCATATTACCATGTTGTCATGGTGGTGGTATACTTGCAGATTAACCTTGAGATTAGCATGTTATGGTGCTGGTATACTTGCAGGCTAATCTCAATATTGGCATGTTGTCATGGTGATGGTATACTTGTAACTTAACCTCAAGATTCACATGTTGTCATGGTGATGGTATACTTGTAACTTAACCTCAAGATTAGCATGTTGTCATGGTGATGATTACTTGCAGGTTGACCAAAAGGTCCTGGTTTGGTGCATTGATTGGTGCAGAGAAAGAAGAGCACCACTTCATCATGATCAAAGACAAGGGCCTGAGTCAGATCAAAGGAGACTTGGTTCATGCATTTTTATCTGTAAGAACGCCTGCAATACGTTACTCAACCATAAACAGAATAAACGAAGCAGTTCATGCTTGTACATGACTTCCCCAGCATTTAATTTGAATAAAATGGGAATTATTATTATTAATCAAGTTCTTCAGCTGCGCCTTGTTGTTTGAGTACCAAGGTACCTGACCTGTCATGCTCCGGCTTATTTGTAGACCGATAGTTGGATTATTGATGGCAGAATTAACACAAAAATGATGGTAAAATGGAGACCAGTCAGGGTAGTACCCTTATTTGTGGGGTTTCTGGAAGCAGAGAAAATGGGGAGGGGTGCTTAAGAAGTAAGTTGTGCTGAAAGGAGACAAGGTAGTTATTTATTTATTTATTTATTTAAATTTAAGTAAGGACAGATAAGGCACCAAAAACCTTTGCATGACCGATTTTTAGATTTTAACGGTTTTTACAAGATGAATGTCCTTTCTATTAGTTGTCAAAATTTCAAGCTTTTAACTAATGTAGAAATATGAGATAAATGCCAAAAAACCACACAGGCATGTGGACACCTGAACGTCCATGTGTCATTCTTTTGGTTTTCAGCCGCCAAAGGGAACAATGCCACCTGTCAATCATACTTAACAGCATGTCACATGGCTGCAGGTAGCAACGGCCCATGGCAAAAGGACAGTGGTATCACGGCGGCAATGCGAAATGAAAGGTAGCATGCCGAAAGTATGTTTGTGGGCATGGAAAAGATGCAAACATGCTAACATATCATAGCCTTAGTCATTTACTTCAAAGTTATCTTGCTTCTTTTGTGTTCTAATGAAGGGAGACTTTAAATGTTCAAGAGGAGCAGGAATCGTCAGACGATGTCCCTTCAAAGTTCAAAGGCTGTGCCGCGATGGATTATCCAAGTGGTCCTTCACACCAAAGACAGGCGGGGAAAAAAAACTGGCACGTTAATCAACAATACCCACGTACATAATAATATTTTATTGAAACCCAGGAATGAGGAAATAAAAGTTCAAATGAACACATCGAAATAAGCATAAATGTGAATAGCAGAGAAAACACACAAAATAGCGTTACAAAACTCAGGTTGGAAAGAGAAATGAAACTCGTTGAGAATATAACTACAAAATAATGACAAGCTAACTAAGTAAAGTGTACAGACAAGTCTAACAAGCTAACTACATAAAGTATACCGATGGGAGTAAATACAAATTTTACCACAGCAGGACAAAGAATTTTCCTGCCAGCCCCTGTGATAGGGCATCAGGTGCAAAAGTATGCAGTTCACCTGGTACTCCGTACTTTTACACTGGTTGACCTTTAACCAGTATGTTCAGTTTCCAAATTAGGAATTTGAACAGTTCAAACATTTGTTTGAATTTCCGAGTTACGTGGTAATGAGAATGAAACTAGGCCTTTGGCCTAGAATACTCATGTGCATAGACGTGCACAACGTAGCAGCGTAATTGTTACCCCTCACCATAAATATGGAAGCATTTTCAAATCCCAACCAGTGCCTGATGAGACCTATCTGAGGTCGAAATGCGTCGCACAGCTGTTACTGCCTTGGCTACTTGCCTTGTCACATTTGCCTAAATACAATAAAATACTATCCCTAAAAACGGGATGAAGAGGTAGGGGCGGAAGACCAAACCCGCCCTCCGTGCACTGACCACGAACGGCCGTTGGCCGCCCCACCAAACCAAGGCAACACAACTTTCGTTGCAAGGCTTGAGGTCACGGGGCCCGAAGGGCCGCCTCAATGACGTCACACTTTGAAACTAGACTGTCGCTGTCGCCGTTTGACAGATCGCTGAATAATGTTTTCCGTACTGTAAAGGCTCTTTTATTTATGTGATTAGCCAATTGATTGACAACCTCCCCAAATGTTAAGGGACGATGTTTACTACATTTTGTACAAATATCAGCTCAACTGGAGCAAATGGTATTGTTTCAGAGGCAAATGATCAACATCAAAGGCCTTTGAAGCTTGTTTTCTCAGAAAGGATGATAGGACGAGAACCCCGCCGGAGAATAGTTATTCCAAGAAAATGGCAAGGCGAAATTTAATCCGGCTAATGGCTTTTGATTCTGTAATGTCTGAACTGCAAAATTGATTCAGCAATTTTCTTAAGTTTGCTTTGTTCTTTTTCTTTGAAATGAAGAAAATGAACATCCTGAAAATCAGAGGGAAAATTGAAACGTCAAACTTTGAGGATGGTTAACAGAGAAACGAAACCAAATATAAAAAATCGCAGGATCTTTTTTTTGTTGTCAATATGTCAGAATTAAGATGCAAGTGTAATTATGATTTTATTACAAATAATGACTTATATCGACATTTATGGGGTGGATGCTTTGCAGTCAACTTTCAGTTGTTTATTAAACAATTAACATCACAGACACCTGAATACGGGACATATGAATTCTTTGGAGTATGACGAGTACACACATATATTATATGTTATCCTAACGCAAATACATTGTGAGCTAGGATTGACTAAAGTGGGATTTATTTTTGGTGTCTTACCTGTCCTTAATTTTATTGTATTCTTTTCTATGAGAACCTCAGGGTTATTTAGTTGCTTGGTGAACGATGAAGGCACCTCATTATCATGATGTAACTGGATGAATGAAACACCTTAACTTGCTCCTTAGCAGGGCCTTGTCACTCTTCACACAAATATATCAATCTAAGATAGTTGTATAATTTTAAATACCTGCATGTTTGTGAATTCTTATAACAAGTGGTAATGTGCATTAATTTGGTGCCAATTGAAATTTCAAAAGCCCAATATTGTTCATCACTTTCATAAAACAGGGTGTTAACCACAGATAAATGTAAATTGCCTGTTATTCTGAGAAGCAAAGTTGCTTCTGCATCTTTTCTTTTCCTTGGAAAAAAAATTGTATTAAGTGGTTGACAGTTTTGACAAAAATAATTATAGTTGTATAAAATAAACTGTGAGATACAGTTACAAAAGATGATGTGCTGTTAAAGAAATGGCGAGAGATGAGAACAGTTTATTGTCACAGCAAAACAGTGTGCACAACAGCTGTGTCTAAATTGTCACTTTATTGAGAGAATTTAAAATATTTCTTGATTCTGGTCAAGGAGTGGCTTGTTTATTCCTTAATTTCTCTGTAAGACAAAAAGGCTCTGAATAAACGGAGTTCTTTGATAGGTGAGTTTTTAGCTCTGCTGACTTGTCAGTTAGCAGAGCTTATAGAATCCGTTTGCGTCCGTCGTCCGTTCGTCCGTCCTTCCGTCCTTCCGTCTGTCGTTAGAATTTTTATATTTTCGACTTCATCTCAAAAACCGCTACATAGAATGTTTTGATTTTGCACATGGATGATCCCCAGGTGGACCTCTACCAAGTTTGCGAAGGAGATGATGATGCAATAATTTTTCTATTTTTCATGAATTTTTTAATTTATTTTTTGAAAAAAATTAAAATTTCTTCATCTTAAGAACTATGAAGCCAATTGCTTTGATATTGCACATAGGGTCATCTGGGTTCAACTAGTTCTTATTTTGGCGACCAGGTGGCGCTGTGATTTTTTCCTATTTTTTTATGAATTATTGCCTGTTAAGGCTATTTTCGACTTCTTCTCCAGAACGGCTGAACAGAATTGCTTAAAATTTTATCAGAGTATAGTTGGACATTAGACAATGAAAGTTTGGAAAACAATATGGATATGTTAATTTAAGGCAAAGTTATGGGATATCAAACTTCGCAACTGTAAGGAAGTGCTGCAGCTGTATATATATGTATTTTTGGCAATACAATGCATATATTACACTATTGTATTTACCCTTTTGACTTCTTCTAAAAAACCGCTTTATGGAATGTTTTAATTTTGCACATGGATGTTGCCCATGTGAGCCTCTGTCAAGTTTGCGAAGGAGATGATGCAATAATTTTTCTATTTTTAATGAATTTTTAAATTTATTTTTTGAAAAAAAAAAATTCTTCATCTTAAGAAGTACCTGGCCAATTGCTTTGATATTGCACATAGGGTCACCTGGGGTCAACTAGTTCTCATTTTGGCCACCAGGTGGTGCTGCGATTTTTTCCTATTTTTTTTATGAATTTTTGCGTGTTAAGGCTATTTTCGACTTTTCCAGAACAGCACGATAGAATTGCTTAAAATTTTATCAAAATATAGTTGGACATTAGACAATGAAAGTTTGCGAAAATAATGTGGATATGTTAATTTTTGACAAAGTTATGAGATATCAGACTTTGTGACTGTAAGTGAGTGCTGCCACTGTACATCGGCAGCCATTGAAACAGCAAGGTATGTCAATTGATAATACATGTACTACCATGGACAATTCAGTAGTGCATAGTTTATGGTACCTGCAACAAGACAGAGCAAGTAAACGTAGAATAATTTATAATGTTACTATTCAAGAACAATTAGTAATGCATCTGGACTTCATGGTCTTGTATTTTACTATTCAAGAACATTTAGTTATACACCTACACTTTCATAGTCTTTTTATTGAATAATGTGTTGTTAAACATTGATACCAAAGTGCCTGTGGAGTTTGTTAAGATATTAACAATTTTGACCTCAAGATCAAATCTGCATGTTGACTTGTATCTTCATTGGTAATAGAAGATCCTACGCCCATGATCACTAGAAAGATCGAGAAAAAACTCCTATGCGATATCTATTGGTAGTGTTGATTTTAAACTTAGGCGCCTACAAAATTTATTTTGAGGACAAACTTTGCTACCACTCTACATACATGTATATAGCTGTACAAATCTAGACTGCAGTCCATGTGTTCCAATACTGTAAAAGCAGATCCCAGTCAGCAGAGCACATGATCATCATGATCCTCTTGTTTTCTTTTTGTGCTTATGAACAGAGTGTGTTTTTTGCCTTTTCTGCCATTTTTAGACTCCAGACATCAGTCATAGTGTCATTTCACCCACCTCATTCCGTGTAGAATACCGTAGGTCAGGGGGAACCTCTATGTTCAGTCGTAATGTCAAGTTCCAAGTGGACATATCGCCAGCACAAAATGAGTCTGGAGATGGCCAGAAGATACACTGTGTCACATTTACACTGCTGACAGGTGAGTCACTCACTTCCATATGGTTTCTTTACATTGCTGGCAGGTGAGTCACCCCATCCACATTGTCATGTGACCACATCAGACAGGTGAGTCACCCACATCCACATTGTGATGTGCACACAGTGGACAGGTGAGTCACTCACATCCACAGTGTGATGTGCACATAGCTTACAGATGAGTCACCCATATCCACAGTGATGTGCACACAGTTGACAGGTGAGTCACCCACATCCACATTGTGATGTGCACACAGCTGACAGTTGAACCACCCACATCAGGCATGGGAGTAATCTGTTGTGACCTTTGCACTGCAGTCAGGTGAGTTGCTCCCATTCACACTTTTAACATGAACCCAGTCACAAATGAACAATTTGTTTTCTTTGAACAATTTGTCATGTCAACCTTATTTACAGTCTGTAAACTTACAATTATATTTGAGTCTTTTTGTCCAGAACCACTTCCTAGTTATCTTTACCCTATTCTGCAGTCCAAACTCTTTTCTCCTGTAGGCTAACCTGCCAGTGTCTAACCTATATTAATACGTAAGTACCATTGTCCACACTGCACACGTTCCTCTGTAGAATTTTGACCTGGTCTGCATTAGCCCAAATATATTAAAGGGTCTCTGCAATGTTTACAAGTCATGTGCAGCCTGTCATACTTTATCTGCTGACAGGTGAGATATCAGCAGTTTGTGGTGGATGTACACTGTTGACAGGGGAGTCATCTGCAGTTTGATGTATTTACGGGTACAGTCTGGTACATTAACACTGCTGACAGGTACAGTCTGGTATATTTACACTGCTGACAGGTATAGTCTGGTATATTAAAACTGCTGACAGGTATAGTCTGGTACATTAACACTGCTGACAGGTACAGTGTGGTATATTTACATTGCTGACATGTACAAGTGTGGTATATTAACACTGCTGACAGGTATAGTCTGGTATATTAACACTGCTGACAGGTATAGTCTGGTACATTAACACTGCTGACAGGTACAGTGTGGTATATTAACACTGCTGACATGTACAAGTGTGGTATATTAACACTGCTGACAGGTATAGTCTGGAATATTTACACTGCTGACAGGTACAGTCTGGTATATTAACACTGCTGACAGGTATAGACAGATATATTTACACTGCTGACAGGTATAATCTGGTTTATTAACACTGCTGACAGGTATAGCCTGGATATTAACACTGCTGACGGGTATAATCTGGTATATTTACACTGCTGACAAGTACAGGCTGGTACATTAACTCTGCTGACAGGTATAGTCTGGTACATTAACACTGCTGACAGGTACAGTCTGGTATATTTACACTGCTGACAGGTGTAGTCTGGTATATTTACACTGTTAACCGGTGAGTTGTCCACTTAAACTTTGTATCAACAGCCTTTTATACTGTTTATTGTATGATAGAAACATCATTATTATTGTTTTTCATGGCTAGGGTGGTCAAACAGTGAAGTCATGTAACTGCAGGATAATTCATGCTCAGTTTTTCTTTGATGTTATTTGTGCACTCAGCAAAATTAAAATGTTCAAGTATTTGTTGATAGAGGATTCCTGTGATCAGAGCTTCGGCACTTCCTGAAACAAAAGTAAAGATATTCATTAAAGGGACAGTCCAAGACATTTTCTGTTTGATGCTGAAGCAGTCTTCAAGGTGATTGAGTAAATGTTCCTGATATTATATAATTGAAAAGATAATTCCACTTTATTTTTGAAGACTATTCTTCTAAGGTTGCAGTTTGCTTTCATAGAATTTCCATTTCATTCATGTAATGATGTGAAAAATGAAAATGTACACATACCAATAATTGGTAATTCAAGCAAAACTTCCATTGCTACAAAATAAGATTAATGTAAAATTTTGTGGTACAGCAAGTGTTGGTAATGGTTGATGAAGCCTATTCCATTATATGTTAACAGGACCTGCACGGCGCTTCAAGAGGATTTGTGAGTTGATGCAGTCTATGTTAGTATCCAATCGCATGCAAGTAGGTCGCCGTATCAGTACGGAGATCAGCGACAGTTCCACCTCCTCCTATGGATCAACAGACAGGGTCTCACCTACAGCTTCAGATGAGGTAAGAGGCTGTAAGTATATATTGCCGCTAATTTGATGTCACTTTTTTGTGCTTGATATGCTTGCATTAACGAATATGGTGTTCATTGTACCTGTCTTGTGTTCCTTCAACCCTCACGGCTATGGAAGTTGTACTGTTCAATAATTCACAAAAACCTGAGTTTTGTACCAAAACCTTGGGTTTTGTAAGCAAAACCCAGAGTTTTGGTACAAAACCCAGGGTTTTGTATGTAAAACCGTGAGTTTTATAACAATACCCTGAGTTTTGCTTGCAAATCCCAGGGTTTTGTGCACTACCCAGGATAACAGAGCAAATATCAGAATTTTAAAATTTTGTTCAATAATAGACACAAAACCCTGGGTTTTGTCACCAAACCCAGGGTTTTGTAGACCAAACCATGGGTTTTGCTTGCAAAACCCAAGGTTTTACTACAAAACCCAGGGATTTGCACACAAAACTCTGGGTTTTGTAACAAAACCCAGGGTTTTGCTTTGTTAACCAATCTTTTCACAAAACTCACGGTTTTGTTTCAAAACCGTGAGTTTTGTCCCGATAACCCTGGGTTTTGCAGTTGTTTTGTTCAATTATTTGCAAAACCCAGGGTTTTCTGACGTCAGAAATCCCACGGTTTTGAATAATTCGCAAAACCCTGGGATTCGTGACGTCACAAAACCCACGGTTTTGTATTTTAACGCCAAATTGGTCATATGGATATGCCTACCACTCACAACACGGCTTGCTTTCTGAACTTGCTGTAAATCAATATCATGCTAAGATGGTGGATCTCGGAAAATTTCCATCGATTCGCAACTTAAAATCTTGTGTATTTTATCACTGTGTGCACTTCATGAGCTCATATTTTAGGTACTACAAGAGAAAACATGTAAGATGTATAACGTGTATGTGTTTTTAAGAAATTTAATACATTAAAACTGATTTTCAGTTTCTGGGACCGTGCGACCGGCCCAGGCTGAAGTTTTCGCAGCATAAGGCCTCTGATCTGCCGCGTCGTTAAAATCCACCGTACGTTGTGCCGCTGCCTGCAGTAATTATACGACCGTTGATTACAAAACGACTGTCACATTACATCGTGGTGATAATTATCTCAACACGACTAATTCTTAAATTGTTACATGGTATTCATTAACTCCACCTTCATTCCCACAATACAGAATTTTGCATCTCTTTCTGTGTCAGCTCTGGTGAAAGATACTAAAGCTCTTCCCCAGGAGCTCTGCAACTGGAAGGGTGAAAACCCTGCTAGTAACGGCATGTCCCTGTGCCAGCCACTCCCCCCATACAAACTACCTATTCCCACTACTGAGTTGTGTAAAAGTGTTTTGTTGACAGGCACTGGAAATAACGCCAAGACAGCCTGGCACCTTTTCAAGAAATGTCGAATGGTTCAGTGTAGTGTGTACACAAGCACGCCCACCAATTGATAAATAAACAAACACAACAAACCAAAAGCCAGTCAGACATTTTCTGGCGTCACAGTATTGTTCTTTTACCAGAACCAACAACTTCAACATTGAGAAATATCCAAGTCCAAAATTTCTACTTAAAAAATTAAAAAGGACTTGATAGGAATTGAACCAGCCACCCCTTGACTGACAGTCAAACGCGCTAAACATGTGGCCACGTTAGCTTGTAGGGATGTGGAGCAAGATTTTCATAGTCGATGGTGGTCGGACCACGTGGCTTTGTCTACTCCTTCACATCTAGGTCACGCCAGTCGAAGCCAAGATGACCGCAACCAATAACTGTTGAATATTTCAGACAATAATGGTTGAAGAATGGGACCGAAAAGGCTATTTCGACAAAAATTTCCAGGGCTCTATCATATATCGTGCGATAAATTAATTATTTGCAACGGATCAAATGTTTTGCGCAAATTAAAGAGCTCGAGGCTGTGCATTCAATTGTCCATACGGCTCTTCGCGCAGGCGTGTGGATTATTTTGAACACTGGATACACAACCTCTCGTCCTTTAACTAATACATAACTTATATTCCCATCATGTCGCAAAGAGGTAAACTCTGCGCATGGTAACCAATAATGATGTTATTGATCACAATAACTGAGCCACTTTATTGTAGTTTGACGCTATTTTTAAGTTGAGTAGCCTAGCAAGGCCTACCAAGTAACAGCTGTCATGATTGGTTGGTTACAAAACCCTGGGATTCGTGATGTCACAAAACCCACGGTTTTGTTCTGTTATTTCAAAGTGTTACAAAACCCACGGTCTTCTGGCTAAACAGAGGGATGTAAGGAACAAAACTGTGGGTTTTTGTTCAAAAAATAACAAAACCGAGGGTTTTGTGATCAAAACTGGGAGTTTTGCTCTTAAACTGTGGGTTTTGTGCTCAAAACCCAAAGTTTTGCTACAAAACCCACGGTTTCGTACCAAAACCCTGGGTTTTGTTCATGAAACCCACGGTTTTGTACACAAAACCCAGAGTTTTGTAGCAAAACCCAGGGTTTTGTCCAAAATGATATCAAAATTCAATAACTGAGCAAAACCCAAGGTTTTGTTAGCAAAACTCAGGGTTTTACTACAAAACCCAGGGTTTTGAAAAGCAAAACCCACGGTTTTGTGAACAAAACTCAGGGTTTTGTGAATTATTGAACAGTACAACTTCCATACACGGCATGCCAAAATTTTCACAGTTTACATGGAGATTACTGGACAGCTGTGTTTGTTTCAGTTTCGTTCTCTAGGTAACCTGGGTCCTAATTGGGAAGACAGAGAATCCGTCATTGTATGTTTGGTGTGGATTATATGTGTGGCATGTTGATATGTTTAGTGAAAAACAAGTGTCAAGAACAGATTCTTCGGCGTTTCTGTAGTTGTATTTCAGAGTTAAGCAGTGACACGAATGGACCTTGAGAGTCTGGAGCTGTCCTAATGGCTTCGGGGTATTGATGATACGGAAGTGCTGCAGGATATCACGATCAGCTGATGTACATGAGCTTTTGCTATTTTGGCTATAAAACCAAGCAAAACAGACACATCCAACAAGCGCCACTAAATACAGAAGCCATATATTGATGCTTTTTTTGGGTTGTCACATGTCTACTTTTTTTTTTTTTTGAGAAAAGTTGCCTTTGTTTTCATATTATTGTAGATCAGTGTGTTGATTATGCCAGTTTACTGTTGTGCTTATTATTTCACGTAATTTATGACATTAGAATGGTCAAGAACTCTTTTTACGTTTCAACTTGACTCTTTGTAAACATGATGTTATGCAACAACACAGACCACCTGTAATGCATGCAGGTCTAAAAGCAGTCACATACAGCAGGTGGTCTCTCAGTGGCAATCTAATGACATGGAATTTGAAAAAGATAGCACTAGGGTCTGAGAAATGTGGTCATAAAGGCCAGGTGGGTTCTTATTGGAGTTGTCTTTTGAAGGAGGGAATGTTTTGTTTAATATAGCCAACCAGAAGTTGTCATGTTAGTTTTTCTAAAAGCTGCCACCTTTTTACATGACCTGAAACTTATAGATGAGCTGCATTTTATGCTGGAAAGAAAGTGCCCAGTGCCAGTATGTCTCATAGATGGCTCTGTTTCATTTTTCCTGTTTTTTTTTGTTTTGTTTTTTCTTTCTCAGGTGTTTGACCGTGATTCCAAATCTTCCACGCGGCCAGATCGTGTGTTGGTCAATGGACGCAAAGCAGGCATTGTGGAGAATGGATGTAGGGATAAAGTTTGAAGAAGGACTTGTGTGACCATTTACAACTGAAGTAGTGATGTACACCTCCACATGAGAAAATAGTGCTGGAGAAGGAGACAAAACTGGTGCAGATGGATACCAAGATAATGGATCAAATTAGTGAGACAAACAACAGAGCAACCATTTAATGACTCAAGGAAAAATTAGTGAAGATATTAAAACAAAGAATCTTTTTGTGGATATATGTACAAAACAAAACCATGATATTTGGAGATTGGGTCAACTGGTAATATGTTTTTATTGACCTGACCTTGATCTCACAGGGAGCAAGGTGACCTATTGAACTGTGTTTCGCTTGCACAAATGAACATGTATCAAAAGTGTTTGTCAAAGTGGAACAAAGAAAGACTTCCCAGAAGGCTGCAGTCAGGACAACACCAGTTGTGTGTTATGGTAGTTGTATTTTATGGTGTAGCCTGCAGATTTGGGTGATCCTTTTGGACAGGGAAACTGATTGCAGGATCTGTGGACTGGAGAGGAAATGTGATTTAGGCAGTGTAGGTCCTATGTATATTTGTTGTGCTACATTAATGTCTGTGTGTCAACCTCATGCAGTCACCTCTGTTATATAAACAGGAAACCAAACCATTTTCCATCTGATCTCAGTATGCACTGAACACAAACCTCATTCACCCTTCTTTGCTTAGTCAGCACAACATTGGAGGAAACGTCTTGTTCATCAACAGCATGTAATCATAAACAGCGATCCTAAAACTACAGTTGTGTTCATCATATGGCTTCATTCCTACAATGAGGACCTGGCACCTTCACCTGTCATGACATAGGCCCCATATAGTCATCAAATGTATATAGAGAATAGTGACTTTCATTGTGTTGGCAGTTTGACCGAATAGAACCACGCACCAATGGAGCAGCTGAGCCATGTCTGTTTAACCAGTGAATATGGAGTCACACTGTGAAATGAAATCCAATACAAGGCTACTAATGTAAACAATCATGCATACTAAAAGTCAGCAAAATCTGTCTTTGCTTTGAATAACCAAAGATCAATGGACTACAGGGGAAGATCAGGATGACTGCACTGCTGGAGCAGACCAACATCAGTAGACTTCTGGAGGACACCAGCATCAGTAGACTTCTGGAACAGAGCAGTAGTGGACCTCTGGAGCACAGCAGGTTCAGTGGACTGCTGTAAGACACCAGGATCAGTGGACTACTGGATCATACCAGCATTAGTGGACCTCTGAACACAGCAGGTTCAGTGGACTTTTGGGGCAGACCAGCAACAGTGGACTTCTGGAGCACACCAGGAGCAGTGGACTTCTGGAGCACATCTGGAGCAGTGGACTTCTGGAGCACACCAGGAGCAGTGTACTTCTGGTGCACAGCAACAGCAGTGGACTTCTAGACCACACCATGAGCAGTGGACATCTGGAGCACACCAGGAGCAGTGGACTACTGGAGCACACCAGGAGCAGTGGACTTCTGGAGCACACCAGGAGCAGTGAACTACTGGAGCACACCAGAAGCAGTGGACTACTGGAGCACACCAGAAGCAGTGGACTTCTGGAGCACACCAGGAGCAGTGGACTTCTGGAGCACACCAGGGGCAGTGGACTTCTGGAGCACACCAGGGGCAGTGGACTTCTGGAGCACACCAGGAGTAGTGGACTTCTGGAGCACACCAGGAGCAGTGGATCACTGGAGCAGATCAGCAGCAGTAGAATTCTGGAGCGCAGCAGGATCAGTGGACTTCTGGAGCACACCAGGAGCAGTGGACTACTGGAGCACACCAGGAGCAGTGGACTTCTGGAGCACACCAGGAGCAGTGGACTTCTGGAGCACACCAGGAGCAGTGGACTTCTGGAGCACACCAGGAGTAGTGGACTTCTGGAGCACACCAGGAGCAGTGGATCACTGGAGCAGAGCAGCAGCAGTAGAATTCTGGAGCGCAGCAGGATCAGAGGAACTTTGAGGCAGACCAAGATGAGAGGACCAGAATGAGTAATGGACTGGCTGAGTTGTCCAGGATGAGTGGACTTCTAGATCCCACCAGGATCATAGGACTTGTGAAGCAGACCAAGATTGAAGGACCAGGATAAGTGGACTGCCTGAGCCAACAAGATCTGTTGACTGCTTGAGCCAACAGGATCTGTTGACTGCTTGAGCCAACAGGATCTGTTGACTGCTTGAGCCAACAGGGTCTGTTGACTGTTTGAGCGAACAGGATCTATTGACTGCTTGAGCTAAACAGGATCTGTTGACTGCTGGAGTCAACAGGATCTGTTGATTGCTTAAGACCATGATTGGCCTTCTTGGATTACTCCTTCCAGACTTGCAGTCAAGAAGCTATGTTTCTGGAGTGTTTTTTTGCCTCCACTGGTAAAAAGATCTAATCAACATGGTCCATGTACTGGAAGCAGCTGTATCTTTAAGTCATGTTTCCTTTTGACCTTACAAAGAGACACTGTACATATTATATAACTACAATTAGCAGACAGCAAATCTGTTCATATCTTTGGGTTAAGCTTGCAATACATGTATTATTTCATATTAACTCTTGTTTGTCTGAATATGTTGTATGGGCACTTACTGCACAAGAATATTCCCCCAAAAGTTATCAGAAGATTCTACACATTTATTTATCAGGTTGTAGTTTGTGAAATCTGGCCAGTCTTGGCTGATGTAGATCAATGCTGTGATGTTTATGTTTGAGTTGTGCATATTGCAGTCTGTCTGCCATCATGTGCACTGTGCTACTGGTAGTTCTAAAAAAAAACAAAAAAACTACCCCACACTAATTAAAACAAAAGGTCCATACTGACCTCTTTCATGTCAACTAAATCATTATTTACCCCAATTTTTTGCTCTATGTTCAAAGCTCATCCCTCACATATCAGGCTGGCTGAGTGATACCTACATATTTCTTGTTTTCCTTTAGAAGCGGTTGGTGGTCCTGTTGTTGGAGTGTTTCAGGATTTAAATTTCATTTGAATTTTTATTTGCAAAACTTTACTTTGGTATTTTGGTTTTGTTTTGTTTGTTTCCTTGGAAACACTGTTTCAAAAGAAAAGCACCCGTTTAGCAGTCTCATTAGAGCCTGTTTCCTAGGTCTGCAATGTATGGACTGGGATACAGCCTCTTGTCAACAACACGCAGAAATATGTCAAGTATGTGGGCTTAGTCTCAACAACAGACACAGAAAGTCAAAATGCAAGACAAGCAAAATCTCAGTAGATCATTCAGAGGGAAGTGTCCCCCATTTTCCTTGGAAAGGCACAAACTTCCGTGAAAATCTTTGACAGACTGATGTTTGATAACAAAAAGGTACATATAGGATCTGGTGTCATGTCTCACTGTATGTAGTGTGTATGGATACATTTGATTGGTAATTGTCACAAAGAACTCAACCAATTGAATTACCTTCAGTGAAGAATCAACCAACGGGAAGGCCACGGGTCTTTATGACAGGAGATCTAAACTTAAGTCATAGCTCTCATTTGGCATATGTGAACAGACCTATGATTCCACATTCCATCAGCCTGATTGTGTAATTAGGGGTCATTTGACATTTTTCCAGTGTACACAGCCAGAAATAGGTTAAATATAAAGGAAAGTTTTAAAAAAGTATTTATCATTTATGATATTTTGCAAACTTTCTAGTCGCACCTTGAATGTTTTGTTACCATACACAACCTAGACCAAAAAGAAAAAAAATCTATTTTGCATCCAAACCTTGAGTCCAGTTTTTCCAAAAGATTTGCCTACTGAGTAACTACTCAGACTCCAGCCACTGGATCAAGGGGGTGTCCTATCCTTTGGCCAACCAGCAATGAGAAATTTCCAGTAATTACCTATACAAGTGATAACTGAGGATTTTCAAAAAAAGAAGAAGAAGGAAGAGAGAGAGAGAGAGAGAGAGAGAGAGAGAGAGAGAGAGAGAGAGAGAGAGAGAGAGAGAGAGAGAGAGAGAGAGAGAGAGAGAGAGAGAGAGAGAGAGAGAGAGAGAGAGAGAGAGAGAGAGAGAGAGAGAGAGAGAGAGAGAGAGAGAGAGAGAGAGAGAGAGAGAGAGAGAGAGAGAGAGAGAGAGAGAGAGATGATTCATTCACCATGCTTGTGACTATGATCTGGCTTCAACTGACCTAACACTAAAGATTGTTCTCAGATATGTAAGCTCAAACTTGTTTCACTGTTAAGACCCTTAGAGTCACGTTTGTGATATAGATATATTACATGTGATATCATTATGAGCAATAATATTTGAACTGACAGTATAAACTTCTATCTATGCATTGAGGTTCCTCACTTGTTCTTTGGTATAGTAATATACAAGTTTTGGCATTTGCATTTTCACTTATCCCGTGCAAGTCTCTAGTTTCCTGTATATTTAACCAAACTAAAAATAACAATTACTTAGTCACAGTCTTAATTGAAGGGCTCACCCTCAGCTCGCAATGTGTCCAGTCAAAAGCCTGGTTTTCTATGTTGTCTGGCAAGTCATGCTGCAGCTGCCATGGTACAGTCTTTACTGCGTGGCCACAAGTCCTGGCAGGGGTTACAAGGGATTGTGACTGAGTTTGCAATGAGTCCTGGATGAGTATTACATCGATTCTGGTATGTTTCAATGTAATTTATGTGCAATTTACTTATTGTGCAAGTCTTTGCTCACCTATAAAAGCCGTACATTATTCAGCTTAGTTCTTTATGAACTACATTATTCAGCTGAGTTCTTTATGAACTACATGATTCAAATGGGTTCTTTATGAACTACATTATTCAAATGGGTTCTTTATGAACTACATTATTCAGCTGAGTTCTTTATGAACTACATTATTCAAATGGGTTCTTTATGAACTACATTATTCAAATGGGTTCTTTATGAACTACATTATTCAGCTGGGTTCTTTATGAACTACATTATTCAGCTGAGTTCTTTGTGAACTACATTATTCAAATGGGTTCTTTATGAACTACATTATTCAGCTGGGTTGTTGATGAAAATTCCAGGTATTTGACATCTCACAATGACCTGCAATCTTGTTCTCTGATTGGCTGAAGGCCCTTAGCAACCAAATAAACATAAAAGAAAGGCACTGATAGCATGAGTTGTTAGCCAATTTAAAACCAAAAAAGAAAAAAGAAAAAGATTGACAGGCCATGTGTACTGCATAGGGCCAAAGAAACATGTTTTTCCATGTAACTGTTGGGAGAGAAGAGTCTTCCCACTGAAATATTCGCCATGTCTGGATCGGAGATCATTGATTGGAGTGCAAATGCAGGACATTCAGTTCAAGTGCAGAATTGTAAACGTAAATGTGTTCATTTTGCAAAGTCATTTTGAGGTCTGAATCACTACCGGGAGTACACAAAAGAAAGTGTACTTTTTGTAACCAAATTCACCATCTTGTCCAAATTTTGCAGGTATCTACACTCTGTATTTATGTCATTGTTATATCGAGTCAGCAGAAATAACAAAGTCAGTGGTGTCTGGTCATGTGTGAGATGAATGCTCAAGTTTTCATTCCTGGCTAAACTTACAGGTACATTTGGGCAGCCTGTGCTATTGTAAGCTGAACTCACAGGTACATTTGGGCAGCCTGTGCTTTTGTAAGCTCTCATTATCTGAGAGAAGTTTTCTGGTGGATCTAATTTATGATACCAAAAGCTGGATTTCAGCTGAATTCTTGGGCAGACAGTTACTCATGTCAAAACTGAAAATTGTTCGAATTTCAATTATCAAAAGCAGTGAGACTGCTAATACCATCCTCACACAATAAAAGTGGTGCTTGAGACAGTCATTTTCAATCCTTTTTAATTTGCAGTGAGGTTGGTCAACAGTAACAGCTACTTATTCAGTCAACACTAGAGGAATTAAACCTTTTCCTCTCAAATCACCCAAAAGAGCCTGCGTGTAAATTGTCATCTGCCTTAAAGTTTTTTCGTAAATTTCTTGTCACTAGAAGACACTGAGATTTGCCTGTTAGAGCATTCATGATGGCAAGTCTTAGGTCAATAGCTGTCCTTAGCAGAGGGTTGGGTGCAGTGTGTCCAACCTGCATCAAGGAAAGCTCCATATGCAGACTTTTTGCATATAGTTGAATCCCATCTGTGTGAACCTGCCCCTCCCCCCTCAAAAACAAACAAACTAACAAACAAACAAAAAAAACAAACAAACAAACGGTGGTGAGGTACTTTTAGTTCTGCATTCTCTCATTGTCCTCATATTGAATTCTAGGGGTACACATGAAAGTAAAATGTTTTAACTGAGCAGCATCCAGTAGATTTTGTGGGGAAGGTAGGGGATGGGTGAGGCTGTGTGCACTGGAAATGTTGGAAAATCCCTAAGAAATCACATTCATCAATATATTTACACAACATCAAATACACTCATGATGCAGCAAATTATAACATTAAATACAGCACTGCTGAACCCAACAAACCACATTAAGAAACAAGATGGCTGGAGTGAGAGGTAGATGAGAAGGCTGCAGACACCACACAGTCACAATCAGGGACAGCTCCCTCTAGTGGCTAATTAGGCAAATTCTAATGTTTCTCAAATTGGCTAGAGAAATGTGCAAAAGGCTAAAATATTTTAAAATGAAATATTAAAGGAACATGACAGAATCATTGTTAATTATGCCTGTATTTCCAATTTTGGCTACAGATGTTTTAAGTCTAGATTTATTCCTTAAAATGATTATGATATTTTTCTCTTGGTGCCACTGAATTGTATGCCAATTAAGTGACTTCATTAATGATGCAAATTATCTGGAGAATAAAATTGTGACCAAAGTGTGCTATGCATTGTGACCCTGTTTGACCAGTGGCAACATATACAGTTTAGTGTAATGTTTGACATACATATATACATATATTCCAGAAGTGAAATTGAAACTTAATGTAGAATCCTATTAAAATTATGTGGGACTTAAAATAGTCCACTTCTTGTCATACTGACAGACATGGATAGCAATGTGAAATTAGTGTATGATTAAAGGATATGTCTTATAAAGTGTGCAAAAAAATGAAAATACTGGAGTACCATCTTTATGCGGTTATGCCTTCTGCCAAGAAGACATGATCATATACAACAGGTGACCTTTCACTGCAAGTACATTTATGAGAAATTTGTTCCTGTGGACTACTAACGTCACTTGCGTGACTATGGAAAGGTCTGTAGAGTGTCACAGCAGGTGCCAGTGTGTACATTTATACAATGTTGCAAAAGTGTTTGTTCAAAGAAGTAACATGTATGTTTGTATTTTGAATAAAATTGGCATTACTCATAATTGCATCAGAACAACCCCAAAATGATGTTCCAAAGTAAAACGTGACTTTATTGTTGATGGATCACAGGAAACCGGATGCTTCGTTAAGTACTTATTCCATAATATGGAATTATTGTCATTTCAATTGACAACTGTGTGTCCCATTTTAACTATTTTTCTGCACTTGATAGTTTGCTTCCAACATGGAACCTGTAACATATTCCAGTGCATTGTGTGATGGATATGTCATCTTAGGAAGGACAGAAGGTCTGGAATTTGGGCAATGATCTTTCAAACATTAAAGCAAATTACAATTTTGAATATGAGGTCTGTAGCATGTTTTGTAGGTTTTTAAGAGCCACAGTCACAACTAAATACTACTTTCATGAAAATGACAAAGAAAACGACAAAAAATTACTTTGTGGCTGGGTACATAATGCATATGTGTGAAAAATACACATTATATTTACACTTAAAAGGAAAGTATTTCCTTCAGGGTAAAATACTTAGTATGTTTTCTTGGTACATTTTCATACATTTGCCATGTGGTAAAACTTATCAACAGAGGCCTATAGCACACATAACACAGATAACTTTAATTGTTATCATCAGCAACATTCATTTCCTGACAAATATCACACACCAAGGTGAGAAAGTACATTTTACTCTCATCTTAGAAAATTTATCTGCAGCGTTGATATCTCATTCCATATTATGTTCCTGATGGTCGGAGTCTGTGTGGTTTGTTTACTTAGCAATACATACTCCAACTGCCCATAATCAAAATGGTGGGGAAAAAAAACCCTGATTTTTTAGCTCAGCTGATTTGTCAGTGAGCTGAGTATCTAATATCCTTGTCAGTTCATTTTTGTTCATCAGCATTTCTTTTCCTTTTTTTTTCACAATTTTCTCGAAAAGTGTTGCGCAGATCTTGGTCATGTTTGGGTGGGATGTAACTTGGATGATTCTCTACCAAGTAGTTTCAAATGATCACACTCCAGTTACTTTTGGGTGTTTTCTGGAATCTTTGTTCAATTTGTTGGGAAAATTCTTGAGATATTTTCTTCTGACACCATATTTCCAGTTGCTTTGAAATTGTGTTTAGACATTTCTGGATATCCCATGATGTAAATTTCTTCAATGGATCTAGCTGCATTTTCATTAGTACTGTTAATGAATTTTTGTGTGGTTTTGTTACTTGTTACTTCTCCCACATTGCATGCTGGATTTTCTTCACCCCTTGTGAAAATGTAGGTTGCCTCAGTTTTCACCCAAGTTGCACTCCAGCAATAGACATTTGGTCTGTAACCTCTGTGTCCTTTCACTGTGGTTATGAAACTTAACCCTTAAAGTGCTAATCACTGGTATAGTTGCTTTCTCATTACCATTAAATATATAATGGTTAAAAGAGTCAAATTCCTCATGAAGATACCTTTTATTCAAATACCAGCAAGCCTTGTCTGGAGCAAAAAGTAGTCTTAGTCAATAGCTTTCCACGGGACACTTTGTGCGCATTGCGCCCAAAGTGTCCTGAGGAAAGCTGTTGACTCAATCTTAAATCAGCACTTTAAGGGTTAACACATGTATTACGTCTAAAATACATGTTGTAGCAAAAGTAGATCACTAGGTCAAGTATTAGGGTCAGTGACATCCATATATATTGACTATCAGTCAAGCTCACCTCCTCATATTTTTGTGACTTTTAATATGTTCAGGTCAGCTGAGCACAGGCTGTTCCCACAGCCTCTTGTTTTTAGACCAGACATCCTGGTATTTGAATTGATGCTCTTTTTATGAGGGATTGTATGTGTATCAATTCCAGCTAAATACACAGAAACAACCACAACTACAGTGAAAACTTGTTATAATGACACCACATGTTCCCCTAAAATGTGTATATTAAGTGAATATGTCAGGTAAAGGAATCAAATAACAAAGGAATCAAAACTTGTGTCACTAAGTGAACATGTCAGATATTTGAGTGTCATTATAATGAGGCTTCACTTTATTCTTAACATGGAATGAGGTAGAGTTTGCAATTGTTTTGGACAAACTCCGTGGTATGGAGCATCTGATGTATGTGTCAATGTATGGGATGAATTTGTGATTTTGTTTGACAGCACTGTGAGTATATGGTGCAGAGTATCGCTCAACTTTGATGGAAGTCAATATTAAGTGAAATACAGAACTCAAAATGTTTGAATAATATCATCAGGTGTCAGTGGGTCAACATTTGACCATTAGTGTGGACATATGAGTTGATTTTAATGATGGTATTGATAATATAACGTATGTAAAATGTGGGGCATTCATGTTAGCTGTGGTGCTTCTTTGGCCCGTATCATTGGACTGGGAAGAATTCATGAATATGTTTGGGCAGATCTCTGTATTAAACATGGTAATTTTTTTATTTTCCTTGCCAAACTAGCAACTTCTATAAAACTTAAATGTCACAGTCACATTCTTCAAATGCACGCTGAGCTTGATATAAGAGGGAGTTGTCATATGTTGATATAAATCTTCTTTATTCCCATAAATGTCAGGAACACCCTTTGTTTTACACCACTACACCTCGATCATGCATGGCAGCTGACTGCCAGTGCTACGGGAGGGGGGGGGGGAGATAAGTATGCATATAGGCATTTCCTGTATTAAGTTATTAAACAAGATGAATAAGAAGTTGTTTTTTCACCAGGCACTTTGTTTCCTTGATTCAATTGCGTGAAGCTTCATAACAATGTTGTTGTTTTTATAAATCCAGGGCAGAGCAAATCAAGTCCTACCACCAAAAGCAAGGAATGTATTTTGGCACAAATGGATTTCTCGTATGTTATACAAGTATCATGTTTGTTACATATTAGTTTATAACTGTGGCACTTTCTTCAAATGTGTAATAGAAGAGAGGGAAAGATATTATTTTATGATGAGATTTATATTCTAATGATATTATTTATGTGCAATTTATTTATTTCTATAAGAAATGTGTTTGTATTTATTTTAGTGTTTGTACTCTTATTGTTAACATGTTATTTGCTTTGAGTGTGTGCTAGTCATGGTTCACGAACTTGTGTTAAAATTGGTGCAAAGAGACTGTTGCAAATTTCCAGGTAAAAGTATAATAGTGGAGAGGCATAATTTCTTAATATATTTCAGATGGCTGGTCAAAATTGCAAACACACGTACTGAACTGTTACTCTGTTACTATTAGTATGACCTCCAAACTTTCCTTTTTCCATGCACAGGGCAAACAAGATTTTTCATTTCCTCCGTGAGAGAAAAATCCTAACATTTCTGACCAAGGTTTTAACGGTTTGCAAAATCTGTATATAATCTGCACTCACAAAGTACTGACATACTTACTTGTAAAGTGGTTAGAGAACATGTTTAATGTTAAAATAGAGCTACTTATGGGAGAACAGCTGAAATATACCAGTTTGGTTCCTATTCTTACCAGCAGGGGACAGATTGTAGACATCTGTAGTTTTCTGTGCTTGCCAATGGTAAAGTATAGATTTAGGCAAGTTTGTCAACACTTGTTTTTGTCAAATTTCCAGTAATCATTTTGGTACTTCCCCAAATGTCAATACCTAACGTGAGAAACGGTTTGGTCATTTGTGAACAACAGGCTGATTTTTATTTATTTTTTGTCCACTGTGGCATCACAGAGCAGTTGCATGTGATGTTTGAAAAATGGAGTCAGGGATTGTCAAGGAGGTTTAAGGCTCTGCTGACCAAAGGTAGCAGAGCTTAAATGATCATTCATGTCTATCTGTCAGTTGGTCCATCCATCTGTAAACTTTTGCTTTTGAACACAATACAGTCTGTGGTTTCCATGTCAACTCTATAGATGTGTAGCTTTCAGGCTAAGTGTATGAAAATGAAGGGGCAGTCCAATATTGGTGGTGCCATGTATAGTATTATGTACTATGTGGCCAATGAAAATGTTGAGAATGAAATTTCTTATGACTCATCATGAAACTTGGTAGGAAAGACAAAAACCTAATTAAACTTGGTGCTGCCTCCTACCATATTAAGCTAGATGCAAACTGAAATGAGTTGAAAATGCATTAAATTCAATATTTTGAGAAAGAATAAGGCTAATGATACATAATACCAAATGTTCTGTAAATGTGGATCATGTAAGGAAGTTTGATATTGTGTTATATGGATGACCTTGACCTATTTTCTCAAGGTTCTGAAAGCACTCCATTTCAGGATTTTTTTTTTTTTTTGGTGCTGTCATTACATCTTTACTTGTGCATGTACATGCATATCCATATACCATTGCAAGAATATTACACAGATCAAAAGATACATGGAGTGTGGTGCCACTGGTGGTATTAATTGAAACTAACATCATAGGTTTTAAAAAGACAATTAATTACTGTGATAATAAATTCAGATGGAACAACAGAATATACAACAAATAGTTTTTTTTTTTTCCTGACGAGATACACACTGTATCGAAACCGGTCAAACCTGCGTTTGCCATTCAATGGCTACTTGCCTGGTCTTGCTCATGTACAACAAATAGGTGTTTGGCCAATGGTCAAATTTTTCAAAATTCGAAGTCACCTTGACCTATTTTTCAAGGTCATTCTGCACTTACCTTGGAGCTAAATTCAATATGTTGAGAAAGAATAAAGCTAATGATACCAAAATGTGCCACAAATGTGTATTGTATGTAGAAATTCGATGCATAATATGGATAACTTGACCTACTTTCAAGGTCACAAAGGAAATGCATTTCAGGTAATTAATTTTTTGTGATGGTCATGTGATGACATGTCAGCACAGCTGTGGGCCCATGGGCCTCTTTTTTTGTGCACTCTCCTGACACATTTTGATAATTTTAGTTGGTAAAATAATCATGCCTGCTGGACTGTATAAGCTGTTGATTGTTTCATCTCATAGCATCACTAAACTGAGTCAAAACCAATCAATGGCATCAAGAAGCAACCAGCGTGAACTACAGGAAATGTCAAGAGGACTAACGTGTAATCATTCAATGTCAGTTTTTTTATTAAGGGTGGAGGTCATAGTGACCACAACATTTGATGGCAAAAACTAGAGCCTTACCTTACCTTGATCAAAGCAGAATGGATGCAGTCTGTTATTTTAATTTCATAGATAATACACTGTACAAGAACAACATGATCCACATATTTTGTTTAAATTGGTTTCTTAGTGATGGTAAATTTCCTTAACAAGCAAGCGCTTTTTTTTTGTTTTTGTTTCTTCCCATGAGTTTGAAAGGAACCTTGCTGGTAGAAATGCATTTGCAGACATTGGGCATCACCAAAGTGGTAAAGTAAGATATACATATCATCCAGTCAGTTAGTTAGGTGTGTAGACAACTGAGAACATCATCAACATATATAATTATGTGTCAACGTGTATTTTTACCTTAGTCCAGTAGTGTGCCATAGTTGCTGTGACGGTAGGTGCTTGACTGACATGAAATCAGGCCATCATGAAGGGGGAGAAATCTCGGTGATGACCTCACTGTGGTGCATCATGGGACACTCTATGACCCCAACTTTTTTACAAGTCCTGGTGCATGGTGGGGTATTTGTATGTACAAGATCCTATGTATGTAAACTCTACCCCATTGAGTGATCCATGTGTAATTTTTTTTTTATTGAGAAGTTACAAAAGGCAAAATGATCCTATTCATGTACTTCCATGACCATTGTTTAGTCCAGCGTGGTGTACTAGGGAGGAAATTGTTTACTGTGACAAAATATCATGTGTGTCATTAAACATTTTATATAGACCAGGGATATATTCTATTATATACCATCAAATGTTAATATGTAAGATGAAGGTTCATACTTGTATGACTAGCCCACACCCAGTTGGATTATTCCCATTGTATTAATGATTATCATTCACTGATCAAAGTTGGCTTTTGTTGAGTGAGAGAGTTTGAAGCATGATAGGTCGCTGGAGATGATTCATAAACTGGGATATCTTATTTCAGGATCACAGATCATAACACTCCCAATGCATATAAGCAAAACAGAAATGTAGATGTATATATTCTACTTTATAGGGGATACATTTTAGTACATTCCAATATCATGTACAAACCACAAGACCCCCTCCATGGTTTTGTGTAGACTTTGTATACACAGCTTCATAGTACTTTCCACAAGTAAGTTGACCAAGAATTGGCCTCCTGTTTTCCATATTTTTCTTTGAATTTTAGGCTCTAAGTACATAAGCAGCATATAATTCTTGCATCCTGTGTATGATGATAGAGGATTTTTAAGCCACTTTTATACCTCTGTTCTTTATGTATCAAAGGAAAGCTTAAGGTGGCAATCTGATGGCGGTCACTAGAAGGTCTGCTTGTTTATATATATATATATATATATATGAATAAAATATATATATGTGTGTTTCTAAAAACACATTGAAAACTATATTTCCTCCAATGGGAGGAAATAAAGAATACCATACAGAAAGCATAATCCTTTACAGTAAATCTTCCTAAAATGTGGCAAATTTTGGTAATATAAAAAATTTAAGTTTTAATTTCAATTGAAGCCAGGCCCTTCACAGGTGATGACACATCAATGCTTTTGTTGCTGATTGAAAACCATTTATGTGTGTTCTAAAACATAGTGGTTACATTGTTTTTTTTTTTTTTTCTTTTGGTCACTGGTAATTTTTAAAGGAACATATTTTGAAACAGAAAATTAGCCCCCCCACCCCCACCCCCCAGTGATTTTTACATTTTGACAAACTATTTAAAATAATGATACAAACATTTTAGAGTACATACACAAGTTTCATTCAGCATCAAAATTGTTGATGTACACATTGAAGCTCAGCTATTTTCCACCAAAATTTATCTTTATTAATTTTAATTCCTAATTTAATTACACATTTGCTCCCAAAAGACGCAGGCCAATACCTGAACCCCCAAAGCAGTTTCTGTGTTCTTGCCATTTGGATATGTATATCTTTACAGGTGTTTCCTAGACATATTGAAGATGATTAAGGAAAGTGAGCACTAGGACCTCCCATACATCATCACTGGATTGCCACCATAAGATCTCTTATCCCTTTGCGTGATCATAAACACGTTGACAGTGAACAGAGTACGTGTGCACCCCCAACCTGTCCACAGTGTGGTGCCAGTTAAATGACTGTCTAGATTAATTTAACCAATCACACTGTTTGTTATTTGTAATTCTTGCACCAAAAATAATATGATTGCTCTTTAAATTAAAAAAATACAGAGCTGTTAGAAATTCACAAAACTGGTGTCATTTGGTGTTGATGCTTTCCACAAGGTGGCAGCAGTAGCATCTGCCACACTTCAAAGCCACACAACTTTCAATGTGTTCGCTACACTTTGGACCTTTGGGAACTTGTACTTTCTGATTGTTTATATGTATATTATTGTAGGGCAAGTGATTTGAGACTTTGGTTATGTATCTGTTTGTGCTGGCACACAGCAACAGCAGCGTCTTGTAGAGCATTGGCTTGATTTTGGCACACACTGGACCCAAGCATCCATGTATAGCCCACTTTGTGTACCTGCTGAGAATAAAATTGAGGAAGAGATATGAATTGTGTGTTTTGTTGTTCAGACAGGCTCTCAGGACTGAGGCTGTAAAAGACGGAAGTGTCCCTATGTTCATTGGTATGGAATATGTGCATGTTTATTGTCAGATTGATCAAACTATACATATGCATCTCTTTCCATTGAAGGGGCAAGCAGTCTCTTCATGTGAGGCACAGGCAGAAGGCCTTAGCTGCCAAACGCTGAGCTGTTGAGTCTGACTCCGTTGAGTCTTCGCCACCTACTCCACTTGAAAAAATGTGTAGACTTACCAACACAGTTTGTTTGCATTCTCATGGGGCAGATGTCTCCACACCAGAAACCCCACAGGGCAGTAAGGAGAAGATATGTCGTAGTCGTAAGTCGGGCAGCAAGAGATCGCCTTTTGGAGGTCCGGAGCACCCTTCTCTTACCCAAAAGACTTCCACTGCTGCTCTAGTCACTGACCCAAGCATTGCCCTTGCCTTGGAGTCTATGGCCAAGAGCACACAGATGTAGGCCGACATGTTGCGTGCCCTCTCTGCCTCAGGCTGTTTCTTCTTTGAAGTCCACTTGTAAGAAGCCAGCCGAGTGTCAACTGAAGCTGTAGAGATCTTGGTCCGAACACTCGGAGCAAAAGTCACACAAACCGGTTGGTCTGGAATGGAAACCTTCTGGTTCCCTTAAGGGTATTCTGGAACCTAGGCCAGTCTGAGTGCTAGGATTGGAAGTCAGAGAGATCCGGAAAACCACCGGTGCCTCGGCAAACTTTTTTGTATTTTAAATAATCGTAATTTCATCATTTTTTAAATTTTACAACATACGGTTTTACTTGTTCATGCATCCCATATGCCATATCACCAATACATAAATATGAAATTGATGCATTCTTCAGCATGTTTGCGATAATTACCCAGTTTGGATCATAAATATGCTTTTTGTCTTTGTCTAACATAGTATGCTTAATGACTTGTATCTTTCTTCTTAATACCTTTAGAATAGCTTGAAAGTTTAGATTATATTGTTCTCTGTGCAGCTGAATCTGTATAAAAAGTTTTGCTATTAAAATACAATAATTTAAATTGTATGCTCTACCTATATATCCTAATACAATATCTTTTTCATTCAACTGAATATCATTATAAATACTTGACCACCAGTGCTGAAAAGAATCCCAAAATTGTTGGGAACTATCTCATTTATAAAATCTATGTGCTATTGTATCAATATTCTCTATGCACCTGTTACATTTGTCAGTCTTCAATGTTCATATAACGCAGCTTATTAGTAGATATTCAACGGCAAACTTCCCAAGCTCCAAGAGCTTTGGATCATAAGCCAAGGCATGTGGGAGATAGAAGCAAGGCACCCAAGTCTGTGGTGGCGCCTTCTGCTGTTAGTGGGTCTTTGGCCCCAGCAGTGGTGGCTCCTCTGGTGAACCAAGTGCCACCTTTAGTTCCCCCACCCACAGTGACAGCTTTGTGTCCTGCACCTTTGGTGGCTCTACCCTGAAGCAAGCTGTGGGCAATTCCGTTGGCTCCTACATTTGAGCCGGATACCCTGCCTCCCACCTGAGAGAGGCAAGTGGAACGCCAGCTCCGTTTGTGGTCCGAGACTTGTCTTCTTCCGCTGTTGCTGCCACTGTCACCAAGCCCAAGCAGACTCTAATGGCAGAGCAGCTTCCTGCTTTTGCCGTAAGTCTGCTTTCAGCCCCAAGGCTCTGGAGTTTCCAGAACTCTTTCAGGCTCCCTCCTGCCAGCAGAGTCCGCGGCAGCTGCAGTCCCTGAGTAGAGACCCAGCAGGCTCCCTCTGGCCAGCAGATACCCTTGTTGGTGGCCATTAAATGTACTGCTACCAGTCTGCCAGAAGCCCCCCTCTCCAGCCCCATGTGGGCTGAACAGATGGAGGTGGTGTTTTGAGGCTGCAATGACTTTCCGGAAGTCCATCCTACCCCTACGTCTGGCAGGGTGACAGATCCCCGGCTGTCACAGTCCGCCACCCCATCGCCCACGGACAATTCCCTGCTCCCCTCTTTGGTCCCGAGTCTTCAGGCCTCAACAACTGGAAAGAGTTTGATGCTCGATCCACAGAGAGATGCAGGGGACAGAGGTCTGCCCTCTTCCTACCCCTTGTAAGGAGCAGGTTTGCAGAAACACGATTTCTTTGTGGATTAAGCAGACAATCCTTAAGACCAATGAGATCTCACTAGAAAGGCCTGGCACCTTGCAGTTTGTCTCAGCCAGAGCTTACGAGGTGCCAGCCTTTAACAGCTATTGGCGTGCCCTGTGGAACGTCGGAGTTGTTGATATTCTGCGGGCCTGCAGATGGCCATGGTCTATGACCTTCCCTAACACTAGTTGCCTGACATGATAGTGCAAGAGTAGGGCATGTATGCCTTTGCAAGTATCACAGGCTCCTTTGCTTAGGTTCTTATACTAACCCGTTAAGCCTTCCATATCCCATCAGAGCAGCCACGGTGTTCCTGCTTAAGGCACTCTTGTGGTTTAGATTCGATGTGGCCTACAGGTTGGCGTACTTCTTAGTGGGCCTATGGCATTGCGCTAAGTTGACCTAATCTTGGACCCATATCGGACAGTTGGTCCTTATGTCCTGGGCTGTTGTAAGTTGACCCAGGAATCCACTGTCCTAAAGAACTATATACCAATCCCCTGGCACTTCGTTGTCACGAGCTGTTGATCCCCAGGTGCAGACCGCTTGTACACTGGACGTGAACCTTTGTTGTAGAGGGATGCATACCTCCAGGGTCAGAAGCTGCCCGACCCGATCTTTGGTAGAGCCCACATGGGGCCCCTCTTCTCAGGAACTCTTTTGGAGGAGACACAGCGACAAGCTGTCTTTCCGCGAAGACAGCCCTCTGCTAAGCTGTTAACCATGGTGGTTAGCCCCACCCACCTCTGAACGGAAAGCATCGACGTTCCTGGGGGTGGTTCAGACGTTTCAGAGCAAGTGCGCCATACAGCCGGTAGAGGACCAAGGTTCTCCTGGCTTCTACAACCTACTCTTCCTGGTACCCAAGAAGGACGGAGGATGGGCCCGGTCATAGACCTGTCGATGCTGAACACCTGCCTGGAAGTCCCATCCTTTCAGATGAAAACACCCCAGTCAGTAAATTCATGGAAGTATCTGCAGTTTGCATTTGGGACCCAAATATACCAGTTCAGGGCGCTTTTGTTCGGTCTCGCCACGGCACCACTGGTGTTTACCAGGTTTGCACAGTTGTTGCTTACCTTCACTGCTCAGTGTTTCACATTCATGTGTCCCTGGATGATTGGCTTATCCGGGCGCTTTGGCACCTGGATTTGCAGCATCACACACAGACCGTTCTGGAACTCAACCAACCTTTGGGCCTGACACTGAACCTACCCAACTCCAGTCTTCAGCCATAGCATATTTTTGTTTTCCACAGCATCCAGTTCAACCTGGTAGCCTACATCTGTCATCCTTCGGAGGACAGGTGGGACAGACTTCAGTCTTTGCTCAGGCCCTTTCTGACTGGCAACGTCCGCTCGGTCCAACAATAGCTTGCCCTGCTGGGCTCCCTGTCCTTGATTGACTCCCAGGTTCTGCTAGGTCGCCTCCACCGGCGCCCCTTGCAACACGGCTGCTCGGCAGATGGACGAGAGACCAGGGCCAGCAGACCCCAGTGCCGCTCCTCAATGAGGATCAACCGCACCTTCAATGGTGGACTGTGATGGAGAACGTCATGAGAGGACAAACGCTGGAGCCTTTTCAGGCCCAGCTCAAAATCTGCACAGACACTTCTCGGTCCAGATGGGTAACCAAAGTGGAGAACCGGATGGTGTCAGGCCCTTAGCCAAAGTCATTTCCAGCTCACCACATAAACTGGTTGGAACTGGAGTAAATACACTTAGCGCTCCTCCACTTCCGATACCTGGTGAGCACAAACATGTCCTCATAATGTGCGACAATAGGACAGCGATAGCCTTCCTCACCAGGCATGGTGGGATGCGGTCCTGGAAGCTGACAGAGTTGGCCAGTCCCGCATCACCAGATTTAACGACAAGAGGACAGATGTTAAAGGGCGCATGTGTACTGGATGTCACCGTCAGTTCCACATGGCCCAATAGATGGCGACAGTGGACCGTCGGGTTTTCAGGATCGAACAAGTAGATTCAACTTGATTTCCTGGGCGTTGTCTAGACACAGAGGGCTTGGCAATGGTGGTCAAGAGGCAAGTGTACTTACTCATACTGATATTACTCCACATATCCCGTATCTTTTCTTTCACATGCTGCAGTATAACAAAGCTTCCCATTTGTGTTCCCTCCGTAAATTAAGGAAGATTCACGTTAACATGGTGAGAGCCATGACTGGCTGATTTTTTCAAACGACTCAATGGTCAAATCAGGTGATGCGTTCTCAGTCAGACCACATGGCCAAGCAGTGGTTGTTTACCGTGGCAGGAAAGATGTTAACAGTCCGCACACACAATGTGCATTACAAGGAGACCTATTCTGTTTTTAAATGTTAAATTGTTTGCTTGAATTTGAATTCAGAACACCATTTTTTGCAAGGAACTTACCAAAAGTGTATGTGCAAATTCACTAAAATGTACCGTTGGCATTCATGGTAGCACGCAAATAATGGTGTCCATGTGCATCCCATCAGCAGCAATGAGAAAAAGGATCCTAAAATCATTGCTACTTTTAATCTTTATTAAAATTTACCTAGGACAGCGACTCCCAGAAATTACAAAGTATTTTTCATTGAAGTCACCCCATGCAGATAGTTTACTTTTCAATTTGTAATTTAAATTTTTGCCAGTTTCACATAGCTAGAATCATGTTAAAAATGAGACAAAATTTTGTGAATTTGCAAGTGACAATAAGCAGCAAATTAGGATGAATAGTTCGCCTTGGCCTTTGTGTATGGACGGATGAAAAAATTTCATGTTTATGGTGTCAAGTCATACTTGGACAAGTGGAATTTGAAATCTACTTGCCCTGCGGACAAGGGTTCCATGGTGACCTGGTGTCAGTGGTGACAGTTATTGTAATATTTCGCCAAGTATCTCTTCCTGCCTCCCCGATTCCACGTGTGCCTTCTCCAGAGTTACCAGGCCAAATGGTCGTTCAAGTATTTTGAAAACAGGACTTGCTATCTGAGCTTTTAATTTGCCCAGTCAGTTGTGTCTGAAGCAGTGATTTCTGTTAGTTACAAATCTAAACGAGACGCAATACCTTAGCAACATGGGCATGGTGAGCCCCTTAGTGAAAAGATAGCGCAATGCATTGTGGGCGAGTCATCCCTCCACAGATTCAATTCTCAAAGAAACGGTCAGTGGCACAGAAGGCATTTGACTTGGCTGGCAGGGTGAAGCATGGCAACAGTTTTCAGCAGTGTCAATTTGCATAGATATTAGATAAACATGAAAGTGGGCTAAACATATTCATACTAAAAGCAAAGTTTAGGGTACCTTTTGACCAAGGTACTTTCAATTGAATCGGTTTTGACCTGCCTTCATCAAACTTGGGTACAAGCAAAAATTATTTGCAAAATGAAACAGTCACTGGTGCTTCTCTTGTGATCTACTTTTGATAACGAGAAATGACGTAAATTTAATTTTGTTGGTATAAATTAATTCTTCAAAGAATTTTGCAAAAGCTCACCACTTGGCACAAGACTTTGATTTCATTATCCCAGGCAACGAGACGTGCAAAAATGGCATGTTTGACAAATGCTTGCTGTGCACCAAAACCTACATTTGATACAGAACAGTTAATAGTCAAACGTATTAAAACAACAGAGAACATACAAGTAGACCTCTTTTTGATCCTCTTTTTCACCGAATTGAGCGTGTTGGTCAGGGTCTTTCGGTTTATGGTGCGCATGCATGTAATTTAAGTGGCAAGAGTTAGTTTGTGTTTTTTAAACTGGGCAATGTTGAACAAATGTGTTATCTGTTGCTACATGGGTCATTGCAGGTCTCCCCCAGACATGGTACTCCAAAAGTGTGACCGCATTATTGGGTTTTCTCATCAGCAACATTGACAATTGGGAGTAGAAAATACTATGCACGTTACTTTTTGTCCCCCTTAGGGCACATCTGAGCAAGTATACTATCTAAAGATAATGAGGGAAAATGATTGTTGGGCATGGATTTACAAAGAAAAAAGGAAGTAACTGGCATGTGGCCATTTTACCAAATGTGGCACTCTTCAGAAATGCACCCCCCCCCCCCCCCCCCTATTTTGAAGAGGAACCTGCCATGGTTTGAAACAAGCAAAAAGCATAAGTTTTAAATGGATAGTGATGAATTTAAGCTCAGCTGACAAGTGCCACCTATATAAAACAAATTAAATTAGAGTGTGATTATTCCAAATAGCGAGTTTTTATCAATCAGGAATTTATTTATCTTTTGGGAAAAATGACTACAATAGGAGCACTTATAACTGAAATACAAGACCAAGACATGCCAGTATTATTTCAAGAGTTTCACAGAAGTTGGAAAATGAACACACAGATGACGGATCACTGCCACTCCTAGGTGAGCTGACTAAAAAGACATTCATGGTCTTGGCTAGGTTTAACTCTCAACCCAAAAAAGAGAACAGAGCCACAGTTTCAAGACAAAACCCATTTATTAATATTTGGCAACTCTCTTTGTGTTCTTGTACACATCTACACATTTATAGAACCAAACCTTGTAGGTCCAAGTTGCCATAATAAACACTCTTTTCCTTTTTATAGTACAAACATAATCAAATGAGGGCAAGTAATCTTATGAACAAAGGTCAAATTGTCATGCCCAACCTTTCACATTATTGAGGGTCAGTAAGCTTTACAGAAGCTCCACCACATTTGGAGAATATTCAAGCGTGCATTTCATTTTTTAAGTTTTTTTTTTTTGTTTTTTTTCCTATTTTTTTGTGGCTACTTTCCCCCCAGGTTCCCTTGTATAGGGAAAACAGTAGCACTTTTTAACAGCATTAAGACACCCCTCATGCCCTTCGAGGGTTATCTGTTTCAACAAGTAGCATAAGTTACTCCTGTAACTTGCTGTTTACATTTTCTTGTGTCATGGCAGGACAAGTTTTGTTTTCCAATACTTATTTCTTGCTTTAATTACAATAAAAATTCCCATATATGTAGTCTTTATTTTTCAGCATTGCACCCATAATTATCACATGCACATTCGCACTTGCACTTTCAACTCCTTCCCCAGACTTCTAAAGCATTCTGTTCCATTAGTTTGTCTTTGGTGCATCTGAGAAAGGACCACACAATATATATATATATTATCCTAATACACAAGTGCCCTGCCATGACACTTAACACAGCTCTCATCTTCTGCAGATTGGTGAAAAGAAAGTTTGCTTCAAAAGTTGCTGTCAAGTAACTATGAAGATGGTTTCTTTTTTTTTTCTTTTTTTGTGATTTTTTCATAGTTATATTCGTCTAAACCTACATGTCAAGAGTTTTTTGTTTGTTGTTGTTGATGTTGAAATTGCCTTCAAAAGCCAACACCACGTCAAGCTTTGTGTCGTCTTTTTGTTACCTCTAGTGCCGTCCGGAGAGCAATCTTGGAAATGCCACATGCAGTCACGTGAGGCCCTGCCACTCAACATGTCTACAGACATTACATGCAATTGCAATAGGTGCGTCAACACTTCAGTCTAGTTAGGGCACTGGCGAATGCACTGAAACGGCTATGCACACTGCCACCACAGTCAAAGTCCAGATGAGAATGAGTCCAGGTTTCCCATGATTTTAAACAGTATTCACATGAACATACATGATAAATGACGATATCCTCTAAAGTGAACATCTGGTAGGAATGTGCATTGTAAGGCCAAATGTGACATACATCCAACTGTATTAGCTTGAGCATCCACGACTGTTAGGCATATCCAAGATCACAAAAACTCCATGTGGCTGTTCGGTGTGTTGATCACTGTCTAGGCTGCAGCCTGTTGCATCTGCTGGCCTTGGTGGGGGCCAGAGCTGGGGCGGGGATTGCCAAAGCCACCACGTGCCCCACCACGTGGGTTGCCACGCCTCATGTTACCGCCACTCATTGCTGAAATAAACCAAAGCAAACCATAAGCATTCAATCACTGCCAAAAGGACAAGCTTGGACAATTATCAAATCTACACACTCATGTCACATTTGTTTTCCAGTTCTAGTACATTACTGTACTGTCCATCTGCAGGACACAGAGGTCATACTGTACAATTACTAGTTGCAAATAATTTCTGCTTAACTACTCAAACGTCGAACGAGAAGCAGACCTGTTATATATATAAAGTTGCTGCCTGAGATGTATGTTAATTGTTTCAACTGTTTTATATGTTTTTTTGGGTGCTGCTCGTCAATGATGACATTGCCTCACCTTTGTCCTTGAAATCTATGAATGCTATTTTGTGACTTGCTACACCTGATCACTATGACCATGCAAGCGGAAGTCCTGAGCAGATATTTTGCTGGAAGGTTTTTCCAGGCAAATCATGATACCACTTTTATGTTACTCATGGCATTGTGAAACATTCCTTGTTTGCCTTTCATAGAGCCTTTATTTTGACCCACGATCTTGTACATATCTACTCTGACCCCCTAACCCCAATTAGATTATCACCCAAGAGTGTCTGCCGATCAACTTATCTCATCCCCAACAACCAATTATAAATTTCAGCTGCATTAAATGGGTCATGCCCTCATTGTTTGATATTGTAACACTCCAAATGGACATGCTATTAGACAAGCTAAAACATCACCATGCTGTAAGCCAGTACTGAAATCATGCCATCCACTAGACTAAATCTTTTGCTGAAATACCATGCATTATTAAGTTTCTGCATGTTCCCCCCCCCCCCTTGCTCGTGTATTAGCTAACCTACCCAATGACAACGGCTAACCCCTTATCATCCCCCACCCCCATTGGGTGTTGGTGAGAAGGCAACTTCTTTCTGTTCATCTTGCCTCTATCATTTCTAACGCAACAGTCAACTGATATATACACATGCTGCAAATGTCACAATTCTACACATTTCCTGTTTACCACCAACAGACAACCTACTGTGCAAGTCATGTCAGCCTTATGCTTAAATCAACCCTCCTTGTCCCAACTATGATGCATCAGATCTGATCAACGTCATCTACTTTTGTTTGTGTGCCTTTTTTGTCATGAAGAATATGTGCTATCAGTCAGCAGCTTTCCTCCGCAGTGCATTGCAATACAAGTTTAATGTGCCCACAGTGTACCAAGGAAAGCTGTTGAAGGTACACTAGACAAACTTTCATCAAGTTTTACCAAACACTTTATTTCACCCAGTGTTTTATGCATGTCATAAAAGCACTCAGACATAAGGGGTGAAGAAACCTTGGACTAAGGTAAATGGCAATTTGCTTTTACTGTAACGTACATGTATATATGTACATTGCCGTAATACCAGTGAACCTACAAACTAATGCACTACAGGCTCACAGGGCCTGTCAAGAGCAAAATAATCCCATTTTCAAAAGTTGAAATGAATTTGACATAATGCAAACAGCTTGACAATTGTAGTTTCAAATTAAAGTGGTATGCATATAGCAACAAGTTTTACTTTGTTTTCTAACCTATGTACCTGAAAGTTTCCATATCTGTCACAAGAACAGCTTTCTCATTGTTTTTTTCCCATGCACAGGGTTTTGTAAAGCAGTTGTTTGTTCCTTTAAATGTTAAGTTCCAGTACACATACAATACTTTAAACAAGAAGCCCATGGGCCTAACGCTCTGCTGGCAGCTTGGCTATATTGCACCTGTTCATTTCAAAGTTGCGAGTCCTCAAGTGGCTTCTGAACATATAAAGCTTATATACATTTAATGTATAAAATGTCCACCAGATAGCACTGTGCTCTAAATGTCATCACAGCTTATTCGTACAATTCCTGTGATGGATATTGTAGCATGTGCCAAGACAACAATGAGGGAGTCCTTAACTTGTGTCCTTAGTGACCTTGGAACAAAAAGTCAAGGCCACCCAGATTATGTAATACAAGAGGCCCATAAGCCTGGTGCTGTGCTGACATTACCATTGATGTCCAAGCTACACCCTGCCATTACAAAATCACCTTTTTGAACTTTACAGGCATGGTGACCTCACAAAAATACATCTAGGTCACTGATATTACATCAAATTCTAGCTTTGGACATTGTCTGTATATCCTATTAATTTGGCAAGTCTAATCCAATAAATTTTCAAGAGATGGAATTTTTTATATCTCAATACACATTTTGGCTCATAATTTGTCAAATTATAGGTGGTGCCACTAGTATCATTGGCGACTTTGATTGCCCCACAATCCCACCAAATTGGGTGAAGATCTGCTAAAAAATTAAAGATGCTAAAGTGTTCACAAGATTTTCACATTTTGACCCCTATGTTACATAACTTAGCGGGCGCCACCCATATTGGAATGGGCCTATATTTTTATACACCCTGTAAGTCCTGAAAGTTACACTGGGCCAACTTGAAAACTGTGGATGGTATCACCCTAACAAACAAAAGTTACCTGACGGAGGGACGGATACACATGAACGGTTGCAAAAGCTCTGTGACCTTTGGTCAGCAGAGCTCAAACGATTTGCTACAGGAAATCAAAATTGCAAACACGCAAGTAGTTTCTGGGTTGGTTACAGTTTCTACACCGAGAACTTAGAAAGCCCTCCTACATCAAGAGAAGTTGGTTATACCTGAAAGGTTATAACTATATTTAGGAATTAACGTAGGCAAATTGAAACTACAGCATATAGGAGTGGTTGCTGCAGCAGTGATACCAAGGAGAATGGAAGGAAATCGACACCGACCTCCACCTCGCGGGGCTCCCCGTGGAGGACCACCGCCCCGTTTAGGGAATCCTCCAAAGCTATTGCCAAAGCTCTGGTATCCTTCCGGTCGGTAGTCACTCCTGGGAGGGTAGCCTTGGTATGCACCTACAAACATAACACACACGCAAGGGTTACAGGAACCACCACATGCAGCATACAGAAAAACACCATGCAGGGGCTTTGTAAATTCAACCCTTTAGTTTAGATGGAGCAACGACAGATACATTGTCAATATTGAGAACTAGTAATGAGTAATGAGTAATTTTGGTTACGGAGTTGTTTGTGACCCCAGTGTACCCCTGGCTTACAAAAATACACTGCCACATACTGTATGGAACAACCATGTTAGTGTAAGACCGAACTACATTATGCTATGCTCTTGGTACTTATGCATTGGTTTCCATGGGACCCCTGATGCTGAAATCTACCTAAACTGTGTAGACTTAGCACATGTAAAATAATATTATTTTAGTTACTTCTTTCGTTGTGTAAGAGTTAAACATTCTAAATAAGAAAAAGATTTAGTTTAGCCTCCTAAATTTTTGTTGTTGTTGCTCACTGTGCATTTGTGAGATTTCATTTCAGGAGCAATGAAACATGTAACTTGCATGCAAGTTTCTATGAAATCCTGAATTTTTTGATCACCAGTGACTTTTTTGGGAAGGGATGCTTCAGTTCAATGAAGTTTGGAGACCAGTGAAGCTGAATAACTGGATTTTCTGAACAAAATAATTTATCTTAATGCAGCAAATCTGTCAGGTTACACAAGGAATGTTTAAATTCTTAGAAACATTTTTGATGAAGAAAGATGTACAATATTTTACCCTTTCGTCAGAAAAAGTCACAAAATTAAAACATTTAATTTTTAGAGGAATTTCACTGTTCCTGAAATGTTTGTTTTTGTGTATCGTGCCTCCCTTGCACACTGTGGCACTTTCTGTGCTGCGCCTTCTTCATGCAAAACACGCACCTTTAACATTTTTCTCAAAATCAAAATTCAACATGCCAATAAGTATTTCCACTGTTCACAGGTCCTTCATTATGGAAATTAATGTGGTATAATATATCACTGGCCGCCCCTACCTTTTTGTGGGTGGGTGGAAATACACTTTTCAATAAAATCAAGGCCATACATACTTGTTGCAGTTAGTGAGGTTGGCACACTATTTACAACACAAGCAGGATATACATAGCAGCTCCCCTGTTTCTTGCACAAATTTATTTAAACTGACAAGAAATATGGAGGTTATATTTGTACTTTTGTGTGTGCGCCTGCACTTACCTGACACCTTCAAATCGGTGAAATTTTGCTTTTGCTACTTTTGAGGTGATGAAGTACTAATCTTTATCCACGCCAAAAAGTTTCACTGTAACATGTTTTACTTCTATGCAAAACTTAAAGATGAAAAAGTGTCCCTGCTTTACAGAGCCAATCAGTTTATTGCTGTTAGATGTGGTCACTAATGCTGATGTTTAGATAACCATTCACAATCAAAGCCTCACTGGATGCGTTTTTACAGGCGAAAGGATTATTTCACAGGTGACTGATTAGAACCACCACATTCTTTTTCAGTGTATAGGTTAAAGTTATGACAGTTTAAGAGATTAGCATTTAGTCATCCTTCTTAATGGCCTGAGCAAATGTAATTTGGAGTAATTAAAGTCATCAAATATCCTTGGTTGCATGGTAGTGAATATCTCAGAAACAGTTTTTTTTTACAAGACTTGGGTAATTTTGAGGCAGCCTCACTCAAAACTGGATGGACAAATCTTTGTGAAATTAATGGCTATGTGAAGATAAGAGTATTAATTAGGTAACCATTCTTTTGCTTGGCAATATTCCAATTTTGAATGCTACTTTTTCAGCTCCAAAGTGGAAAAATTATCAATGTAAATTGCAGATGCTCCAAAGTTCAATAACATAACTATATGTAATCTTAAGATTACTTTGAAATCCGCCCTTGCGGGTTGATTTAAAAAACCATTCCTTTTAACCGAAAGCAAAAAAAAAAAAAAAAAAAATGGTTACCTAAGTTACACTATTGTCTTTACATAACCGTTGATTTCAAGCTTTTTATGCAAAAAGTTTAGTTGTGATCCTTTCTCAAAGTGTAAATCAAACCCATTGAATCAAATGCCCCTCAAATTTCACAAATTAATCTTAGAATATTCATTGTTACATGCTGAGAAAATACACATACTGCCAAAAATAAAAATGTGTACATTAATGGGCTTGTATCCAAAAACAGAGACAGAGTGGCAATTTTTGTACCACTCTGTTATATGTACCCTAAGTAAGAGCAGGCACCTAACAGCACATAATATCATTTTGATTTCCATGAACTACATTTTGAATTCCACAAATGGAAGAACATGCACAGCATTTTGTTACATGTCGGTGTTTGGCTGATGGGCAAATGAACAATACAGATGAACATGTGAAAGTGCTATATTTATAAATTACCCGCACATCACATATGAAGAAAACTCCGAAGCAAAGCCTGCTCATCCCTGAGGGAAAGTTAACTTGATTCTTTGCTACTTGGAGCAGATACACTTGCACATATAAAGGCTCCAATGCAGTATCCTGTTCAACTAGGATTAAGCCTGCTGTAACTTATTCCCTCCTTGCCTCAAGTGATTCAATATTTTCACTGTTCAGCTGCTTTAATTGGATTTCAACTTGCTGTGATTCTAGTCTCCCCTCCCCATTTTATTCAAAATCTATTGAGTCACGTATTCATATGTTTTAGATTATGTTCAGATGTAACCAAGACAAATCTTTCCTTACGGTGTGAAGAACCAGGTTTGCAGATCAATACACATCATGCCAAACTTGCCAAATATGCCTCGTATTTCTACTTTTATTATTTCTTCTTCATACAAACAACTAATCAGTGCATACAAAAACCTATCTTCCTACTGTACACTTTCCACTTCCATCTGGAACTAAATTTGTATTATCTGAATGCACAATGCAAACATCAAATGCAGTAGTAATTATGCACTGCTGAGGCATTCCTGAGACCCCCCCCCGTTACCATTAAGTCCAAACTAGGTCATACACCCCAAGACATTAGTGACCATATCATTCACACCATGGGCTGTCTGCATGTTCCAGAACTCCAAAAGCAAACCAACTTCTGGGTCATTCAATATTTTCAAAAGTGTAAATAGTGTGTACATGTGGAAAAAGGGTGATGCAACACCCGCAAATGTACTATTTCATCATCATGTAAAAAATGTGCAGTATTGGATCAAAATAAAACTTGGGGGGGGGGGGGGGCGGGAGAAGAGAGAGAAGGTGTCTGCAAAAATGTATCAGGAATTTTTTCATAACTGTATCTGTTTATTTACAACAGTTATACAAAAATTGCAAAAGGATTGTTTTTGCGAAATAAAGTTTGTAAGACCTTTCACTTTTAATAAGCACTGACCAAAACGATGATCATTTCTTAGTAAAATTTCTGATATATATGTTTTTGCTCTTTAGAGTTTTCAGAGTAAACCAGTTTTTTGTCTGATTAAAATCTGACAATTTGTTTCAAAGAAATATCTATGTGAAACAGAGATTCTAATTTTGCAGCAGATACCCACTGTCAGTTATCAAGTTCTAAAGGTTATCAGGGTCCACTGACTGCCATGTTAACACTAGAAATATTTTGCTAATTTCTTCATGCTGTATTGGCTAGAACTACTAAATTTGGACATATGACAGACAACATACATGTCAAATGTCCCAAGTCTCTAAATGAACAAAATTGCCCAAAATCATTTGCGCATTGCCGCTATATATATATATATATAATATATATATATATATACACACAGATAGATATATAGACAATGGATAAGTTATAATTAAAATGTACTTGATGAAAAGATGATGCTAACAGACTTTATTGGTTAGTAACTGATGATCACCCATTATCACAGTAACCCTCAAATGCCAGACATAATCTACATTTGCGACCTGGCCATGTAGCAGGTTGCAATAGCATGCCCTCATACATGCAGTTAAGACTGCCACACCCTCTCCTGACATACCCCTTCCATTAGTTCCACGGTTGCCGTTGAATCCGCCACGGCCATTGTTGTAGGGTGCCCCTGTGCCACCCCTCCCGCGGTTGTTGAAGCCATTGTTCATGCCACCGCGACCACCACGGTTACCACCTCGTGGCCCGCCACGGGGGTTATTCCTGTTGTAACTCCCAAATGGAGCTCCTGTGAGAGGGAAAATAAAATTAAGCCAATCTGCAGATGAACCCCAAAGCAAAAAATGAAAGGTTATAGTTTTTTTCTTTTTTTTTTTTTTTTAAATCTCCTCCACCAGCTCCTGCAATGCAACATTCATCCAACCTTTAACATTTTGCCTCTGAATGTTTGAAAACAAAACTGAAAAGCCATTCTGACATTTTTGTTGTGGGTACATGACCTCACCACTGGATCTTCTGTAGCACACTGTTCTGCCTCCACATATGTGGAGTAATGGGTCTTACAAGAGGAAATAACAATTCTTCAGCAGCAACACTTAAGGAAATGAAAGAAGAGACAAACTGAACGACTCTAAAGCTTCGCCTAGCACAAATATATGAGTATTTTAAACAAGTAACTTTAATGACCTGAAACCAGTAATGTCCCCATAAATATTAGCCTCCATAGAAGAATTTCATGAGAACTTCATAATTTTGATAGGCGCACAGCGAATTTCCTTTTAAAATGATAACACTGGTCACGTACATGTGTATATATCTTGCACTCCCCTTGCCAAAATTACTTTCACTGAAAAATACGAACCATGAAATTCTGATGCCATGTTGATACCTTTGTCATCAGTCATCATGGGTCCTGTTGGTTGACCAGCCTGTGGTATGTTTGGCTGACTGTACATTGACCGGAACACTGCTGCATTTGTGTTCATGGGGAATGGCTTTTTTTCCTGTCACGAAAAAAATTTCATACATGAGGAATTATATGCAATGCTAGGACCTTTCTGGCCACTAACTTCAGTTTATTGTGTTGTTTAAATCAAAATGAACCACAAGAAAAGTTTCAACAATATTGAGAAATCAAAAAGTCAAGTAACTATTGGTTCCATGTAATTTTCCTTGTGCCTGAAGTATGAAACGTACTACAATAAACAACACACCAAGAAAACAGCCCATACTCAGCTGAGCTTGTTTCATTAAGCGTTTTTGTTTTCGTTTTTAAATCTTCACAGCAACCATGCTTTCATGTACATCATTGCATAATTTCAAAATTTGTTAAAAATTAACTTTTAGGGGCCAATCACGTCTAAAGTCCATCTTCTTAAATCTAACTACTAGTCTAAATTGTTTTTAAAAACTTTATATAGCAAGTTTGCTACTGGCTCCAGAAGCAAGGATCATTACATTCTTTTGTCTTTTTATATGAATTCTTTTATAATACTCTTCATTCTTATCATACATTACTTCAAAAACATTTGATTGCACTTTGCACCTCAATCCAATGGCAATATTGACAATGACAAGACCTTCATTAGAAAATACATGAGCACTAACACTGTACTTCATTTACCAGTTGGTTAACCTCCACAGATCGTTTCTTCTACCATGACAATAAATATACCAAGAAACTATGCCCGTGTCGAATTAAGAATTCTAGTCAAGACATGAACATATTGCAGTTGTATAGAAACGTATCAGCACTACCAAGATTTAGAAACCATTCTTAGTTTTGTTACATGACAACTCCTGAGGTCTCTCTCTCTATATATGTATTTGAGCAGTTTCATTTAGTCACAGGACAACTGAGCTATATAGCCTGGACAAAGAGCTATACTGCTAATAAGTTTGCAAAAGATCTCGCAAACATTTCACAGGAGGCAAAAAAGTTTAAACTGTTGTGTATGATAGACCACTAAACTCTGCTAAGCTAAACATTGGCTACACTCAACATTTGATTCAAAATGCCTAACTGCACATTTTATACTCCAAATAAACCAAACCTTATTTAGAATTAGGTGTATGTAGGCCCTCACCACCAAACTTACTTGGCTATCAACTAACTGGTCACTGAGTCCTTGAGGGTTCAGTGAAGGGTCCTGCAACCCTTGGCTCTGCAGTACCGACTGTGCATCTAATGATCCATCCAGGCTCTGGCCTGGCAGCCCGCTTTGTGATGGAAGTGGTATTGCTGGTGGGACATCAGATGTCCTCCCCGCTGACGACATGCTTTGATCTAGTCCAGGTTGGCCACTCATCTGTGATGTATAGTTTGACTGATCACTATACTGTGACGTGGAGTTAGGCAAACTCTGAGACATGAGGTTCTGACTATAGTCTTGCTGGGTGCCATATGCTGACTCAAGTGCTACCTGCTGGCCAACTAGTGAACTACTTTGTTGTGATTGTTGGTTTACCACTGACGAGAGCTGGGATTGTGGGTTGGTATTTGGTTGCTGTGATGGGGGGATTTGGCTGGTAGCCTGTGTGGACTGTTGGTTGGTAGATTCAAGTTGCTGCTGTGAGTGAGATGACTGTGGTGTTGGATCTTCATTGCCCAATAGCCCTCCACTCTGGTATGTCTGCTGTGATGTCAGACTGCCATCTGCAAACAAAACCCAAAATATACAACTCAAAGCACTATACAATTGGTTTTCCATCATAATTTACTGGTCAATTTGGAGAGGTTCAAATTTCAAACCTAGGTACAGAACTTCCAACACCAAATTTGGCTAAACCCTTTTATTTTTGTGACACCGCTCTTGAAATTTGCAACATATTGACACTATTAACAATTAAAAAGAATAAATTGTGTCTTGCAATCACCCAGTTCTGTAGGGCTAAATAGATCACATTTTTCAGATTTGTCACTGATTATCAATCAACCATGACTGTCATCTAATCTCAAGGGCACGTGAAAAATCAATGCAATAGAATTACAATCAAATGCTAACCAGTTTCAACAATCCTTTGTGCCAATTAAATTACAGCTATATTCTTAGACTGCCCTTGAAATATATACTTATGTGGCTTACTGAGGTCTGTTCTGTAAATGTCAAGTTCACCTCAAATGCGAGGCCAATTTATGCTGACAGTAGTGGCAGAAAAAATAGCAGGCATTTCTGTATTCAAGAGGGCTACACAACCTGTAATGGGCACACAATGAGCCTGCCAGTTAGAATAAACACATGGCATGGTGACCCAGGAATATAGTGGGTCTAAATCCAGTCACTCTACTAGATCCCTTGTGTGAACTTATACAGTTGTCCCTGTCTTGAACGACCCCTCCTATGAGCGACCACCTGGTTTGAAGGACCACATGGTCACCAAAGTTGTTTTTCTTTAATAATTTACCTCTTAAGAACGACCACCTGTTAAACGCGACCAGCGACCATGCAAAATGAACCGATTTTGCAACCATGTAACACAAATTTAAGCCATGTTCGGCCACTACGCCTCAAGTCTGCCAACGAAATACATGCATGCAACTCACCCCTTGTTATAAAATTTACATGGTTCTTGTCAAATTTATTGATTGCAAGCAATAAAGGATTTCTTTCTATGGTAAATTTCCTCAAATAACTTTTTAATTTGATCAATCAGTATCTATTCCTCCTAACGAGCGTAGGATCTTCCCATTTATTTACATTTTTACAACGGCAGTGAATGTGGCTTACTCCTCATGTATCGGGCCTCTCCATAGTGGACCTCTACTCAAGAGGATTACGACCATTATATTCCTTTTTTTTTCTCTGTATCCTGGGATATTATGGATTGTTTTCTGAGCTTAACTTCATCGCTCCCACTCAACTCCTGTTCGTTTACATCATCCATCTTGAAATGCTTCAAATCTGAATGCACGATGGAGGTTGCCGGAAGCGTTCGGAACAATCTTCGTTGTTTACCGGAGCCAAGTGGTCATAGCTTTTTTTGCATGCGAAACCTAACCTTACTGTGGCAAATAAACGCAAAGCCCAGAAATATTATTTAATATTCTCATTTCCAATTGAACCATGTTTAATCATACCATATTTTATAAAATGAACGATGAAAAATTTCGCTATATCAAAATCACTTAGAACCCCAATCAAACACCTGCTTGCCTGCTTGAGCACTTGCGACAGACACTGACGAAGTGCATGCCAGATCCATTTTTTCCCATGGTTCAGAACGAGGTCAACATGGCGCCCATACCACACGGGGTGGTAATGGGAAAATGTCGAGTCTTATTTTGATACATAACTTATGAATTATGGTGAGTTAGGCTCCACCCAATGTGTAGGAATAAAATTAAGACAGTGAGTAATGCTGTCAAAACAATTTTATGACAGTTTGAGCTGGTTACTTCGCAAACGAAGGCTCTGTACCCGGAGATGTATCGGGCCCATTGAGCATAATGGGAAAATGACAAAACTCAAGACCGGCAAATATTTTCAAGTTGCGAAACACATCTTTAAGCACCTAGACAACAGTTCTTTATTGAAATAAAGATTTTAAGGGTTGTAATTGTTAAATTTGATAAATGATAATTTCTTTTCAAAGCATATGTAATCGATAATGATGACCAGGTGGTGGCAGAAATTTGCGTACCTCGCTGCCTAAGTACCTGGACAACTCTGCCATGGATTTGGGGGTGGTGCATATGCGATTCCTCCAATGAGCGACCACCTACATTATAGGACCGCTTTTTTGTCGGCGCTAGGGGTGGTTGCTCAAAAGAGGGACTGCTGTAGTAAACTTAAAGAGTTCTTCTGAGACTACCCACCTTACATATATCACCAAGAGTCTTCCAAAGTAGAGAATGAAAGCATCACTTCTAAGGCAAAAAAAAAAAAAAAAAAAAAAAAATCAGCACGTTCATCTGATCAATCTTCACATCTGTTCTCAGATATAAGCACTGATCACTATTTAAAATTTTCAAAGATGCTGAGTGGATCATCCCTTTATGTGTTAAACTGACCTGTCTGTTGTGTTTGTGCTGGATGTGGAATTTGTACTGGTGCCATTGGATGGGCTGCTACTACTGCAGGGTCCATGTGTGGAGACTCCATGTCAATTTGCGATTCTTGTAGAAAGTTGAAGTTGCCCTGTACCGACGAGACAATTTCCTGGAATGGCCTCTGCCTGGGGAATGGCTGTGTGGAAAAGAATGCATCATCCACCATTCGTTGCTCTGAGGTCTCGTTGTCGGACAAGGGAGCTTCCTCCTGTGGTGGCTGCTCCACAACCTCAGAAGCAAGGCTTGTTGGTAGTTGCTGCTGCTGTGGTGGTGGTTGCTGAGGCTGTAACAATGACTTCTTGGTTTTTTTAAAGTTGAATCAGTGACATTCAATACTCATTTAAAAAAAGAGAAACTTAACCCAAGTTTATCTGTAAGCCCAGGTACTGTTTGAACACTGTCTAGTCCGACAATCAAAGCGCAAAGTCAAATATGACAGCAATAGAAATACAGTTATATCACTTCTTTTGACCTCCTGATTTATCAAATTTAAAGCGTCTGCCTTTACCAGGCCTTTCCAATACGTCACTTTGATGCCTTTAAAATCAATTTCCAAATATACTTTACATAGGACACATGCAGACTCGTGCATAGATCACTGGAAGCCCATTTGAACAACATTGATAGGCACTAAACTAAGGCATGTCCCCACAAAGTTTGAAGATCTTTCTGTTGATTTCAAATTTGACAATGTGAATTGTGGACATATGGACAAGTACAATGTAAGCTCTGCTGACTGACAACATCTTGACACAGACTGCACTTCAGAAAATTCCAAATTAAAGCCCTTTACAAGGAAATGTACAGGAAAGTACACAATTATAGCTTGTCACAGTCTATTAACTTTGTTGATTAAATATCTGACTATATGCCTGCGCTTTTCACTTTATTCCCCTGAATATGAACACTTATTATGCTTCAGTTACAATGGGTAGAACATTGTCAACAACATAGTTGATGTAAATAGGGTCATGTATTAAAAGTGACTGCCTACAACCAACTTTTCCCCTATAAACTATTCAAAAAACAGATCTGCACTGACAATTGCTTTTTTCCCCCACCTGCACTATCTATTCACTGTCACAGGTACATCCATTTTTTGTCTTCATTGTTCCTTAAAAGGCAACATGTAGCAAAGATGCAGAAGCTGAGTTGTTTTACCCACCTCCAAAGTATTCTCCTCTGGTGTCTCCTCATCCAATGGGTTGACTGCATAAGTGGATTCCTCTGGTGCATTTTCACTTTCTTCTACAAAGCAAGTGTAATTTGGAATTATAAATATGGCTCTCATCACCATTCAACGGACAAGAAATAGGAAATGTTACAATCATGTTATTCACTTTATTTTACACATAATACACTTTCTAAAAACCCACGCAGTCTTCTAAGTTAACTTACACAGACTACACCTTTTTCACCTGCATTATAATGAAATTTGTTTGTAGTTAAGTATACTTGTGTTTCACCTATCTTCTCATTTTTAACCTCACTTTTGATTGTGTTCTACATGTCCAGAATTCAAAGGTTGGTAGATTTCTAATTCAAGCACTCTTGGTTGGTGTTCTCTCACTTCATATACAACTTTTAAGTAAACTTGGGTTTGATTAAATTATAACATACATGTAAATCTAAAATATTTGTCAACAAATATCACTTGGGACATGCCCAATTAACTATTTTACACCTTTATATCTTTTACAACAAGGTAAAATTTAGGCTGCTTGTATCATGTACACTGCACTTATTTCTCTCTCAGCATTAACACTTTGTACCAAAAATTTCCCCTAGACCCTATCATACTCTGCCAGACAGGACTACTCAAATTTCAATGAAGGTCCGGGACTCCCTTATATTTTGGCTTTTAAACATGGATTGTGAGTTGAAATATGTTACTGATACTCAGGTCTTTTGCAGGTAAAGAATTCATTGGAATCTATGAAAACAGCAAGTTTTTGTTGCTTAGGTAACACGCCTATAACAATAAACCTATATATGCTAGTACATGTATCCTAATGAATCTAGGAATTTAAAAAAAAAAAAATCTAATAAAGGTTTTATGTTAATGACCTATATGGGACAAGTTGTAATTCTAGTCTAGAAAACAGCTGCACCTGCATAAAGTGAACAGATGTACCTGTCTCCATCAACAAATTTCAAAGGAATGCCCTACCCTCCCTCCCATCTTTCCTGGAAAGGTGATGCACTCTGCAACTTTTCTGGTCAATACACTGTATCTGTCCATAACAGCAGGTCATACATGTAAATATGGCTTGCCTAATGGTCAAGGCCCAATTTGAAGAGAACCATCAAACCAAGGTGGGTTTAAAATAGCACAAAGGAACTTTGTTAAAGACATTGTGCAACTTGCAATGTTCCATTTTGACAAATAAGGATATACCAAGGATCCACTTCACAGAGAAATGACATCAGAGTATGTCCACCTAAATGTGATTTAAGTTTGTAAATATTACAAGTTTGGGCAGCAATCCCATATTTTAAAGACATAATACTGAAAAAATAAAATTATAGAACTTCTTCCAAAACTTTAGTCCCAAAATCTGAATTTTAAAGATTTTCAAGGCCTTGAAAATCAATGTACAAATTAAAGTACTTTTCAGCACTTGTGCAAACTTTGCATGTAATTAAATTACATATATTATGCAGTACATGAAATATTGTATAGAAGGGTGAGAATGCTTTTGAAAAAGTTTGTGGAAATTTCCCAATTCAAATTCTCAAAAAGAAATCACCTAGCAAATTTTGAACAAAGACCCATTTGCCAAGTCTTATCCTAAGATTTTATATTCTGAGTCTATCTACCACTACACAAGCGCCAGCCAACCTTTTAACTTTCAGTGCCACATTTTGGAATGAGTCAACAGCTTTTCTCAGCGTGCATAGGGCGCACTGCGCACTGAGAAAAGCTGTTGACCTGGCATATTCTCTCTAAGACTATGCACATGCTGGTACTTGAACGAAAAGTCTTTTTTACGAGGAATACAGATCTGGGACCCCCATGACAATTCAGACTAGTCTGATAAAAGTTGATCAACTTAAGTCATGCGTGGTACTGAAAGAATTAAGTTGACTTGGGGACACTGTAAAGCTTCTTTATATTGATTACCACTCTCATACACAAGATTCATTCCCTTCTAGTTTTGTAAGGAATAGTAATTTCCGTGTCAAGGCTAAATGGGGCTGACATGGGACAGTATGACCTGTGTTTCTGGCAACCAAGGACTGGTTAGGTGCTGTCCATAATTACTGTAAACATTTTCACCTATGTCTAAAATGACCCTAATTTTTTTACCCCTTGCCCTCCCTGTTTATGGCCATCATCTAAGTTTATTGGCCGCACTTACTGTGAATACCGACACTCAATCTCATGTTATGACCAAAATGCTTAGACAAGGAGTGCATAGCTTTCCTTGTCTCAGCTAAATAAAGTGAATTTATTCTTGTAAATATTTAGCAAATAAAAGGGACAAACAAAATGGTCTAAACTTTGATATATTCATTCCTTATTTTAAAAAAGATACCTGTATTCTACAAACTCTCCTGCTTTGAAGAACTGATCAATTGTGGAGACAATTCTATATACTATAACCTATGTTTGCAGATAATTTTGAAATTTTACAGGGGAACTGAAAATTATGGTCATCTGGCTCTGACTCCTTCCCCTTCTATGACCATTTTGGACACAGATAAAATATTGACAATTATGGATGGCACCTTACTCCTCTTGTGATGTCCTCATATTTATGACCACAACAACCCGTCAGCTCGGACGGACTGACTAGTAGCTCAGCATCATAGCATATGACTGTTTATGACGAAATGTAAACAACGCAGTGGGTCAGGGTGTCCCCAACCGCAACTAATGAGAATTGCTTGATTTAAAACTGGTCTGGCACCTTCTCTTTGGTTTTTGGCCCATGATTGGTCTTGCTTAGTCTTTTTATTTATAAATTTTGAACAAACTGCAATGACATCAGTAAATTCATAGCAAATGTATACCACGGAGTAACATAGACTAAAATTTAACAACGAGAACATGACATTAAAGGCAGCTAGCATGGTCTGCAAGTCATGCAGAAGATTGCAGCAAACGGAAAATGTCTAGTCATTTTCCTCGGACAGAAGTTTGAATGGAATCCTTTGTTGAGAGGTCTTGATACATGTACACTGTAATCCAGCACGGTTCCTATTTTGCTTGTAAAGCATGCCTCATAGGAATTAACTGCCTTGCAACTTGGTTATTGTTTCCTTGAAATGTCAAGAATATAAACTGACAGGTAAGCCAAAGGGTTTACAGTCATGCATCACAAGATTTAAAAATACGAACAGTGTACGTTATTTGTGGAGAACCAAGATCCACATGGCTGAACTTTATAGCTGGTGACTTTCTTGTAACCTGAATGCTCATTCTGAACTTACTTTGCAGCATGAGAAACCAAGTTTAACAGGAACCTTATCAACCACACAAGCTGGTGTTCCTCATCAACCCAGTATGCACAAAACATCCTGTCCAATCTTTCTGTTTTGTACCATAGTTAACATGTGCCTCATACAGTCTATGGTGAATATTGATGATGGTTGTACCAAGCCTAAAATAACCTGCCCACCACATATGATTTGAGACTGATTTATTACTATAATGCAGTGGCTCACAAAGTTTTCGACTGGTTATCGCCCAAAAACTTTTTTTTATATCTTTGGACAACCAGCGGGTTCAAGTCCCATAGAGCTAAAAAATGTTTGGTTGCCCTGGGCATCTGGGCAGTCCTTAATGTCAAGCCCTGTAGTGCCTGAGGCACTCAAGGCAATACTTAATTTATTTGCCTCTAAGGCTAATCTTAGAACCCAACAGGTTACAGTAATTTAAGTTTTAACTCTTCAAGCTTTGGCTACTCTTTGTGCCAGGATCCCCCCCCCCCCCCCCCAAAAAAAAAAAAAAAAAAAAAAAAAAAGCATTCAATGGGATATCCAAATACTAACTTGGAAAATCATTGGTGGAAGCCAGAATGGTGATTGCTGGTACTCTTCGTTTCTCCAGAGTTTTGTGAACTCGGGTATCAGGTATGTGTCTTGGCATAACATATTTCTCAGGCCTTTTCATATAGGCTTGAAACAGAAACTTCTTTATTCCTCCATACTTTTCATTATCAAACACCTCTATACAGAAAACTGTCCAAAGCATGGCGCCCATGCTGGATATCTCCAGTTCAGTGATATTTGTGTTTGTCCTTGTACTTCTTTTAATACACATTACATGATGGTAATAGTACCACTGGGCATTGGTGCAAGTACTAACAAGGTCTTTGAGACCAAAACAGGACAACAAAATGTCAAAATCAAGAGCTGATAAATCATCATTCCTGCATTTGAAATTATGACTCAGCTTTTCCCTTTCACCATACCAGGCTGACAAGTTTCAAAACAATGGTTGCTGTGAGACCATAACTTGCTTGAAATTCCTGTACACCAATTATATTATCTGAAGCGACATCATCAACAGAAAAAAAGGATATATGCAGGATACTAAAATATTACATCTGCACATACAAATCATGTGATTTCTGAGAGACAGAACTTGCAATACCTGTTTGTTCAGGTTCGGGTTCTTCCTCTTCTTCCTCGTAATGTGGTTGGTCGAAGTACCCACACTCCTGAATCTTGTTTACCATAAGTTTCAAATCCTTGTATGTTGTTTCCAATACGTCTTTCTCCTTTCCATCGAGGAAATGCATCACATGCTCTGAGGCTGCCATTAGCTGGTCTTCATAGCTGCAATCACAATGAATTTGTATGCATCATATTTCAACTACAGTAGTCTCTCTTTTCAAAGACTACTTTCTGACAGACCTGTATGTGGTCCCTCAAGCAGACAACATCTCAATTAACCCTTTTCCTCTTAAACCGACCAAAACTGGCTGGTGGTCAAATGTCGTCTGCTTCAGTGTTTTCAACTAAATTCGACAGTGATGAAAAACAATTTTGACTGAGAATTGTAGATGACCCCTATCAAGATCACATGCCCCAGGTCAACAACTTTCCTTGGCATGAGTTGGGGAATGACTGCACCACTTATGACTTAGGAAAAGAAGCCTTTGATTTGAGTACCACATTGATTTCGCATGAATCATACTTCAACTACAGTGACCCCTCCCTTTGAAGACCACCCATATGGCACACCCATTTCAGTCCTTAAAAGCAAGTAATATCAAGGTTATATAACATGGACAACATTACACTACAGAAGACCTGTCACATGGCCTCAAAAGGGAGGTAGTCTTTCATTTGAGAAACCTCTCACTGGGACTCATGCAACAACATCTGAAAATGTATATATACATGTGTGCTACCAACACATATTCTAGTATTGCATTTCTGCAGTGTGAAGTTCTTAACTCTTTAATTTGTTCTTCCTCTCAGAACCTGGTCAACACACACTGCAGCACATAAAATATTTTACCTCAGGCGGTCATGCAGTGTTGTGATTGGCTAACTTGGTGGCTTTTAGTTTTCCTGTTAACCACTGATTTTAATACAAGACAAAACTTCTTTGCACTACAAACCTCTTAAAGCAGCCAACCCTTATGGCACTTGTCAAAAAAAAAAAAAGCATAACGGCTCACACTTGGAAGTTCCCATGACTTGACCATGACACGAACATATTAACTGATTGAGGCCCATCTTGTGTTTTCTTCTTTTTTTTTTTTGGAGGGGGGGGGGGGGGGGGTATCCTTGACTGTGAAAAAAGTGTGAATTTTTGAAATAGACAGTCAACCTATGCAATACTTTCGATTGATCAGTCTGTTCATGTCAGTTTCAGTTCTTCCTGTTCCTAGCAGGCATGGTAACCTTTGCCCATCTACTGTCATACTCATTGTATACACACAAAAGAACTGACATTCGAAGCCACTTGACTTTGTACGGTCTACTACACAGCTCTTGACAAAAACTGAATGACCACTATTACTGGCTTTCCAATTTCCATGATATGAATGCCTACCTTTCAGGCCCATCCCTTGTTGGACTGATAAGTTTATACAGTTCATCAAGATGGTGAAGATCCTTGTCTGACAATACCTGCAAGGAGATACAAAACATAGCCACTAGTGTAAAAATTCTAAAACGTAACATGCACAGTTTCTTTGTTTTTCTTTTAATAATCAGACTCCTCTTAGTTCACTCAATATATGTGTTCAGTAGTCAATTTACATTTTCAGTTATTTGCACAACGTTTTTAATATTTCTGCCACTTTCTTGTCTCATTTTGCAGACACCGTATTCTGTTTCAAGAAACTACATTATGCACATAAAAATGTAATTGACTAATTATCTCATCTGTACATGCAACAACCTGGACTTAGTCAATGGCAAAACAAGAAATATTCACATTTGGCTAATTAACAAGTGACAACAGAAGTTCACTCCTTACAGTCAGGTAAATAAAATTGTATGTATTTTTCCTGTTGCAAATCATATGTATGTAGTATCTGCTATTTAAGACCAGACCTTCTACCTGATAAAAATGGTCAACTGCAGCAGGTGGTCTTAAATTGCAGGTGAATTTACAAAGAATATGGACTTCAGTGTCCACCGAAACGTGGTTGCAAAAAGCAGGTGGTCGCTCACGGCAGTGGTCTGAAATGAAAGGTACTACTGTATCAGTTTAAAGTCAAAACAAACACACACTAGGGCCTACTTACCACTGCATTGTGCTTTCCACTCTTGAAATCGTCCCTCACTTTGTCATTGCCCATATTATCCAGCAAATTCTGCAGTTGAAGTAGCTCTTTAATTCTCCTCAACTCATATGCTTGACGCTCGATCTTCTCACGTTTTGCTTGCTTCTTGATTACCTTGTCCCCATCTGCACTGATGATGGAAAATTGCTTTTGGAGATCTTTCGCGAACTCCAGATTCTGGATCACTCCATCATAACGATCAATGGCATCCTGAAAACACGAGTATAGACATGCTAATGTACCTGTTGAATATTGGCAACTAAAGATGCAAACACAAGCAGGGGCTAGTCCACTGCCCCTTCCCCTTTTTCATCCGATACAAACTTTAATATCTAATCTGTCGCACCAATGATGCACATCATGCAGGTCAGCATCAGTGTGGCATGGTCAGATTTTTTGTTACCAGGAGTCCCAGCTATTGTGCATGCAGCTTGACTACGGCATGTCTCCTGCACTGAAGTGTCATTTACAAAGTGCAAATTAGAGCTGCATAAAATGTGATGGTGCATTACCCCCAATGCCTGCAGTGTTCACCATCAATCTGCTGAGCTGGAGTTCTGTTTTCGCATTCTTTCCCATTTGCAGGAGTGAAAAAAAAATAAAAAAATGAACCAGTGCACTATGGAATACTTTTCAAATGTATATTTTGATATGGTGGTGTATAAATGTACGGAAATAGGCAAATTTTTGCAAGGCTCTACTCTATGTTGGCACTAGCACTAACCAAATGCCACTGAATTTTCAAAGTGGCAAGTAAAAGTAGCAATTCACAACTGATTTTAAAATCCCAGTGGTAACACACTCTCTGAAGACTCAGACCTCTAAAATCAGTCAGACATGCCTTCTTGAAGCTCATGGCCGTGGTCACCGGTACTCCTCAATCACTTCAGATTAAATTACTTGCCAATACCTGTGTGTGAGTCATACTTGAAAAATGATGTATGTACAAACACTTGTGACTGAATTCAAATCTAGCTTCTATTTTTTTTGCCCCAAATAAAATCTTTCAGCATTTGTTTCAATTATTCGTATTTAATTTACAGCATAAAGAGAGACCACAAGTGGTAGAAGTTTTGCTTTGAATCACGAATTTCTGTATGGGATGCAAGTAGATGGCACTGTGGTTGCCTGTACTCTGGTAAGAGCAGAGGCATTGTAACAGTCAGTAAAATTGTTGACAGCTGGCTCTTTGCAAAAACATTGACTAACTCAATGTCTGAAAATGTGCCTCTAGTAAAAGCTAATTTAATTATCAAATACCTCAGGAGTGTCGAGTTCCTCTTTTATGAGTATACATGTCTCACCTTATAATTGTGGGTCATTCATATTTTGCTTCTTATGCATTCTGGATGTAAATGACATCACAAATAAGCTCTCCCCGACCGGGTTTCCCTTTCCATTTTTTTCTGAGTGTCTTCCATATTCCTTGATATCATTTTTGGGGTCTCCAGTATTCTCAGACGGTCAAACAGATATAAAGAGCCAATAAATCTATTTAATTATCATTCAGTGTCCCCTTTCTTCTAGGATTTCCAGGGGGTCTCTTGTATCCAAGTTCAAATTTGGGGGTCACTTGTTACAATCTAGACATCATATATGCACACATTTGTGCAATAACAAAAAACACTACAGGGTTCAAAGACTTCAATTCCCTTTTTTTTTTTTTTAAATCAAGATGGGCTTCTTTAGTCTGGGGCCTTTCTTCTAAGCTTCTTACCTGCTGGTCCTTATTTAATTTCTCTCCTTGATCTGCCTTCGCTCGATATGCATCAAGTTTGCCCTGAAAAGAAATATAAAATCATCATCTGACACCCTAGATGTAATGCAGCATGTAACATCCTTTACTGTTATGTGAACATGTATACTATAAATTTACTTTCATTTCATTTTTGCTCCACATTTCTAAGTACTTCCAAATACATGTATGTTTATTTGCACTGATCACTTCCTTTGTCATGCATGGTTAATTTTGGCATACAAAGTAGAAATGGGAATTGTCTTGACCACCATCATTTTGATCATACGCTCTTTGCCTTTGTTTGGACATGGTGTGCAAGTACTTAAGTTGCAAACTATTTTTAATGCCCCACACATCACCAAAAGCTTTTTGATCGCCTGAAAACCTGATACATGCATCTCTGTCCAGCAGCCAAAATTTCCTACTGAATTGATACCAACGAGCATAAGGTAGGTTCCGCAATTATACCAACTTGCCAGGGTATTTTTCCCAAATATTTCATAAATGCATGTTTTCATATACAGTCAAACCAGTGTATAACAGAAGGGACAGATGAGCTTTGTCCATCATAGACAGGTGTCTGTCTTAAAGAGGGTTGCTGATCACCATGGTTGTCCCTCAAGCTTTACAGCTTGACGGTCCTATTAAGCTTTGATTTTAGCTGACAACCTATGAGTTTTCCAGTAAAGCTATCTTGACTTCCTGTTCATCTTCAATTTTTACCGTAAATCTTTCATTATTGCCCTAGATTTTGACGTTTTACTGTGTGTCTTAAGATCATATATTAAAACGGTAGTAATATTTGCATGTATTTACGCCCAAAATAAGTTACATATACTCAGCTGGCAATCAGAACTCGGTTTAGAACATTTTTGCTATTGTCGTTCACCACATGACGCTGTGGTTTCCTCACTGTCGAGAGCAAAAGTTGCCACGTCATTTTGTGATCGTCTTCAGGTGTCTGCTTGCTGTCTGCTGCCCATCATGTCTTAGTTTAGCAAGTTTCTTGACATAAAACATGGCAACAAAAGCAAAGACTACCATGCATGCAACAGTAACACATTTCTCAGACAAACCAAACTCCAAGTCAGGCAACGAACTCAAAGCTGGATGGCAACCACTTTTTCCAGGGTGGCAACCAACGACCGGGCACAACCAGAACTTTAAACAAACAACTAATTCTCCTTAAAACAACTACCTTGGAGGAGAATAATACCAAGAATAGTTTATATTCATAAAAAATAAGATTTAATAGAACAACTAAACACAGAATGAAGTTATAAAAGATTTTATTTGCGAAAACTCCAGCGAAATGGGCAATAATTGGTGTATTTTACTTACCAAAGTAAAGATCAGTATTTCAACCTGAAGCATGTTCATTTCCTTGAAAGGGAATGCACATGTTTCAGGTTGAAATCCAATTGTTTTGCTTCTAAGCTCATTAGTTATTATCTGTGCTTGGTTTCCTGCCACATGTCCTGTTACATAAAAGTGTGCCACTAGATGGCACTATATGTATAGTAGTGATATTTTCTATGATTTTTTTGTTTATTTTCTTTGGTTACGGTTTTAAAATTATGGGACTTTAAAAACTGGTTGGAAATGATACTTTTTATTAATAAATATGAAATTAAGTAATGAATATTGAAAAGTGTAAGAAGTATTCAAAGGTTTTATTGAGTTGTCTTACATGTACAATATTATCCAAGAGCCATTTTTGGGGCCTACAAAACTGTAGACTGATATTGTGTCCAGTGAATGGACAATGTCACCTTAGCTAATAACTAAAACAAATTGTTCATTAAATAATTAATTATTCAAACACTAAAATAAAATACAACCCGAATAGTAATTTTTTTATGTAAACTTGCACTTCTGGGTTATAAATAAATAAATAAAACAAATAAAAGGCAAATATCTTTGTGGGTTTTGAGATAATTTCTATATGTGCATGGGATTCTAAGATTAAGAATCTCATTGGGATGAAGTAAATAAAAGAAAGGAAAAGTAAATAAAGCTCAATATTAATTTGTTTCTTTAAAAATAGGCCTATATAATAAAGTTAGCTCATATTTTGTGACAATGTCAATATTTAGCTATGACATTTTGCACATGAAATAATGTTTAAAAGAAATTGTCCCATATCACATATTTACTATCCACAAACTCATCTTATGTAACATGTCAGACAATTTGTGTGAATTTATTCGATTATTTTTACAGTAAACATGGAAATGTTTAAAAAGTGATAGGTGCATGTATGTACATGGCTTTTACACTATTACAAAGTGACACGAATAAAACATTCTTTAAATTCTGGCCACACAAGTAACTTTATCCGGGGGACTTAATTTGTTCCTACTTGCCCTTGGACAAGTAACTTTATCTGGGGGACAAGGAATTTTCTTCTCCCACTTGTCCTATAACAAGCACTAAAAACATTTATGTCAAGTCCTGGGTCAGTCAATTGATAAACTCTGGTTTGCCTTTGGCTAAAGGTCCCCCAGATAATCTTGTCAGTTGAGGCCAGACAAACAACTCTAAGATAATTTGTATTATCCACTCAAGGGTGGGTGCATCACTTGTGTCACCTGGTTCATTGTTGCCTAATTCAAGGATACTTTCTGAGTTGAATTCTGCACTATGCTTTCAATTTTGTGAAAGCATAGTGCAAAATTGAATACAATGCCTACAACTCAACTTGCTGCTTGGTAAAGTAAAGTAACAAGTTTCAAAAAAGTTGAACAACAAAGCATGTAAGTGGTAACAAGTGAAGATCACTTGTAAAATCACAACAACTACCAAAGATGGAACAGTATAAGTAAAAAAAAAAAACTTAAGGTTTTACTTTAATGACTTTCTGTAAGAAAAGGAAAAAAAATTGCCAGTTTTTATTCTGTAGTAATTTGCAATAGTAAAGGGATAAAATATACCAGGACAGGCCTTGTGCCTAAGAGTTTGGCTTTGGTGCTTCAATCCTGGGTATACTATGCAAATTATGGAAAACAATAATATGGTGCAAAATTCCCATATACTACACATCTCCACCCAATGAAATAAATGAGAATTTAGGGCCCTCAGATGCTCAGAATCCACCGAAGAGATTGCTTGATCTTAGGGCTTCTGGGGGCCTTGGGGGCCTAGGTGGCCTCCGGACCCCCAGCCTCCTACAAATTTGTTAGCAAATTCTTTACTCCTCAACTTGGTAATGCCATGGCAAACGGATACATGAAGTTATAAGCGAAGGCTAAAATTATATTCACCAACTTGTTCAAGGGCATATAATATCCATGGTTGCACCCGAATTAGCCAAGCAGCATGGATATTTATTGGTATTTTTCATTGCCTGGTAATCTCAACTTACCCATTGTTTTAATAGGGCTTTGCACATTACAGACCAAATAGCCAATAATAGAGCTGATTTTGCATAAGCGTGATCAGAAGGGAATAGCGAAGCATTGTTTTAACAGGGCATTGTTTCTATCATCTTTGGTACTCTCAGGTCAAACCAGTTGCCATCGACCATGGAGTCATTTGTGTCCAGGTTTTTTGGCCGCTGGGGCCCTTGGCTGATGTTCCTTGTATGGGTTGGACAGGGTTCTGGCTTTTGGAGGTTCATTAAGCTTTAAGATGGAGAAAATTTATGCCCAGGAGCATGCCTGTGTACACATGCTTGTGTTGTATGGCCCGTTTTGTTTGTTAAAACAAGAGGGCCATGCGCTTAATGCTCTGCTGGCACCACGGCTATATTGCGCCTGTTCATTTCAAAGTTGCGAGCCCTCAGGTGGCTTCTGAACACACAAAGCTTATGTACATTTAGTGCATAAAAAGTCTGCCAGATGGCACTTACCCCATGTAATCATAGCTTATATGGGCAATTCCTGTGATGGATATTGTTGCATGTGCAACGACAACAATGAGCGAGTCCATAACTTTATGTCCTGAATGACCTTGAGACAGAAGATCCAGGTCACCCAGATTATGTAATACAAGAGGCCCATTGGCCTGGTGCTGTGCTGACCTTGCCATTGATGTCCAAGCTACACACTTTCCTTACAAAATCACCTCACTCAAAGATAAGACAGGTTCTCTGAGATTACATAACATTCTATCTTTGGCCATGGTCTATATTTCCTATAAATTTGGCTGGTCAAATCCATTATCTTTTTCAAAATTTAGAATTTTATATATTAAAACGCTTTTGGCTCATAATTTCCGTTAAAATTGCACAAGTGAGTAAAAAATTGCCCAGTGGCCCACTGTCTGCATTATCAGATACTGGCAGCAGGCTTGTAATTAGACTGCTATTTGCTCAAATTAGGTTATGGTGACACCAAAATTTAATCAGCTCATCTTCCCATGCTAGATAACCATACCGCCAAATTTGTGCAAATGACATTGGAGCATTCTCGAGATACTGTGGTAACAGGCCTTAATGTGCATGCAATTAAACTTCCATTGATTAAATAAGGTCATGGTGACACCAAGATCTAGTCAGTTCTTCTTGCAAGGTAAGGTACAGTTGTGATCAGAAATGGGTTCCCTCTCAAATGCAACAAATCTGCACTTGGCAAGCAGAACTATCCACATATATTAGCAAAGTATGATGGGGGGATCCTAGACCCCGTGTTACATTTCGACAGCGACTGGTGCACTGATTAAATTTATTCCCACACAAAGAGGAAATGGAACCAAGTGCACAATGGCGCTATTATAGCATATTTTTATGTACCTGTACCTGTTTTTATCCATTTTAATATGCTTTCTTTGCATGTGTTTTCCCGATAGGCTTATAAAATTATGATTGACAATGTGGTGGTAATTTTCTATCTATGTCTTACTGGCAGGGAGATTTCCCAAACAATATCATTTCCGCCATGACTTCCGCCCAGGTCTCCACACCATGTCATTGGTGAAAGCAGGGACGCAGGCCATGATAAAAGAGCCGAATCTGACCGTTTTGATGCTGTTAATATGTAAAAACTTTGATATTTTCGTAGGAAAAGGACTTAGATAGTTCTTCTGAAGCTTTCTGTTACGTTTACAAAACATATGGAAAAACATTCACTGTACATTTGGCACCGATGACGGCAACGCCTTGTGCAGGGACTCCATTTGCACATCAAACACATCGTTTTTGCCAAACATATCAGTTTTGCCTTCAATAAATCTAACCACTAATTGTAAATAACTTGTAAAATAAGAAAGATAGTAAGATTTGACAACTTCGAAATCAATTACATGTGCTAACGGTCACTTCAAACAAATTCTTGCAGAGTAAATATACGCAATGTGAAATATGAATCTCACACTGTGACTGGCACTGGGGGGCCAAGAACAGTCAGGACAGAATCAGGTTCAGTCAACACGATTATGTAATAGAAACACGAGAACTGTGATGACCGCGCTTCTTTTCCCAAGCTCACGTAAATGAGTTTATGTCTGTCCCATTCCAGCCCAAAAAGCTCTGATGCGAACAAAGTAGCAAATGTAATGCAGCCCAACGACAGGCACAGAAAAATGCAAAAGTGTATGCAATTATTTGCCAAAAAATTAACGACTCCAACTGCGCTTGAAGGGAACCCATTTCTAATCAAAACTGTAAGCATTTTGCCAAATTTGAGCAAAATTCAACGAAGCATACTGTAGAGATTGCGGCAACCAGAATGCACACATCCAAACTAAAAACAGAAAGGGTCCCCCCACTGGGGTGGGGATGTTTGTAATTTATCTATAGAGATGCCCTCTACCATCATGTTCGCCTCATTACCCTGTAGACAGTACTAAATGGGGTACCCATGACCCTGATCATCGGATGTAGAAACCAAATTCACCAGTAGCTTTGCTGCCTTAGAAATTACGTCAAGGTCACTTTTCTTTGAAGCTGATCTAGACCTAATAGAAGACCATAAACATCCACAACATAAAAGCTCTGACTCAAAAAATTCTTGCAGTTATAATGCAGAAACCAAATTCAGTAATGTCTTGTGAATACCACGCAAGGGCTTGGAGCCTGAACTTAAAACACTTTTGAGGTACAATTTGTGAGATCTAGTTTGATGTGTTTCGCCCCTAACTGATCTCATCAAGAAGTCAAAATATCGGAAGCCGGAAGTAAGCAAAAAAAAAAAAAAAAACAACAAGACGGCTGTGTGAACAGCCCATGCTCAGCTGATCTTGACATTCATCACACTTGCAGATCTATGAACTTGGGAAAGGATCAAGGTCACCCATGTTCTGAGTAAGTCTGACCATTATAAAAGAACACTAACATGTGCAACATCAAGGTTCAAGTAGTTCTCAAGTTATAATGAAGAGTAAAATTCATGTGTGTTGCACTGTGACCCCAGAAATGAGGTCAAAGTCATTCATGTACTGTCTGAGCATGACCTTCATACAAAAACATTAACATGTGCAACATCACAGTACTAACTCAAAACAGATATCAAGTTATCAAGTAAACAGTAAATTTTATGTCAGTTGTCCTGTAAATTAGCACTAGAATACCCATTGACTTACATAGTAATCAACAGGAAAGCTGCATTGATCGATAAGTACCCGAGTTGAAAATACTTAAAAATCAGGAATCTAAAGCAGTGCCACCTACTAAACAACTTTGTTTGACCCTTCCACAAGAACATATCCATCACATTTCACATTAATCTGAGTGACAGTTCTGAGAACAAGTGAAAAATAACAAAACCATATGAAAAATCATAAAAAAAAATTAGAAAAAATTGTAGTGCCACCTGGTGAACAAATTTGGAACTATGTGTCCCTGGGAGTGTCTATGAACGATATCAAAACAACTGGGTGAGCAGTTTCAGAGGTGAAGAGTTTTTAAGGTTTGCCCCCAAAAACGAAAAAAAAATCATAAAAATTCCAAAAAACCAATAGAGCATGACCATTTGAACAAACTTGGTAGAGATCCACCCAAGGCACATCCCCACCTAGTTTGAAATAAATCTGGCCAAAATTATTTAAGTTATAACCATTACAAGAAATACCCATGTTAAAACTTTTGTAAAAATTTTTGAAAAAAAAATCATAAAAAAGCCAAAATTCATTGGAACATGACCATTGGAACAAACTTGGTAGACACCCACCCAAGGTACATCCCCACCAAGTTTGAAGTTAATCTGCATGACCGTTTTGGAGAAAAAGTCGCAAATGTGAATTAGCATTAGAATACTCATTGACTTCCATAGTAATCAATAGGAAAGCTGCATTGACCGATAAGTACCCGAATGGAAAAAATCGTTAAAAATCAGGAATCTGCAGCATTCTCACATAGTGAACAACTTTGTTTGACCCTTCTACAAGGAACATATCCACCATGTTTCAGCTTAATCTGAGTGACGGTTCTGGAGAAGAAGTCGAAAATAGCTATAACACACAAAAATTCATAAAAAAATAGAAAAAAATTGCAGCGCCACCTGGTGAACAAATTAAGAACTAGGTGTCCCAGGGAGTGTTTCTGTGTGATATCAAAGTAATTGGGTGAGCGGTTTCAGAGAAGATTTTTTAAGATTTGCCCAAAAAAGAACAAAAAAATTCATTAATCCAAAAACTATTGGACCGTGACCATTTGAACAAACTTGGTAGAGACCCACCCAAGGCACATCCCCACCAAGTTTGAAGTGGATCTGGCTGATGGTTTCGGAGAAGAAGTTGAAAATGTAAATTGTTGACGGACGACGATAAGATAAGCTCAGCTGAGCTAAAAAAAACCCAGTCATGTGGCCTCTTTAACCTTGGGATTTTACTCAAGGTCACTCACTTCTTAAAATCTTTAGTCATCATGCAGAAAAAAAGTTCAAGAATAGGACTTTTCTAGGTGGTAACCAGTCTCTCTGCTGTCTGACCTGGTAACCTTGGGAATTTGGTCAAGGTCATCCATCTTTGAAACTGACCAAGCTGTAATTGGGGACTACAGTAGTCCCTCTTTTGAGAGACCGCATGGTCTCTCAAAGGAGTGGCTTTTCAAAGGAGGGACTACTGTATAGCTACGTGCTATATTGCAGCCATAACTTCAATTTTACGTTTCACTGTAAGACCAAGTTTAATAAAGTGACCTCCCTCTGAATTTAGGTAAAAGTCACCCAGATGTCATTACTTATATTCTAAGTTACAGTGCAGAAACTAGGTTCACTTTATAAAGTAACCTTGTGATCTTTGAATTCACATCAAGGTCACCCATCTTCAAACTTGACCTAGCCCTGGATAAGGACTCAAATTCTGTGCAGTATCCAGGTCCTATTGTATTTTTTTTTCTAGTTATTGTGCAGAAACCAAAACCTACTACTGTTCCTCCATAACCTTGGTAATATGGTCAAGGACCACCACCTTCATACAACTGTACTTCACTAAGCCCTTATACTGGGGTATATAGCTGGGCAGTTTCAAAGTCCTTTTTAAAAACCTTGTTATAGCACATGAAATAAATGTCCATCACAATTATGTACATACTCAGGTGCACAGGCTTCAAGTTGTTCAATAAATGTTAATCCATCAGATTCACAACAGAGTGTCTTACTTAGCAATACATGTACACATTAATTACACCACACGAATTACACAGTCACTGTCATCAATATTCTTTGATGACACATCACGGGAGGTTATACTATGTCCCTGATTGTGTCTTGTCCTCATCCCACTGGTCAGAAAGTGGAACACTGCTGTTTGGGGTCACAACTAGTGGTGTCCTCAGTAAGACTAACCTGCAACAGAATGCTCAAAGTGTTCTCTTTCACTTTTGTTTTCAAATTGGTCTCATCAAGTTCATGGAACTAAAACAATGCTGCACAGTTGGAGTTGAAGAGGAAACACTTAAATAAGTCTTCACAAGACTCAACACATTTAGAATGCACTTAGGTGTGGATGCAAAGAGTGACCTCGAAATACGACAAGACCTCTCTGCCAGTCTCCTGATAACCATCAGTTTCAGATCTACCCACTCTCCAGGAATGCAGATAATCTCCTGCTCTGTGAGAACCGACTGGATATGATCAACCAGGTTTGCTGTTTTCCTCATCACCATAACGGACAAGAATCTGTTTGTCGACTGGCCACTGTGTGAGATCAAATATCTCAAAGAGGCTCACAGAAGGGCTTTGAATGGCACTGAATCATTTATCCATGTAGGTTACAGCCTTGCCTAAAGCACTTTTGAACTTATCAGCCAGCAAGCCTTTGTTTCGTTTCAAACTGAATGTTGACTTCCCACAAGTGAGAATGTGAGTGCCCAGGATCTAGCCTTGAAGTCAGTGTACTTGTCATCTGGTGTTGTCTGCAAGTTTACCAGTTGTAACCCGCCCTTCTCCAAGTTCTGTACTACTTGTAATGAACAGGTTACCTTGTTGAAAAGTAATGCTAATGTCTGACAGGATCATGACAGCCAACAAGAAGTAGACTCAACAAAATATATATCTGTCAGATTGGAAAGATATCCCTTGGCACCGTCTATATCAGGCAAAGCTGCAGCTGCTTCCAAGTGGTCAACAGTTGTGGGGAGATGACGCTGCAGGGCTGAAAATGCTGTGGCACCATCTTTACAAGGCAAAGCTGCAGCTGCTTCCAAGCAGACAACAGTTGTGGGGAGATGATGTTGCAGGCTGAAAATGCTGTAAAATAAAATAAAGAAATATTAAGAACACTATACCATATTTTTCAAATATAAAAACCTGAAAACATGGGATTTATACATAACAAAATAAACCACCATATTGACAAGAAAAGGAACCTAGATTTTCAAAGAGCATGTAAAAACTAAACATACCTCCAATGCCCAACCAGGAGGGTGGTGAAAACTAGACATACCTTCAACGCAAGCGTTGACTGAGGGGTCAGCCATTTGCTCAGATTAGGTCATGGTGACATCAAAATCTAATCAGTTCATCTTGCCAGATAAGGTTAGCATATAGCAAAATTTGAGCAAAATACACGGAAGCATTCTGTACATATGGCGGTAACGAGAATGTGCACAACCAGACTGGGTCCCCCCCCCATGGGACGGACCCTTTAATTTCAAGAGGCCACCTTTAAAATTGTTGATGCTATCGTGTTGACAAGCAAACTGCTTCTAAGACAGATGGAATGACAGCCGGCCGCAAAGGAGTGATCACATTTATAAGCTCTTTTATTCACGACAGCTAAAAAGCAGTCCTTAACTGTTGTCACACTATTTTATTTTACACCTCAAACATGCACCAAATATTTTTTTAAACTATGTCATCGTGATATTTTCAATAGTTCCTTTTAACACTTCCTAAAACATCCCATTCACAAATTGTGAAAATTTAATTATTCACGAATGGCTCTTACCTGTAGTGCCTGGCATGCCACCTCACTTGTTGGACTGAAGTGGACATGGGACTCTTCTAATACATCAGCAGTTCTGTTATTTCCCTTCTCCGTTTTTGTGAACAGGAATGCCATTTAAAAACGGACTTCATGGTTTCTTCACACATCAAAGTTTTTCCAGAACATCCAAGGTAACAAGTTCAAGGATGTGAGCAACACAGTGAACGGTGATATTAACCCTTGGACATAATTCCTTGTAAAGAGTAGCAACTCCACTCTTGCAGCCCATCATGACAGCAGCTCCATCAAAATTGCATACCACCAATTTCTTTTTTAGACTTGCTTCCTTTTTCTCCAGTTTCACAAGCCCTTTATCCATTGCAGATTTCACCCCTTGTGAGTGAGCATCTGCCATTGGAATACCACACAAAACAATTTTTGGTTCCGTATCACTTGTAATATAATGCAGAAAGATGGCTTCCTGCTTGGTTTGAGAACTGTCTGCAGATCCATCCGCTAAAATGCACCGTTATCTTGAGTCACTGACCTTTGATCCTCTCTATTGGTCTCAGCCATGCTTTTGACAAAATCTTGACTGGCTTTACCATGCTCATACGTTGTTCCTATGTTGGCACAATTTTTGTCTTGTAAAACTCTTCAACTTGGTGAAAGACAGATTTGCTTTATCACATGTAAAATACTTTTGAAATGAATTTTTTTTTCTAACTTGACTTTTTAATTAAGATGTAAGCGATCATCAGTCAGGATTTTAATTACAAGAATAAAGACAAAAATCATTCCAGCAGGATTACTCCAAAAAGGTACACAATAAAAAACACACCTTTATGCATGTCTAAGGATTTGGGGCTGTGAAACATACTTACTGACAAGGGAATGATGGTCGATGAGATTGTGAGAAGTTTATAAATTCATTTAGCTCTAGAAGCCTCATATTTTCAATATTTTAATTAAATGGAATGAGATTGATGAATTATTAATTAATATAGATTTAGCCATACACAGTGACTGCATTTGCTGTGAAATACAGGGAGTTCAAAAATAGGCAAACTTTTAATACTAAACACAAAAATGTTGACCTGACCAGAAACCAGGTATGATGTGACTCTTCTACATCACATTATTTAGTTTGTGTTTTCCTTTCAGTTGGAGAACTGGTTGTTATTTAACCTTGTTACTCCTTCAGGTAGGCCTAGTTGGGGTTGTTCACACAACAAGAGTTCTGGGTAAGTGTGGAGTTTACTGCACTCAATTGATTAAGTGATTCATTTATGATTGCCCATTCATGCAAATTAGGCATCCACTTGTGTTTTGTAAAAGTAGTTTAATTATATTTATATGATGCGGGCTACATTTACATGAATATGATGGGTCATAAAAACTCAATGAAAAAAAAAAAAAAAAAAAATGGAATTTTGGAGTCCAACTCCTGGGCCAGCATGTCTCAAATAACTCGGGTCATCCATTTATCACCTTGGAAAAATATAAGCTCCAATGTGAAATTAATTATTTTCTCTTTCTGAAAGAATTTTGGCTTTGTGTTTGGTGGAAGCTGCTTCGGGAGGACAGATTTAGAATAACTGTTAACACTGTTTGTTAATTAATTGCCTCAGTTTGTTCTTACTATCTCCATCGTCTCAGTTGCCAGTGACTGATGATTCTAAGCTATCCAGCGTCAACTGTCAGACTTGTATGGAGGTGTCAAAAACAATAGACTGACAAAGCCTAAACATACACATTGTTACTTTTGACAAGTTTTAGTCAAAGTTGAAGTATTCTTGGCATTTAAAGCAGCGTATGGCAGGTGACACATTTGATCAGAAAAACTGACGTGTTTTAATGTTTGATTTTCACGTAGTCATATATGAACAAAATTGTGTGAGCTTCTGGTCATCTTAGAGATAGTTCCTCAATAAATATCAGTGTAAATTAGAGACTACCAGAGACTGCCTTAAGACTAACAGCAACTGCCAGGGGCTAGCTGCTTGACCTTCTCTGTATCAGCAACACGGAAGAATAAAGGCTGCAGAGTAATTTAAGTTCATATGCTGGACCTCATAGTTCTTCATGTCCCAAACCTGGGACCCTCTCAGTCTACATGATGATTCCAACAAGCGAGTGAGCTAATTCACCCAAAGCTCCAAAAATTTCCTCAACCACCACACCCCCCAGTCACACCTGTAGTGATACATTTGCTGCAATGTTTTAAAACTGATGTTGCAAATAAAATAGTAAAACTGAGGAGGGAAGACTCCAGCCTGGAAATGTCGAGATCCTGACCAGCTTTATCCTACGAGTCCACAAGTGGACTTGCAGGAATATGGCCAGTTTTAAACAAGACAGTTTCTGGCAACAGTACTCCCTACTTACTTAATTTACCTATTTTAACTAACCCGGAAAAAATCAAAGCTTTACATTTTTTACCCATGTTAAGCAATTGGTCTGGGCTCAGCTGTACCATCCAGGTAATTTGGGCCACCAAACTACATTTTCACCTTATTTTTGACAAAATATAGCTTCATGGGAAGCTTTTAAAGTTTGATGGCCATGATGAAAGCTTTAGAGGATTTTTATATACAGCTTTGTGGTGCCGAAAAGCTATAAAGCTTCAGAGCCAACCCTGCTATTTCATTGACAGTATCTCCAAGAAGTTGGACTTGGTGGATATGGATTTTTACTAGGAGAATATGAATAGGCAGGGTTCGACAATTCCTATGATCCGACGTTCCGGGACAAGCTAAAGCTCTTCTCGGACAAGTGACTTTCAAATTCAACTTGTCCTGCGGACAAGCTAATTTTTTCGTTTTTTAACTGGACTGAAATTACGTCTGTTTGCATGCACGGCAACATAATGATGAGCAGTCAGAGCCTTCGCGAGTGTGTGTGTTGGCGATTACTGTGGTCCGTGTGAACAGAACATAAACACCAATGCAAGCATGTGCGTGGGGACGCCAATGCGCAATAGGTGATGATAATCCCCTGGCCTAAAGTAAACAATCCAGGTTTAAACAATTACATGGTCAGCAGGTGTATTCAACAGGACTTGATTACCAACTTGATTTCTGTCAAAACAAACAGGTATTTTGACCGTTGCGTGCATACGACGACGAGATCAAAGGTACCAGCAGTCATGCATTGGGGCGTATTGGCTTTCGCCCGTATCGGGGCAAGGTCACAGCACCTCACCGTCAGTCTTATCTGCCCGAACGATGACAAAGGAACATCAAAAAATTTTTTAACTTGCATGGCGAATTCTTGAGCAAATTAGCATCAAAGACAATTTATCGGTGGGCTCTAAAAGTGTTGGAGAGATCATGTAATGGTGCCGCAAGTTGACTTCCCGGCCAAACAAAACACACATCTGCCAGTCACACGCAAGTGACCGCGTGGAGTAATCTACGGTGAACGGGGCATCATGCTGACTGATCTGTCACACATTCGGCATTTTTCTCTATCCCCCTACCTTTGCGTATTTGCCTGTGACTCCAAATAATTGTTGCTATAAACACTGGAATCTTTATTTTCGCATGCTGCAATTAAAAAAAATAAAGCTTCCTGTTTGTGTGTTCCCTCCGTAAATTACGGCATATTCACACATGTTCACTGGGCGGAAGCCATGATGAAAACACTGCAGCACGAGCCGCGATTGGCTCATTTTTGCATGTGACTCAATTGACCAATCGGGTGATGTGTTGTGCGTCAGGCCACATGGCCAAAGCAGCTGTTTGTGTACAGTTGCAGGAAAGAAGCAAAGATGTTGACGGTGCGCACGCTCGATTTCTGATTTGAAATATTTCTTTTTGAATTTTATTTAAGAACACCGTTTATTGCGAGGAACTTGCCAATACTGTATACGCAAATTTACCACGATGTACCGATAGCGTTCATGGTAGGTACGCAAACGATATGCATCCCATCACGGCATCAGAGGCAGCGAGAAAGGATCCTGAAACCAATGCAACTATTTTAATCGTTATTTAAGTTTAACAGGGATACGGACTCCTATCGTCCCAGAAATTAAAATGTATTTTTCATCGTTAATCACCCCATGCAAATAGCTTACTTTTTTAATTTGTATTTTTAATGTTTTGCCAGTTTCACTGTCGAACAGTTGCAGCTTGAATCGTTGTAAAATTTGACATTTTTGTGCGAGTTTGCAAGCGACAATACGCGGCAAATATATTTTAGGGTAAATGGTTTGTGTAGGCCTTAGCATTGTGTTTGAAAAAACGATGTTTATAGAAGTTTTATCAGGACAAGTGGATTTTGTACGCAGACAAGTGGATTTTGAAATTTACTTGCCCTGCGGACAAGTGATTTTTAAAAAAATTGTCGAGCCCTGATAGGGTTATCTCCCAGCCTGTACTTTCCTGTTTTTGAGGCTAATACAGCTACAATTACTGGATGATATTAACAGGGTTTTGTGTTCTTTTAATTGCACTATTTGAAACACCTGTTACAACAACATCATTTGGATTATGATTATCTTGTCGAATAGGAGCTTAACGAAATCTTAGTTCTCCCTTTTGTCACCTTATCATGATGACTGTGTGCATCACTGAATTCATAGTCACACTGGTCTGCTGTTACCAAGTGGGACACTACGTAGTTCAGTGTACGTATAACTTCTGGCAACTTCCAGTTGTTATACGGGAAGAGGGTTGGAACAGGATGGTCTTTAGTAGCCCCTTTTCCTCCTACAAAATGCCTCAAACAGATGTGGTCATGTTTAGAAGGCCCCCAATCTACTGGCCAGTGCACCATGTTCACCCATTCTTTGCATCTTTGCCAGTTCTTATGGGGGCAACTGTGGAATGTAACACATCACATACATGGATGTGTGTCAAGATTCGACAATTTGTGTATATCAGTGCTACAGCCTGGTACCTTGCAATTGTACACAGGCATAGTACAGCTTAAACTTCATCAAAATCGCTCTTTCAAACTTCCCCACTTTCTTCACGTCTATACACTTCAACATGGCTGTTGATGACCCGCTGATAGTGGTGTTCCACTTCCTGCGAAATATAATTAAATATTGCTGCACGATCCTGATGGTCAAATTGGGAAAACCTAATTTTGTGATGTTGGTATTACCTGTAGGCCTAAGACATTCAGTTTTACACCACATTTTAAACCTCATGATAGACACAAACTGGTTTGACTTCATGGGTTTTGCTGAGCTGGTTGCAGATGTGAGATCCCATGATGTGCTAGCCCATTTAACACTACTTTAGTGTGACAGCACACTATTCACAGCAATTAGTCATCCAGTTGTTACTATGTCCAAGACGGCACACGTTACCATGTTTCATCATGCATACATGTGTCAGAGACATTGAAGAACCCTTTCGCCTGATTACTAATATTTGCAGGACCTTGAAATGCAATTGTAAAAAAATTTTCAACTAAAGATAATCTGGGGATAATTTGGTATAGACTTTAAGTTGCAATTTATCGCTGAAATAAACAGATATGCTAAATTCTATCTCAATTTCCATATAAGTCAGTCGCTGGTGTTATTGCTCACGAGAAGTCGCATGAAACGAAACCTTCACTACGAGGCGCCATTTTGAATAGATAATGAGGAACAGTCTGGATTATTTCTTGTAATCGCTTCTACAACTTTCAAACACCACATTATCAAACTGTTCCCACAATATCAGCTCCTTTTTGTTGGGACGAATAGGCTGCTGATCAAGCTGTATACGATTTCACCAAAAAGCACGTGTTCGCTATCCGTAAACTATTCCGCCATTACAAATCCAGCGATCGATCAATTTTTGTTTGATGGAAATGTATATGAATTCGATTTACGACAGGCCATAAAACACTTCTACACAGAACATGAAAATACAATTTATTTTACGCCAGCTGAACATAAACATCAGATTTCCATTTAAGGTCCAAAATGACTCTGATCGCAGGGTTTCCTCTTCCAGAATGTGGTGCGTCATGGACGATGTCCTTTTTCCTGTTACCTGACGTTGGACCTTTCTCCCTTAAAAATTGATTTTTAAGTACATAGACCATTATTTTTTTACAAAAATCATACCTTGCGCTTCTCCAAATTCCGAACTTTCTTGTCCACAACAGAAAGGGCAATTTTGATGGGATCAGTAGCCTCCGCAGAGGCTACTTTTTCGGGCTTCGTAGAGGCAGAAGGCATCCTTCAACAGCAACAACCTTTGAATAAAGAATTCACGTGTTTCAGGGTTTAATTCCTACCCTGATCTGTAGTATACCGCCATCAACCTATGATGATTGCACTCTAGTGCTTGTAATACAAAATTCCAAGTAAAATAAAGCATCTGAATGTAATACTTTAATATATACCAACTAACTGTACATTATTCATCATCTTAAGTTTTCATAGTTAGGTGAAATCGATGTTAAGTATTGGGAAGTTATTAGGTGTCCATAGGGTACAAGGTAGCGTTTTTTACGTCATTCACGCAGTAGTTTTTCCTTTCGCCACGAGTGGCGCTGATCCCTCCACGCAATCAAAGCTTCCTGGCAAAATACCAACACAAATTCTGCTTGTTCTTGAAACAATTTTCGAGATGGGAAATGTAAAGTCGTGGGGTCTAGATCCCTTTGGCTTAGAAATAAAAGGATTATTTCCATTCCGTTACGGCGAAATAATAATAATAATAATAATAACAATAATAATAATAATAATAATAATAATAATAAGAAGAAGAAGAAGAAGAAGAAGAAGAAGAAGAAGAAGAAGAAGAAGAAGAAGAAGAAGAAGAAGAAGAAGAACCAATTTTTTGTCAGAGACGTGGATGGACCAAGTTCTTATTGAAAACCAGCTTCCTCTTATTATTTTTCAACTTTTCATGAAACTTTAAAAGTATTTATTTCAAGGCCGTCTGAGTGGCGCACAAGGCGACAATTAATTTTACGTAATATCTCCAAAAAATATACATCGTAGAATTGGCAGATTTTTGGCACAGAAGAGCCTTTTGATGGACTAGGTTCCTATTGAAAGCCAGGTTCCCCTGAATATTTTTTAAAACTTTTCCTGAAAGTTTCAATGTGTTTTGTGAAGGCCGTCTGAGTGGCGTCAACCCTGACGACGTTACCGCGATTCCCCCCCCCCCCCCCCCAAAATGACTGCAGCGTTACAAATTTTTTTACCATAGATGCATTCTATGATTGACCAGGTTCTTATTCAAAACCAGCTTCCTCTTTGTACTGATAAACCTTTTATGAAACTTGAAAGTACTTATTTCAAGATCGTCTGAACGGAGCACAAGGGGACGACGTTACCATAATATCTCGACAAGGATCCATCGCAACTTCACCAAATTTTTATCAGAGATCGGATTATGATGAGCCCCTTTCCTATTGAAAACCAGCTTCCCCTTATTGTTTTTAAACTTGTTATGAAAGTTTTAAAGAGTACTTTTAAAGGCCGTCTGAGTGGCGCACAAATGGACAACGTAACCATATCTCCAGAAGGATTCATAACAACTTCATCAAATTTTTGGATATGGAAATTGTATGTCAAGTGTTCTACTGCGAAGCCTCAGCTGAAAAAAACAAACAAAACAAAAACCAAAAAGAAACAAAAAAAACAAAACAAAAAAAAAAAATAAAAAAACACCCCCCCCAAAAAAGAAAAAAAAAAAGGAAAAAAAAAAAAAAAAAAAAGAAAAAAAAAAAAAGAAAAAAATTGCAGAGTTGGGGGAAAAAGATTGTGGACGCCGAGGGTAATCCATTCCTTGACCTTTTTTTTCATGTATACCCAATCACAGATAAAAAATAATAATAAAAAAATACTCTCAAAATGGTTGCCAGCAACTTTTCTACTTAATAACCAATCAGAGAAGTAAGAAGTTCCCCTAATTATAATGGGTATCGCCCTGAAAATGGCTGCCAGAAAAGGAGCCAGAGTGCTTAATTCTATTGCCACCAGAATATTGAATTTGGAACATCTTGCACTAACACCGCCCCCCCCCACCCCCCAAAAAAAGTGGGCCTCATTCTGTGGATGTAAGTGAAACAGATCCGAAAAAAATGGCGGAGCCGGAGAATGAAAACACAAGAAGGTAGACTGTGGGAGATGTCAAGGTTCTTCACAGATGGTTATAAAGAAAAATGTTATATCTATTCACCCCTGTGTCAGCTCCTCGTACCCTTATCGGTACTCAACCTTCGGTCTCGTGACGGGTGCCCAGGGGCTGATACAGGGGGTGATACAACTACAACCATGTGATAGCCTATATATAACTTTCGCCTATTGTACATAAACTTCAAGGCCTACTGATATACAGACCATAACAAGTTTATTTCCAATCAACATTCAGTAAGACACTGTTGAGGCATGATTGTTATAAGTAATAAAATACATTATTGAGACAATATGAAATAAAAAGTTACATGTAAAAGATAAGGAAGTGCAGACAAGAAAAAACAACCCCTCACCCCCCCACCCCAAAAAAAAAACCAAAAAAAAAAAAAAAATAAAACCCAAAAAAACCCACAATCTTAATAGCCTACGACTAGATTGCCACTCCGAGGCTATAAGCACGATAAAAACAATAAATACAGAGCGCCGTCCCAATGGTGTGAATCCTAGTCTTGTACTCTATCTAGCAAGTGATATACTTATCCGGTATCTTACACATGGTAATATTGACCTTTCTGCAAACCTTGACATTAAATTCTTTGATGCTGTCCAAAAATTTATTTCTGACTCCAGACGATTCATATTTTGATTACCAGTTGATCCTGTCCATAGACGGTTTATGGCTAAGACTATCATCACTTCTTTGGTTACCGAGCTAGTGACATAGTGGATCTTTCTGGATCAATAACTTGTACTCATTCTTTAATCGACATGTCTCTGCTTGTGGGTATTTACTTCATAGCATTCAGGAAAGTGTATTTTTCAATATTTTTTAAACAATGAGTGGTACATACAAAGCATTTCGTGAATTGTATTGTCCTGTGTGTGTTGTATATATTCTGTGTGTCTCTCTATGTCTGGAGAGCCTGTTTTTTAGTATCTCGATGTATACTATTAGGTGATCCAAAATAAATAAATAAGTTTAAATTAAAATTAAATTAATGGGGAGCGGCTACCCCATGTGCATGTGTCAAGTCAATGCAATATAGTTAAAAACTTATTCAGCACATCCTTTCTGAAAACTATATAGGGAACACACATCCCGGACATGCTGTGGAACATCATTCCAGATTACAGTTCCTAAAAAGGAAAGAGATTTTGAGGAGGACTGGTTTGTGTTGAGATTAGAATTAACGGATGCACGTGTATTATAGTAATAGGTATGGATATGCGGCGCAGGAGTAAGTATATTTTAAAGATAAGAAGGAACTTCGTTGTTAATAATTTCCCAAAGAACAATACAGAGATTATAATTTAGTCTCTGACTAACACTCACCCTTTCGAGAGTCCTCGGCATAGTCACGATTTGCATCCTGCCTCCTGGGGTTGACACTGGAGGATAATCCTCATGGCCCTGTTTTGAAGGCTTTGTAAGCGCGAATATATCTTTTTTTTCTGCTTCCCCAGACTGTAGGTCTACTATAACAGTCCACATGGGGAAGCACTTGAGTGTTATACAAAGTTATATGCAACTCTGAAATTAGGTAGTTACATTCATCACTGGTTAACATCATTACCGTTTAGTGACAGGCCCATATTTGAATTGAGATTTTCCTTTTCTGGTTGCTGCAAGTGAGCATTGACATAGTTTTACCGATATGAAGACTGGGTTTGTTGGCGTGGAGCCAGTCACAGGCATTGACAAGATCTTGCTGTGATAGATCATTTGAAACAATATCACTGTTTTTGTGTGTGTGTGTGCGTGTGTACAATAAAAAAAGTATCGTCTGCATACAGGTTAACAATAGAACAGACATTTAAGACGTTAATATAGAGATACAGTATAAGCTTAGAGGGCCCAATATAGATGGGGGGGGGGGGAGGGGGGCGCCAGTGTGAATTTCGAGGGGTCCGGACAGATTTCCATTGATGCAGACCTCTGGTTACGTCCAATAAGCTGAGATCCAAATCTGTGCAAAGCCGTCCCTTTAATGTCTTTTTAATACACTTTTTTTGTTTTTCCTGAAATTCTTTATTATGTCTGTGTGCCAACAAAGACATATTGTTTTTCTTTCTTTCTTTCTTTCTTTCTTTCTTTCTTTCTTTCTTTCTTTCTTTCTTTCTTTCTTTCTTTCTTTCTTTCTTTACAGTCAAATTTCTTTACAGTCAAATTTGTCCGACATTTCATTTGAAAAGTATTTCACGTAGAAACTCCAAACTTGGCACAATTATACTTCCATAGATGAGTCTGGCCTTTTCATAATGAGAGCTCATGCTTTTCAAAATTATGCAAATGACGGCTAATTAAAGTTTTAAATCTTCAATACCTTATATACAATAGTAGATGTGGTTCCGAGTGTATATTTGATTATAACAAGGTAAAGGTCATTCCAAATTTCAAGGTCATGTCAAGGTCAAAGGTCAATTTTAGGCCAAAATGTCATTTTGGAGGTCAAGCAATTTCAGGAAAAAACAAATAGTGTGTGTTGACACACCCACTTTAATAAATAATGAAACAACAATTAATAAATTTATTTTAAAACTTGACGGACCACAGAGTTAATTTTTTTTATTTTAAACCTTGACCAGTTATCAGGTCTGTCTTATGCAATAGCACGCATATGTGGTTGATCCGTAAGAGACTTCATTTTTCGATCTTTTCGCTATACCAAGGGATTTTTCGCTTGGGAGTTCTGAATCTTTTTTGAGCGGCGTGTATTTGAACAATATCTGGAAAAAACAAAACAAAAACAAAAAAACAGTTTCTTAACAAGCCATGTGTCATTTATACAATCAAAACACTCAATAATATGCCAAGGGACCGTTTGTAAATAAAAAAGAAAATCAACAGTGTTCGGGTGTTCAAAATTCCTAGATGTAATACAACGATCGTTAGCCTTTTGTATTTTGGAGTCGAAAACAATGCAAAGTGGAAGATCGTTAACCATTGAAAATATCCCGACTCCAGAAACTCAAATTACGAACATTAGTCAAAGTAAGGCCAATAATTGTAGACGAAGAGACTGTTATTCTTGTGCGACAAGCCGAACGTGCCAATATTGACAATTAGACTCCAGAGAGTTTTAAGTAAATACACTGCGGAGAGTCTATTTCATTCACAAATACACTACAGTGTATTTATGGATAGAAATTGAAATAGACTGCATAGAGTTTCAAATTCAGTGCATAGGGTTTTTAATTCTGTGCAGAGGCTAGAGATTTAAATTTTCTGCAAAAAGTGTTAAAGAGTATGCAGATAGTTTTAAATAGACTGCAGTGTACATGTGAATGAAATGGACTGCATAGAGTTTTTAATTCTAAAAATAATCCTGTGGCATTCCGCTTAGTTGCCTCAGTGCAGTATTGTACATTGTAAGGTGCCCATCTGTAAAGAAAAAAAATAATGATGATAATAATAATAATGATGATGATGATAATGATAAGAAGACAAAGAAGAAGGAGAAGAAGAAGAAGAAGAAGAAGAAGAAGAAGAAGAAGAAGAAGAAGAAGAAGAAGAAGAAGAAGAAGAAGAAGAAGAAGAATGATACTTGGGAAGCCATAGGATGCCCTCTTATCTCAGCTCATACTGTAATGTTTTCCGGGTCGGAGCCAGAGCGTCAAGTCCACCACATGCCCTCTTACTGCAGTGATGGGCCCCTGGTCCTGATCATATCCCCAAACAGTCATTGTCTGTACTTTCACATATAACAACACTTTCCCTCTGACCCTATCCCCACCCCTAAGGCTGGGGCACTGAGTTTTAAATTTTCTGCAGATAGTTATTAAATAGTCCGCAGAGAGTTATAAATTCATTGCAAAAAGTTATTATATACACTAAAGAGAGTTTTAATTGGACTACAGTGTATTTATGAATGAAATGCGCTGCACTGTGCATAGTTTTTAATTTTGTGCAGATGATTTTGAATTATCTGCGTAGGAGTTTTAAATACACTGCAGACTATTAAAAATTATCTGCAGTATATTTAAATGATAAATGGACTGTGGTGTCTTTAAATACACTGAAGCGAATTAACAATTAAAAAAACTATCAACACCTGTTTCCAGCAACAAAGATGTAATTGAGCAGTTGATGTATGAACCAGAAAATCAAACAAAGACTGTGTTAGCAAACTGCAGGACTTGTTTGTTTAAGTATGTAGGGGTAACCTTTGGCACTATTTTTTGTTTTTTTTCGTTTTGTTTTGTTTTTATTAAATATTCTGACAGGTCCTGGAAATAATTTTGAAGGCAAGAGTTCCAAGAGCCACCTGGGCAGGACACCATGGCCCCAGCATTTACTTGTTACTTGGTCGATTATCCCTTTAGTCCTCAGGGCAGGGATCTCAAACATCTTGTAAGGTCGCCGGGTCGCTGCTTCAGCAATGTCTGATCGTTTTTTGTTCTATGGATTGATGACTCTTTTGGAGAAAAAGGACTCGTACATCAGATGTGCACCTCTGTTTCAAGAACTTCTTGTAATGCCCTCTAAGATCATGATTTTCGAGGCAGAAAAACTTGCAGGGGTCCGATGTGTACAGACCATTGATATATATATGTCTCCACTAAATCCTGCTGTTCTCTCCTCTCTTGTAATGTGGGTAGTTGTATACAGTTATCACACAGTCTCAAGCACCTGGCCTGTGTTTTTTCTAATAAATCAATATTTTTTTATGTCAGGGACTCCACATTGGAGTCCCGTATTCCAATATTGGTCTAATCAGATTTTGATACAAACTTATAATCTTTTTATCTGTTAGCCCAGTGAAAGAGCGCTTAATTAAGCCTGCTCCTTGGTTTGATTTTTGAATGTGTCAGTTATATTATGTTTCCGTGGATGTACATTTTCCGAAATCAGTATACCTAAATCTTTTTGGTCTGTTACCTGTACAAGAGTCATTCCGTTCAATGTGTATAAATAGTTTAAACATTGTCTTATTTTGAGAACATAGAACTTGGTTTCATTGAACTTAAGTAGCCATTGTTGTGACCAACTACCCAACAATTTAGATTCTCCGGTAGTCTATTACAATCGTCTCTAATTATTCAACTTCGCTTTAAAGCTTGGCATCATCAGCGAGCATTTTAGCTGTGGCCATTACTGAGTCTGGTAAATCATTCACGTAGATTAAGAAGAGGATCGGGTAGAAGTAATCATTGAAGATCTCAGCTTTCTCAGTATCTGCTTACTGTTTTGTTCTAGTGAATCAATGGTTCCTTTGTTGCGGATGAAATGTCTGGCGTAGATCCAGAAGTGCTTGGGATCTTTTTCTATCCTATCTACCAAGCGATCTGCATAGTGAAATTTTGCATTTAAAACTGTGTCTCTATGTTTAGTAATTCTTGATCAAAGAGAATCTTACCAGACTCCAATTTAGATTCTTGCATGGTATCTGACCCATTGTTTCCCTTTTTGGTGCTTGCTTGCTCGATAGAACTGTAACGAGACCAAGGGGGGTTATTTTTAGATCCCGGTTTGATGAACTTGTAAAGGATGTGTTTATCTAATAGGACATAGTAAATCTCTTTAAACTTAAGCCAAGGGCTTTCTATGTCTCTCTTGGAATTTATAAAATCGCAATTAGTTTCAATGAACTCTTCATATAGTTCCTCATAATTTCCCTTAGAATATATGTAAACCTTTCTGGGTGCATAGTTTATTCTTGACATTGGACAATTTACTTTGAGTCAAACTGAGCTGTGGTCACTAGTGTCAAAAGGTAGGTCTACTTGACATTCCAGGACTGTGGTAGGGTCCCCTACTAGGGCTAGATCCAAAATGTTGTTATCCCTTGTGGGTTCAGAAACAACCAGGGTTAAAAGGTTGTCTTGTATACATTCTATGAAAAAAATCATCAATATGTCTGTAGATTGAGAGGTTATCCCAGTTGATATTCCTGATATTAAAGTCTCTTAGTAAGATAACATTACTGGTATTGATTTTGTCAACAGAGGCACAGATTTTCTTTGGCGTGTTTGTTTCACCTTCCTCTGGTCGGTAGATACATGTCATGGTTTCAGGACAATAAATTCTTAGACATGCTCATTATTTTAGTGAATACTATAGTTACTCTTTGCGTTCACAAAAGTAATAACTGAGTGCCGTTTCTTCTTTGTTTCAATGTAAAATCCCCTAAACACTAGTCTTTTTCTGCAATTTTGAGAGATAATTTTTCGAAATAATTTTTTATCTTTGATTTTTCCCAAATTGGACTGTTCAGTAATTTTTTATTTATTTTATATTTTTAGCCCTTGAAATTAACAAGATTCCCTTTTTCACCACGCCATATGATCTATCACTTTTTATTAGTTTTGTCTGTGATTTTTTGCCAAATTTCACCAGTCACTACATTTTCTGTATTGTCTTCATCATATTTGTCTTTAAAGAATTAGCAAACCTCTATTCAGTACATTTTCAGTATTTCATGCCTTTCTGTATTATATTTTGTCTTGAAAAATGTGCCAAGTTCTCCTGTTTACTACACTTTTAGTATTGTCTATGAAATTTTGCCAAACTTCTCTATTCACTACATTTTCTCTAAGCATTCCCTTTTTTCACTTCACTTGCATTCTTTGGTATCACATTCTGCTGTTCACTTCACTTACCATCCTCTTTATTTCTGCTATTTAAGTATCATTAAATCCACTTAAATTTAGACCTTTTTTTCATGGTTTTACCATGATGCATTTAACTCCACTGTTTGATTTTTTTTTCAAACTCCTCAACTAAGTTTGGAAAATGTAAGGAGTCTAATGGGTCCCCGCCCCCTCTTAACAAAGTGGAGTAAAATGTATGAGACATATTAAAACTGTATAAAAAATATAAAGCTAAGTGGATTTAAGGATATTTAAAAAGCAGAAATAAAGAGGGATGGGAAATGAAAAATTCTTAATTATGCAGATTTGTTATGAAGACATCTAGCGTGAAAGAAACAACAGACAGAGGTAAGTATTCCTTTCCATTTTTGAGTGTTGTGTAGGAATATGCACAGTGCAATTTATTTGTGTTCTACCTCTTCAACATTTGACTACCGCGGACCCGAAAATTAGATGATTTTTTTCTTTAGCCTGTTTAAGTCTTTTCCTAAGGTTAACATCTTGTTCCCTCTATAATGTTTTCATGTCCGGAACAATGAATATCATTTTGTATAAGTCAATGTTTACATACCTGACTTTGGTGGCATTACTGGTATTTTCTTTTTGTCAGCAATTTAACCCACTTTACCGGAGAACATATTAAATGAAAATCTACATCGAAATAGCACAAGCCTATACGGACTAAAATACTGGAAGATGAAATAATCCAATAAATAGAGTCATACTCATAGAGCCCAGGTAGAAGTAATTTTAGTAGCAGTTCGGAATAGTCCACAACAGCAGAAACATATGTTCATAACACTATAGGGTCTCCCCCGGTGGGTAGGCCCATGGAGGTATTATACCTCCATGGTAGGGCCAACTCGAGCCCTCAGTCGGAGAGATTGAGTGGTCGAGTTGACCCCCTCCTGATCCTTAAGGGAGGCTCGCAAGATGCGACTAGAAATATAGTTCCAAAGTGGCATCATGACAAGATGTACAAAGACTCTGTTGCAGTACTATTAAAACTCCCGAATAAGAAGGCTGGCCAGTATTCTTGGATTCACCATCTTGGCACTTTCGGCAGTCGGCCAATCAAAAGGCTTGAACAGCATGCATTAATAATAATAATACGGTGGCTCTCCGCTTGTCTGCCGCGGTCCTGTGTCACTCTGTGACACAGGTGGCCTAGGAGGAGAAAAAAAAAAAATCCATCCCTCTCACACCCTATCCCCGCCTCTAAGGCTCAGGCTTTTCCCATGGGAGCCCCCATGGGAGCCCTTATAAGGGCTACCACCATTCCCATTCCTTCCCATCCCTGTACTCTGGAATTCTAATTTAACCTGTTGCCTTCTAACTCTATTATTTCATTCCTTTTCTCCCAGCATCCTACCAGGTAGTCCTGTACATTTTTATTACCTTTCCTGCCTCCCAGAAAGCCACCTTTCATACCTAAAATCCATGCTATACGTTCCTCTTCCTCTAAACCCTGAACCTCTTCTAAACCCTTGTAATTGTAATCTTCTCTGTGCCACTTTCTGAAAAAAATCTTCCCTTATGCATCACACCACAACAGCCAATGGTCCACTGTCTCATCTGCCTCTTTTCTACATGACTTACACTTTCCATTACTCCCTGTTGTCCACTTTTGATTTCTCTTTTCGAGATTGATTACTCCTGCCCTACTTTGAAACAGAAGTTTGGATCCCTTCCCTCCATCCCAACACACACTTTTCTGTGGCTTTTCTAATACCTTGTATGCCTTCAATGTACTTTTTTCCCTGACTCCTCTTTTCCAGTCTTCTTTCCAACCCTCTGTAACAGTCTTACCTACATATACTTTCCAATCATCCACCTCATCATATCCTTTTAGTTCATATTTCTCTGCTAACCCGTCTATGTCTTTGACCCATCTTGTTTTTTCCTTGGCTACCTGATTGTAAACTTTCCTGCACCACCTGTCTTCACTTATTCCTTGTAAATAACCCCAGTACTTTAACTTAGCTTTGGCAATTCTATCTGTGATTTTATTCCATCCTAACTCTCCTAGGACTGCTTCTGTTGCTGTACATGGTGGTGCTCCTAGTATCCATTTCCCCATCTCATTCTGTGCTTTCTCCATTCCCTGTATATCTCCCTCACTCACTGAAATCACATCTAAGCCATATATCATTCCTGGTATTGCAACTCTATCCCATAGTACTCTTGCTGTGCATGCTCTGTTGAAACTGTTCAATGCAGTAGCTTTAATCATTCCTTTTGTGCGATTCACTTTCTGTTTAATCTTCTCCACCTGATACCTGAACATGCCTTTAACCGTTGCTTTAATCTTAACACCTAGGTATTCATACTCATCAACCTCCCCAATTTCAATTAACTGTTCCCTACCTTCTGGAATTTGGAACTGCCCAATTCTCCATTTTTTATTTCCATCTGGTTTCTTCCCAAGAGTCATCACTTTACTCTTATCCTTACTAAATTCTAACCTCCATTTATTCCCGTATTCCCCTGCTATGTTCAGCATCTCTTGCAGTTCTTTCTGGGACTCTGCCATAAGTACGATGTCATCTGCAAAGAATAGACCAGGAATTTTTAGATCACCTACCCTTATGCCCTTATCACACTCCATCAACTTGTCCCCCAACTCCTTAACATACAAAGCGAACAAAATTGGGGACAGCACACACCCCTGCTTTAGGCCTATATCCAGACTTGCATTCTCTACTTCTACCTTTCCTACTGAAAGTGTACAGTCTATTGACATTGACAACCAGAAGTAGGGTCAAACAAACCCATAGCAACCTATACATTCTGTGTAAAAAATGCCGGACTACAGGAGTCAAAAGTACAATTTCCGAACATCAAATTTTTATCAAGCCCTATGTTCTTATAAAAATATGCCGCAAACCGAAAAACACTGCTCGAATCTTTAAAATTATACAATTTCGATACTTTTTCTGAGACTGAAAAATTTAAATTTCTCATGTCCGGCAACAAGGGGGACCACACTGTGACCAAACAGGTGATAAAATTTGTGGCCAATGCCATGAAGATAAGAAGTCCTCCTAGGCCCTGATCAAATCACGTTGTACATAGCTGTATGTATGATATGTGTCTTTTTTTTTAATTTTTTAATTTTTTTATTTTATGTTTTTTTATTTTTATTTTCTATCCATTTATTTAAACCCAGACCTGTTGCAAGCATCTTGATGTAGCACAGGATCTGCAGTATGTAATTTGCATTGCCCATCAGATGGCGGTCTTTAAGCAATAAAGATATGTGCGTATTCTTACAGAGCAGAGTATAGTTTAAAAGTGCCTGTGATGTCATGGTGAAGCCAAGAATAACATCCTGTCTAGATTGTCTAGAGGTAGCTTAATGTTTAGATATTTTTCCCTACAGATTCCTCTTTGCCTCGGCTCTGGTCCTGGTAAACATGGCAGCATGAGCTGATTAGGATAGCCATGGTTTCCTCCGTCTCATCATTTTTTTTCTAGGCCACCTGTGTCACACAGGACCGCGGCGCATAAGCGGAGAGCCACAGTGTTATTATATTATTATTAGAAGAAAGTCTTTACTTAACAATGAGTTTTTAGTTTGTTAGCATGTTGGCCCTTTTTACTTCACCGGATCTCTTTTCCATTCGCCCATCCCGACCCCGAGAAATAAAAATAGTTCGCTCCGTTCCGTTTAGATTTTTTTTTTCGTTCCTTGAACCAGACCCAGATTGTAATTTTGCAACTTGAAAGCAAATATGGCGGCATGCAGGGCCACGAGTTCGGAATGTCCAAATTTCGCTTCAAATAATTACAATTGGGATTCCTTGGTTTGTTGTCAGAGAGAAAGCTGTTCTTAAATCTACACATGGACAAGATGAGGATAACACATAAAATGTTCCCAGGATCATCACAGTTGAAATATGTTGACCGAAACTACCGCCAATGTCAACTCTGGAGAAGGCAGTCGCTGTACACAGCGCCCCCACCGGCTGTACTGCACTGTAGCAGACGAAGTTTGGGTCTAAATCCCCAAACACATTTTCATGTGCAAAGATTCTGTTTTAAATTGTTCAGACAATTTTCTTTGAATTATAGAAACAGTGATATAAGCATTAAGAAACCAGTAATTTTACTCGATCAAATGTCATATATCTCAAATTCAGAAACAAATGACAACAGCTTAAAAAGAGCTGAAGGGAGAGATCGACTGGAAGCAGAAGATCCAAGATTGAAACTTAGATTTACTGAAGTTATTTCAGGCATTGGTGTCTGGGATGACCGGCCACAAGGGTGCTACTTCAATGTATCCTACATTGATACAGATAGTGGTACAGAATATGAATTGAAAAAAGACAAACCTATTGTACTGGCTATTCACGGTGCCCCAGGGAAGCACACTGACTTGCTGCAACTAGCCAAACCATTGGTCGAAAAGGGATTCCGTGTCATAATACCCAATATGCCAGGTATATGACCAAGTAATGCATAAAAGGCGAATGCATATAAAAATACAGCCATTCATTTAAATCAACCTTCAGTGACGGGAATTTTTACTTCCAACACATGTTGTTTATCCACCCTGCTACTTGAGTCCAAAACTGATTAAAATGAAAATGGAGGTTGACATGTGCCACTGGCATTGTATTTACTTGCCTTGTCAAATTGCTTATTCTGTATTGGTTGTGGTACCACTTTTGACTGTAAACAACATTAAAAAAAGCATGATAAGTACTCATCTTTATCCATGGCAGATATGAAGATTTTGTTGCATATGCCTTATGAAAGTTAGGGTTCGTACACTACTATGTGTGGCTCAAAAATACCTAATTGGGAGCACTGGTTCCACAGGTGTTGCACAAACTAATGCAAAATGTAATAGAATGGTCCCCCCTCTTATAAGGCCTCAGCAAATGCACTAGAAATGCAGCCATATAAGAGGCCTTGTCTCTGTACAGGGGTAAAATACAATGGAAATGCTATACTTGCTGCATGGAGAATTGGCCCAGTAGAGGGGATGGGTTGTCTTCATGGGGGTCTTATAAGAGGATGACGACTATAATTTATAAATGAAAGGAAACCCCATTCTAGTGCACTTCCCTAGTGTTGAGGTTGCCTGTACTGAGTGTCCCCCCGAACACAAAATGCAAATAGCGTATGTAAAAATAACTGAAAAGCTTCAATTCAGTGATGAATGAAGTTCATTAAATTACACTCCGAATTACTGGTGACATACAGTGCATATAATGATAAAACTACACGAGTGTGAGTGCCTGGCCGTAAATTCTGCAAGGATGCGCGAGATGCAGCCCGGTGCAGGCGGGCCATCGAGTGGATCCTTCCACTCCACGGGTACGCGAGTGTCATGCAGAATTTACGGCCAGGTAATTGCAAGAGTGTTGTTTTATTTTTATCCCATCTATGTGTAGTCCAGAGTATTCTCCACCATTTCACATAAAAAAAAAAATGATAGTGTTGTGTCGAAGCAGCAATCCACGACGAATACCTCAGCAGACGATAAATCAACATCCTAGGTGCACACGCATGAAAAAGGGGTCAACGCGAAAGTAGGGCATGCATGCGACCGTTCTACACAGGCGTGTGGATCGGCAATAAATTCTAGACGGTGCAGAGCGGCCCGTCCGTGGATACTCTGGACTACACATACATGGGATAAAAGAATGTTATATTGATAATGCATTTGTTTGCTTGTTTTTTCAAATTATGAAGACTGAAATTTGAAACTAACACTTTCCACGATGTTTGAATTGCCCTGTTTGGAAACTAAAGTAATTGTAAAATACCTTGTGTGGACAAAGTAGGTAACATACCTTGGTGTCTTAAAACTGGAACATATCCGTGGATGTTAGAGGCCTGCATCTTTTGAATATTACTTGTGATTCATTATGTATGCAGAACTCATTTTCTATATACATGCACATATTTACAGCAGTGAAAAGTTTTGTGTATTTGAAATTAGAGGCCCTACCTTCCAACGTTTTGTAATATGTAGACCCTGACAGATATGAAGACAAATGCTGCAAGCATATTCTGTAAATAGGACTGTAAAATTTGTGTGCTTTTGTTATAAAATGTTGTTTACCAGCAGTAAATTGAGAAATCTGAAACAGGAAACACAAAGGTTCTTTCATATTTGACACAGAATATTGGGATGTTTATTGTTCAATTTTGGGTTTTCTGTATTCAGGTTATGGCTTGACCAAGGGGAGGACCTCTGAAGATGACCACTATTTTGGCCAAACAAATGAAGAAAGGGCAGAATTTATATACAGCTTTATGCAAAGGCTGAACATAAGAAAGTAAGTCCCCCCCCCGGAAAAAAAAGGAAAAAAGACAAATATATTTTAGCACTGTTTGAACACAGATTTATTTATAATTACTGTGGATCAATTTTTATGTACCTTCGTCAATGAAGTATACATGAATAATACATAATGAGTTCATGTTGGTACTAACATAAATTTCAGGCATCTGACATTTCAGATATTTAGCAGATTTCCGCTATTTTAACACCTGATTTCCGTTAAATTGACTATATATTTCCTTCATATTTCATCTTTAAGTTCAGCTATTTGAACCTGTAGTCTTCCTTGATTTGGAGGTATTTCAGGAAGATGTGAGGAATTTTCCAATATTTTTCAAACTGGCCACTCGCGTTCCTAAATTAAAAAAAAAGAGCAGCTTCTTTCAATCATTGTATCAGGATTTTTATAGTCCGTACAGATGTAACTAAATAAAATGCATTACAGGAATACAAGTTTCTATATTCATTGCATCTTTGTCAAGGTAATAATAACCCCCACATCTAACTCAAAAAGCTTACATTGTATTACCAGATGTAGACAGGAACTGACAGGAAGGCAAGCCCTATTGTCACAGGAAGTAAATTTTCAGACAGGACAAATAAGCATTCTCAATTTAATAGAACTTTAACCCACTACTTGGCTGAATTTGGGACAAAAAGTGCTGTTTGACAAATTTTAAAACCAAAATCCCATATGTGAAGCCCTGGTAGACAGGTGAGATACAGGTATATTGCATGTTCATGAAGAACAAAATCAGTAAAATCTGCTGCCCATCTACATTTAATAGAAGCCAGTTTACTGTGCAGAGCTGCTGTTGTGTATTCTCTTTAACTTCCAGCTTAATTTGTAATTGAATAACTTGAACTACACACTGTATGTAAAAACACCCAAGCTTCCTTCACCAAGCAAGATAGGTGAAATTTTTATGTAAATTTGAGTTCTATCCTGTATATTCAATATTATATATATGTTTTAATACATATAATCTTGTGGGATATTCACCCTCAGCCCATTAGGATGTTTTGTATTGAGTTGTATATTCAGTTAAATACACACATAATTCCTGATTTTGACCCGCCCTATTGCAACTTCCAATGTTTATGTCCAGTAATGAATGTGTTGCACTACACACCAGTATCTCACTGGCTTGGAAACTTCAAAGTAGGTAATTTAAAGTTGTATATATCCAACCATTATAACACGTAAAATTTTTAGTAAATTGGGTATTAGTTACGTAAAGTTCCACCGGTGCTAAAACCTCTGTGTCTAGGTCAAACGCCCAAGAAATTGAGTTGAGTTCGCTCACTTGTTTCCATAACCTGAGGGTCCTGTGGTGCCATCTCTCAATTCCTATGGAATTGGTGGTGACTCCCAGTGCAAATGCTCCCCATATTATCCTTCTTTGGGGCGCCATCACTGGCTTACTCGTTTGCATTGAAGCTCTGTGAACTTTTGATCATATAAGACTGGGCTAGGCCGAAACTGGCGAGAGAAGCCCGACTACTTTCCAATAACAGTCTGACCGGTTTCGTCACCTCTGTGACTCATCAGAGACTGAAGTTAACGGCTCCCAGTACGTGCTTATATATTGGGGTGTAACATACGTTGCTAACGTCGCACGTTATTGCACGTACGTAAAACTGTACGTGTAGGTATGGCCACGCCTAGTCGAGCTGACGTTGCATGGTTCCCTGTAGTTAAGCATTGTACCACAAGGGCCGAATGACATGACACAAGTGTGTCAAGTCAGACACCCAAGGACCACCGGTCATGAATTGCAGGTCACTGTGTCCCGAAACAGCAGTGGTCTGCAATTAAAGGGTAACTTTGGGAGCCATTAACTTATGAAAACACTGTGTTTCATAAGTAAAGAGGGTGTTAGTAGGCAGATGAACTTGAACAATACAAGTTTAGCATATGACTGAACTAGGAGTTCATCTGCCCATAACATTGAGGCCAAAAGGTTCTGTGGTACGTAATTGGTGAATCCAGGGACGTGTTATAGATGGACTACCAATGGGAGCACTAATCCCTTTAGTGGTCAACTGGGCGCGACGACTACAAAGCATGTTCACTAGCGGCGCTCAAGTTAATCCCCCTTGCTCAGTCCGTTTGTTGTTCCATCTATGTTTCCACGTTCGGTTGTATCGGGTTACATACATCAGGCTTACATCGGGTGTGCTATTGTACCAAGTTCAAAAACGGAGAGTTTTACGCGTGCGCAACCAGTCTCATCGTTTGAATCAGAACCGTGCGAGTCCGTCGATGTTATTTTTGTTGAAATCGGCCGATAAAAGGGCTAGTTTTTGCATTTTTTCTGTCCAAAATGATGCAAAGTTAGACAAATTGCGTGCATAATAACTCCTTACGCCGTAATTAGCAATAAAAAATGTAGTTTTAGATGGATAGTGTATGCCAGTAGGATCATGATGGTGGTTTCATTTCTTGTAGCTGAGTCCGGCGAAACACTAAATTTTGACTTTAAAATGTGGAACACGGTGAAAAATTTTGCACATTTCAGTCGGTGACGGGATTATTCTCGCCTTTCATCGTGTGACCTGGCCCACAAGACTGCCAGTGGCCAGCGCGGACCGTGGTGTTGTGTTTGTTCAGCACTGAAGGTGCTCGCGCAAACACCCGATCACTTGAGCAGCGGCAGCATAGATGGTACAAAGGGGGCCCCGCTGTTGGTAGTCCATCTATAACACGTCCCTGGTGAATCCAATGTGATTCCCTGACTAGTCAAAGCTTGAGAGTCTTCTCTAAGCCTGGTGGTGTGCGTATGTGTTCCAAGATTTGAATTTTCAAGTCCAGAACTTCATGATTAGGGAGTCTGAAATGTCTCCCTAATGGTTGAGTCATGTCTTTCTTAGCTATGTAATAGAAGTGCTCGCGCATTCTATCCATTAAGGTCTGTCCTGTTTGGCCTACATATTGTTTGTCGCAAACTTAACAAGTGATCAGGTAGACCAAGTTGTTTTGTTTGCAGGAGCCTCCTACAGGGGTTTTGTATGAACGCCCTGTCTGGGTGGTTGTTGACGTGACCCTTGTATCCATCTTGGGGCAATACCTGCAACTGGGGGTGTTACAGGGGTTGCTATCCACTGTGCCACACACTGCTGGCAAAATGTTAGGTGGTGGGGGATATCTAAGTCTCGAGTTCATCAGGTCATCTTTAAGATTCCTGGCTTGTCTGAAACCTAGGACCACTTCTTTATTTTCAAGCGTTTGTGCACTCCTGGAGGCTCGTATAGTGCCCCAGTTCCTTTGGATGAAAAAAAAAAAAAGAACTTTTGATCATGTTCACTGTTCTATTGTCTCACGCATGCTCTTTTCTGTGGAAAATTATTTCTTAGCGGTCTGGGACTCTTCGGAGACTAAGATAGCTAATACCTGTCCTGCACATACCTCAGAAATAGTTGGGAGTAGAGCTGGTTGTTTGGCTTGAAACCTAGATTTTCTAGATGGTGTCTCGACATACAAATCGCAGAAAGCGGGAAGACGGTGCAAATCTGGCAATTACTGCCTTTTGGCAGTGAACCACTAGTGTTGATCCAATGACCACTTCACCCACATCCTTGTTGGATAGAGGGCAGAAGTTGGACTTGCAGAACCACTATATGGCAGCCTGGAATCTTCATTAGCATTGCTATAGTTGTTGCCTCCACTTGGAAAGTGCAAATGCTGTGAGGATTTACGAGATGACAAATGGCTGCTCTATGAGCAGGCATGGAGAAAGAGTGAACTAGCAAGGCATAGGGGGCAGGCCCTAGCTGCCGAATGCTGAGCTTAAGAATCTGACTGTGTGGAATCTTCACCAGTGACACCACCAGAGAAGTGAAGATGAAACCACATGGCTGCCCTCTGTACACCTGAAACCCCCGGGATGAGTAAGCAGAAGCGGCAACATAGTCGCAAGCAGGGCAGCAAGAGATCTCTATCAGGAGGTCACAGGCGCCCAGCTCAACCCAAGATGACCAGTGTATCTATAGTCACTGATCAGAGGGATGCCCTTGGGTTGGAGTTTATGGCTCGGAGTATACAGTTGCAAGCTGATCTGTTGCATGCACTGATCGCCCCCTATCAGGCTGCTTCTTGAGAGTTCCCTTGGAAGAAGTTAGTCCAGGGCAGAATGAAGCTTTTGAGATCTCGGTCCTTTAGGTCCGAAGGCTCAGAGCAGAAATTGTGCAAATCGGTGGGGCCATAGTGGAAACCTACAGGCTTCTGCCCAGGCATTCCGGAACCTCGGCCGGTCTGAGCATTCTGATCCTAAGTTCGAGTGATGTGGAACACCGAAGCCTGTTCTGAGAGCTCAGATGGCAAGTCCAGGCAAGCTGGAGAGTGAAAGAAGGCACCCAAGTCTGTGGTGGTGCTCCTGCAGTAGTGGCCTCTCCTGTGACCCAAGTGTCCCCTTCATTGCCTCCAGCTGCCGTGCCAGCATTATCTCCGTCATCTGCAGTGGCCCCAACCTGGAGTGAGCAGCTGGCGATCCTGCTGATTCCCGGTTTTGAGCCTAATGCCCTACCTCCCTCTCTTGAGAGGCAAGTGGAATTTGAGCTCCGCAAGGAACAGTGTTTGTTCTCAGATACTTTGTCTTCCTCCGCTGTTGCCGGCACTGTTGCTCAGTGCGATCAGACTCTAATGGCTGAGCAGCTCACTGCTTTTGCTTTGAGTCAACTCTCTCTTGGCCCTGAGGCTTGGAAGTTCCCCAAACTCCTTCAGGACCCCTACTACCTGCAGGAGGGGTCCTGAAGCCTACTTCTCTATTGGCGACAGGTATGACCACTGAGCTGAGCCTCCCAGAGATCCAGCAGGCTTTCTAAGGCCAGCAGACTTCTCAGTTGGTGATCGCTGTGTCCCCTGCTACCGGTCTGCCGGAAGCCCTGATTTCCAGCCCCACATGGGGTGAGCAGATGGAGACAGAGTTAAGGCTGCAACGATTTCTGCGGAAGTCTTTGATATCCCCACCCGCACCCCCGCCTGGCATGGTGACAGACCCCCTGCTGTCACAAGCAGCTGCTCCGATTGCCCGAAAACTATGTGTTGTTTGATGAGGGTTTGGGCCTCACCGCTCCCTTTGCAAGTCCTGAGTCTTCTGACCTCGACACCGAGGAGGAGAATGAGCTTCTGCTCTCGGATGTGTCCGTCAGCATGAGGTTGTGGTGTCAACCTCATGCCACAGCCACTCTAAGCAGCTGAGCGCAATGGCAACAGTGGGGCCCTTGGAACAGCCTTCCGCACCCATGGACACCACTCCGGCTCTGCCACAGGGCTTTGAACACCTCAAAGCCCGCATTCAGAGTCTGGTGGGAGACCAAGCTGTGGTTCCTCCAGAGGATGAGAGGTGCCGGGGAGTTGGGTTGTCTTGCTGGGGTTTGTCCCCGGCGCTCAGACCATGCCTACTCGATCTACGGCTCCTGTACCCTCAGTGACACTACTCCCTAGGGAGAGTGGGCAGCGATCCGAGAAGGGGGATCACTTTAGCAAATGCAAGAAGTTGGGCAAGCCTCAGACTCCATGCTGCGCCTGGTCAGCAGCTGCTGCTCTGCCTTTTGCATGCAATGGGAGTCTATCATGGACGATTCTTTCATCCTAAATATCCTGAGACATGGCTACTCATTGCCTTTTGGCAAAGACAAGCCGTTGTTAAGCTGCAAACCCAAGTGGATTGTACCGCCCGCAGCAGAACCCAAAGCATCAGTGTTCCTAGAGGCGATCTAGAAGCTTTTGAGTAAGCGCGCCATAGAGCTGGTGGAGAATCATGATTCTTTCAGCTTTTACAACCTACTGTTCTTGTCCCTGAGCGGGACGGAGGATGGCTGCCAATGATAGACCTGTCGATTGTGAACACATTCCTGGTAGTCCTGTCCTTCAAGATGGAGAGCCCAGTCAGTGGCAGCGGCCCTGCTGCCCATGAAGTGGATAATGTCCCTGGATCTGAAGGACGTGTTCTTCCAAATGCCAATCATGGAAACTTTACGGAAGTTTCTGCAGTTTGCCTTCTTGGGCCAAGTTGACCAGTGCAGGCCTCTTCTGTTCGGCCCTTCCATGGCAGAGCTGGTGTTCACCAGGTTTGCACAGACAGTTGCTGCTAACCTACACGGAGTCCTCCATTCGCATTCATGTGTACCTGGACAGTTGGCTCATCCACATAATTCAGCGCCAGAATTTACAGTGTCACACAGAGACCGTTATGGAACTTTGCCAATGCATGGGCCTGGTTGTGAACCGAAGCAAAACCAATGTTGATGGAGCAGACTTTCTTCTCTCTTGATCCAGTTCAACCTGGTTGCCTACATCTGTTGCCCCTTGGACGGCATGTGGGAGAGACTTAAGTCCCTGCTCCAAGCCTTTCTGACTCGCGCAGTGCTCTCAGGGCAACAATGGCAAGCCTCGTTGGGCACCCTGCCCTCAGTAGACACCCAGGTCCCACTCGGCCCCCTTCAACGTTGCCCTTTGCATCATGCTCTGTAGGGCAGATGGTCAAGGGACCAGGGCTAACACACCCTGCTCCTGGTTCTTCCTTAGGACCAGCCGCACCTTTGGAACATCATGTCAAGACAGATGCTAGTTCCCTTTCAGGCCCAGCTTACCATCTGCACAAACTCTTGGTGGAGAGCTCATTGGAACTGGAGATGATACACTTGACGCTCCTCCACTTCCAGGACCTAGTGGAGCACAAACATGTCCTCATGTGCGGCAACATGACCACAATCCCCTACCTGAACCAGTGAGGCAGATCACGCTCCCGCAGGCTGATGGAGTGAGCCAGACCCAGCACTCAATGGTGCTCCAAACACGATGTCTATGCGCACGCCAGGCATAACCCAGGACATCAAAATGTCGTGGCCAACAACTCTCGAGAAGAGGTCAGCTGGTAGGGATGGAGTGGTCACTGCACCCACAGGTCATTCAGGCCATGTGGGCCAGATGGGGAACTCCACATGTGGCACTCATTGTGTCCTTCTGCACTGACAGGCCGGCAGCAAGGCAGGTCCTACCACAATGGGATCTTCTGCTGGTGTTCGTCATGTTGAAGAAGTGGCCCTTTGAGTGCTTTGAGGACCCCCCGACAGGTGGAACTGAAGTACTGGAGGTGGAAAACTTGTTTTCTGTCAAAACTCACTTCGGGGGCTGGGAGAAGCCAGATCCATGCTCTAGCTCATGACTGAATACAATGGTCACCTGACCACTCCCAGGTGACACTAAGGCCTCCCTTGGGCTTCCCTGCAAAGAACCAAGGAGCTCGAGATCTAGCTATGGCCTATAAGGGTTTTACCCTTCATGCCATGGATACTGTTCTTTCCCTGCTGGAAACAGCCTTGTGTCCCATGAGAGCACTGTGTTGGTACCTTTCATGCACGGCCGGTTTCAGGGGTCAGAAGTCCGCCCTCTTTTTACCCCTCAGCAACCTTCATAAGGAGCAAGTTTGCAGAAACACAATTTCTTTGTGGATTAAGTAGACAATCCGTAAGGCCTACAAAACTGCTCTGCAGAGACCTGTTGCCTTAGAACCTGTCCCAGCCAGAGCTCACAAGGTGCTAGCCTTCAATGCCTCCTGGCGTGCCCTGCGGAATGTTGCGGTTGTCGACATCCTGTGGACCTGCTGCTGGTGATAGTCTGCAACTTTCACCGAGCACTACTTGCTTGACATGATAGTGCTAGAGGAGGGTAGGTACACCTTTGTTGGCATCACAGGCTCCTGTGCTGAGGTTCTGATACCTTTCCGTTAGGCTTTCGGGTCCCATCAGAGCAGCCACAGTGTTCCAGTTTATGGCGCTCTTGTGGTTTAGATCCAATGCAGTCTATACATTGATGCACTTCTTCGTGGGGTTCCTGCTGAATTGACCTAGTGTCAGACTTGCATCAGGCAGTTGTATCTGCTGTCCTGGCTCAGCTTCGGCTGGTTGAACCAGGTGTTTGCTGCCCTATGGAACCACACACCAGCCCCCCCCCCCCCCCCCCCCCCCCCCCCCCCCCCCCGGCACCTGCCAGTTTCACGAGTAGGTACTGTTAGATCTCCAGGTATGAAGGAGTAGAAACAGACAGCATGTACCCAAGAGGCGGACAACTATCATGTTGGCGGTCGAGTTCGGCGGGGTTCAGGGTGTCCCATGATGGTCAGTTAGGAAGATTTCTGGCTTCGTCAGGATTCCCCTGGTGGCGGCCTGAAGTCCAACTGCCCCTTAGATTTTCCCTTCAGACGTCTCCTCCTCACATGGACTGATGATTTTGCCAGGCTGCCGGTCCTGCTGGTCATATGTGATCAGTATGCCAGTAACGTTACACCCTTGGCCTTTGCGTCTGTAAACATGCAGTTGTGATCGAGAGGTTATGTTACGTAACTAATACGTGAAATTTTTAGTAATTTCAGTATTAGTAAGTATGCTTACCTCTCAACCACCAGAGAAGCCCACCCGGTCCCCGCTTTCTTTTTTTACACCTGATGTCAACTGATCACTTATCAAAAGAAGAAATATAGGGGAAATATGTGCACTGGGAGTAACCACCAGATCCACAGGGACTGAGAGATGGCGCCACAGGACCGTCAGGTTTTAAAATCAGGTGAGTGAACTCAACTTGATTTCTTGGGCATTTGATTTAGACACAGAGGTCTTTGCAATGGTGGTTGAGATGTAAGTATACTTACTAATACTGAAATTACTTGAAATTTTAAATATTAGTAAGTATGCTTACCTCTGAACCACCATTGCCTAGACCTCTGTGTCTGTGTGGAATGCCCAAGAAATCTAGCACTAGAGTTCACTCACCTAGTTGTTCCATAAACCTGAAGGTCCTGTGGCGCCATCTCTCTGTTCCTATGGATCTGATGGCGACTCCCGGTGTGCATGCTCCCCAATTTGCCTTCCTCTTTTGATTAGTGGTCAGTTGATGTCAGCTGTAAGAAAGGAAGCAGGGTGCCCGGACAGGAACCTGTAGATTTTCATCCTGGCCTCGCCAACTTGCATGGTGTTCACTCCGAGCGCCTGGACCCAGAGTACCGAGATCTCAAAAGTTTCCATCTGCACTTGGCTGTCTTCTTTGAAAGGGACTTTGAAGAGACAAGCTGAGAGGGAGTGATCAGTACACGCAACATGTCAGCCTGTAACTGTGTACTCTGGGTCATGGACTCCAAGGCTGGGGCAACCCTGGTGTCAGTGGCCAGAGATGCACTGGTCATCTTGGGGTAAGCTGGCATTCGTGACCTCCCGAAAGAGATCTCTTGCTGCCCTGCTTGTGCCTACATAGCCTTTTGTCCTTACTCGCATGGGAGGGTGTGTGTGTGTGTGTGTGGTTCAGGTGTAGAGACAGCATCCAACTGAGTCTGCGAGCGAGCCACTTGGGTTCATCTTCCCTTCTCTAGTGGTGTTGCTGGTGAAGACTGAGAGATTCTAAAGCTCAGCATTTGGTAGCTACTGCCTGCCGCCTATGCCTCACTGTATCACTTTTCCTCCATGCCTGCTTATAGAGCAGCCATTTGTCTTCTCCCAAATCCTCACAGTATTTGCACTTTCGTTCATGAGAAACAACATGACCCAACTGGAGGCAACAACCACAGCAATGCTTATGATCATCCCAGGCTGCCATTTAGTGGTTCCATGACTCCAGCTTCTGCCCTCTATCCAACAAGGATGTGGGTGAAGTGGTCACTGGAGCAACACTAGTGGCTCGCTGTTGAAAGGTAGTGATTACCTGTTGTGCACTGTCTTCTTGCTCTCTTCAATCTGTACACCGAGATGCCCTATTGAAAATTTACCTTTCAAGCCAAACAACCAGCTCTACTCCCAACTATTTCTGAGGTATCTGCAAGACAGATATCAGCCATCTAGGTCTCCAAAGAGTCCCAGACAGCTAAGAAATGGATTTTTGCAGAAAGGAAGGTGCGTAAAGCACTAGAACAGTGATGGTGCACAAAAGTTCACGGGGCTTAACTCAAACAAGCAAGCCAATAATGGCACCCAAAAGAGGAAGGACAATTGGGGAGCATGAGCACCGGGACTCACCATGGGATCCATAGGAATGCCACTGGACCGTCAGGTTTTTGGAACAATCAAGTGAGTGAACTCAACTAGGTTTCTTGGGCATTTGACCCAGACACAGAGGTCTAAGCAATGGTGGTTGAGAGGTAGTGTTACTTAACTAATACATCATTTCTTTGTTTACGATCTTTATAACCCATTGTTTCTTTGTTCATGCTTTTTTGTTTTGTTTTTAGAGTAGATGTTGCAGTGGGACATAGTGCAGGGTGCTACCCTCTGACTGCATTGTGTACATTGTTACCAAGCATAAAGTCTGTAGTATTCATTTCTCCAGGACCAGGACATGCTCCATGCAGGTACTTGTGCCCACATACATACATTGTAATTGTTATTTATAGTTTTGTCAAGTGTCAAAAATAGCTTCACAAAGTTAATGTCTACTAAAATAACAGTAATTCTAAGAAAAAAGTACAAAAGAAGCCAACAGCTTTTTGCTTTTATAAGGTAAATGATGCAGTTTATGAGCAAACATTTTTCAGGATATTTTTTTCCATTTACCTGGATGTACATTTGCAGTATTGTGGTGTATTTGTACTGATCTTAAAGACAATGTCTTGAACTTTAATTTGTCAGTTTGAGTCATGCTAATGCTTGCTGTATCAATAATTTACATTTATATTGATACATACCTTTGCTGGCTCGTTATTCATAAAAAGGTCACACAATATATACCAAAACTTAATGGGGAGCTTGCCAGGCAGAGTGGTTTGTATCGTTGGTTGCACATAATGTTGCTTGAACTCTTACCTTTAAATTGGTCAGCTTTTTTCTCGTTCAGAGTATGACTTCCTTTCCAACAGTTCTGTTTCAAGGGCATATCAAAATACAACCGAATGGAATATGAAAGCTGCAAGGATAAAGTGTGTATTGTGTCATGAAGCACACCTTCATGTTATAAAATGGTAGTCCCTTGACAGAGACTTTCTGTTTGCATTTGTTTAGGGTTATGAGGCCAACATGGTTGATCAAGCTTGTGGCATCATGGTGGGACTCAAAGCTAACCAAACCTTTGGCTTGGGTAATGTTAAAGTATGGTGCAATGAGAAGGTTTAGAAATATGGAGTTGCAGTGCGTTGCAAATTCTGCCCTTATGACAGCAGCCATTGATTATTATAAGGTAAGGTGAGACCCGGAAAACTGAGTCTTCTGTCTGAAACTACCTAATAATCTTATCCATAAAAACCTGTTCTTTTGTAACAAAACTTGTCATTTTGAAAAGTAGTGTATTTGGTGGGAATCTGAGAATACCATTTCAAATTGAATTTTTGAAAGTTTTTACTGTAGGATGGAGGCTTTATCCCACCTTGGCTCACTCTGTGCTCAATTTCTCTCATCTGTTGTCTTGGTAACAGTTTTGTTTAGCTTGGCACACTTGTCGGTCAGCTGAGTTTATATATGGTCATCCATCCGTCAACAATCTTGCATTTGCGACTTCTTTTCCGAAACTGGTGGCTGAATGCTCTCCAAACTCGGTAGACATCTACATGTACCTTGTGTGGATCTTTGCCAAGTTGTTAAAATGGTCATACTCCAGTGATTTTAATGACCTTCGTGTATTTAGATTTTTCAAATAGAAAAACCTTTAAAAATCTTTGAAGAAACTGCTAGGCCAAGTGCTTTGAAATTGCATAGAGATACTTTTGGACATCCACAGAACTTTATGTGTTGAAGAGGTGATGTTGCAATTTTCAGTATTTTTTCTTGAATTTTTGTTTGTTTTCGTAAGTTTTGACTTGTCCCAAATGGCCAACTTTATTCTCTTCAAACTTGCCAGGAATGTTCCTTGACTCACTCTCCACTGAAAGGTTTCCAGGGGTGTTGCTGTCATCTCCTGGTTTCAATTGTTTTACCCCCTTTGCCTTCAATCAGCTGATGGGGTATTTTCATCATTATGTCCGTGTGTGCATGTGTGCACCTGTCTATTACTGCTACAGATGCAATAACTTGAACAAATCAAGCTAGTTGAACTGCAGAAACATCTCATTTGAAGCTTGGCTAAGTTTGACCACAGTAGTACCTGCTGTTTGTGGCCACCCCTTGCACCAAGTAAAAATGGCCACATACAGCAGGTGACCACTCACTGCAAGTAGCACTGAAGGGACAAGATGAATGACCATAATACGTGTACATGTACATGTATATAGTGATATGTTCTGCTTGTTTGTTGCAGCCTGATCAAAATGTCAGAACCAAGAACATTTTCCTTTCAAATTCTAATTTTTTTTCCACTAAATTTATGTACCTGTTAGCTTTTACGGCAAATAAACTTGGTGGGGAAAATAATCCATGACCACATAATCATTGTGCACTGGACATGAAAGCAGGATTTGCCAAAATGTATATAAATTTGTCTGAGTACAGTTGTGCCAGATTGCTGAAACATGGTAAATTAAACAAATGAATTGATGAATTGGGCGATGAAAGTTTATTCAGGGGCATTCTGACATCACAGAAAAAAAAAGAAAACAAAGAGAAAGAAAGACGGAAGAAGGTATAAAGCAAACAAATTGGTCACCAACTGAGCATGGGTCACCACTAAACTCCGCTGTATTTGTTGGGAAATGCCTCTTTACCTTCAAAAGTGTTCCCAACAATCATAAGCTGGGTTTAGTCGTCACCCAGCGTGACCCTGCTGTGGCTATTATATACCAGGACCGGCTAGTGACCTTGATTAACAAAGAGAGTTTGGAATCCAAATTATGGTTAAATTGACTCAAATCTCGGTTATTTCACACTCAATAGCATTGGGGTTAAATGGATTTAAATTTCGGCAATTTCATATTTTATTGCATTAAGATAAAGATAAATCCTGTGTAAGCGTATATGACAAGACTAGTGCCTTTAAAGCTGGAGGATAGATTGCGACCGGTTTCAATCTAAATTGATCTCATCAGGCAATGAGGGAAACCGTCAAGCGGCCCACTGTATATATGCACGTGTGCCTTGGCCGTCGTCACCAAAAATAAGTGAGTGTAATTACTTGGAACAGCTATGTGCGTCACCATGGCATTGTTGGCACAGCGGAATGGATTCCAAAGAATTTTTTTAATCTGTGATCTTTCCAAGTATGGATAGGTAGTCATGTGACACCAGCCAGGGTTAGGCGTTGCAAAATATATTGGGCTGGAAGATTCAGGTGAATGATTTTCACGTGGATGCCCTGTATGGGGTCAAAAGAAATGTAAAGTTACAGTTTCAGGGTGAAAATTTGATGGTCTTTCCACTATCAAAACAAATGTTTTAATACCAGTGTAACTCTAGCAAGGGAAGATGAGCAACGTTAAAAAAAATTTAGCATTAGACAGAGCGTGTGTGCTCATCTTCCCATGATATTGAGGCCGAATGGCTCAATAGAGTGGAGTTGATGCATCCAGTGTTTTTCCCTTTCCAGGTGCAACAACCTGCTGCGTTGTAGAGTAGGAGGAGTGCAGATGTATTCAAGTATCAGGACTTCAATATTCAGTCCATCGTTGTCCTCCTGGGTGCAATGTCTCCCCCAGGGTTGTGTTGTTATCCTGTCACTGATGTAGCAGAAATGTTCTCTGAGCCTGTCTCTGAGTGGAGGATTTGTTTGTTCAACATATTGTTTGTGGCAGGTTTAACTGGTGAGGAGGTACATGAGGTTGGAACTTTCACAGCAACCTCTATTGGGAACCCAAAAAGTTCAACCTGTCTGGGTGCTGTTTGCATTCCCGGTGCAATTCATGCATGTGCAATACTTGCAGTTGTACCTGTCACAAGTGTTTTTGTGTTTGGCCCCCGTGATCGCTGGATTGTGATCAGTGGCTTGATTGTATCTGATCCTCGAGTGGACCAGTATGTCTTGTAAAACCTGTGTAAGTTTCACCAGGGAGGTGGAATTGTGTCCCGAACATCAAATATTAACCTCCACCCAAGTTTCCTACCAAAGTCACATTCTTTGAACATCATGGCAACTTCGGTAACTTTCACTGACACGAAGGATCATGAATGCCCAAAAAAAACCTCCTATGAGGCATCAGGAAAAACATGGCCGCTGCTATGCAGGGTAAAATCGAAGGCATGGTATGGAGAACATAAATTTATTTTTAAGTAATAAAGATATGGTTTAAGAGAAATCATAACCATGATTACGAGCTAACTGTTCTTTTGAAACAAATGAATGACAGTGAGTGATATACTGGTTCAGTTAAGACAGTTATAGAATTTTTGCCCTTCTGGGCCTGGCTCCTCCCAACCAGTATAGCTCATGATTTCTTAGGACTTTTAACCCTTAAAGTACTAATCACTGCTATAGCTGCTTTCTTGTTACCGTTAAACATATAATGGTTAAAAGAGTAAAATTCTTCATGAAGATACGTTTCATTCAAATACCAGCAAGCCTTGTCTGAAGCAAGCAGCAGTCTCAGTCAACAGCTTTCCTTGGGACACTTTGCGCGCAAAGTGTCCCGAGGAAAGCTATTGACCCAATCTTAAATCAGCGCTTTAAGGGTTAACATTTATATGTATGGGCCATATTGTGGCTGCAGAAACATACATCTTGATTTCTTATTAAATATTTTTTGAAAAGTTTGAATTTGTGTCTGCAAAAACACTGTTCTTTCCCGACCGCCGACCGTGTTTGTCAGGTGTCCCTTCATGGCAGTTCAAATAACATTGCAGGAGACTGTGCTTATGAAGTGTGACTGGTCACAGCAGGCGACTGGCCACTGGGGGGGGGGGGGGCATTGCACATACTACTGTACAGTAAAACCTGCCAAGCCGAACACCTCCAACAGCCCAAGACCTCTGTAACCCAAACACTTTTTAGGGTCCCAACTTTTTTGTATGTAATTTAATGGGAGAGCCAAGTGTTGGAACCTGCAATCCCTGGACAAGTCTTTACTCTGAACACCGAACACTTGATTTGGGTCCCAAAGCAACACTTAACCTTTCAAGGCTGAACACTTGCCCCCCAGAAAGAAAGGATTTACGGGAAATTCATCAATGTTTGATACAAAAAATCACAATTTTTCTATGTTCAACAGTTTCGTCAAATTTGTGGCATTGATGTGTTCAAAGGGTGTCAATAGTGTGTAGGTTCCATGGTGAGACCTGCCGCTGTATGTACAATAAACTTGTTTAAACTAGTAAGTGCATTCTGAAGTTTAGCAGTGTGATAAAGGGTAATACACATATTGTGTGTTAATGTTGGACAATAAACTGATGTTTTATGTCATCAAATTATGAACCTGTTTGTATGTAAAAGCAGTGTACAGGGAAGACAGATGCACATACTTCAGTACATGTACATATGCATGTACCAGTAACATTAGTAATGTAGCCTAATGATATTGAAAAGTGCATGTCCTGTTAGCCTAAAATTGATAAATCGATAAACTATTTCCCAAGTGGTTGGGATTTTCATCAAGTTCTTTTTCATCTGAAACTTTATTTTTCACCTTAGACTTTATTTTTCCTTTAAGATTTTGTATTTACATAAAAATATATGTATCGGAGTTGTTTAATTTCCCCATGCATGGGTATGTACAGGTCAATTAAAAGTTTACATGTGAAGGGTGTAGGCACAAGGCTACATGCAATTTTTGGATAGCGTAAGAACTATTTGAAATAAGACTTTGAAATTTGGCACAATGATTGTCCTTTATAAGGGTTGAGCTGGTCTTTTACATGTACATTTCTGGTAACTAGCAGCTTTTACGTACCAGGTCAGCTGAACACCAGGCTGTGACAGTCTTATGATTATGCTTTTAGTCTTCAGTTTCAAAGTGTGCATACGTTGAGAGGGGAGAGCTCAGAAATATGTGGACCTTGAATCTCACAAAAATGCCACTTTTATGTTTATGTCACAGTGAAAAGGCTTATTTTTTTTTCTCAATAATGCTCACAAACTATCAGATAAGAATTTATGCTATTAAATTGTAATCAGTAAAATTTTGTAACTAGTTGTTTGTTTGAATGCCATGCAAGACTGTATTCTTCCAGCTCAGCATTAGGGTTTCTAAATTTCCCAAAATGTTAATGTGTGGAACTGTGTGTTGAACCCTTTATGATGTCTGACTAGTTTTAACACATCTGTTCAATGTGGTTCTATACATATGTCATCTCATGTTCGATATATATTTTATTGTGGTATGAATTATGAAACTATGTTGAGCTTTAAAACTAGAAATTTCTGGATGCCCCATGATAGGGGTTTTCTTGATTGATTTTTTTTTTTTTTGATTGATATTTTGATTGACCTTGTTATAAATGTTAGTGATAACATAGAATAGTAGGTGCAATTTAAAACAAAATGTTTTTGTAACATTCTTTATGAATATAATGATCATAAATATGAATGCAATGGCAAGAGTCTTGGAGAATGCACAGATGCCAACAGGAGATAGAGCCTCACGGTGATAACTGCTGTATAAACAAATTAACAATGGAGATGTGGGTATGCTTCACAATTTTGTGATATGACTTGGAAACTATAGGATAAAACACTCGTTGTTGAAACATATTAAATAATACATTGATTATTAAATTTTGAAAAGGATGCAACAATGCTTTTCTTGAATGCCCCTGTTCTGCCCAGACAGGAGAGCAAAGTGACCGATTAGGAAAGTGTAAAAACTGGGCAAGGGCCACGACGGTGAAGACGCCCATCTGTGGTGCTGTGTTGTGTTTCACTTTAAAACAATAGTAGACTTTGGTTTAGGAGAGTCTAACTGGTTTCCCCCTTCCTGGGCTCTTTAGAGACTACCAAAGATTGCCTCCTTTGTTTTTACCTTGGTATTTATAGGCCCAGATAATGTACTACGTGACAGTGTGGGCATGACGTAAAACCTATTGTCTTTACGTTAGGAAGACCAACCGACTCGATACATGTACCATGATGGTTCAAGTCTGCTCATGTGTTGCGGTTAGCACATGGCTAATTATCATTGTAAACATTTTGCTGCCAGATGGTGATGCGCCACCTGGTGTGAGCCTCTGTGGTTGGAAGCTTATCAATGATGGGAGGCTGTTTATATGATAAACAAGATTGAGAATATTGATATGCAAGGTAAATACATGTTTATGCTGGCTCATGAGAATCCATGGACCAGGCTGCCAAGAAACTTCTTCCTCATAAATAGGTTGGCAAACTTTTAGTACAGGACTGAGCTGTTCTGATAAGAGCGTCACAGATATTATCACTGGGGGGTAGGCACGTGGACTATAAGATTTGCATAATACAAAACAAGGGTGCCTATTTCTCCATGACATTCAGACCAAAAGGTTCCATAGTGCACAATTGATGGATCCATTGATGTTCTTTCTGCAGTCAACCAGTTTTGGTTTTTTTCCACCTTGTAGGAGTCTGTATTTGGCTCAAGATTTGGACTTTCAGTTGAAGTCCATTATGGTCAGTCTGGGCAAAGTGCCTGGCCAAAGGTTGGTTAACCGCCGCTTGCTGAATATAATAAAAGTGTTCCCTCAGTCTGTCTCTTAGTTGGTGAGAAGTTTGTCCAACATTTTGCTTGTGGCATATGTTACAAGTTAGCAGGCAGATGAGGTTGTTGTGTCTGCATGAACCTGCTGAGAATGTATTATATGTACGTCTGGTTTGAGTGCTTACTACCTCTCCGCTTGTGTTCATCCTGTCACAGTACCGGCAGTTATTTGTGTTGCACGGATTTAACTGTACTCTGCCTGATATTGAAGAATGTTGTTGTGTCCAGGGATATTTTGTTCCAGATTGAACTCGAGTATCCTTGAGATTTAGTGATCTTCTGTTACCTATTATCACTTGTTTGTCTGCTAGAGTTGGGGCATACTCGGAGGCCTGAATGGTTCCCCAGTTCTTTGTGATGATGTCTCGTAATGTAGGTAAAGCAGGATTGTACCTCGTAGTCTTGAAGTTTATCATTATTCTGACTTCTAGCAGGTTTAGGACTCTTTTGTAATAATGACCGTCACTATGTCTAACCTTTGTAAGGGCTTCTACCAAGATGCTTGGTAAAAAAAAATGTTACAGATAAGTCCATGTTTTTGATGCTGCTGAGTCTTCTTTCTTTCTTTCTTTCTTTCTTTCTTTCTTTCTTTCTTTCTTTCTTTCTTTCTTTCTTTCTTTCTTTCTTTCTTTCTTTCTTTCTTTCTTTCTTTCTTTCTTTCTCTCTCTCTCTCTCTCTCTCTCTCTCTCTCTTTCTTTCTTTCTTTCTTTCTTTCTTTCTTTCTTTAATTCTTTCTTTCTCTCTCTCTCTCTCTCTCTCTCTTTCTTTCTTTCCCTCTTGCTCCCTCCCTCACTCCCTTCTTTTGTTGACCATAAATGTATCTGACATTTTATATGAAAACTACTGTACATAGAAACTCCAAACTTGGTATGATTATATGCCCATACATAAAATCTTGCTTTTGAAAAAGGGTGACAGTTTTGAAAAGTATGCAAATTGGGCCCATTTGAAAATTCAAACCTTGAATATCTTCAAAACCATCATGGGTAGAGGTACAGTGTACTATAATAACTTCAGTTCATAGGTTTATGCTGTAAGCATGGTAAGTGCATGCAATGAACCACAAACAAAAGTTGTAGAATTTTAATTTATGCTAATTGGGGGTGCTTGAAAAGTTTAAGTGTTGAATTACTTCAAAATTATAATAGGTAGAGGTGTCTTTGCAACTTCAATTCATAGGTTGTGCTGTATGCATATCCAGTAAACCACAATCAAAAGTTGTAGAATTGGGATTTATACCTATAAGGGGCACATAAAAAAAATAAAATGTTGAATATTTGTCTTCAAAACTGTTATATGTAGTGTGCCTTTCCTACTGCACATCCTAGGTTTTTCCCTCATAAATTTTGTCCAGAGCTAAGCTCTCAGACACCACTAAAGCTAGAATCTCTAAACAGTGTGTGGCCCTATCAGTGAACCTGAAATAATGCAAATTAGGAGTAACAATAGCAGACTTGTACATATTTGTGATAGACCGGACATACAACAGGCCATGATGTCATCAGCAGTCGATTACATGTGCATGTACCAGTTGTGTACATCACTAGGATTTGTTGTTTACACTCGCGTCAGACCTAACTCCTTTATGCTGCCATATAGTGACCATTTTGTCACCAGTCCATACTGTGGTGTCTGGTGATCCATAAATGAATCAAAGTTACAACAAAAAGTGTACTGGGCTAGGATTAGGTAGAGTTTCTCACTACATGACCAAATCTTGTTTGTTTGCTGATGCTTGACATTCTGTTTTATCAAAAAATGTTTTTGTCTGTCTGGCATTTCCTTTTTACCAGCAGATGCTTCATGCCAAGAGCCTTATTTGCTACATTTTCTCTGAAATTTTTAAGTTTTTGTGTCATGTGGCTTTTCCAGTTTCAATTTGAATTCACAAGGCAGGAACTTTCCTTGTAAGCACGCAAAGGGATTTGCATTGAAGAAAACTTTTCATGTTTCATTTTGTCGCTGGAGATGAATGTGTAAAGACAAATTTCAGTTTCTTTGGTAGATTGCAGATTGCAGATTGCATTACAGGCAAAAAGATCAAATGTTCACGAGCATGTAATGTATGTGGAAGTAAATTGTTCTTAACCTCCCAAATCTGTGTAAACATGACCAGAAGGCCCAAACCATTCAACATACACAGAGAGGGTGGGGTTTGGGGGTGAGGGTTGGAGGTGAGGAATGGAGACCAAAAACTGGTGGAAAAAACAGGAGCTCATTCATTTGATATGGAGAGTGCTGTCTAAATATAGTAATCCCTCTCTTAAAAGAACCTTCTTTTGGGAGGCCACCTGCCTTTTGTGACCATTTTCACTGTGCAAAAGCATATCCTAATACAGTGGTACCTGCTATTTAAGACCACCCCTAATGCCAGACAAAAGTGGTCACATATGGCAGGTGGTCTCTCAATGCAGGTAAAGTTACAAAGAAAATAGACCCCTGTGTCCAGATAAATGTGGTCACAAAAAGCAGGTGGTCTCTCATGGCAGTGGCCTTAAATTGCAGGTACTACTGTAGTAGTTTACCTCTTTTGGGAGACCACCTACAGAACCTGACCCTTGACCATCCAAAATGACCCCCAAAGACCATTTATCCATCCAGAAATTCCCTATTTTAGATAAGTAAAACCCACCTATTTTGTACAAGATTGATCAAATTATTTTTAAAACCTGTTTACAAATTCAAAATATGTTTATAATACAAATAAATAGTAAACACATCACTGTGAGATGGAATGGAGTCTAATAAGTGTACATCAATCGCGATTTGAACGGAAATTTGGGATGGGAATTTAAAGCACATGTACATGTTATGGTTTGTTGTTGGGTAGGAGGTACGAAAGTCACACCTCCTTTGGGACACCACCTGCTTTATGTGACCATTTGTTGGATGGCACTTGGGATGGTCTCTCAAAGGAAGGACTACTGTAGCGGGAAATAGGTGAATCCGCTAGTCTCGATCTTTGTAACCAAAATTTTTATCTCACAAATTATTATGTGATTTTGAGCCTTTGCGCTGCATGATTATATACATGCAACTATATGGAAACAATGCCAATGTCTTGCTTTTTCAATGCAAGACACATCTTAGTTGTGCATGTGTTTCATCTTTGGGACCAGTACACTTTCTTAAGAAGTGAAAAGAGCTTCTCATCTGTATACATACCTAATTACAGTACATGTACATGTACTCTATTAGTAGTGTGCACTACATTGTAATGAAACTCATGAAAGGACCAGTGTGCAAAATTGTTGTTGTAAGTGTTTGGCAATGTATTACATAGCTGCCACAATATACATGCATGTAATTTTGTGACAAACATATACATAGCATTTGCAGTGCTTATAACAAGTAGGATTTTCCTAATTTTGTATTATTTTTGGCAATATTGTAGGATTTGTAGGATTTTTTTAATGAAAATGCCAAACTTTGTGGGCTTTTTGCAAGGAATGACAAAGCTGTGGAAATATGAGGAATCAATCATTTCAAATTCTAAAAATAGTATAAAAATTCATGCTCTTTCAATTGTGGCCAATATTTTTTCTAGCTCCTTCACTACATTTCATTTTAACTAATATTTTTAATATTTTGGAAAGTTGTACAAATATTTCAATTTTGTATACCATACCTTCATTATGTTCATTAAGTTCACAGGTGAGATTACGATTTTTGATCAAACTTTGTTACAAATGCTGCATTTGGAGAATGAAATCAGATGTATATATTCAAACTTATTTTGACTGCAGATGCCTGTTCTGGCTCTGGAATTTGAAATTAAAAAGTACCCTCTCCTGTACATCTATGGCACAAAGGACAGATTTATAGAGCAGCACCTAAGTGAGCAGTATGCAGACTACTTTGGAGTGCTACAAGACAAGATTGCTATCTATAACCAAGATGGACAGGTGAAATATGAAGGTATGTATTCAGTGTTCTATACATGTAAACAGAAATTGAAGCTGCACAATGACTACACAATGTTTTCAGTAATTCATAATGATGTGAATAAAGTCTTTCACATTTAAACGTGTCAGACATCATAATGTGCATTGTCATTAAATATTAGCAAATGAAATCAGATTTTGAAGAAGGAATTATGTTTTCTTTCTGCCTTCTTTCTTTCTATCTTTTGTTGGTTCATTTCTTCCTTCCTTCCTTCCTTCCTTCCTTCCTTCCTTCCTTCCTTCCTTCCTTCCTTCCTTCCTTCCTTCCTTCCTTCCTTCCTCCCTCCCTCCCTCCCTCCCTCCCTCCCTCCCTCTCTCCCTCCCTCTCTCTCTCTCTCTCTCTCTCTCTCTCTCTTTCTTTCTGTCTTTCTTTGTTCATTCCTTCCTTATATCTTTGTTCCCTTACATTGTTCATTTTTTGCCAAAAATAGGAGCAATAATTTCGAAATACATGTATGGTGTCAGCAAATAAATAAGTGAATTTGAATGTGTTAAAAATTCTGCAGAGAAGGTGCATTTAAAATTTTAGGTCTTTGAATACAGTGGTAGCTGCTGTATGTGACCACTGCCATAAGAGACCACCTGCTGTTTGTGGCCACATTTTGGGGGCTCCAGAAGTAAATGTTTCTGTAACTTTCCTTAGGTGAAAGACTACCTGTTGTATACGACTACTTTTTCTTGGCGGGGGGGGGGGGGGGGGGGGGGGGAGAGTCATACACAGCAGTTACTACTGTATCTTCAAAATTATGATATAGATGCCATTCTAACTTTTTTATGCATACCATTATATATCTAATAAGTATCAAACAAAAATTGTAGCTTTTCAATTATGTTAGTTTGGAGCATCTCAAATTGTAAATTTTGGAATCTGTAATGTATAGAGATATCATTCGAACTTTTACATAATGTGCTATTCACCATTGTGCAAATTGTAGCATATCAAATAATATTCGTTGGGGGCATTTCAAATTTTAAATCTTCAATATCGATAAAACTATTATAGATTAAGCCATTCTAACTTCTACACATAAGATATTATCTATTGCTCATCTACTGAATATTGATCAAAAAGTAGGAGCTTTTTTTTTACCCCCTGGGCCCATATAAGCCCGAGGGGGGGGTATTGCTATCACTTGGGTCAGTGTGTGAATCTGTACCTGCGTTTGTGTGTCTCTTCTTTTTATGTGCGATTTCAGAAGAACCAGATAATCTGGGATCATGAAACATTTATAGTTGATCACCCTTTTTGAAGGTTACGTCATGTTTGAAGGACAATGACCTTGACCCAATTTTAAGGTGACCAAGGTCAATTTTCTATGAATTTCTTGTACACAATATCAGGAGAACCAGAATTGCTAAGATTATGAAACATTTACACATAATCACCCTTGTAAGGGCCTTTATCAAGTTTGAAGGTCAGTCACCTTGACCTGATTTGAAGGTCACTAGAGACAATTTTTTTCTTTAATAAATGTCTTGTACATGAGATCTTAAAAACTGGATAAGATAGAATCATGAGACTTTTATAGTTAATCACCCATGTAAGAGTCTAGTGCAGGTTTGAAGGACAGTAACATTGACCTGACTTCAAGGTCATCAGGGTAAATTCATTAAAAAAAATGCAAGGAATATCAGAAGAACTTAGGATTACAAATCTTTCCTAGTTGATGTCCCTTTGGAAAGGTGAATTCAAGTTTGAAGGAGAATGACCTTGACTCAATTTTAAGGTCACTTGGGTCAATTTACTGTGAAATTCTTGCACATGATGTCAGGAGAACCAGATCCCTTTTGTTGGCGACTGAGGGGTTTTAAGGCATTAGCCTTTATGTTAAATTATGTGAATTTCTGGCATTTAAAATTTGAAATGACATTTTCCCTGAGACTCACAGCATGGCCTGGTTTGAAACTATCACATTGGAATGCCTTCATACCTGCTTGCTTGAATACATATTGTAACCCACACCATTTCATATATTACACCCAACATTTACAAATTTTCTACGTAATACCATAACTGTACATGACCTCAGCTGATATCAAACTTGGTTTTACTTACCCAAGGACATTAGGAAAAGAGCCACCAGTAATGATCCCAATGTGTGAGCCATTTTTAGCTCAGCTGACTTGTCAGTCAGCTGAGCTTATCTTATAATCTTTGGTCGGTTGTCGGCGTTTTCAGCATCTGCCTGTCAACAATTTGCACTTTCCACTTCTCCCAACCTGTCAGGCAGATTCCCTTTAAACTTGCTGGGGGTGTACTTGGGGTGGATCTCTACCAAATTTGTTCAAATTATCACAGTCTACATGATTTTTGGATTCTTTAAGAATTTTTTGGTTCATTTTTTTGGCTAAATCTTAAAAAATCTTCTTTGAAACTGGCAGGCCATTTGCTTCAAAATTGCATAGGGACACTTCTGCTGACCCCCAGTGGTTTTAGATATTTTACATGAATTTTTGTGTGTTAAAGCTATATTTGGTTTCTCCAAAACTGTCTCTTAGATTGTGCTGAAACTTGGTGGAAATGTAGCTTATGGAAGGGGTAAACAAAGTGTTCACTGGGTAGTAATACTATGGATTCTTGATTTTAATTAATTTTTCAATTTGGGTATGTGTTGGTTTATGATACATTAGTGTTGATTGGCAAAATCTTAAAAAATCTTTTTCTCCAAACTTGCTCAGCCAATTTGCTTTGAAATTGCATAGGGACACTTTTGGTGACCCCAGACCTTAATTTGTACAACAGGTAGCACTGTGATTCTTTCAAATGAATTTCTGTACATTTTCACTATGTTTAACTTCTTCAAAACTGTCACTCAAATTGTTCTAACACTCGGTGGAAATGTAGCTAGTGGGAAGGCTAAACAAATGTGTGCTAGGTGGTGATACTCTGGATTGCTGATTTTTAGCTCAGCTGACTTGTCAGTCAGCTGAGCTTATGTGATGGTTAGGCATCCGTCGTCCGTCTGTCGTCCGTCGTCCGTTGTCCGACGTCCACAATTCACATTTTCGACTTCTTCTCTAAAACCACAAGCCAGATTCACTTCAAACTTGGTGGGGATGTGCCTTGGGTGGGTCTCTACGAAGTTTATTCAAATGGTCACGGTATAGTGATTTTTGGATTTTTTATGAATTTTTTTGTTCATTTTTGGGGGAAATCTTAAAAAATCTTCTCCGAAACCACTAGGCCGATTGCTTCGAAATTGCATAGGGACACTTCTGGGGACCCTTAGACCTTAAATTGTTCAACAGGATGCGCTGGGATTTTTGTCTATTTTTTAATGAAATTTTGTGTGTTTTTGCCATTTTCGACTTCTTCTCCAAAAGCATCACTCAGATTATGCTGAAACTTGGTGTAAATGTTCCTGGTAGAAGGGTCACACAAGTTTGTTCCCTAGGTGGCGTTGCTTTGGATCCCTGATTTTTAACAATTTTTTCAATTCGGGTACTTATTGGCTAATGCATACATTCCTATTGATCACTATGTAAGTGAATGTGGACTGCTGTGGTAATTCATGTTTTCGACTTCTTCTCCAAAACCGTCAGTCAGATTCACTTGAAACTTGGTGGGGATGTACCTTGGGTGGGTCTCTACCAAGTTTTTTCAAATGGTCACGGTCCAGTGATTTTTGGATTTTTTATGAATTTTTTGTTCATTTTGGGGGGAAATCTTAAAAAAATCTTCTTCTCCGAAACCACTTGGCCAATTGCTTCAAAATTGCATAGGGACACTTCTCGAGACCCCTAGACCTGAAATTGTTCAACAGGTTGCGCTGCAATTTTTTTCTATTTTTTTCATGAATTTTTTGTGTTTTTGCCATTTTCGACTACTTCTCCAAAACCGTCACTCAGATTATGCTAAAACATGGTGTAAATGTTCCTTCTAGAAAGGTCACACAAGTTTGTTCCCTAGGTGGCGTTGCTTTGGATCCCTGATTTTTAACGATTTTTTCAATTCGGGTACTTAGCGGCCAATGCATACATTTGTATTGATTACTATGTATACTAAGTGAACGGGGATTGCTGTGGTAATTCATGTTTTTGACTTCTTCTCCAAAACCGTCAGTCAAATTCACTTGAAACTTGGTGGGGATGTGTCTTGGGTGGGTCTGTACCAAGTTTGTTCAAATGGTCACTGTCCAGTGATTTTTAGATTTTTAGCTCAGCTGACTTGTCAGTCAGCTGAGCTTATCTTATGGTCCTCCGTCCTTCGTCCGTCCGTCGTCCGTCAACAATTCACATTTTCAACTTCTTCTCCGAAACCGTTAGCCAGATCCACTTCAAACTTGGTGGGGATGTGCCTTGGGTAGGTTTCTACCAAGTTTCTTCAAATGGTCACGGTCCAGTGATTTTTGGATTTTTAATGAATTTTTTTGTTCTTTTTTGGGCAAATCTTAAAAAATCTTCTTCTCTGAAACTGCTCACCCAATTACTTTGATATCACACAGAAATACTCCCTGGGACACCTAGTTCTTAATTTGTTCACCAGGTGGCGCTGCAATTTTTTTCTAATTCTTTATGAATTTTTGTGTGGTATAGCTATTTTGGACTTCTCCAGAACTGTCACTCAGATTAAGCTGAAACATGGTGGATATGTTCCTTGTAGAGGGGTCAAACAAAATTGTTCACTATGTGGGAATGCTGCGGATTCCTGATTTTTACCTCAGCTGACTTGTCAGTCAGCTGAGGTTTTGTGAGGGTCCGTCGTCTGTCCGTCCGTCCGTCATCCACAATTCACATTTTCGACTTCTTCTCAAAAACTGTCAGCCAGATCCACTTCAAACTTGGTGGAGATGTGCCTTGTGTGGGTCTCTACCAAGTTTGTTCAAGCGGTCACGGTCCAGTGATTTTTGGATTTTTAATGAATTTTTTTGTTCTTTTTTGGGTAAATCTTACAAAATCTTCTTCTCCAAAACCGCTCACCCAATCGCTTTGATATCACACAGGAACACTCCCTGGGACTCCTAGTTCTTAATTTGTTCACCAGGTGGCGCTGCAATTTTTTCCTAATTTTTTATGAATTTTTGTGTGTTATAGTTATTTTCGACTTCTTCTCCAGAACCGTCACTCAGATTAAGCTTGCACGTGGTGGATATGTTCCTTATGGAAGGGCCAAACAAAGTTGTTCACTATGTGGGAATGCTGCGGATTCCTGATTTTTAATGATTTTTTGAATTCGGCTCCTTTGGGGGTAAATGCACCTTTCCTATTGATTACAATGTAAGTCAATGGGCATTCTAGTGCTAATTTACATTTTCTACTTCTTCTCCAAAACCGTCATCCAGATTTACATCAAACTTGGTGGGGATGTACCTTGGGTGGGTGTCTACCAGGTTTGTTCCAATGGTCATGTTCCAATGAATGTTGGATTTTTTTATGATTTTTTTTTCAAAAATCTCTACAAAAGTTTTAATAGGAAAGTTTAACATGGGAATTTCTTGTAATGGTCATAACTTTAATAAAATTGACCAGATTTACTTCCAACTTGGTGGGGATGTGCCTTGAATGGATCTCTACCAAGTGCTTTCAAATGGTCACGCTCTATTGATTTTTGGATTTTTTATGAATTTTTTTGTTCTTTTTTTGGGGCAAACCTTCAAAATTCTTCTCCCCTGAAACCGCTCACCCAATTGCTTTGATATCGTACACAGACACTCCCGGGGACACCTAGTTCCCAATTTGTTCACCAGGTGGCGCTGCAACTTTTTTATGAATTTTTTGTAAAGTTTTGCTATTTTTCACTTGTTCTCAGAACCGTCCCTCAGATTAAGCTGAAATGGGATGGATATGTTGTTGTGGAAGGGTTAAACAGTTGTTTACTAGGTGGCACTGCTTTGGATTCCTGATTTTTAAGGATTTTCAATTCGGGTACTTATCGTTCAATGCAGCTTTCCTATTGATTACTATGTAAGTCAATGGGTAATCTAATGCTAATTCACAGGACAACTGACACGAAATTTACTGTTTACTTGATAACTTGAGATCTGTTTTGAGTTAGCTACACATGTTAATTATTCTGTATGAAGGTCATGCTGAGACAGTACATGAATGACCTTGACCTCGTTTGTGGGGTCACAGTGCAACATGCATGAATTTTACTCTTCATTATAACTTGAGAACTACTTGAACTTTGATGTTGCACATGTAAGTGTTCTTCTATAAAGGTCAGACTTACTCAGAACATGGTGTCCTGGATCCTTTCCCAAGTTCATAGAGCTGCAAGTGTGATGAATGTCAAGTTCAGCTGAGGCACGGGCTGTTCACACAGCCCTCTTGTTAACGATTTCTCAATTCGGGTACTTATCGGTCAATGCAGCTTTCCTATTGATTACTGTGGAAGTCAATGAGCATTCTAATGCTAATTCACATTTTAGACTTCTTCTCCAAAACCGTTAGCCAGATTAATTTCAAACTTGGTGGGGATGTACCTCAGGTGGGTGTCTACCAGGTTTGTTCAAATGGTCATGCTGCAGTGATTTTTGGATTTTTAATGAATTTTTTTGTTCTTTTTTGGGAAAATCTTAAAAAATCTTTTTCTCTGAAACCGCTCACCCAATTACTTTGATATCACACAGAAACACTCCCCGGGACACCTAGTTCTTAATTTGTTCACCAGGTGGCACTGCAATTTTTTTTCTAATTTTTTATGAATTTTTGTGTGTTATGGCTATTTTCGACTTCTTCTCCAGAACCGCCACTCAGATTAAGCTGAAACATGGTGGATATGTTCGTTGTGGAAGGGTCAAACAAAGTTGTTCACTATGTGGGAATTCTGAGGATTCCTGATTTTTAAGCATTTTTTTCAATTTGGGTACTTATTGGTCAATGCAGCTTTCCTATTGATTACTATGGAAGTCAATGAGCATTCTAATGCTAATTCACATTTTCGACTTCTTCTCCAAAACCGTCATCCAGATTAACTTCAAACTTGGTGGGGATGTACCTTGGATGGATGACTATCAGGTTTGTCCAAATGGTCATATACCAATGAATTTTGGATTTTTTCATGATTTTTTTTCAAAAATCTTTACAAAAGTTTTAATAGGAAAGTTTAACATGGGAATTTATTGTAATGGTTATAACTTAAATAATTTTGGCGAGATATACTTCAAACTTGGTGGGGATGTGCCTTGGGTGGATCTCTACTAAGTTTGTTCAAATGGTCACGCTCTATTGATTTTTTGAATTTTTATGAATTTTTTTTTGTTCTTTTTTGGGGCAAACCTTGAAAACTCTTCACTTCTGAAACTGCTCACCCAATTGTTTTGATATCGTACATAGACACTCCCAGGGACACGTAGTTCTCAATTTGTTCACCAGGTGGCACTGCAATTTTTTCTATTTTTTTTTCATGAATTTTTTATATGGTTTTGCTATTTTTCACTTGTTCTCAGAACCGTCCCTCAGATTAAGGTTACAGACTACAGTTGTGATTGGCTGGTTGCGCATCCCAATGGAGATAGTCCGTAATTGTGAAAATACTGTGTTTTCAGCATGCTGTAGCTTCTGTTTAAATAAAGTTAGCTAAGTCAGGTTTGCTGCATCGCAGAGTTGCTTCATTGGTGGTCATATAGGTGCACTGTCTTCCAGGCCAGGTGGGAACTTTATGGTGGGGAAGGACAATGATGTGACCCTGGCAAGAGCACAGTTCATACACCTGTATAAAGCTTACATCCAGGTGTTGTTTCGTATTTCAATTATCACAAATTAACGAGCTGGGAATTGTATGACAAAAATCCGTCCATATTTTTCTGACATTTTTATCTGTTAAATGCCGTTCACGGAATTTTAAAATACCAAAATGCTGATTTTTTAGACTGAAAAATGCTAATATGAAAAATAGAAGGATTTATAACTGTAGTCTGTGGCCTATTAGGGCTAACTCTGTATGTATTGGGACTCACATGGTCATGTTGTTATTCTATTATCGTCCATCAAGCAAGTTAAAAATGGGAAGTCAGCACTTTTTGACAGCTGCCTGGACAATTTTGAGTGATCCTAACAACTTTTACATGGATGGAGCATGCAAGATATGGTCCTGGGACTGTAGATCACAAGGCAAATGGTTCGGGCTATGGTATTGTGTACCTCAGGCCAGCTTATGAAAGGAGAAAAAAAGTTTTACACCCACAGATCGGCTGTGAATATCAAGTTTAACAGTCTCAATTTTCTAAAAATTCATGAAGTATCACATTTATGTCACAAATCATTGTGCATAGACATGTTGCACCTATCAGTGGAACCACACTGCATAAATAATAACAGGATTCTATGCAAGACATTTAACAAGTGCACAGGCTATGCCTCCTTTGCTGACTGCTTGGTAGATAGATAGCTTCCATAGCCCTTTGTATTTAGCGATACCTCACAGGTACCACACAGGTAATCATATGTGTGTATGAGAAATTATCAATGCTAATATGATATGAATAAATTATGCTAATCCCATTGATATGAAACTTAGTGACCCTCTGTTTCAAACTTTTAATTTTGTGGCATTGTCATTGTAGGCCTACAACCTCCATTCATATGCAGAGCTGTTTATACAAAATCATGTCAAAGTGATTTTGGGCATACCAGAAAAAAATGCGCATTGTCTGTCAGTAGAGCTGTACAAATCTTAGGCAAAATGTAAATTTCTTTGTTTTTTGGTTTTGTTTTTGTTTCTCCCACCCACCCCACCCCCTTTTATTTTTATTATTATTATTATTTTTTTTTTGGTAGACAAAAGCTTGTCATATATGTGTGTCATTTGACTGGGGTAAATCATTTAAAATCAGGCATGCTGACTTTGTTGAGCTGTTCAGTTCATCAGCATATTATTTTCACATAAATGAATCAATTTATATCCATGAATATGGATGACAGCATTTATGAACTGCAGATTTTATAACTTTTACCAAGCTAGTGTACATAGGTGGCAAAACATTTGAACTTCAACATACAACCACATATAATTATAAGAGTTTCAGAAAGTGAAACAAGGGGAAAAAAGTTAGCTTCCGTTACACACTTGCCTGAAAACACTTGCGCCTGATAATTGGATTGATAATTGGATGCCTATCAAATTTAAAATCAGAGCACTTGTGAATACAAATATGCATTTATGATATTGGAGTAACTGTACAAACTTTTGTCATTTTCTTTCTAACATGTGCACATACACCAGAAACCATGTCAATAAACCACAACTTATACAGTCTACTGCAGAAAAAAAGGCATAGCACTATCGGTTTGTGGAAGCTGGATCACCCAACTGCCCTCCTAATGTTCAAAGAAAGGGCGCGTTAAAATTCCATAATTTTAGTACCAAAAAACATAATTTGCTGAATACTGCTACTCTAATCTGTGACCTACTGGTCTTAAACTGTGCACTTTGATAAGCTAATAATGTTTAAACACTGAAACTGTTCCATTTTTTTCCATAGTTCAGATTATATCAGGAAAATACTGCCATAATGACTGGTATTAGATGCTGACTTGGTGTAACTGATACTCCCCCCATCCGCCATTAATGCCTCAACAGTGATAGATGTCATATTTTTTGTAGACAAATGTTACGAATCTATCCATAAATAGTAAAAAAATCACCAATTTCACCTAAAAATTCATAAAATTTTAGCAATATATTCAAATTTGGGGTTAAAATTAAGGGGTGGGGCATTGTAATTTGATCTTTCATTGTAAGGGCAGGACATGCAGGCAAGTGATTATGGTTTGCATCATAGCCCATTGTGTATCGTATTCATATTGGACAGAAAAGATTTGATTGGATGCAATTATATAATTTTCCTCAAAATTTTAATTAATTATTTTATGTGTCATAAAAACTGATTTTTCAGATTTAAAGGTTGCTTGCAAAAAAGTTGATATTTTCTTAAATATTGAGGTTTGGTAAAGTTAATGCAAATCTTTTGCAGAAAACAAGTTTTGGCTTCAGTTCAACAAGTTTTAAAAATTTTGATAAGTCTATTAGGTTACAGACTACAGTTGTGATTGGCTGGTTGCGCATCCCAATGGAGATAGTCCTGATTGTGAAAATACTGTTTTCAGCATGCTGTAGCTTCTGTTTAAATAAAGTTAGCTAAGTCAGGTTTGCTGCATCGCAGAGTTGCTTCATTGGTGGTCATATAGGTGCACTGTCTTCCAGGCCAGGTGGGAACTTTATGGTGGGGAAGGACAATGATGTGACCCTGGCAAGAGCACAGTTCATACACCTGTATAAAGCTTACATCCAGGTGTTGTTTCGTATTTCAATTATCACAAATTAACGAGCTGGGAATTGTATGACAAAAATCCGTCCATATTTTTCTGACATTTTTATCTGTTAAATGCCACGGAATTTTAAAATACCAAAATGCTGATTTTTTAGACTGAAAAATGCTAATATGAAAAATAGAAGGATTTATAACTGTAGTCTGTGGCCTTAAGGTGAAATGTGATGGATATGTTCTTGTGGAAGGGTCAAACAAAGTTGTTTACTAGGTTGCACTGCTTTAGATTCCTGATTTTTAAGTATTTTCAACTGGGCCACTTATCAGTCATTGCAACTTTCCTATTGATTACTATGTAAGTCAATGGGCATTCTAATGCTAATTCAGAGGTCAACTGACATGAAATTTACTGTTGACTTGATAACTTGAGATCTGTTTTGAGTTAGTACTGTGATGCTGCACATGTTAATGTTTTTGTATGAAGGTCATGCTCAGACAGTACATGAATGACTTTGACCTCGTTTCTGGGGTCACAGTGCAACATACATGAATTTTACTCTTCATTATAACTTGAGAACTACTTGAACCCTGATGTTGCACATTTTAGTGTTCTTTCATAGTGGTCAGACTTACTCAGAACATGGGTGATCTTGATCCTTTCCCAAGTTCATAGAGCTGCAAGTGTGATGAATGTCAAGATCAGCTGAGCATGGGCTGTTCACACAGCCCTCTTGTTTATGAATTTTTTTGTTCATTTTTGGGGGAAATCTTAAAAAATCTTCTTCTCTGAAACCACTTGGCCAATTGCTTCGAAATCGTATATACTGGCTGGGATACCATCAATGTCAGAGAAGGGCAAAGTCAAAGGTTCAATTACTTACCAACATGTTGACTCTGTGTGGTATTAACATTCACACTCAGATGCTGAAGGACAGTTAATTGACATAACTGGCTCCACTGTGGATGACCTTGAACTTCTTTCCAATACCACATTGCCACTAGTGTCATCAATTTCTAAGTCAGCTGAGCATGGCCTGTTCACACAGGCCTCTTGTTAATCCTCTTACTCAACAGCCTGTCTCATTGGGCAGATAATTTCATGCCTATCTACCTGATAGTCCTCCACAGCAGTCGCATTGACCTTTTGTGAACATGCTGCTTGGTCACATGTACAGTGAGATTGTGTGCGACGTGATTACATTAGTATTCAAGATGGATGCCTAGACGAACAGTACAGCATGGTTGCTGGAGATGTTGTGGCAAATTCTCCAAGGGTGAATTATTAGATGATTATGGTAAATTTAATCTCTTTGATGCACGGAACATTACTGAAGAGGAACGTATTCGAATTAAGGACACTTATTTTGCTGAAGATTCATCAGATGACAGAGAATCTTATGGTTTTTAGCCAGATTTGAACAAAGTGGATGGCAAAATGTGAGTGATAATTCCGGATCTGAAGATGAAATCTCTCATGATGAAGTTTTTGGCAACGTGGGTGAATTTGCTCTGCATAGTATTACCGAAGAACATATTTGAATTGGGACACTTACTTTGCCAAGGATTCATCTGAGGATGAAGAACTTTTGGGTTGTGAACCAGACTGTATGCCACCAGATCACTATAAGTGGTCTACTGATAATACAATTCACTGTAAAAAAGTTTTGATGAGTGATCAGGACCTACTAGGATTTTAGATAGCTCTGGATCAGCGTTGGAATTCTTTCAGATTTACTACTCGGATATTATTTTTGATCACATTGTGAAATGTACTAATGCAAATGCAAACAGGAAAAGAAGGCATGATCCTGAACGCAACAAGGGTACCTGGGAAGATGTGACCTTGGAAGAAATAAAGCACTTCTATGGAATAATTATCATGATGGATATAGTCAAACTTGACAGAGATGATCTTTTTGGGAGAAATGATGACAGGCATTATATGCTGCGAACCAAGATAGTGGATGGAGTTATCATGGATATATTTGTTCAGATCAGAAAGTACATGTATTTGCATTTTTATTTTGAAGAATCTTCACGTGCTGCACAGGCAACTGGTAAATTGTTCTAGGCCAGATTTATGTTAGATCAGATATGCAAGGCATTCCAAAGTGAGTAGAGATGACACAAGTTTGTCAGTGTGGATGAATCGGTGGTTCCCTTGAAGGGCACACTGTCAATAAAGCAATCCATGAAAGACAAGCCCTGCAAGTTTTGAGTTACATTTTGGATTGCTGCTGATGCAGTTTCAGCTTACTGCTGGAACTTTGACGTTTATGTCGCTAAGCAAGCCACAATGATAGACCATTAATTTGGCCTGGGTGCGCAAGTGGTGATTGCTCCAACCAAAGACCTAGGAAAAAAAGCTACGCAGGCTTCACAGATAACTTCTATACAAGTCCCTAGCTGGCTCACTATCTTGCAACATGATAAGTGTACCTCTGTGGCACAGTGACAACAAATAGGTGTGGTTTTGCACAGGAATTGGTCAAAGTGGCTGCACATACACAAGGTTTACCCCAGGGACATTATGAGTGGTGCCAGTGTGAGCCTATAGTTGCTCCTGCTCGAAAGACGACAGAATGGTTTACTTCCTGTCCACAGCGCTTATTCCTATCATGGGTGGACTTTCAGTGCAGAGACATAACAAAGATGGTTCAGTTTCTGAAATTCCAACTGCACCAACTGTTATTGAATATTCAAAGTACATGTACATGTGTTTTACACTTATGGTTAAGTTCCCGCCACCTTAGAGATATCTCGTTGGCTGAGTGTGTGATTAAAAGGGTCACCTGATGGCCTTTTGGGACCTCCATTATGCATGTAGGTCCTGCTACAAGGCAGTGGGCCTCCTGTATTCAGTGGCTAGGTTAGCGCTAGCATTTTGAAATTACTAGCCAAAATTTCCTTTTTTTCGCGGAAAGACCTACACAGACTTTGAATTTGTTAAATTTCTGCCTTAAAACAAAGAATTTTGGGGAAATTTTAATAGCCATTTACTACTTTTAGTAGCCATTTTGAGGGTTTAGTAGCATTTGGCTATTTTGGCTAGTGCTAGCGCTAACCTAGAGTGGGTCACCCTTGCGCAGTGTGCAAGGTGTGGGCTGAGGCACAGTCGGCAGAGGTTATGTGGATGGAGGCTTGAGCTATGACCAAGCGGCATGCTCGCCTCACTCATCTTGCCTGTGGTTCCACAGGTGTTGTTTCTGGGTGGGGTTCCCCTGAGCCTTGTGCTGTCCCTTCTTCCTGTTGGTTTGGTCCACTCCAGGTAGACAGCCTAGGGTGTTGATGCACCTTCTGGGCATGTAATTTTGGGTGCTGGCTTGCCTGCCAGTGGCCACTGACAGTCTGGTCTTTGGGACCCAAACCTGAAGTACCTGCTGTCTCTCCTGGGAGTGTGTGTTCTGCAGCAGCAGGCACTTGGTCTTACACTGATATTGCGAAGTGCATCCCCATCTGAGTGCCTTTCCAAGCACAGACGGTAAGTGTGCTGCTTGAGATTCAGTTTTTGACTGCCACCCAAGCGTCTGTTAAACAGCAGCTTGCCACCCTGGCAGGCTGGGTTGGCTGTGTTGGCTAGACACTTTATCAAGGCCTGCCATGCTCTGCTCTCTAGGCCTGCCACCCGGGCTGGGCTGTCCATGCCTGCTGGGCTGGCTAAGCCTACTGTCCAGGTTGGACCTGCTGTCCAAGATGGGCATGCTGTGCCTTCTGAGCTGACTACCCAGGCTGCATACTGTGCCCTAGCCCTAAGTCTGGCCTTCATGGTGTCTTGCTGGTGTCCAGCTGGGCTGGCCATGGCTGTACCAAGCCTAGCCAGTGTCTGGGCACTGCCTCGCTGACAGTCCATGCGCCTGGTCGGCTGGTGTCCAAGGAGGAGCAGGAGTGGCAGGTCTGTCATTTTTTCTCCAGCTTCCAGTGTTGTTGTCAACTGCCTAGGGTATTACTCAGGCAGGCTGAGGGGATGGTCACAACTGGAAATGCCCATTCCAGGTGTGGCATGAGCCTCAGCAGTCCCCCTGTGTGGAGAAGGGTGAGCAGGGAGAGGGTCCCCAGTGGATTTCACCCCGCTTTGACTTGTGCTGATGTCTCTGTGACCAGTGTGGGAGCCTCAACTCAGCTGGTTGGTGTGTGTCTCCTCACTTCTCTGTGTGAGGGAGGAAGTGACAGTATTGTCCCTAGATGTGGACATTCCTTGGACTGCCAAGGACATCTAGTCGGTCGCAGAATTGACTCAGACAAGGTCCGAGTCATCGGGGAATGAAGCTGAAAGGTGAATGCTATCTTGCTGTTCTCCATCGAGTTGGGACAGGGCTGCACTTTGCTGCAGTCCTGTCTTTCCTGGAGATGTCCACCATAAGGTCTCTCTTGCCCATTCTGTCTGCAGCGGAGGACGATGGCGATGATTCTGAGAAGCTGCTGCCATAGTATTCCTGCGCTGCTTTTTCTCAGATGCTGTCAGTGGAGATAGAGGTTTGTGAAGAGTCTTTAGCTGATGTGGTGCTTTCTGCGGATAGAGTGCTGGAGTTCTAGCATGATCCAAACGCTTGTCTGATCATTTTTTAATCTTTTTTTTTGGGGGGGGGGGGGTTGTTTGGTCTAACCTGAAGGACAAAGTTTGGTCATACCCATGGGTGACTGAGGAGTGACCACAAGTATTGTCCTTGGCTCCTGGAGAGCCTGCCTCAGGTCTGAAGTTGCCATTCTCAACCTTTGTGACAGAGAAGGTGGGAGAGCTCACAGGCCAGTGGACGTGCCTGGCCAACCTCTGTTTTGAGGTTTGCTGTTGGTGTGCCCTAAGGCCCCTATCTGAGGGTTTAAGGTGTCACAGGATTTGTTCCCTTTTCAAGCAGCCACCCTCAATATTGTCTTTCAGCAGAGAAGCTGAGGATACATACACAGCCCATTGTAGTGCTGGGAGCTGACTGCTAGAGGCAGCAGCATCAAGGTAAACAATGGCTGACATGTTGTGATTGTCACTGGTGGTTGTGTGTGTGTTTTTTTTTTTGTTGTCCTTGGGTAAATACAACCTAGTCATCAAGTGAGGTCATGTGTAATAATTTTACCTAGGAAAATCTGCTTTTTGTTTTTTATCTAGCTTTTGCAGATTAGATTTTTCTACATGTACAGAGACTGACATTTTTGCCAAAAAATAATAATTTTCACTGTGTTGCAGGTAGCCCATGTGTTGGCCACTATGCATGTGGAGTACAATTGGAAGGTGGCAGTCACCAGCCACTGGAACAAGAACAGTTTAAGCATATTATAATGCAAGAAATAGTGAAGCTGCATGACTATGTTAAGTCCATGTAATAATGTATCCATATAGATAAAGGAGAAAAATTAAAACTTGCAAGTACTGTATTCAAGCGTTTATTCATTGTAAGTGCAGCAGTTATTCAAGGAACTTCTTTCCTTGCACCTGCAGTAGGAGATGGTCCATGATAACCTCTTGGATCCACTACAGCTGAGTGACATTACCCCAGCCGCTGGAACCATTAGTTGATTACATGGTCAATTTCTAGGATGACTTCAGCCCATTTCCCTTACAACACTACCTCCCTCTAGTCGATTGGTCCCCCAGTAACCACATAAGTCAGGAAATTGGGAAAAGGAGCATTGCTGGTGGAATTATACGCTTCCACCCAAATTTTACATTGTGTTAAAATTAAAGTACATAATTATATGCCACTGCTACGTAAAGTGGAGAACTCTGCTCCTGCTATAACCGTGCAATTATGCTAATAAATATCTCTTGATTCCCTCTTCCAAATTAGTAATGGAGGTACATGAATCACTTAAACTGACAGATAAATAGCACCCTCTTTTGGCACTAAGGAATGACTAAGGTAATGCCCTCTAAACTCCAGGCCTGCTAGGGTGAGTAGATTGAACACTACAGTCCGGGGGTGAGCAACAGTTGGGCTGCTAATTTGGAAGGTAACTAGTCTTCTGGGGCATCAGTTATGAGGGAAGGGCAGGGTAGGTTCAGCGGTAAATCCGAGTTTTCAAGGGCTGTGGGGAGCATTTTTAAGCATTTTTAGCTGAGCTGACTTGTCAGTCAGCTGAGCTTATAGGATGGTCAGTCGTCTGTCCATCTGTTCATCTATCATCTGTGTGTCCCGTCCACAATTCACATTTTTGACTTCTCCAAAACCATCAGCTGCATTCACTTGAAACTGGATGGGGATTTACCTTAATGTGGGTCTCTACCAAATTTGTTCAAATGATCACAGTCTCATTGTTTTCAAAAAAAAATCTCTGAAACCATCAGCCAATTACTAAACTGCAGAGACACTTTTGGGGAACCCAAGACTTTAATTTGTTCTCCAGGTGGTGCTTTAGAAACCATCATCATCATGAGCAGTTTTCCTACATGGCATTTTTGATGTACAGTACATGTAAAATGACAACATGTATGGTGTAAGGAATATAAGATACATTCATATATGCAGCAGCTAATAAGATCTCAAATTTATAAGTTTTGATCATGTTGACATGGTAAATAAAGGAACTTGGGGGAAACTATCTTCTTGAAACTATGTTTCATTTCTTCCTCAGTCAGACTTTGATGGAATTTTCAGTGATTTGGCTTTGTATCCTAATAAAGAGTTCCATACTTTGAAAACCTTTATGTAATCAGAAAGATTTACCAGGAGAAATGCAGACTACCATCTGAGCTTGCCTCTTTTTGCTTTTACTCAGAAATGCAGAGTAATTTAGTCACTGTTACTTTCTTCAGCAGAAAAAGCAAGAAAATTACCCTCTCTATCAATTACTCTATCAATTTCTCAGCGAAAAAACATTTCTCAGCGAAAATGATTAGAAATGCTGACGTACCTTTGCCTTTTTTGATGAAAATGCCGAGACAAAAACAATGGGGGAAAGACCTTCTCATTTTTCAAGGTTTTTGTAGGAAAGGTGAGGTCCTTTCCCTGCCTGTTCTTTCCTCGGCATTATTGGCAAAAATGCCGAAAAATGCTGATTCCCTTTCCCTGCCTGTCCTTAACTTGGCAAAAATGGCAAGAAAGGCTGAGGGACCCTATTTTACTTCGGTATTTCTCGGCAAAATTCTGAGAAAGTAGCCTTTTTTTGGCATTTTGCTTCCCCTAGTGAAACGGTTCTGCTGCCATCACACTTTCTTTGGAAAGCCCAATTACTGTCTTGCCAGTGGCAACATCCATAGGGTCCTCAGAAACCTATGGGAATAAATATGATGCTCCTGCACCTTAGTGTGCTACCTGCTGGTGGCATACAAACAACATGGTGTGGCTTCTGGGTTTTCTGGCAGTGCCTTGAGGCACAACCCACTCCAGCAACCCTCTGTAGCCTCATTTGCTACCTTAAAACAATGGCGGTAAAAGGATGCAAGAAATATGCCTGGGACATGAGGTTGCAGTTTAGGCATCAGCAGATTGGCCAGCTTGGCAGTGACTGGCACCATGCTAGCTGTATCTAATGTACAACATAGGGTCTTGGGTCATCCTGGGGCTGATTACAAAGTATATCCATCAGCAGGATTGGAGACCAAGGCAGGTCTGCTTGGCTGATGGGGTTGCAGACAGGAGGGCTTGTTACATATACTGTGCCCAACTGGGGATGACATCACTCATGTATGCTGTGCCCAACCAGGGGTGAAATTGCTTGCATATCATTTAAACCTGTTGAGGTACTGAATCTTTTTTTTTACTTACACAATTGATATGCATAAGAAGTTTGTTGTTCAGTAAGAAAGAATGGTTCTGGCTTTTTGGCTTTCATGCATGAACTGTTATCTGCTCTGTAGGAATTCAAGGTCTGATCTCAAACTGATACTCTGAATCATGCAGGTCATAATGCCCTTTTTCCGTGTTTCGATGTATTCTGCCTTGTTTTAAAGCATTTAGTCCTTTGTTTTGGCATTTGTTAACAAACCACCCATTCTTTTTCCTTTTCACTGTTCGTAAACAATCCATATTTCTCAAATGGAACCGTGCAAAATAGGAAAAGCGAACAGCAGCTAGTGCAGGTATCGACAAATACCAGCTCCAACTGTTTAGAGGCATTGGACCATAAATGGTTGCGCATATCGCGGTGTACCGAACGTCTTTAAGGGGGTCCCCAGTGTGGCCACAAACTTGCATGTAAATTTCTTTGCAATTTTGAGCACAATTGCTCTGGGAGGACATAGGCCTATTGATTGATGTGGAGGGGGATGTAGTGAATACCTGATCTTATTGGGAATGTTCTCAAGATATCCATGTCAACCTAGTCCATTGGGCATCAACTTGGAGGCAGGCGTCTTGGAGGTGGCACACTTTTGGCAAGCCCTTATGTATTCTGCTGCATCAACGGTGATGCCATACCAATAAAGATGTAGGCACAGCAGGTGCAGGGGTCTTGTGAATTGCTTGCCAGTCTTGTTGGTGGAAGCTGTTAGGCAGCAGGAGGAGCAAGCAGACCCTACTGCCCTCTTTCAAGACATAATGGATGACTCTGTCCTTAATGTGTACCTGTGTCCAATGGTAGTGGAACTTATGGAGGATGTGAGCCTGGTCAAACATCTATTTGGATGGGGTCCTTCCCTGTCCACTCGTGCCAAACTAGGATCGAATTGTCTGGTTATGCCTTCTGAAATTCAGAAACGTTGAGCTGGGACAACCAATTAGAGGGACCCCATTGTCTTCACGTCCTGTGGCTCCACAGTATGAGCAGCCCTGTCAGGCACCACATTGTCCAGATCATTCTCACAATAGGACCAGTTGTCATGAATGTGTGCATAGTGCTTTCGTCCTCTACTAGGAGTAGTAATATACTTTATTTCTTTAAAGAGGATCGGACGTGTAGCTAAATATAGCTAATGTAGTGTCCTCTCCTCGTGTACAACCAAATACAATACTATCTGTCTTAAATACACATCGATGTAAGAAAGAAAAAAATACAATACGAGACATATGAACTCGGAACAAAAACGAATTACATGACAATTAAAGTAACGTAAAATAAACAGAATAAAACAGACATCATTATGAAGAAGAAAAAATCACATGAATTGTCAGCGACTAACGAAAGTCGTCCTCGTCATCAGAATCGTTAGACAAGATATTTGAGAACCTGTTACTCAATTGTATAAATTTCATAGTAGCATCTAAAATTTTACAATTGGAAATACAAGTGAGATTATTATGACCATATAAACATATTGATACCTTGTCAGGAACTGATAAATTGTCAAATATTATTGCATTCTTACTGGTTTCTAGAATTTCTGTAATCCCTGTCAAGAAAGTTTGTCTTGGAATTGCAAATAAGGGACACTGCAATAGAAAATGGGAAGTTGTTTCAGAGTGATGACCACACATGCATGCTTGGGTATCACACAAATGACGCGTGTAAAGATGGGCCTTTAGGGCGCTAAAATCAACCCTTAATCTATTCATAACCATGTTTAACCTTCGGGGCCCGTGACGGAGATGGTCGAGTCTTGCAGGAAAAAGCAACCGTTTAACATAAATTTTAAATACATTAACGGAACGAGCACTACGAATGTTATTGGGTAGGGAGTTCCAAAGTTTAGACGCAGAAGGAACAAAACTGCGAGCAAACACATTCGTACGAGCAGCTGGTATCTGCCTCTCAGTATCATTGCGTAACAAATAATTATGCCTCTCCGTGTTTTGAATGGGGAGTAACGCACTGAGGTGAGGTGGACAAAAGCCTTTAACCATTTTGAAATAAATTAATAATTTGTAGTATTTCCTTCTATCTGCAAGGCTCGGCCACCCCAAGCACTTTAAAACTTTAATTCTACTGGACGTGTTCATACAGCCTGAAACTGCTAAAGCCGCTCTATACTGCACCGACTCTAAAATACCACCGCTCCTTTGTGTACAATTGTCAATGATTGGGGCAGCATATTCAAGTATGGGCCTTATACCACAAACATATATTGACTCGAGAGCTGATACAGGTAAAATATACATACATTTTCTTAATTTACCAAGGCGACTTGAAGCTTTGGTACAAACTGACTTAATATGAGAGTCCCATGATAAATTGTGTGTAATAATAAGACCCAGGTGTTTGTGTTCCTGTACCCTCTTAACTGGTTCGTCCTTAAATTTTAATTGAGGATAGTTCACTTTTTTTACTTTACGTGAAATAACCATTTCCTCAGTCTTTGAAGGATTAAAACCTACTTTCCATTTGTCACCCCATTCTTGTACTACGCTCAAATTATTGTTTAAACTTATCACCGTTTGTTCCGGAGATTCCACAATTTCAAGGAATGAAGTGTCATCTGCGAAGATGTAAACTTTACACGTTAAGTCATCTACAAGGTCATTGATGAAGACAAGAAACAGTAGAGGGCCAAGAACACTACCCTGGGGCACTCCAGATTCTATTGATATCCATTCAGAAAATTGTCCATCCAATACAACCCTTTGCTTGCGATTACTCAAGTAAGACTGAATCCATGACAGGAGGGGATCACCTATGCCAAGCTGTTTTAATTTAACAAGAAGACCTCTGTGCCAAACCCTATCAAATGCTTTGGATATATCTAAGAACACCATGCGTACATCTTTTCCCTTATCTAAAGCTGAGCTTATCATATGAACGATATTTATTAACTGGTTAACTGTGCTATCAAGTTTTTTGAATCCAGAATTACATGCCGTAAGAAGATTATTTGCTGTCAGAAAATCATACAACCTGTTAAACACGGTAATTTCGAATACCTTGGAGGCGGAACATAAAAGGGAAACAGGTCTATAATTTTTTGTCAGAAAATCTTCCTCCTTTTTGAACAACCCCAAAACGTTAGCTTCTTTCCATAGTGTTGGAAAAGTCGCCTTTTCCAAAGATAAATTAAATAGTTTAGATAAGGCACCGGCAATGTACGGAGCAAAAAGTCTCAATACTTTATTCGGAAGATTGTCAGGTCCACCGGTTTTTGACACTTGTAGCTTTTGCAATATATTTAATACCTCATTCTCAGATGTGATAACATTACTCAACTTTTGATCAGTTTTATCTTGAAGAATAGGGGTAGCTTCGGACACATCATCCTTTACCCACTGTGCTGCGAAGAAATTATTTAGTGCATTTGCTTTATCTATAGGGTCAAAGAGAACTGACCCGTTTTCAATCAGTGGAGGTATCTTTTTGTGCTGACTCCAGCCGCATGCCTTTTTTAAAGTTGACCACCATTTTTTATTTTCTGTAGATTTATGTGATAGAATATTGTAAACTTTTGAAAAATACTCTCTTTTGGCTTTTCTAAGCATGTTGACAACATTGTTTCTGAGTTGACGATATATCCCCCAGTAAATATCTTTGTTTATATCGTTCGTTGCATCGGCCTTCTTTGCCCTCTTGTAGGCTCTATCTCTAACTTTCATACTGTGTCTCAAGGCACTGGTCATGAAAGGTTTATCTTTAGGTCTTATGGTGACTTCCTTATGGGGAATGCACTCATCGGCAACATCCTTAAGAAATGAGGTTAGCCCTGAACAAATACCATCTATGTTATCATCAAGGAATAAAGCATCCCAAGGAGCTGATGATAATAATTCATGCATTTTTGCCATGTCAACTTTAGAGTAGTTCCACACAACTTTTTTATAGGCGTTGACATTCCCAAGGGAAAGGTTCGTACATAACAATATTGGTTCATGATCACAGGTTGATATAGTCGCAAGATTTGAAATTTTACTATTTAATGTATCATTCATAACAAATACGAGGTCAAGAACAGATTGCCCTCTTGTGGGTTCCTTCACTAGTTGACTTAAGTTGAGACTGAGACAAATGTTTAAAAAATCCCTTTCAAATGCACTGTTACAGGTTTCAGAACCCCATGAAATGCCTCGTAGATTAAAATCGCCCGTTACAATCAGAGCATGGGGGGATTCCACTGTAGCTTTAGCAATCTGTTCTTGAAAAGAACTTAGAAACTCGTTAAATGAGTCCCGTTCTTGACTAGGTGGCCTGTAAAATGTGGCTACAAAAATTTTATGTTTTTTAACGTTTAACTGGATCCATAATGACTCTAGCCCAGGACTGCAAAGGTCGTCACGAGGCTTGACACTTAAATAATCTCGAGCATATATTAAGACTCCCCCCTCCGTGCCTATTTCGATCACACCTTATCGGAGGTTTAAAATCTGGTAACAAAATATCATCATTAGAAATACCTACATCAAGTTTAGTTTCATTAAGACATATAACATCGATGTCATTATGAATGCTCAGACTATGGATTTCATCAAGTTTGTTATTGGCGGTCACACTGTTAACATTCAAATGTAGAACATTCAGAAAGTTAGAGGCCGAAGGACCTGGGTTTGGATGAACATCTCCACATAATGCCAATAGCAGGTCAGTAAGAATGAATATGATACAAGATATAACATAAATCGTATGGGAAGTCGTATTGATCCTGCCCAATAAGTTGAAAGTGTAAGTAAACTGGTCAGATAACTTGCATTTAGAATACTTAATGCTGATTGGCTGAGGTAACATGTATGAAGATACACAATAACTTGATACAACGTCATTCTTTGCCACACAAGCAAATAACACACAAAAAAGTGTCAGCTTGTGACTCCAGCTGGTATTTAATTGCAGTGCCACACTATATTTTAGAACAGCAGTCATCCTATACCCTTACTTGGCAGGGATTTCGTTTTCAATACAAGATGTCTGCAAGCTGTGAAATAAAACAATTGTAAACTAATGCATACATGGTGAACGGACGACAATACAAGTGAAAGAGGCAAAATTGGGTTACAAAACAAACCTCGCGTGCATGAGTTTGGGCACGCAAGTTTGAATGACCAAAAGGATATACCTAAAGCCCAGTAGAATAATACTACCAAACATGATTTGATCTCCTTGGCAAAAGGGATCAGCGTAAGTGGTACTGTTGTACCTAAAAAAACTGAAAATTGTGGAAACATGATGTGACAAGAAGTATGTTAACAGTAGGCGCACCATGTGATCTGACCTGGACACGTGACAACAATAAACAGGCTTAAGTATGAAGACAGAAACGTTGACATTTTTACTGAAACAAAACACATAGACCATATAATGCATTAAATCTTAGTAAAGATTAATCACCATGGTGTAAATGCCATTATTGGCATTAAATTTTACACATGTAAACTTGTCTAAATGTCCATAACCGTAAAACTGCAATGTTCAACCAATGGACCACAGAGAGTTAAGTCCAAAATTGGGAAACAAATGATGATTTAGTCGAAGATCTACCGTATAGTCTCTACTAGGAAGTTCATGGTTAAACAGTAGCCAGGTATAGTGTCCACCTCCCACCAGTACACTGCTTCACATTGCTGTGTCATTTTGCAGCTTTGTGCTGTTTAAGATGATTTGCTCATGCCAGCTGAGTATTTGACTCTGCAACACGTGAAAACAGAACAGTCAAAATAAGCTACTATAGTTTGTTGTAAGCAAGAATTTCTACTGCAGAAGATGCTGACAGAAAGGTGAGTGAATGTAACCTGTGCAAGTAGCTCCCAAAGGGTTTTGCATCTTTGAGCTACTCATCTGCTTCTTGCTGGCACCACTCGCTTGCCTCAGCTGTCTGACATTGCTCATTGGCCTGACACTGAAAGAATTGCTCAAGGTAGGCAAGGGATGCTTGCAGAGCTCCATTATCAGATTGTCTTGGCTGGCCTTACATTGATGCTGAGGGCTGGGTCACCAGGCCCCATTGTCGTGGAGTGCCATGTGATTGGCAGAACATGTCTTGGCTTTGTGTAGCTTAGTCATCTGATGATGAAAGGCTTCAAGAACCTCCAACATTTGTCAGTTCAACTTCTTTATTTTGCTTTTGCATGTCCAAAAGACATATGGGTAGTGCAAGACACATAGGGCTGACATTTTTCTCTCCCAATGCACCAACCAACAACCTGTGTTGTAAAGCACAGGATACAGTGAAACGAATTAAGTATGACTTGAACATAAAGAAGCCTACAATCCACTCACTAAACAGCACAAGACCAAAAAGGGCATTGTACCCAAAATAAATAGCTTGGCAAGCAAGGCAGGCAGAAAAGCAACAGAGTGTGCTATGAGAGAAAAGAGGCATGGGTCTAACTGGATGCTGATCTAATTTGGGATCAGGGGAACAGTTATCACATATATATAATGCCTGTACAACCCTCTACACATAAATGTAAAATCAATTGCACCAAGTCACCAACAAATGTGAAAAGGATCTGTTATAAGAAGTGGAAATAAATTTATCTCTGTATACCTACTGCAATACAGGCAAGGGAATATTGTAAGGAAAAATACAAAAACAGGTCATAGGGATGAAGAGAGGCTGGCAGTTCAATAGGTTAGAAAAATAAATGAAAAAAAATCACTTAATAGTAGTTTGAAAAATAAACATAGCGTGGACATACAGATATGAAATATAAAGGAGCATGAATCCAGAACAAAAGAAGTAGGGGCAGAAAGGGGAATAAAATTAAAATTAAAATGATGGTAGCTTGAGTGCTAACAGCATGATGGTCTGGCAGTTTTTCATTGGAAGTTCCCTTCAATAAAAAAAAAAAAGTATGCTCGTCTCGTACCAGAATTTGATGAAAAGTAAGTTTACATATGTTCCCTGTTTGAAAAAATAACAGAATGTCTAGAGTGGCCTAAAGAGAGTGATGTCTTGTGTTAACTCTTTTGCTGCCAACTACCGATGAAGTTGAACTGCTTAACACAAATGGCTTTGAATTATAATAAAGGTGCTAGATTTATATTCCTTGTAAAAAGACCTTTCATTCCAGTTGCAGCATGCAGGTAGTTACATTAAATATAATGGTCCAAGTCAACAGCTTTTCTCAATACACTTTGTGTGCATTGCATGGAGAGCATGCCAAGGAAGCTGTTGACTGTGTAATGGGGCACTGCAGGAGTTAAAGAGTGTGCATAGCACCTATAAACAATCAGTTTTATTCAGCAGAGTTGCCAGAACATGCATTAAGGAGGCAGTTCTGAAAGCATATGAGCTGGTTTCCAAGCCATACAAAGATTCAAGAATGCTTAAAAGGAACTGGAGCAACCTGGAAAATTTGCTGAAAAGAAAATAATAAGCTTTTTTGACGGTTGGTGTATTGCCAGGAAAGTTTGGGATTTTCCTACCTGCAAGAAATCATAAAAGTGTAGAAGTTTTAAAGTTGTAGTGCTGATAAAAGTCAACTATACTTTGATAAGCACAAGACAGGCAATTTTCAAGGAGCAGCAGTTTTTGCAAGTGTTTAGGAACTTACTCAAAAATACCCCTGTCAGTAAAATCAGGTTGGTTCAGTTTTGAAACGAAATAAGATGAAAGTGTTAGCCACTGTTTCCAGGAGAGAGCAGAAGAATTGGCGGGTAGTCTGTGTTTTTCATCTCATAAACCTGCAGCTCAGAATTCTGAGAAGCTCATCTATATGATGATTCTGCAAGGAAAAATGCCATAATAAATCTGGGGGGGGGGGAGAGAGAGAGAGAGAGAGAGAGAGAGAGAGAGAGAGAGAGAGAGAGAGAGAGAGAGAGAGAGAGAGAGAGAGAGAGAGAGAGAGAGAGAGAGAGAGAGAGAGAGAGAGAGAGAGAGAGAGAGAGAGAGAGAGAGAGAGAGAGAGAGAGAGAGAGAGAGATGCTTTTCTGTAGTTGTGTCTGATGTAAGATTAGACGGTCGTGAAACTTTTTATGTCAGAATTAGTCCGTTATGTATAGAAAGCTGTACCTGAGCTAGTAAAGTAATAAGATGTGCCCTGGTGGAAAAAAAAGGTCAGAAAGTGTGGGCTCACTATTATTTCAACAGATGAATATATGTGAAACCATACCCGGTAGTTTTTCCATTTTGTATGTTATAAATCATGCGAATAACTCATGAACTGCCAATTGCAGGTCATGTGAGACTTCTGACAGCTCAAAGCAGCACATCGGAGCATTTCTTTTGGCTGAGATTATGTAAGAACATGTCATCCTTGTGCAAGACGTGTCACTCATGCAAGATGGTCGATAAGCCAAGTGACAAAATATAACCGATACCGTAATAAATTCTTCACTGGAGTTGACCTGCCCTTGGAAGTACAATCAGATCAATGTTCGAGTTCTAAGTGTAAGCCTTATTGCAGTGCGTGGCACACAAGTTAAGGCATAAAATGGATGAAGTCTTCAGCCTTTCGTCGAGAAACACATATATGGTTCTCGAAAGGTATTATCATACTCTCATTAAAATCATCCAAACTTAACTGTTGTGACAAACAGTTGTTGACGAAGTTGTTAATTTTTGCCAGAGATACACAATGATCACATCACATGAGTTCAGTTGCTTTAGTAAATTTTGGAAAACAGTGTAGCACATTTGTGTCATACATGTTCACACGCAAGTTCCTATGAACGGCCGATTTATGACTGGGTCACAATGGAGCTATTGTTATGATCTGCTCGTGCTGTTGTCACAAGGGGCCTGAAATAGCTCGCTGCACAATGGGCATTCCTATGAATGCCAGCCTAAAATATGTAGCAGGAGAATGTAAATTGTGCATTGTTGAACCTGAAAGATATCCAAGGAAAAATGTACAAGCAGAGCTGTCAGCTCAGACAAAAAGAAGAGAATTTAATAGATTACTGCTTTGAACTTAAGCTGTTTCTATGCTGTGAGACTTGATTACTTTGTTAACTGCATGGCTGTGTTTGCATATCAGGTTTACTGGCTTGACTGGGTCGACTGTGTAACCCTGTAGGACATAAGCCAGATACTTGCTTGCTAGCTGTGCAGGCTACTATGTAATTATAGGATGACGCATGCCATAGGCTGAACACTTGGACTGCACTTCCTAGTAGGGACAGTTGAGACGTTTATAGTAACTTCAAATAGTTCAACTTTACCCATGGGTTATCAGAGGAATAATGGCCCTAGAGGGCACGGCCTCTAGGCCACAACCCAGATATGTATGTTTTCACTCTGTCTGTTGCTATTGCTTTTAAGATTTGCATATAGTACATGATCTTGGAGTTTGATGATATAAGCTGTAAAACTATTTATTCCCTTAAACAGCACCCCCGCATCAGTGTAGGTTGTATTGCATTGAAATATGACTTGTTGCAAAATGTATGTTCATTGGCATATGTTTGTTTCAAGCATGTTTAACGCTACAGGTCCATTTACATTCTTTGCATTCTGGTGGTGAGTGCCCTGTGTCGAAAGTGTTATTAAAACGGGAAAGGTACGTGGGAAACAAGGCCACCCATGTGCTTCATTGGTGGTCAATATAAGCCAAATCAGCCCATTCATATTAATCTTTGTCATGTCTGCACTGCATAATATCGATAAAATAACACTGAAACAAGCACATGTAGACAGCATTTTGTGAGAGGTGCAGCATAATTCCATAGCCATGCTTTCTGGTCTAGACTCTAATGTTCTATTAAATCAAAGTGTCCGTATTAATATATCACTTTTGAGTTGATTTTCCTGGAAAATGAAATGCCATTATAGTTGTAATGTGTATGGCGCAAATGGCTTGATTTATGAGGACAATTGAAGATCCTTTTTATGCGATCATTTGGTTCACTTCAAGTTTCCATTTGATGCAGGACAATAACAATTTATTTGTGAAAAATTGGATTGCTCTTCACTTTTTTCCCCCCTTTGAACCAGTTGTCTGTGAACAGTAATTTGAAATGTCTGCTTCCCTTTTCCCACTAACATTGCACATCCATTGTAAGTTTTTAATGTAAATTTGAGTGGAATCTCCAAATGTTAATATGTCTCAATCCAAGTGAACATACAGAATAGTGGCTTCATTATTATCAGATTAGACCTCAAAACACTAAATTTACTGATTGTGTGACGTTGGAAATTGGTTCAAGGTCAAACACGTGCATCTCATTGTAGTCCATATAGGACCATCACCATGGGCAACAGTGAAGTTGTGTCTGCCTTGGACCTCCGGATTTCGACTTTGCTCCTTGATGGGTGACAGGTTTAGATCATGGGTGGTTCTTGTTTGCTCGGATTATCCGTAGCTTTTCTAGCATTGTTGAAAACTTGTCCACTTCTGTTTTTCATGACGGTCATTATTTTATATTATTATACTTCAGGCATTAATCTAGTGTTCTGATTGGCTAAGTGGGCATGTAACAGTTTTGACAGTTAACCGCAACCAATTGTCCCTATGGGCACTGCACATTTGACCCGACCTTGCCAAGTAGGCCCAATTTATATCATGTAAATTATTGTTGATTTAGTAAAATGGAACGGAATTGACGTGATATTTGTTCAGTTATTGTTCTTCGTTATAATAAAGGAAATGGTCTCCTTTTCTTTGTGGGACAGGAAGAACTGTCAACCTTCGGGATGGACTGTAAACCCAAAGCGAAGCTGAGGGTTGACAGTCCATCCCGAAGGTTTACAGTTCATCCTGTCCCACGCAGGCAAGGGCACCATTTCATTATTGGCATATGACATCTTATCGTCTTTAGATATTTAATGAATAATGTATTGCTTGGTGGCTATTTTTGTCCTTATATCTTGTCAAGATTTGGACGGTATTCAACTTGGACTGATGTGTAATGGTCTCACAATACACAAATCAGTGCAGGAAAATAGCACACCAAAACTTGTAAAATTTGTTCCATATCCAGGGTCTGGAGGCACCAAGAGCTGGATTTCAGATCTGATAGGCTAATCAACTATTGAAACAATCCCATCTGCTTGTTTCATTTTGTGGTCACGTTTTGCTTTCTTATCCAATATTTTCAGAAAACTCAAGGTTTTGTTTCAAAACCCCGAGTTTTTTCATGATAACCCTGGGTTTTGCGGTTGTTTTGTTTCATTATGTGCAAATCCTAGGATTTTGTAGCATCAAGAAATGAAGTGTTCTGGAATACGCTTTAGTCATCTTGATAATTTGCAAAACTGAGTTTTGTTGTGGTAACTCAGGGTATTGTAGTTGCTTTGTTCAATAATTCACAAAACCCAAGGTTTTAAATCATTCAAAAAACCCTGGGATTTATGACGTCATAAAACCCACAGTTTTATAATTTACCGCCAAATTGGTCATATGGATACACCAGCCACTCAGAGCACGGCTTCCATTAGTGATTTAATTACGCAGGATTGCCTGGTATCTTGTCAAGAACTCTGGCTTCGTTCAGTGTATCCGTACGACTCGGTCGGTTTGGGAGCATGGCAATACATTGGTTGACATATAAACACAACACATTAAAGCAAATATATCCTGATGATGTCGTATAAAACTTAATTTTAGACCCTGCGCGTGGTAACTAATAATGATGTTAATGATCACACAAAATGAAATCCAGGGTTTTGTACACAAAACTCAGACTTTTGTCCAAAATCATATAAAAAATTCAATAAGCAGACCCCTGGGTTTTGTGAATTAGTGAACAGTACAACTCCCATACATATCTGGGCTGCAGCTCCGTGGCAATGAAATACAGAAGACAAAACATTTGCAAGTTAAAGTTCATAAAAAAAAAAATAAACACTGCAGCATGGCCATTTACTCAAACTCAGTTGGGGCCCATCTGGGGTACATCCCCAGTATGTTTGAAATGGACAGTTTTAGGGAAGAAATTCAAATTGTGTATTGCCGTTGTTATCTCCATATGGCTTACATGGATATAAATAGGAATGTGTGCATCAACCAAGTTGCCAAACTGAAAATTCCTAAAAAATCGGGTGTCCACAGCAACACCACATTGTGAACACCTTGTTTAATACTTCCACAAGGCCCATTTTCACCATGTTTCAGCACAATGTGAATGAGGTTTTTCGAAAAGTTGAAAATAACAAAACACACAAAATCAGTTAAAATCGCAATGACACCTGTTGAATAAATATGTGTGTGTTTTTTTTTTTTTTAGGTCTCTAGGAGTGTCCCTGTGCAATTTTGAAGTGATTGGCCCCGGATTTTCGGAGATTAAAAGATAAAATTGAAAAAAGATTCAATGGGACGCGACCATTTAAACACAGCCAGTAGAGACCTGCCCAAGCTGCAGCCCCCACCAAGTTTGAAGTAGATCTGGCTGACACTTTTGGAGAAGTCGACAATGTGAATCACCATTGCAATCCACATTGATTGACAGTGTAACTAAGAGGAATATACATTTACCGATAAACACCCGAACTGACAAAAGTTACAAATCAGGCATCAGGAGCGAAACCACATAGCGGACATCTTTGTATGACCCTCCCGTAAGTCACATTTCCACCAAGTTTCGACATAATCTGAGCGACAGTTTCGGAAAAAGTCGAAAATAGGAAAAAAATTACGTACCACTAGTGACACGTATAACTGGGTCTGGGAATCCCCAGAGGTTTCCCTGTAAAATCTCGAAGCAGTTGGCCAAGCGATTTCAGTGACAAGCATTTTACCGCCAAAGGAAAAATAAATAAAAAATCAATGGAGTGGGACCATTTGAATTAACGCGGTAGAGACTTTTCCAGGCACATTCCCAGCACGCTCGAAGTATAACTGGCCAATGGTTCTTGAGAAGATAAAATGTGAAATTGTTGGCAGGCAGATAACGGCAGACGAAGGATGGAAGACCACAAGATAAGCGCAGTTGACGGACATCTATTGTATCATTAACATGATCGTACAGTTTTTTTTTAATTAAATGTTCAACAAGGGCAAACATTTTAGGGCAGGTAGGGGTTAACAGAAGATAGGAGGACTTATATAGCACAAGCTTTGAGACGGTTAGATTAAAATGAAAAGTCACCTTGATTATATAATATTCATTGTCGGTCTATTGTTTTATATGTTGTTATGGGCGAGGTACAGATTTAGAGGATATATAGAGGTACAGTTTTGATGAAACCAGAAAACATTGCAATTCTATACACAAGTTTTAAAATGGAGCATGAAAGTACGCAGAGAAGACATGCTGCTTCACGTTCGACCTGCCCAGGTAAAAATACCCTGGAAGGTTCAATCACTGAGTGACGAAGTGGTGATATTCCTTTTTTTCAAGGAAACTGCACGTCTCGACTTGTGTAAAGTAAGTCGTTCTATGACTTTAACCCGTACGTGCCTCAACATCTTCGCCCTTGTTTAGTATTTATTTGAAAACTATTATCGTGTCAATTTTTATTTTGCCTACGTCATTGATACAATAGAGAAACCCACACTATTGACTGACAAGTCAGCTGAGCTAAAAATTACTCCACAAATGTTGAAGACCTCAGTGCTGAAAATTAAAGCTTGACGTAAATGACGACAACATATAAAATTTCCATTGCTGTATTTTTGATTCTGCTCTTTGAAATTCGTGTCATAATTTTCAGAATATGTGCTTTTGTAATAGAGACTTATAAGAAGCAAAACATTAAAAACAAATCTCTTATCTTGTATGAGCAATTAAAATTACGTCATTGTACATTTATCTCCTACTAATGACCCAGAAGGTAATTGACATTTTGTATGGCTGGCATTTATGGCAATAAATATGAAATTATGAGGACAAATCGACTATCATAAAACAACACAAAATAATTGCTTTGGATACTGCGTTTATGGTGGATGGTGTGTACGTAAGAACAAGGCAATCTAAATTGGAATGAAGAACCTTTGACACTATATGCCCATGTAAGTTTTTTCATGATATATACGCAAACTTACCTGACTTCATGGGAACTGCAATGCATAAATAATTGAATAACATGTACAACCAATGGATGAAGATGATTGTTTCCTTTGATAAATGCACATTAGATAATTAAAACTACATTATGTTGACTATAGACAGGAAGGCACTTAGTAGCATCTGCTCTAGCGACTTAAAAGCTGGCTGAAATACTCGCAATCTGGAGTATGCGTTCGGAGAAGCCATTGTGTCTACTTCTCGCTGTTAGATATGGCTTATGTTCTTTTGCTGGTTACCTGGCAAGGTACGAAAGTCTATGGCTCTCGACGGAAAGGCGGAGGAAAGTAATGACAATGAACTGAGGATCAATAAGGATGATAAATATTAGCTGTACATGCCTTTCCTGCAGATAAATCTTATTTATTTGCAATCTCAGACAGCTCTGGTCAATTGAAATAGTTACTGTAGCAACCAGGTGCGCTGCTTCACACAAGACGGCAAGTGTAACCAGTGGGGGGTAAAGGGTGCTGGTAATGATGATGGTGATGGTAATCCTTTATGAGACGTGTGTCGGCCAGATAAGCGTACATATCCTGACCATTTCATGTCACTGCGTACTATTTCTCGAGGCTATCATTTTTTCCCTCAAGCATGTTTCTTCAATATTCCGTACCGAAACGTCAAACCGTACTGTGTTTCATGTGGAAGTTTATTATAATATTTTGGAAAATATTTATTCAATATTTAATTACCAGTTCTTCGTACTGTCAACATGGATATGACCATTTTGATATTGTATAATTATAGGCATATTTTCACTCGATATTAAAATAAATTTAAATTTAAACATGTTTCTTTATTCAGGACCACCTGATAGTACATCGAAATATACTAAAGTATAGGCTCTCCTCACACACTAGATATTACCGCGGTTATTGTTACCATTGCAAAATGGTGATGAATGGGACAAAAATGAAGCCATTATATGCAGTTTGGAAGTATACCATTTTCATCGACGCTTGCTAATTAAACAACTTTTGCATTTTTAACGTATCTAGTGATTTCCAGTATAAGCAATGTACAATTGGATGTGGCCAGTTTTTTGCAATGCATAACAAGCGATTTAGAATTCTATAATTCTGCATGTTTTCTCACATATCATATAATATCAACATAAGATTATACGAAAAGCCAACTATCGGTATAGTTTAAATGTTTAAAAATTATACATGGTGACCCCCTTTATACATGGTAAACAAACGTGTCCTTGTGTTGCGTTGATCATTGTTCGCATATTACCTTCTATATTCTAACATGCTTCAGACATAAATCCCCAGTTTACAAATCGATTTGATGACCAATGACGCAAAGGCATGTGGTTAATTTCGGTATGACAAATCATCATACTGCACGGATTTTACTCTGTCAAGTGGGAAAGTTATTTAATACCCAAAGGTTCACAAACTGCAACATGTAAGCAAATACCGAAGTACAATTGTTTTAAACAAGTCAGCAGTGCATATTAAATTTTGCTTTATCTGTTCGCGTCTGTAAATGTCGTTTGAATGTAATTAGAACTTGTGTGTTTCAACGTAGTTTTACAGTGTCAGATAACTTGGTTTTAGTTTAAAGAGTCAAGTCAAACATGTCTTTGTTTTGTCCATGAATTTTGTCATTGATGCATTCTATTTTATGTTGTAGGAGAATGTTATTTCCAAATGAGTGTGATTAATACCTTCATCAATTATGATATCGCTAAGAAATAAAGATGGGTGCTCAGGTTTTGTTTTGTTTTGCGGAACATAAAAGAGCTACAGATTGAGTTGCATTCAAAATAACTTTTCACTGTTGGTCGCAAACTAAGATACTGCCAACATCAGCATAAAGACGTCTGTCAGAAATAAGTGGATCACATACAATTTCCAGTGTGCTGGTATCATCAGTAACAAGTTTGAATAAAAATGTCATGTATCACATCATTTATGTGAACTAAGAGCAACAGAGACTCAAGGTAGAGTCCTGGGGTACCCCTACCTCGATGGGAGGCACAGTAGAAGTTGCGACCGTGATCGTTACACATTGACAATAATTAGATCCTTTACTTAAAAAGATTATTAAGAGGACCCTCAGTTTCCAGCTGTATCCATTTGAAGAGAAGACCTCCACACCAGGCACGGTGGAACGCTTTGCACACACCAAAGAAAACCATTCTTGTCATTTTTGTTGTTGTCATTGTTCAACCACTGAATGTGCCATGAAAATGTTTGGAAGCTTATTAATTATAGAATAGTTGGACCTATATCCAGAATTGCTCAGACGTCAAACGTTTAGGAAGCAAAAGATACTTATATAAAACGTTACAGATTACCGGTATGTGTTGAAATACTTGAGGAGCGTTGCGGACCAGTGGAGTATGTATATGTAATTGCCCATGATCTGCTTGTCATTCTTCTATGACACAAGAGCTAATTTGAACTTTTCCAAGAATTGAAAAGGACGAAGCACCTGAACAAAAGTTGTAGAGCTTGTTATCCGAGGAACAGCTACCTGATGCGGTATTCTTCAAAATCATATTCCCTATACCAGGACCTCCAGATCAAGATCTCAGCGACTGCTAGTAACACCTGTTTCACACTGATTTCGTCAATTTGAAAAGAATTTAGGTGAGCCTCAGTTCAGTAAGAATATTCAGACAAAGACATAGGAGTATCTTCCCGAGGAAGTCTACATTCCTTGGCAAAGTATTCATTGCAATGTTCGCCATTTATCTGCATTGCTGGAAATGATTGCACCATTTCCACAAATTACACACACACACGCGCATATATATATGCAAACAAGGGGGGGGGGGGGTTAAGAACTGATGAAGCATAAACCCAAGTATACTTTTACTTGGATTCGACCATTTCTTGGTGTTTATATCTTTAGCGTCCAGTACATCACCGCCACGAATTTGGGAACGTCTGCGCTTGTGAAGAAAACGTGAAGTTGAGTTTCAGAGAAAGCACGCAGGCGCATTTGAATGCTGTGACACTTAAAACGTTTCTCTTTTCAACCTCTTTTTCTTAGTAACTGTTTTATGTTACAAGTGACCCATGGCTTATCCTTTTGTCTGATGATAACGGGAGAAAGAATTGTCTGTAGAGATCGGTAAAAATATTTGTTCCGTAAAACACCATATCATTTCTGTCACCGAAATTTTGAAGCCTTTGTCAAATTGAATATCGAAGGGATAATTGCATAAATATTTTGCATTCCCTCTTTTGCAATTCCAATTTTTTCGTTTGAATGGGTGATCTATATGGTGAGAAGCGGAAATCCAAAAATCCCAAGACCTGAATCTGTCGCTTAAGTAACCGGTCAGAATGTGAGTTTTGGGATAATATTCTAGAGCACTAGTAATTGAATAACCAAGGTCATCGAGAAATAAGTCTATCAATGACGTATTGGCCGGATGGTTGATAGTACATTTACACCCGAAACAGTAAGTAAGTAAGTAAGGACGTATTTTATTGACATTCTGGAGTCAGTTTTGACTCCTAAGTCATACGATACAATACAAGCATATAAAGTTCACAATACAATCATTCAATGAAGAAAAAGAAGAAAAAAAAGAAAGAAAAAGAAAAGGCCTTGAGGCATATAAATGATACAAAATTATAAATTAACTATTCTTCACTATTCTAAAGCATTATTTACAGTTACTGCATACATTTGAACAGATATTTCCCAAGGGCATTGCAGAGAGGGCTTTCACCACAGGACATTATGAACGAAAACTTCTCCTGAGCATTTAGTGCGTCAAAGTTTTCACATAATTCTTCTGCAGTATTAATTAGAATATTCCTTTCTGATTTATGTTTTGGACAAATTGTATAGAAGTGTATTCCATCTTCAACAGAATTTAGATTGCAGTTTTGACACAGTATTAGAGGTGGTGGTACCTTAGGTTTGCTGTGTCTCCCCAAGTCTATCTGCAAATGGTATCACCTCAGCCTAAAACTGGCAATTGATTTGCGAATGGTTCAACATTTTCACCATTTTTAAATTAGAACTTACAGTACGCCAGGGGGAGGGGGTTAAATGGGTCTGCACACTTTTGCAGAATATGGAAAATGATGGTCAATTTTTGGCCTGTTTTGTACAATTTTGCCATGATTTTTTTGGAAAATCATCATTTTTAAAGTACTATTTTTTGGGGGGGGGTGTAGGGGGTCGTGAATTTAGTACCGTTAGTACTAATTCAAACATGATGATAATGTTGAACCATCCCTTAATATAGGTAGTGCTCTTAACATTAAGAAGATAGGGTTCCATACAAAATGAAGATTTGAATGTCTTATAACTGCGTAATTTTTGGTTCTGATAGATTTGTTGAAGTGTTTGTTGATAATCCAGTTTTTGTTGATTGTACAGTTTTTCTTTCAACTCCGACATGATTTTTTTTCATTGATTACTGATTGTGACTCCCAATGTGTTTGCATGCCTACTGATATTCTAAATTATGGAACACCAGTTTTAATGCCCTTTTTTGATGCCGTCTAAGAAGATTGAGATAAGCATTTTCAACTACGGAGTTGTCCTGTAGGCTTAAGATATGGAGCCAGTATTTAGCTGCACGAATTTGGTGTCTGAGGTGTAAAGGGAACCGCCCGGTTTCAGTATATATCCCAAAGGTAGGGGTTTGCTTACGGACGCCAAGCATTTGTTTAAGATAATTTTTCGGACATTCTCAATAATTTCGATAGGATTTTGTTGGAACCAAAGCTCTGATCCATATTCCCAAATTGGCATGATTTGTGCATCAAATAATTTCAAGGCAAGCACAGGGGAGGCTTTATAGCTTACAGAATTATTACTAAATATAACTTTCCATGCTTGTTGAGCTAGATGAGAGAAGGTTGTTGCTAGGGGATTTCTCATGGATGAGTTGAAGATAATGCCAAGATATTTGTATTGAGTAACAATTTCCACAATTTGATCATTAAAGGTGAAGGTACTTGATTGAGGATTGGAACGTTTACAGTTAAAGATGAGGACCTTAGTTTTGGAATATTGAGTGCTAAATGCCATGTTTCACACAAGTTATATAAACCATCAAGTTGGGCCTGCAGACTAGCAGGACTATCAAAACATAACACAAGATCATCAGCATATAACAGGTTATAGATATACAGGTGGTTAAGTAATATGCTGCCAGTCACATTTGGACCTCTGTGTGACCTAATGTCATGTGAATACTCATTGATTGAATCTCAGTCGGGATTTGGTTGAGATTGCTTCTAGGTCAGCGCGACCGGCAGAGGGTAAACAGTCCCTCGTGTGAAAAGCCACTCCGCCTCCTGGTTTCGCAGTCCTATCTTTCCAAACGGGCATGCATTCCGAACCTTCCCCTCCATAACCACGATCGCGCCATATTTCAGACAGTGTGAGACTTTCTTTGCCTCCGAAGCAGACACTAGCTCCGTGATATATCTACGCCGCTGCAGTAGAAATAACACGGAACTTGGTCTGCTTTGGAGGCAGGAATTTGCTGAATGAGCCATCAGATGGTTGTATTGATGGGATTTGTTCAAGTATCTCCAGTCCGCCACTTTTTATGCGGAAAAATCCCGCAATTATAACCGCATTTGATAAGAAGTGAAACTGATCGCAGTATATGGGTGGTCGTAATTCCGAAACTTCCGAGATTCTTAGCTTTAATTATGTTAAATTTGTTCATGTGGTCATTTCATAGTGAAACATATACTACATACAAATCGTATTTATGCAGTGAATTGTGGAGATACAATTAGCATATCAGCAGGTCCGCAACATAACCTATTAGGGATGGTTCAACATTATCATCATTTTTGAATTAGTACTTAGAGTACTAAATTTCATGACCCCCCTCCCTCCCCCCAAATCAGTACTTTAAAAATGATGATTTTCCCCCCAAATCATAGCAAAATTGCACAAAATAGGCCAAAAAATGACCATCATTTTCCATATCCTGTGAAAGTGTACAGACCCATTTAACCCCCCCCCTTGCGTACTGTAAGTACTAATTCAAAAATGATGAAAATGTTGAACCATCCCTTACAAAATCACTTGAATCAATATGTGGCATGGGTTACCGTTTTTCACGCTTAATGTTATCAGCTAGAGCCAGCAAGAGTTGTTGCGGTTATAACAGGCTAACAGTTATTGTTCGATAAATTTCAACAGGTTAATTCCATCATTCATATATGTGTATATATATATATATATATATATATATATATATATATATATATATATATATATATATATATATATATATATATATATATATATATATATATATATATATGTGTATATATATATATGTATATATATGTATATATATATAATTTGGGGGAAATTAAAAAAAAAATTCTGAAACTGTTCGTCAATTGCTTTTTGAATTGGCACAGTACACAAAGAACTTGGTGCTTATATACTTTGTTTATGTCAGTGACCCGAACATAATTTTCAGGGTCACAGGGATGTCTTAATGGTATTGGTTTCGAGTAATAACACAAGAACGGAATGTTTCAGCTGGCACTTTCAAATTACATATGATGATTTAAGAAAAGAAAAAAAAAACTAAAAAAGAAAAACCAAAAACCAAAACAAAAACATAAAACAAAAATCCAACCCCCCAAAATACTACATACAACGCTCAACCATATTTTGAGTTGCAACTTTGACATAGGCCTAATACGTAATGATGATTCTCTGTGAAGGCTATATGATTGCATATATGTGACGACCTTATTCCTGACGCCATACGGCGACTCTATACTTTCCGAAAAACATAGCCTGTATTTGCGATTGCTTTCAGTTGCTCCATGACATGTGTGAAGAATATAGAAATACAGGAGTATGTACTATTTGGCCCTATGTTACTGAAATCAGACAAATCTTTAATAACGCCGGAATTGACCGTGCATTTTCATCCCACAGTGATGGGTGGCTTGATAGTTTTAATAAACGGGCAATAGAAAGTTACACGGTAGAATTTTTTCAGGAAATAGACGATAAGAGATCTCTTTACTGGTATAGGGCCCTGAAAAGATCTACATGGCGTGGCGATTATCTGTTCACAACAGGCAACTTTAATGGCGCCCGCCTAAAATTCATGGCACGTACAGGGTGTTTGGGCTTGGGAGAGGATAGAGAAAGGTGGGGCATGTCAGATACAGCATGTAATACCTGTGAATGTAACGATGATGATCTTTTTCACTTCATGTTTTTATGTCCTGGTTTAAACTCTTTTAGATTGAAGTCGTTCAAGCAATTGGAACAGTCACTGAATGATATTGATTTTAGTTATGTGTGGCAAAGTTTTATGGCGTCATCCCTGTACAGAAAGTTGAACTTCCTTCTTGGAGACGAAGGTTTTAGTTTTGGCGACGAAGTTGGGTTTTTATTTGATTGTATATGTAAAAGATTTTTAGTGGAGGCATGGCGCTTTAGGAGGGAATCCTCCAATTCCTGACTGTTCTGTATTTGTATACATTTGTGAAAAACGGTTTGCCCCGGACCACTGGTGCCCCCGATGTAAAGGGGTAGTTTTTCCGCAATAAATTATTATTATTATTATTATTATTATTATTATTATTATTATTATTATTATTATTATTATTATTATTATTATTATTATTATTATTATTATTATTATTATTATTATTATTATTATTATCTCACCGTGCACGTATGCACTTGCAAAACTATCCTTTCTGCTGACAATGTGTGCATGTTGGGTTAGCTGAGTAGAGGACTGGTACAGTCCACTTGTTATGAATAAGTCTCAATTTCCCAATGGGGTGATTTCTGAAATGAAAAGTTACAGTCACATATAAGCAGAAGACGAGATACTGCTTTAGGCACATATTTCCCTGTTATTGTATGTAGAATTATCGTCTGTGGTAAAAGCGCTAAAAGTGACTGATTGTCGGAAATAGTGCATTTGGCGTTGGTGCAAGAAAGCATCAAAGGGCGCTCATTTTTTTGTATCTAAATTGCGGTTAAGCAGGTTTATGACATGTGCTGACAAAGTGAAACAGCATTGCTGCAAGTCTTATCGATGCAACATTTACCTACGGTACATATAAATCCTGCTTTGAATAATGCTAAAGGTACTTTCAGGAGAAATTGATGTATAAATTAAATTAGCCCATGCGACATTTTGCAGTTCATTACAACAGGCAGCAAAACCATTACACATACAGAATGTTGCGTCTGCATGTCTGCCGGCTATTTCAACTTTGAAAAAGTCTGGCAGTACAAATATGTGGATTGAAGATAATGTGCACAAAAATTAATCGACCACAATCTAAAGCAATATAGCAACATCATTGCAGCACATGTGGGTCATTGGTTCACTTTGATGTCAGTGGCTTCCAGCCACTTGCTTAAGTTTTAGTAAGACGTTTAGTGTCTACAGATAACTGTTAAAGCCAACCAAATGGATATTTCTTAAGCCATGGTGTACCGTCCTGTTACACTTATTTGGTCGGTCCGCTACTTTTGCCGGCAATTATGACCGACAGACCACGAAGACCACTGGGTGGAATATGTGATGCAAAAATGTTTTGTAACCGGGTCTTCTCGATCGTATATTAGTTTCCAGAGAGAGAGAGAGAGAGAGAGAGAGAGAGAGAGAGAGAGAGAGAGAGAGGAGAGAGAGAGAGAGAGAGAGAGAGAGAGAGAGAGAGAGAGAGAGAGAGAGAGAGAGAGAGAGAGAGATGAGAGAGAGAGAGAGAGAGAGAGAGAGAGAGTTTTTGCATGGCTTTTAAGTTTGTCGTCAGAAAGTATTGTGTTGGCTTTGATACTTTTAGTAAATTTGAATAATCTTGCATAAAATACTTTTATTAAGTTGGATTAATCTTGCATAAAAGAAAAGACTATATTGCGCCTTCGTAGATTATTGAAAAGCGTCCGACTTAATAGGAGTCTGCTGTGGTCTAAATTGATCTCTGCTGGTATTAACGGACTAGTTCTTAGTCTGGGGGCATATGGAGTCCCGTGGGCTTTTGATGAAGATTTTATAAAACCTACTCAGAAATGTTAAATACATCTGAAATAACAGAAAAAAACATGTTGGCACTTTGCTAACCTGTTAGATGCAAAATGGCCGCCACTTTTTCAAAATGGCTGCCAAATTTCCAATTTTTGTCCAATTGCAGATCCCTTAAAGGTCCTTGTAGTATAAAGCACCTTATTTGGGCATTTATTTTCATAACTCACGGCTATAAAGTTGGACTTTTATTTTTGAATTGAAACTTAGTCAATTTAGGCTCATATTTGTCTTAAAAGTATGAAATCATTGGATCCAAAGAATGTAAACCGAAACGAGATAAATGACTTTATTTTGAAAATCTAGGTCCAGCTTGATAATGGTGCTGGCATTTGTTGTATAATGTAATATTTGGACCTAAATAAGACAACTTTGAGAATGCTGTTTTGTGAAAAGTTTGTTGTGAATCATTTCGAAACTTGGTGAGAATGTGAATCAGTCAAAAAGGTGGCCTCTCATGAGGGAGGATATACAGTGCAAAGACTACCCTTGCTACATTGAGAACCGGCCCCCCGAGAGAGGGCGGCCTCTCATCTAGGTGGCCCTGTGAAGAGGGTGACCACTGAATGTACACGTTTTATGTACATGTAGCATAATATGGAATCATTTTATTTGATCAATACATACAAATTTACACTAAGATATCATTTGTAGTAATGTAGAAAAGTACATATTGACCTGGGAGACTTGCACTGAGGTCATATCTGACAGCTATAATGCAAGCCACCCTAAAGGTATCACAGTGTTGAATCAGGAACAGGAAACATTTAAAGAATTATCAATAACAGTTAAAATGTGTTTAAATTATAATATATTCGAACCAGGACACTTAAAAAGGATATAAAATGACAATAACGAAGAGATCAATTACCAGTATTGCAAACATAACAATTCTGTATACAACATGCTGTTTCGTAATTGTCTATGAAATATATTTTCAGAAAGACTGTAAAACCTTGGATGCTTTGTGTGTTTACTTTGTCCTTTATTATTGCTGGTATTTCATTCAAAATATGGCCCAGTTGATGCCTAATGCAATCTTGTATATACAAGCATGAGCAAGGGTAGTCTTTGCACTATACAGTATAAATTTGCACTTATCATGCGTACGCATGAGAAGTGCGAATTTTAAAAAAATTCTTTCTGTTTCTTTTGTTATAGTCCTTTATGATGGAGCTTAAAAATATGGGCAAGTTATGGAAATATGCAGGCAATTTGTCATTTTCCAGCCTGTTATAAAATTTTAAAAGCTGCAGTTTATGTGTATCCTGCAGTTTTAGTAACTTGAATTGTTGAAATATAGGTTCTGTGTGGGCATTGAAGTTTTTATTGCTTATTATACAAATTGACCATTTTTGAATAGTGACATGTCTCTCAGATTTATGTCCCCATGCAAGAAGGCAGTAGTTAAAATGTGATAAAATTAATATATTATATAGGACTAAAAGGACTTCCATCGGGAGGATATTTTAAAGTTTATTTAAAGTACCTGTTCTCTGCAATGCTTTGACACATATCTTTTGTATATGGTTATCCCAGCTCATATGTTTGTCTAAACTTAGACCCAAGAAGTTAAATTTGTCCACACAGTCAGCTGATGACCTTAACCTACTTTCTCAAGGTCACAGGAGGAATACATTACAAAAAATGTTTTTTTTTATGGTCACTACATTTGAACTTGTGCACATGTATCAATGTACCAGCACAAGAATATTATACAGGCAAAAGGCTGTGATGTATGGAATCATGGTGGCACCACTAGTGGTATGAAGTGGAACTAGCATTATAAGTGTAAAAAGTACATTAAATTCATTATTTTCATAATGAATTAGGATGGAACTTCTAAATTTACACCAAATATATGTTGGGCCAATGGTCAAATTAGGTAAAATTTTGAATGACCTTGACTTAATTTTTGAAGGCCACTAAGGATGTAAATGACACTAAAATTTTACATTTGACTTTTAAAAAATAAGATTGCTAACAATACCAAATGTACCACAAATACATTGTATGTATCATCTATAGAAGCTTAATATTGCATGATATAGGTGATCTTGACCAACTTTCTCAAGGTCACAGAGGGAACATGTACCTGTTATTATTATTATTATTATTATTATTATTATTATTATTATTATTATTATTATTATTATTATTATTATTATTATTATTATTATTATTATTATTATTATTATTTTTTGTTGTTGTTGTTGTTATGGTGATTACATCTAAACTTGTGCACATTTATCAATATACCATTACAGGAATATTATACAGACAAAAGTCTACCATGTTTAGAGTCATGGTGGTACCATCAGTAAAAGTAGCATCCTAGGTATTAAAGTATGTTAAATTCATTATTTTGATTATAAATAGAGATGGAATTTCTATATTTATTCCCAATTATGCATTAGGTCATTGATCATATATTCTGAAATTCTGGGTGACCTAGACATTTTTCAAGGACACTGTAAAGGACACTAAAATTTACAGGTTGAGAAATGTATGAAAAATATGTATCATATATAGAAGTTTGATATTACATAATGTGGGTGACCTTGACCAACTATCTCGAGGTCATGAGTAAAAACGTATCGTGAAATGATTATATTGTAATGCCTATGACATTACAAATTGAGATGAAAATGCAAAACTCACACTATATATGCATTAGGCCAATGGTCAAAATTTATAACATGTTAAGTGACCTTGTCTATGTTTCAAAGTTGTTAAGTACTTAAGAAACAAACACTAGATTCAATATGTTGACAAACAATAAGGGAAATTACACCAAATGAACCAAAAATGTGTGTTCATGTGGATGTTTGATGTTGCATCATATGCCTGACCTTGACTAATTTCTCACAGTCATGGATCAAATGTGTTACAGGAAATGACATTTTGGTGATGGTCATCAGATCATTTGTCAGCAGAGCATTAGGCCCATGGGCCTCTTGTTAGGTGACCTACATCCTTGTTCTGTAATAAACTGGTAACTGGAGAGCTATTTAATATGAAACTTGGACATTGCACAGGGCTATCTGCTATTAACCACAGTCTTCTATAGGAAACCACATGTGTTTTTAAGAGCACATGTTGATTACACATGGTTATGTATCTTTGTGAAAGCGACCTGGACTCTAAGGTCACTTTTTGACAGTAGGAGTGGGCCAAAGTAGGAGGAAGTGTGTGATGCCAATGCAGTGATTAGTGCAGAGATATACGGGTAAGTTATAATAGGGAACAATGATTTGAACTGATGATCTTGGATCAGATGAGGAAAAAGTATTGATCTAGACTAAAAGGGTAATGAGAGATATAGTTAAGTATCAACAAGTTTTGATGCATAGATTATATGCATGCATTTTTTAGCAGATCAGCCATCTTGAAATTTGGTTGGTAACAACTGGTGTTAAGTTTCAAGATTGAAAATCATGACACAATATTGTTACATGGAGTATAATATATAACTCTTAGATAATGTTAATTGGAGAATATTGGTTCTTTATGTAAAATGACTTGTGGGGGTGAGGGTGGGGAGTGGTGGTGGGGCAGCCATTTTGAGGAAATTGTGGCTATCTTGAATTGTGATAACTACAATGCTATACATACCCTCATTGATGCCAGTAACAACCAAAATAAAGGCCAAATTTAAATTAATTATTTTAACGCTATAAATTTATTAGAATCATGGAAAACATAGATAACATTTTTCAGATATTTTAAATTTTGGTGTCTGATAATATTCAGGTTTAAGATAAAAGACATGAATAGTGTTCCTGGATGACAAAAGGTTAAAATTTGATTCTTAGATCTATTAAATCGAACATTTCGAGCACATTATGTAACATAAAATTTCATTATGTTTGGAGTTTGGTGGCCATTTTGGAAAATGGCGGCCATTTTGAATTTAACAGGTTGGCAAAGTGCCAACATGGTTTTTAATGTTCCTTATGGTATAAATATCATTTCTGACTAGGTGGCATGAAATCTTCATCAAAATCCCACGGGACTAAAAATCATGATGTATGCTTCCACACTATCTTGTGGTTATACAAAATTTATGTTATAAGACCAAAGCATGTATTTAACATGCTAATATACTATCAGATAGGTTTGTAATATAGGCGTGAGACAGGAGGAGAGTCTCTCCCCTCTGATCTTTACCGTATTTGTAAATGATTTTGAACATAATATTACCAGACATTATGAAGATCTGGTTACAAATTCTACTGATATTAATAGTTACCTGTCTGATGAAGATACCGAAATGTTTCTAAGACTTTATATTGTATTGTATGCAGATGATACCATTATCATCGCAGAAGGTCTGCACACAAAGCTCTTCATGCTCCCAGTGATTACTGTGAAGCATGGAAAATTAGCTGTTCACGCAAGTGAAACTGAGATTGTTATTCTTTCCAAAGGTCTTGTACGAAATAAGGTTGTTTTTATATTTAAGGGGACCATACTGGATAGAGACAACAGCTACACTTACTTAGGATGTGTCTTTGACTGCAATGGTAAGTTTACTTCGACCAAAGAGAAATAGATAAGTCAAGCTACGAGGCCCAATATGAATTGTTACAAAGGACAGGTAATTTGGAATTAGGCATTTACCGAAAGCTTGAATTGTATGATACACCAGGGACGTGTTATAGATGGACTACCAACGGCGGGGCCCCTTTTGTACCATCTATGTTGCCGCTGCTCAAGTGATCGGGTGTTTGAGCGAGCACCTTCAGTGCTGAACAAACACAACACCACGGTCCGCGCTGGCCGCTGGCAGTCTCGTGGGCCAGGTCACGCGATGAAAGGCGAGAATAATCGCGTCACCGACTGAAATGTGCAAAATTTTTCACCGTGTTCCACATTTTAAAGTCAAAATTTAGCGTTACGCCGGACGCAGCTACAACAAATGAAACCACCATCATAATTCTACCGGCATACACTATTCATCTAAAACTACATTTTTTATAACACGTCCCTGGATACACTTATAGTACCTATATTACTCTATGGGTGCAAGGTACGGGAATATGAGAAACTTGGAAGCTTGGAAATATTTAACCTAAAATGTATGAAGCAGCTGTTGTGTGTTAACATGTATGGTATTAGGTGAACTTGGCCTTTATAATTTACATAATACTATTGCGAAACAACTACATAATTACTGATGCAGGTTAAACGATCTAAGATAGCCTTTACAATGTATAGACTATCGAAGGCCATGCATGAAATGGATACTTTTTCAGCTAAATGGATCGATAAAGTTAAAGGTAGCCTTGAATCCTGTCGTATGGGCCATTGGTGGTACATTCAAGGCAATAATAATAAAAATTGGTTCTCTAGAGTAGTTTCATTAAGACTAGATAATATTATTGAACAACAGTGGAGTCAAGATACTAATAACAGCAGTGCTTGTTATAATTACATATTATTTAAACACAATCTTGGTTTCGAGAAATACTGAATTCAAATGGAATACTAAGATATCAATTTTACCAAGGTTAGGTGTTTAAATCATAAATTACCTATTGTCACAGGGAGATACCAAGGCACTCCCAGAGAGCAGAGCTTTTGTATTCTATGTAGCACCAACGCTTTAGGTGATTAAGTTAATTACATTTTTGAATGTAGAACTTCATCTGATATGAGGAAAAACACATTAAGTCCTACTATTTGAAGACTGTAATGCTTTAAAATTTGAGCAATTATTTTCTGATACTTCTGTAAAGGTCAAGCAAAATTTGGTAATTTTTTAGCTTTGCTGACTTGTCAGTCAGCAGAGCTTATAGAATCCGTTTGCGTCCGTCGTCCGTCTGTCCGTCCGTCCTTCTGTCTGTCCGTCTGTCGTTAGACTTTTTATATTTTCGACTTCTTCTCAAAAACCGCTACATGGAATGTTTTAATTTTGCACATGGATGTTGCCCAGGTGAACCTCTACCAAGTTTGCGAAGGAGTTGATGATGCAATAATTTTTCTATTTTTAATGAATTTTTTAATTTATTTTTTGAAAAATGATATTGGACATAGGGTCACCTGGGGTCAACTAGTTCTCATTTTGGCCACCAGGTGGTGCTGCAATTTTTCCTATTTTTTAATGAATTTTTGCGTGTTAAGGGTATTTTCGACTTCTTCCTCAGAACAGCATAATAGAATTGCTTAAAATTTTTTCAAAATATAGTTGGACATTAGACAATGAAAGTTTGCGAAAATAATGTGGATATGTTAATTTTTGACAAAGTTATGCGATGTCAGACTTTGTGACTGTAAGTGAGTGCTGCCACTGTACATCGGCAGCCATTGAAACAGCAAGGTATGTCAATTGATAATACATGTACTACCATGGACAAGTCAGGTCGCCCTATTCAATTTTTGTTTCCTGAATAAAGTCAACTATGACCTTTTCTACATTGTCAATTTGTATCTTTGATAAATGCTGAATCAAATGTACATATCACATGAAGGGATTTGCTATCCGAAACAGACAATTAAGCAAGCAGCTACATATATCTAGTTTGCATTACAATGTTGTGTAGCATATATATATATATATATATATATATATATATATATATATATATATATATATATATATATATATATATATATATATATATATATATATTATATATATGTATATATATATTATATATATATATATATATATATATATATATATATATATATATATATATATATATATATATATATATATGTTCTTTGTTAAAATGTTTATATATCTGTGCTATTTTGTTTGCTATTTTCAAAGTATAAGGATAAATGTTCCCTAATTGAAATATATGTGTGGAAGTTAAAAATTTTCTACAACATGAATATAAAAGCACAATATGTTATTAAACATTGATACCAAAGTGCCTGTGGAGTTTGTTAAGATATTAACAATTTTGACCTTAAGATCAAATCTGCATGTTTACTTGTATCTTCATTGGTAATGGAAGATCCTACGCCCATGATCACTAGAAAGATCGAGAAAAAACTCCTATGCGATATCTATTGGTAGTGTTGATTTTAAACTTAGGCGCCTTCAAAATTTATTTTAAGGACAAACTTTGCTACCACTCTACATACATGTATATAGCTGTACAAATTTAGACTGCAGTCTATGTGTTCCAATACTGTAAAAGCACATCCCAGTCAGCAGAGCACAGGATCATCATGATCCTCTTGTATTAAACATATAATGTGATACTGTCACAACCTATCACATGACTTGCCACAGCCGTTCATATGTCTTGAGTCAATTAAAATATTCATTTATAACTGCCTATATATTCTAATGTCCTACACCCCAACCTTAATGCCATCTTGAAATAACATACAGATGCACACTTATTTAAATTTTTCCCCTTATGTATAATTTTCATATTGTCACACTTCTGTTTTGTTCATTATGAATTTTCTAAGAAATAAAACATTGTCATTGGCATTGCATATTAATGAGCGCAAAGCATAAAAAATCTACTTGCCTTTGGACAATACCTTTACAAATGATTTTGTGAACAGAGATTGCCTTTACCGTACGTTGAGCTTCCAGGTGTAATCGCTTTGCTTTTCGTTTCTTTTTTACATGATTATATTATAGATGATAGTATATGTACATGTCTATGTTTGTATGTGTTATATGTATGAAGAATGGGTCTAATGAGACTCTTTTTCTGTCAATAAGATGTTACTAATAGTTTAACTTCCACACGAATGCTAAGCACAAAACAGACTGCCTTCCAGATGTTTCCACGACCGCAATTGGTAAAACCATTTTGCACGGACAAACACAGCATTAATTCTAATTTCCTGGGACAGAAGTTCAGTCACATTGCCTAATTATTTAGCGTAATTCGACAGTCAAGGAATCTGTGTACAGTAAAAATCATTCCAACAGTGTGTCTGTATTTTGTACCATTTGCATAAAACAGAATGAATCTGCAATCAAAACAAATATAAAACTGCCAACACCTTCACGCATATACCCTTTATATGGAAATTATAATAACTACGGCTGGTCCGTTATTCATATTGAAATTTAGGCATATCAAGTATCTGGGCTCGTTTACTTCACTCTTGTATTTCTTGAATTTATGGGGTGGCCTGTCTCTGGCAAATATCAGAATAAGGCAACGAACCGTTATCAGAAGTACGCCTGCACATATCTGTTCGTTTACTTAGGGAAGCAGCTGCTGCTATTTCAGACTCTCTGGCAAAGTTGTTTAGTATTTCTTTGCATAAATGTAAATTTCCTACCAAATGGAAAATGGCGAATGTAGTGCCGATCTTTAAGAAGGGGTATCAGAACCACTGCAATCATTATATTCCTATCTCATTATAAGGTACTGTGAGTAAAGTCTGTGACAAAGTAGTATTCAAATATACTTTCAATTTCTTTCGAGATAATTTAGCATTATCAGATCACAATCTGGTTTCATCCCGGGTGACAGTGCGGTCGATCAACTTGTGTTCTTATACCATCATTTTTGTAAAGCAGCTGACATGCAAAAAGATGTTTCAGGGATTTTTTGTGATGTAACTACTGCATTTGACCATGTCTTTCACCCCAGCCTCTTTCACAAATTACAAAAATTAGGAATTCGTGGACCCCTGTCGTAGTGGTTCGATGATTATTTAGATGGGCGTTTGCAGAGGGTCGTTGTCCTGGGAGCAACGTCACATTATGGGCGAGTCAAAGCAGGTGTTGCACAAGGATATGTCTCGGGACCATTATTGTTTTTTGATATAAATCAATGATATCGTAGACATTGTGCAATCATCTATGCGGTTTTTTGCCGACGATGCATCTCCGTTTATCAGGGTGGATGATGCATGCGCTGCGTCAAATATTCTCAACGCAGACTTGAAAGAAGTTGAAAATTGGTCACAACAATGGCTTGTGTCTTTTAACCCTACAAAATCCAGTAGTATGGTTATCGCTAAGAAACGAAACCCATTACAGTACCCTAGTTTACTATTCATTGTTATAAAATTACCCAACAAACCCGATCATAAACATTTAGGCCTGACAATTCGTTCCAATCTTATATGGTCTAATCATATCAAGGAATTAACAACTAAAGGGATAAAATGCTAATATTCTGAAATATTTGCAGTTTCGGCGTAACAGAAAATCTTTGGAAATTCTGTATCTTTCTTTTATTAGACCTCTCCTGGAATATGGATCCGTGGACTAGGACAATTGAAACTTACAAGAGTCTCAGCAATTGAAAAATGTCCAATTAGCTGCAAGCAAAATTATTACAGGAGCTACCTCAGGGACTAATCATAGTTTACTATATGAAGAGACTGATTTTGATAAATTATCAGCACGTCGAGAAAAAAGCAAATTAATTATCTTCTTCAAAATCATTCATGGCTTCGCCATGAATGATTTTGACAAAAACGAAGTGCTTATTGGTATTTTTGGCGAAAATACCAAGAAAAAACGGAATACATATACATTTGCAACGACCAGAAGAGTAATGTTAATTCCCTGTTTGTTAACTGGAGACTAACTTACATGTATGGAAAACCATGCAACTTATTTCCTTTCTCAGTTGAGACTTTGGAGACAAGTTTCAGTAATTTGACTCTGGATCTAAAAAAAACCCGCTGAGGTCCAATTTAGTAACTTTTATTTCTATCAGCGACAGTTGCATTACTTGGTGAAAATGTATAAAACCCCGGTTCATTTTTCTCCCCCCTTTTTAGCTCAGCTTTTCTTGGCAGAAATACTGACGTAGAAATGAAACGAAGTGTTTATTGGTATTTTGGCGAAAATACCAATCTGTACTTTCTTCTCCCAGCATTTGTCGTTGAAAATACCGAAAACATTCAGATACCCAATTTCATCTGGGCGTATCTCGGTGAACATGTCACCAAGTGGCCCTTCTGTGACGTCTTCGCCTGTCTAGTGTAAGCAGGAGAAATCACAGATAATAAGCTTGGCTATAATGGAAGGGACAAGTAAGCCGTAATGTGTCATCATGGATGTGAGCCTATAGAGTTGAATTGAACAAGGTGTATGCAAGTTGTACTGTCCCATAAAACACAAAACCATGGGTTTTGTGACAGAAAATTAAGGGTTTTATTATAAAACTCTGGTTTTGTATCTGAAACCCTGAATTTTGTGACAAAAAGGATTGGTTGTGCTGCTACCGTAAATTCTCTCATTAAAGCAGCTGCTTGTATTAGAATACATTTTTAATTTCCTAAATTGAAGATGATAGAGTCAGGGTGCGTCTTCTAATATAGAGCACGATGACCGGATATGTTATTATGGTAGCTTCAGGAGTACACAGAGTTGTAATAGAAAGGTTGCATTTTTATCATATATACTTTTTATTGATAAAAATACCACTGACAGAAAAAAGGTAATTACATGCTTCTGTGATATTGATAAAATGACGTACAAGCACGTTACAACGAAGGAAAAAAAAACCAAACAAAATGTAGAATGGTCATACAGTTTAAAAATTTGCGCGAGTCGCACACATGAAACTGAAAAATGAAAAATGGGACCTTTCATTTTGATTACTTTATTTTAGCAGCCTGAAGTCAAATAGAATTTACGGTATTTAGTATAATCCATTTTACAAAACCAAGGGATTTATAAGCAAAACTTTGGCTTTTATGTTTGCAATGCTCATCCATTTACTAAACCCAGGGTTTTGGCATACATTTAATCAAGAATTTTCTCATGCTTCTGTTATTTCATTTCTCAACAAACCCCAGGGTTTTGTAGTGTTATCTGCGGGTTTTTTTGCTTTAAATGTTCCATAAGTCACAACGCCCAACGTTTCGTAAATTTCACAGTCCAGCGTACATTTCCTAATGCTGTCAATATATACAGCAACCAATTAGAGATGACACTTCATTCCCTGTGCAAATTCTGGCCAGTGACTTGAATTTGACCGCGTGTGCTGATTGGATCTTTACAGAATGCTGGGTTTTGTTCCTCCAACCACACGTGATGAATCCCAGGGTTTTGTCACGTCCCAATATACAGGAGTTTTAAAATTTCAAAACCCAGGCTTTCGATCCACAAAACGGTGGGTTTTATACTGAACCCTGAGGTTTGTCCAGGGTTGATGGGGGTAATGACTGTGATTAACAAAGCCAAAGGTTTGGGAACAAGCATACAGATTTGCTCAGTTGTTTACATTTTTTCCGCATGAATCCTAGGTTTTTCTGCACAAAGCTTAGGGTTGTGTAACGAAACCCAGGGTTTGCGGTACAAATCCCAGTGTTTCATGACAAAGCCCTGGGTTTTGTCTCACAAAACCCATGGTCTTGTACATGAAACCCTAGGTTTTGTGAATTATTGGACAATACAACTTCCATGCAGGTGAGTCCCTTTCACGTTGGCAACTGCGTGATTTTTTTCCATATGGCATCCAAAGTGAGGCCACAAGTTAAAGTGTCATGTATTGCTTGATTCATAACATACCCAATGATGCCATTAATTTCATTTTTTTATTCTTTAACCGGGGTACATGGTCTAGTAACACAACGCCAATCTTCTGCTAGGCACCAGGTCGTACAATGAAAATGAATGCATGAAAAGGATGACAAGCATATTAATAGAACTAAAGTATACAAAACTATACTGAATGAAACCAGATGCTGGACAACGAATATGAAGCAACTCAACTTTAAAATTATGAAGTTGAAAAGAGAATTTGCGCTTACTACGGTTCAATAAAATTTTGACAAGATTAAAGTCTCAGCACCACGAAATATACTCAAAAGACCTGTTGCATGGATAAGAGCATCTTAAATGAATCACGAATGGGTGATACGGTCTGGAACAACAACAACAAAAAAAAGGGAATGACAGGTCATGATGGGGATGAAAGAAAACATGTTAATAAGTATTGAAAGGGATAGGACAAGGCAAGTGTGTCTAAAAAGAGAGTTACTACCTTTCCAATGGACAAACTCGAGATTTAAACAGGCTTAGAGTGGGAGTTTTCCCCACTTCTGTGAGGAGGGAGGTCCATGTGGTAGCAGCCCTGATAGCGATCATGCTCTGCCAACATTGAGCCTAGCAAGTGGCACAGATAAGGAGTTTGAAGTTGCCGACCGGGCTAGGTGAGCATGGGTTTGAGAGGGGTAAACAAATTGGGAACATATGTTGTCGGGAAGTAGGCTATGGGTTGCTTTGTACATGAATGTTTGGATATGAAAGTCGCTTCTCTTTGTCGGAGAGTAAGCATGTTGCTAATAGAATAACGATCCGAAATATGAGTGTGTCTGTCTTCTTTACTGATGATTCCAAGTGCCCGATGTTGAAGAACCTGAAGATTGGTTTTGTGTTGCCAGGAGCAAGAATCCCATATCACATAACAGTAGTCAAAGTATGGCATGATTAGGGACTTATCAGCAATAAATTTGTTTTACTCTGAGGATACTTACTCTGGCTCTGCTCAGCACAGCTGGTCTGGAGTTAATCTTACTATTCATGTAGTTAATATGATCCGTGAATAAAAGAGAAGAATCAAGCATGACCTCCCCCAGATATTTAATTACAGGGACCTGTTCAATAGTCTCTACCCCTGTCTATATTTAACGGGTGGATCAATTTTAGTTTTTGGGCAGTACCCCAAATCATGACTTCAGTTTTCTCCGCAATTGGCGAATATGTATGGAAATTTATGTTAACATTAATTAGGTGGTCTATCATATGGCAAAATCATGAGGGTTAAACAAGATCATCTCAGGAAAATTTATATATGAAAGACGATTTCTGAATTTATTCATTCAAGCATAAAAAAATCACAAGGTTTTATTTTACCCCAACATAAAATATAATTGTAATTCAATATTATAATTGATCTATGGAGCACTGTCAAAAGACATAACGTAGGTATAAGCAACGTGTGACGGTTTGTATTCATCAAATGGCTAGTTGTCTGTACTGTTTTAATTAGGGAAAATGAAATGCAGACAAATGCTTGAATGGGTTCCTTGAGGTAAATCAAATATACCGGTATGTTAATTATATTTTAACTACAAAACCTTAAGTGGCTAATATAACACTTAATTTGTAAACAAATACTATACAACACAACAAATTAACTTGTCTGGTTTAATTGTTTGTTAAAATCTAGAAATACGGGGTAAACGTGGATGCTTCAAGAACATGGCTAGTCTCTGATAATGACAGCCTTGTAACAATAAAGGCTATTATAACGTTTATCTAAAAAAGAGCAACGAATGAATACTTTAAGCCATGTATCCATATCTTCTTACAAATTTAACCCCTCACCACTGCACCTTTGTTGCTTACAGTGACGTAATATAACAGTGACAAATACAGATTGCAGATGCTTCCAAAACGTTTAAAAGACAAGGAATACATGCATAAAAAGTTCACTTACTTTCGAATCGATCAGGCACTGGCAACCTGTTTCCGAGTCCTAGCAGGCGTGCAAATCTTCGGCAGACCCTACTAGATGAGTTTCGTACACAACGCGATATCTAGGCCTATTTCAAATTGTTAACATGGCTAAACAACAGTAAAAACTTATGGTGTGCCTTTCGTAAGCCTACATCCATAGTAGGCGTAAAGTGACCAAAGCTTGGCCATCGACCTAATTCTGGTGAATTTTAAACGCTGTTAATTTAAATATATATATGAACTTTTGGGTACAAACTTTATCAATTCGTGTACTTTTTATTATACCATTATGATTCGTGATTTTTTTGGTGACGTCATTTCAAAGTTGAAGGCGTTGGAGCTCTCCCAATTTGGGCCTTTTTTTCGAGCTGTCAATCGTTCTGAGTAAATTTTGTCTAAAATGTTTCTAAAAAGACACATTTCAGGCATAATTATGGTTGACATTTGCAAAGCAGGCAAGATGTCTCGTCAAAACATAAAAATTTGTTTTAATAGGAAGGAAAGGCATTTCGTTTAAATCAAAATGGACTCCTTTATATCTTAACAAGTGCCTCTAGCTGAGCTTAGGTAAATTAAACTGACATCAAAAATGTGTAAAAGGGGCAAGAACATCAACATGTTTCAACAAATGTCCAAGCTCCCCAAGGCCTAACAAAAATAAATATATGGTTCCGGTCACCTGACAGACCCTACTAAAAAGGACCAACCCTAAAATAAATGGAACAAAAAAAAAAAAAAAAAAAAAAAAAAGCAAAAAAAAAAAAAAAAAAAAAAAAAAGTACCTTTAAGCCGTCCTTCCCTAATAAGTACTGGTCGACCCAGGCCAGTGCTGCAAACTCAGTCAGAGACCCAAGTGGCCAAAAAATGTCCGTAAATTTTTTCGGTGGCCCAAATGTGACCTATACGGCCCAAAGGGCCGAAGGCATGCTGGGGAGGGGGGGGGGGGTCTGGGGGCATTACCCCCCCCCCAAAAATTGAATTTGAGCATGCAAAATGGTTTATCTGGGGAGTTTCGAGTATCTTGCCTTCACATGGTTGACAAAATCACATTTCAGTCATTATTGTACTGATTTGGCTATTTTCTCTCAGATTGTACAAAAATCTGATAAAAATTAGCAAAAATTAGTAAAAAATGAATTAAAAATATCGCCATGTTATTTAATTTCCATGGTAGACCACAAAATGAAAATAGCAGAAATGCAAGTATGAAATTGGGAGCAATATTAAGTTGCTTTGCACAGGTTTTTGGCTGAAATGCTTTAATTATGTCTCCCGGTGGAAGCCGGGTGACATATTGTTTTAGTGCCCGTTTCTTCCGCTTGTTGTTGTTGTTGTTGTTGTTGTTGTTGTTGTTGTTGTTGTTGTTGTTCAGGTTCTTCAACACTTGGTTTCCGTGCGATAAGTCTTGAAGAACTTGATGGAATTTGATGAAACTTGGTAGAATTATGTATCTAGGCAAGACCTAGGTTGGGATTGTATTTGGGTGACCTTGAGCAAATTCTCAAGGTCACAGGGTCACTTATGTGAAATTGGTTTCCATGCGATCAGTCTTGAAGAACTTGATGGAATTTAATGAAACTTGGTAGGATTATGTATCTTGGCAAGACCTAGATTGGAATTGTATTTGGGTGACCTTGACCTAGTTCTCAAGGTCACAGGGTCACTTATGTGAAATTGGTTTCCGTTCGATAAGTCATGAAGAACTTGATGGAATTTGATGAAACTTGGTAGGATTATGTATCGAGGCAAGACCAAGGTTGGGATTGCATTTGGGTGACCTTGACATAATTTTCAAGGTCACAGGGTCACTTATGTGAAATTGGTTTCCGTGCGATAAGTCTTGAAGAACTTGATGGAATTTGATGAAACTTGGTAGGATTATGTATCGAGGCAAGACCTAGGTTGGGATTGTATTTGGATGACCTTGAGCAAATTCTGCAATAATTCCTGAAGAACTTGATGAAAATTGCTAGAGTAATGTATCTAGGTGATAGCTAAAATAGGATTGTAATTTTCAAGCAACCTTGGTCATTTGTAATTTGTTATCACCTGTAGCTTATTCAGAGACGTAAGTGTTTCACCGGGAGACATTTGATTTTCTGTTGGAAAATCAGTCTGTTCTAGTTATATATGAATTAAGATTGGTCTAATTTTTCAGTAAATTAATATATATATATAAATAAAAGCACCGAAGGCGTAGTTTTTATAACTCCAGGGACCTGTTATATATAATTCGCAGGTCCCTGATAACACTAAGATACTTAAACTATAAATATATAAAGCGGTTCCTCTCCAGTACTCCCATCTGATGCATCAAGAATGATTTCACCTTATTTTTGAAAAAAGTTCTTACATTTATTTGATGTACCCTGGCAAGTTTTTTATGGGAATAGGTATTAATCATGGTACAGTAGTACCTGCAATTAGCAACCTGGCCAAATTTTGTAGCATTTTTCAGGAACTGTGATGCAAAATTTTGCTACAATGCTCCAGTTTGACAACCTTGGACCAGCTGCAACACGTGACCGACCAGCAAAATCCCCCCCACAAATAACCACCCGTAAAAAGAAAAAACAAAAAAAAAAAAACAAACAAACAAAAAACAAACAAAAAAAAAAAAAACAAAAAAAAAACAAAAACAAAAACAAAAACAAAAAAAAAAAACAAAAACAAAAAAAAACAAAAAAAAAAACAACCCCGGTCGTTCAAATCAATCGCAACCTAGTTGTAAGACAAAGCTAACATAAAGCTAACATGGCCAACGTGTGCCGTTATTTTGCAGTGAAGTCAACTCAAACACACCATTTTATTTCAACTTGTCTGGACGGTCAACTTGAGCCAGGAAGAAAGCATAGCGCCACGGTGGGCGCGGTATCGGTATCTAGTATCTTAACTTTAATCTGCCCACTCGGTTTTATCTGAAGCAGTTATCAACGTTAGTTAGAAATCCAATTGCGACACGGCACGCTCGAGCGCCATCTTGAACATGGCGCAATTAATGCATTGATTGCGGGACAGTCTCACAAAAGGACACTTGATTTGGATATCAAAGTGAATCGCGGTCACAGCATATATATATCATTGTTAATACTCTGCAATAATTGCAAAATATATATATTTTGGTTTCATATATTTTAACCCACTTCCCACCCCCACTCGGCGAGATCGTCTCAATGCTCATTCCAAAACCATTGGCATTGGGTGCAGAACTCACTATTTTCACACTGGCAGCCATGTCGATTGGATATTTTGAAGAGGTAGCATCCAGAATGTATGTGTGATTAGTGGTAAGAGAAGGCTAATTTGTCGAATGAATATAATGTACAATATAAAGTGGGACTTTTCCAGAGTGAGCATTACCTGAAAATGTAAATACAACGACAAACAGTGACCAGTTGTAGGCCCCAGAAATAGTATCTTGTATCAGACGTAGAAGTCGCCCTGAGGCAATAAAATAAGGGTCAGGAATTGGCTGAGTGCCAAGCTCCCCACTGCGTCAAAGACAAAGCTCAATGAAGAAGGTTGCCCCGGTAGTGGATACAGGTCCGAAAGTACTGGCGAGTTTTTACATAAGTGGTAAAAATTGACATTGAAGCCCGGATGTCATTTGGTCTTATTCTGGCCACTGAATGCCATATTCTGGCCATGGTTTCCACTTTTTTTTGGAAAAGGGTGGCCAGAAGTTGGCACGGTGTCATGAAATTCAAGTGGAATGCGTGTAGCTACTTTCAATTGATAATAAAAACATAAAATGGTGTGAAAGCATGTTTCGCTACTGAGCTAAGCTTACAAATGTCTTTAAGATTGATAATTATTCACAAAAATCCCTAAAAGTGTGATTTTCGTGCAAGAATGTAGAAGAAAATGTGGCCATAATAAAGCTCAGATGGCCAAAATAAGACATGACAGTAATTTATTAACATTTTTGGGTGCCTTCAAAATGAGAACAGTTTGAAATGCTACACTTGCCATTATTCAACATAATTAGTTTAATTTGCCTAAATTAAAATGCCACAGGTTTGGTTCTTGGTTTATTGATGTGGCCATGTCACAAACTTATGAACTGAACTTTGAATGACTCCACTATCTATAATAGCTTTGAAGCTATTCAAGATCTCATTTTTGTGTATTTGCCTAATTTACATAAATTAAAAGCCTACAACTTTGGTGAATAGTTCATTGGATGCAGTTATGTCACAAACTTGCAAATTGAAGCTGGAGTGGTACATATCTATGTATAATAGTTTTGAAGTTATTCAAGATTTAGATTTTGTGTATTCGCCTTATTTGCATACATTAAAATTCTATAACTATGGTTCATGTTCATTGAATGCACCTATATCACAAACCGATAAAGTAAACTTGAAATGGCACCTCTATCTATAATAGTTTTGAAGCTATTCAAGATTTCAATTTTGCATATTCATCTAACTTGCAGAGATTAAAATCCCACAACTTTGGTTCATGGTTGATTGGATGCGACTTTGTCGCAAACCTATATGTTGAAGTTGGAATTGCATCTCTATTTATAATAGTTTTGGAGATATTAACTTTTAAATTTTTCAATGTTTTTAATTAGCATAATTTGAAATTCTACACCTTTCATTTACTGTCCAATACATTGGCAGGTGTCGCAAACTATAAATGCGCATTGAAATTTTGTGTGTATCTCTGATAGTTCGAAACATATGGAGCTTTCAAATTTTGATTTCCTCTAATTGCATAATTTTAAACATCATGACTATTCCAAACGATATGCACAATTTCACTCGTAGGCAGTTACGAGCGCAAGTTTGGTTGTTTTCTGAATGATAGTGTATGAGTTTTACTTGGTCGGAGAGAGAGAGAGAGAGAGAGAGAGAGAGAGAGAGAGAGAGAGAGAGAGAGAGAGAGAGAGAGAGAGAGAGAGAGAGAGAGAGAGAGAGAGAGAGAGAGAGAGAGAGAGAGAGAGAGAGAGAGAGAGAGAGAGAGAGAGAGAGAGAGAGAGAGAGAGAGAGAGAGAGAGAGAGAGAGAGATGTACATGTGCTTTGCAGCAAATCTGTCTGTGTGCCTTCACGGTCAAGATTATTTCCAATGCTGCATTCCATTTTCTGACAAAGATAAATTTGCGGACTTCAAACTGGGAATAATATGCAGGTTCTGCAATTTAGTAATAGATTTCAATGATATGTCTATAATATAGAATATTTTCCTTGTCATATGTGCCAAATTTGCATAAATTAAAATCCTACAGCCTGGCTTCAATGTTCAATAGATAGGGCTGTATCACAAACCCATCAATTCAAGTTGGTTTGGCATCTCTGTCTGTGATTAGTTTCGAGGACATTCATGATTTACATTTTGCATAAGTGGCCTAATTTGCATAAATTGAAATCATGCAACTTTGCTTCACAGCTCAATGGATAAGGGCTTCATCATTAACCCATGAACTGAAGTTAGAATGGTATCTCTGTGATACTTTGGAAAATATGAAGCTTTAAAAAATTTAATTGCCCCTAATTGGCATATTATGAACATAACAATTCAATACCCCAGGTGCACAACTTTGCTGGTAGATGAATCTATGTGCCAGATATGGTGATTGCATGTGCAGCAGTTTCTGAGATTCCGCGTGACAAATTTGCCATGGAAAGAAAGAAAGAAAGACAGAAAGAAAGAATCAGGGGAAAAATATATCTAGGTTGGCACCCATACATTAGAAAGAAGGAAGGAAAAAAAATCTTGGAAAAACAAAATGCCTGGGTTGGCACAAAGACATAATGAATATTATAAAAATAAATGATGGGGCGGTCATGGCGTCGAGCTAGAGCAAGCCATACCGCATAGCGGCTCTCTCTCTCTCTCTCTCTCTCTCTTCTCTCTCTCTCTCTCTCTCTCTCTCTCTCTCTCTCATCTCTCTCTCTCTCTCTCTCTCCTCTCTCTCTCTCTCTCTCTCTCTCTCTCTCTCTCTCTCTCTCTCACATATATATATATATATTCCTTAATTATTGCATATCGATTTTGAAAGTGAATTTGCAGCTTTAACGGGGGAGCTCAAGAACGGAAGCCTGCTACTTGCTCTCTTGTAAAGGACATTTAGTCATTCAGGGCTAGAGTTATGTGTTCCCATTACTTTTCATTGTAATTTACAGCTTAATAAATTTAAAACCACTCGTTTGCAGAAACAGCAACATTTGTGTGGTAAAATTATGTACATAGCTGAATCTGTACATTAATTTTATTCTTGCAGCATTAAAAGTAGTCCTTTTAATTTGAGGTTAATTTAACATGCAATCAAATGCGAATACACTTCTCTAGCTCTGAAGAATTCTGTGCATTGGATTGCGTATTCAGCTGAATATACAGATAATTTGTAATTGTGACCTCTCCTTTTCTGCTACACTTTCACGCTGCGGGGGTTGTATTTGGTGTTGCCAGTTTCCGGGAGAGGGTAGGGGTTGGAGTGGGGTTAGGTGGGGATGGGGTAGGGATACCAGAGCTTCGTATAAACACACAGCAAACAAAGCCCGAGTCAGCAAGTTGCAAGAGTTTTACATATTCTTTACTGCTTACCTGTTGGATAGTACCAACAGTTTGGGGGAAAAAATTCAACAGCTTATTACACTCTTTGGGTCCTGAAACCCTTCCCATGATGGCGTTTGAAAAAACAGGAGGGTTTCCAATGAAAACCGTTAAGAACTCTGTCTAAGAGTTTTGAACTATGTTTTTTCACCTACAAGCAAATACAACCAAATATTAACCACGAATAAGTCCGGATTAAGTGGTACATCAAATATGATCAGAATAACGCATCAATATGACTATGCTAGTAAATTTGAGTATAACTTTTAGATCTAAAATTTAAGTGTTAAAGTTTAGTTTTATTGTATAATCATACCAATCAATAGATTAAAAAGTTCAGAACAAATATTTGTTATCGACAATAATGTGGATCTAACCCATGACACAACAACTACTTCTTCCTTCTGTTCAGAGTATCGTGGATACGTTGACAGAACCAGATCTATGTGTCGCCGGGATGCATTTTCTAACATTAAGTCAACATTTGAAAGAAGATTGCCCTAGACTGATAGGCTAAAATATAACAGATTCGACCACGTTGCCAGAATTTGGTACATGGGCGGTCACAAATAGGTCGACACTGGCCAGAATTCGGACTTTTGAGGGACTGTCAATAAAACAGTCTTATTTTTGCTACATTTGACCTTAAAAAAATGAAAAGGTCGCAATTAGGTACAGGGATGATAATTGTGGAGTAATGGCATGATAAGGCTTGTAACTTTGCTACATTTGGTCGTCGCAGCATTGGCGGCAACTAAGTGCGGATACTAGGAGGACACATGTACTTGAATTACGGTGCCATTTATTATCGACCATGGTAACTACCATAGGAACGCGGAACCAAAAGTAAACATTGCATTTTCGTGAAAGATATTTATGAACATTTGCTGCAATTGCTTTATTAAATGAGATAAACAACCATAAATATGTAGGTACTTTATTAATGATGGTGAAATAGAAATCCAGGGCTCATATGGAGTGGTAATTCCCCCGGGTAATTCAGTGGGGGTAAGTACAACAAAGAGAAGGGTCATCGTGATATATCAAATGTTATATCACGGCAAACAAAACGTTTAATAACAGTATCCTCGTTTTCATACCGTGTACTATATTATATGTATTGTAACAGCGCATCCAACTAATGCCGACTAAAATCCCGTGCACACGCAACTTTGCTTCTTAGTATCAAATTTTGAATGTACAATATGATAAAAATGATACATTTATGATTGCCAAAGATAAATTCTGACTTCTAGTTCTAGATTTTGTGTCATAAATATGTTAATCTAAATCACTGCCTGCAAAACTGGCTATTCATTGTCGAGCGGGAAATACATAGAACTTTGATTTTTCGGAAGGTTAGTGAAATTTGGACCAGCTGCACAATGATGAAACTTGCAAAGAGTACTTCCACTGTTAAATCTTGAAAAGAAGCTGTAAATCCGTGATAAAATAGAAACACTATACCAAGTTCTTCTGGAAAAGGATAACTCTGTTTAATTGCGTTGTGGGATTTGTTGAATCTTCTGTTTTGTAAGCACGCCGACACATTTGCTTTGAGATGAAACTTTTCTTCTGGGTTGGCCGTTTTACTTAGATTTAATGTGAACATGTAATAACGTATTTCGTTGCAAAAGCATGCTATTTTTTCTATTTTTTCATTTAATGGCCTTTGATATAGGCAAAAATCAATGACGTCCGGATATCTCTTGACCCAATGTATCTCAAACCTTCTGCTATAAATTTAGATTCAATATAAATTGACTGGATAAATCTTCACTTTGAGCCTTAATACGCCTATGGAACGCCAGTTGTTATAATCCATTACTGTAACCCGCCAGGAAAAAACAGACAATTCGCAAAGAAGAGCAAAATAGCTTTGCCACGTGGACATTGGACCAGAAAACAATCAATATTCAGTCGGGGTTGATTTTAAACCGAACCGGTAACCTCAAAATATTGACAAATTGCCAGCGCCACAAGCTGTATATAATTATTATTAATATTATTAATATTATTATTATTATTATTATTATTATTATTATTATTATTATTATTATTATTATTATTATTATTATTATTATTGGCATAAAATCCTCTTGCATGTTTTTAATTACAAATGACGCATTTGCGTCCTCTCGTCAGCATCGGAACTATCCAGTAAGCACGACCATGACAAACACAGATATATTCTAAAGTGACCACTTCGATAACTCTTGTTTTGTTTTTTTTTCGTTAGGGGGATCATATTATGCGATTTTGCTATTTACAGTGGATTGCTTTACTCTCCAAATGCCCGAGACATCCCGCCAAATGAACACGTCTTCATGAATGAATGGGCCTGTCATGAAGCTCTGACAAGTCTCACCGCATGGAATGAATCTACGCTGCGGTCGGTAGGCTCCAGCCCAACTTGCTGCAGCATTTCTGCCTGATTCATATATCTGACGGTCGTCTGCTTCGATGCTAAGCAATTTTTAGTGATAACAGTCCTTGCCTAGCGGTTATGCAAAGAAAACTCTAAAATGGAAACCGAAGCATGCATTGATTTGTAAATGCTGCGAAAATCCTGAATACCAAGATAGCCGGCAAACCTTGGCTGAACGGGCGGAAATATCTTGGAAGTTCTTAGGCCAGCCATTATATTGAACCAGAAAGCAAGATAAAGGTTTTCCACATTTGTTTTATGGACCCAGTGCTTGGAGGATACACGTACATGTGGTGTTTAAGGTGGCGTCATCGCTGTTTTCACTTGCAAGCTACCAGTTTCTGGACCACAGCAACATATTTATTTATTGCCATGATGCGATTACTGGATTTTATTTACCGGGCACAAGCAGATGGTAAGTTAAACAATTACTGCGAGGTATCACGTTGCTCTTCAAAAGCTTTAGTACTTATGGTAAAATGATGAAGTTTATTCTTTTCTATATTTCAGCATCAGAGCATTAACCCATTAATTGGTCATTCGGCGGAACTTTACAAAACGTAGATCATAGATCATTAGCAATCAAAACGTTCTCGAATATTCACGGTAAATGTCTGATGAGAAATAAAAAAATACCACACAAAATGTACAGGTTTTTTTTTTTACCAATAAAAATCGACATTCATTAGGATCTCCTATCCATGTATCAATCAAAATTAATGAATGTATTATAAAAGGCCATTCTGTAGGCATAGGTCTTCCAAAACATTTAAATTTGAAAGGACAAAAGGAACCGTGACTGTTGAATGATAGCTTATTCTATATCTCAGGGGCGACTCTGCTAACGGCTTTGTCTCCAAATGTTTAGTTTGCAGAACACACAACATGAGTTTACCTGCAGATCGAGGAACGTACGTGCAGGTACACATGGATGCAGCAGGTCTTCCTGGTGCCTCGGTGCATCTTCGCCTAAAGATTTATATGATGACGGATTAATGCACCTTTTTCCCTCTTGTATCTGTACAATAGGATTGCATTTCCAGGGGGTCTTGTCGGGCATTGAGGGTTTTAGGCAAATAACCATGATCCAAAATTGCCTTGTAAAAATGAACATGGAATTGCTTGATGAAATGTGCCGTGGCCTTACCTTGGAAACCTTTCTCTAAATCGCTATGGTAACTGGCCATGGCTCAGTCAGCTACAGGATCCCATTGTTGTTTAGTTGCTTTTTGATGATTTTTCTCTTATTCAACGATTTCTTCCTTTTCTGTGCAAATGTACCAAAGCATCCTAAGTGAAACAAAAATACGGACAAGCCCCGAAACAAATTAAAAAGCCCCTCCTTCCGCCAAAACAGCCGAACACCACCATCCGCAAAATAAGCTCCCCCCCCCCTCCAACAACCGCTATCTAACCCCACCTAACATTCACAATAGGTCACTGTAAGATTCCACTCTGTTGGGACTGATGTGCACGTGTCTGAGTGCGGAAAGGTTGCCTCCTCACCCCATGCTCAGTCTTTTGCCGATATGTACAGTATGATTATGGGTGATGTCGATACAAACCTCGATGAAGGACAGCGTGCCATACCCGAATTTGTCACTAGCAAGGTTAGGCAGCATAAGGGTAAAGCCACACACTGTAGTTTCAGTGATGAAGCGATTAATTCTGCTATTTTATCTCTGAGAAAGAATGTGTCTCCAGGTCCGGATGGGCTAACTGCTGAGCATTTTATTTACGACAACTGTGACGAGCTGCGCACTCACTTCGCTGCGTTATACGATGTAATATTTAAATTTACTATCATTCCTACTGTATTGTCTGTGGGTATCATTATACCGATTTTGAAGAAACCTACCTTGAACCCTAATGAGCTTGGTAACTATAGACCTATAACCTTGAGTTCATGTCACAGCAAGCTGATAGAGACGCTTCTCTTGCCATGTGATAAGTCCCATGAAAACCAGTTCGGGTTCCGGAAGGAGAGGGGTACAGCATTGGCTACAAATTTGTTAAATGATATAACTCTGTATTGTAAGCATCAAGGCTCGCCGGTCTACCTCTGCAGTCTTGATTCAGAGAAATGTTTTGACACCCTTTGGCACGATGGGTTGTTCTATAAGCTTTTTGATGTACTTCATTTGTCACACTGGTTATTTTTGCAGCAGTGGTATTCCGAGTTGGAGTCACGCGTAAAGTGGAATGGCGAACTCAGCTCTTCATTTAAAGTAACGCGTGGAACCTAACAGGGTAGTACCATGTCGCCGGCGCTTTTTAACATATTCATTAATGATTTACTCATCGAACTTTCTTGCTGTGACGCCGGTGTCAGAATTAATAATGATGTTTTTGATTCTTTTGCATATGCCGACGACATTAATCTTTTCAGTCTCACAGCTCCTGATCTTCAGTGTTTAATAGACAGATGCCTAAATTATTCTCGCAGATGGCGCTTCTCGTTTGGTATTGCAAAATCTAGATGTATGATCCTGGGGGAGGGGGGGGGTAATAATTTACTACGTAACACACCTTAACAATCAGAAAATTGATTTTGTGAATCAAATCGAAATTTTAGGCACTATTTTTACTACTAGAGTTCAGTTTTATTGTTCATGCTGACAAATGTAGACAGCAAATCATTTCGTCTCTGGCAAAGTAAATGATTGTCCTGTGGTATTGTCGTAATATTGCCAATTGTATTTATTAAATATACATTGCTTTGCCATTATGTTATATCATCAGTACAAAAAATTGCTTCATGGTCGTACAAATATACGTTAATCAAACCCGGCCTCGTCTCCAAACAAGAAGAGTACATATGCAAGATTCTGATTATTATGTGCTCGTATGATGTATCTCCGTAATATATCACCTTTTCCCTCTCCAAAGCATTTCTTAATTTGTACACATGAAGTATGGCAATTTTGATGACTTGAAGCAGACGACATTTTAAAGCACCCCGACGTGTTTCAGTGTGTGGAGCAGGAAATACATGTAGTTGGATACAACGGATGAGAAAGGCTATAGTTCAAAGCTGCAGATATTTGACACTTTGAGAAGAGAACTGCTAGAAAACGTTTTTGGCACTGAAAGAGTTACATTTACATTATCAGTTCAAGAACTCGGACTAAGGACTATGGTGAAAGGTTGCACAGTCGCAAATATCACTGGTAATTTACAAATACATAAAGCGGTGCTTGAATACCGATTTACTCTTTGCATGTGAGTGGTGCAATAAAATTATACAGATGCGTATTGATGGTGCATGTGCACATTCCCACCACTGTTCTTGTATGCATCTACATATAAATGACAATTGCGTTGGACGGACAACAATGATTGTTGTTGACAAAGGTCATTATATCACATAATGACCATATTTATAGCAACAAATCCTTTCCTTTATTGGTAATCCAACATGCAAGCCATACATACCTGGAGTGAGGCACATAATTTACACAAGATTGGTGACACATGCAGCCAGAGGAGGTATGTCTCCGTGTACGCGCAAGTAGGAGTGCGCTTCTTGCTGATAAAGGGAACCTTTTACTTTATCTTTTCATCAACGGCTGTAAGATATATCCATATTTTGTATATGATTCCCCAAAATAAGTAACATTGGTTTCTGTTTCGCCAATAATATATTTTTTTAATATTACTGGCCAACTCAATAGCATACTCAATTTTTTTCGCTTCAATTTCCAAGATAGGGAGACAAGAGTAATGATGATGATGATAGAAAGAAAAATCGCGATTAATAAAAACCGTGGGTATACATATATAACTTGTCATACTGTCAGAGATTTAAAGGTTGTCTTGATTGACCATATTCAAATTTGACACATGGGTGACTCATGGGTTGCTGTCACCATATGGTGCGCTTAAAAATGGATGTGAAAATAATACTTTTATTCATATTTTTGTTTTTATAACTCACTGTGCCTTCAATCGTCGCTTTCCGTTCATTTCCAACACTCACAAGGCGCGAAAGGCTAGTGACGTCACAAACGCAACATCGCTGGCTGACGGGAAAGACTCCAACCATGCTAGCGAGCCATTGTTGTCAAGTGTCACTTGGTGTAAACCTATTTTATTCACCCTTCAACAACAGGATTAAAAGTACATGTAGAAATATTCATTTTGGTCCTTTTTCCCGTCCAGGATGGGTCGGTGTGTTGCTGTTAATTGTGGCAATACAAATTCTACAGCTTGTTTACACCCCCCTTCCCCCCCAAAGACCTGAAATTATGGAGAGAGTGGACCGGTGCAGTCAAGATTTACAGGAACAAGTGACAGGGCCTGGGAACCGATTAACTTACCAGTGGGGGGCTAGCCTTTCATCTTTTTCAGTCATGTGCCACTGTTTGTGACAGTCCACGGCCAGCTCCCAATTATCGGATGTACAAAATTCGATCTCATTGTACCTTTGTCGTTTATATGGGGCCAGAAAATAATTCAATCAGAGGAAAATATTTACCATTGTTACATAATGTAAACGATCTGAAATAAAGGATATCATAAACAAGTGTACTGATGACGATGTATACGGAAATGTAAATTACTGCTCTCCACAGGTCGCAAGATTACTGCCGGGTAGGAGTTCTGATATTGAAAGCTGTCATAAATGCAAACTTATCTTTAATCTTACATAGCCCACACAGATGGGAAGGGAAAATGAACTGTTTGTTTAGACTTTTATATGTCGTTACCGTGGGCCGTAGCTGTTTCCGTGAATGCTAGAATTTGAAACACTACAAGACCTGGCCCATCCTGACGCAAATTCTAATTTATTGCATTCATGCTTGTTCTTGTTAAATGAAATATAGTAATTTTTGATAGGAAATATCTCTTTTGCAACGAATTATCATTGCCGGCAGGGTTCTGGGCGTCCCCTCATGTGTGTACGGCTGAATGATCTTTTCCTCTGCTGCTCTAGGTTTTCTTGTTAATTCTTCTTCATCGTTATCAGACTACGTACATAAAAAAACTCAATTCATACTCTCCGGAATCACTATGCTCTGTTGTATCTGACATGACTTTTGTCGAACTGAAGGTACTCTTGCTTTGAATACATGCACAATGGCCAGTGGGTTGCGTTTGTGACGTAACTAACACTTTCCCACATGTGGCCATGATCGGAGAAAATTCCCGCGCCTTCCTGTCGCAAATGTGGCACACTTTTAGAGTTAAAAAAACACTATTTGAAAATGAAAAATGACATTGTGGTTTTCAGATATCATTTCTAACCTCCCTAAACATCACCTTTCTAATTTGTGGAACCCATTCAATCAAGAGGATTTTTAACAATGATGCTATTTACTTATCAACAAAGAAAATATTTTTGTAAACAGCAAATAGATAAACTGTCTGTACAATTACTGTAGATAGGAAATATAGACAACAAATATATATAGACACACTTATGTGACCGAAATAATGCGAGGCTATAGAAAAATACTGAGATCGAGGTGTTTCTCCACGTGTTAGTAAGAAATATGATTTTTGGCCAAGTACCAATTGTTTTCAGTGTAATGCATCAATATATAGTAGGTAAAAACCTCATAACAAAACTCAATTCCGGTTTTGCCTGCAATGATTCCATCATTAATCGACTCGTAAGCATTGTCCACAAGATTTATAATGGACTAGAAATTAATAAAGAGGCCAGAATGGTCTTTCTAGATGTATCTAAAGATTTGACTGCATCTGGCATCCTGGGCTGCTCTACAAACTGCGCCAATTAAGCATTTCTCAGCCGATAATTAAATAGGTCGAAAGTTACCTTACCAATCGTCGGCAGAGTGTTGTTATACATGGCCAATGTTAGGATTGGCTGCCTATCGAAGCTGGTGTATCCCAAGGCTGTATCCTTGGGCCTCTCTTCTTTCTGGTCTGTATCACTGATGTCGTAGACAATATTCTATGTGACATCAGACTTTTCGCTGATGACACCAGTATCCTAGAAGTCATCCATGAGCCTACTATATCTGGCGCTCGTATCAATACCGATCTTGATCGTATTGATGCTTGGGGAATTATCTGGCGTGTCACTTTTAATGCAATCAAATCTCTTTCACTTCTTTAATCCTGCAAATGCAACAAAGATACACACCGAACATTGTATCTTGACAGCTCGGCAATACCTGAATGTACGAACCATACACACTTAGGGATCACACTGTCCCATGATTTAACATGGCACATTCGCATAAATCGTATCGTTACGAAAGCTAGCAAGCGTCTTTCTCTCCTAAAAAGGTTTAAATTCAAACTTTCTAGAGAAATTCTTTAAAATTATTATATATGTCTATGATCCACCCCACCCTGGAATACGGATGTACTCTCTTCGACAATGACAGTCAAGATTTGTCTGACCTCCTAGAAGGGATACAGTACGAAGCTGCAAAAATGTATTCTGGTGCTTTCAAGTACACGTCTCATGAAAGACTGTTGTCTAAACTTGGATGGGAACCACTTCATGCTCGGAGAAAATTTTGCAAACTACTGCTTCTATACAAACTAACACCAAAATACCAGAGGCCCCAACCTGCTTCAGGTACGAAGTGGGAGATTTCCCTCTTTCAGTTACTGAAAAGTGGGAGGTTGTACGTGAGTGAGCACCGAAGGAGCGAAGCTCATCCTAGGAGGTTGCCTCCTAAGCATCCCCCAGACTCACTATTGCTCTCGTCGGGGTCTGCCGTTTAACGGAGGGTCAAGCTGCCGACCGTGCGATCGTGCACGCAGATATGATTGGTAAAACAATGCGGATGCACAATAGCATACTGGGAAGTGACGCTAATTGCGCAGCAGTTGTATCCAAGCAATGACAGGATTAAGGAGAAGGCGAGGCGTGGCTTGACCGCGGTCAGTTGTGTATTCATGGTTCTCACAGTAGCGGTAAATCTTGTGAATTGCGTAACCTAATTAGGCGGCTAATTAATTGCTTGTATATTGGAAACAAGAAAGACAATCATGAAGAGGGAAGAACTGGGAAAGTTGCTGGAAGACTGCTGAGGAAGGCAAACAAACATGCAGGTTATTCCTTCGGACGAGCAGATCGATGCAATTCATAGTGCAGCAGTGGAACGACGGGACACGCTCTTGGTCCTGCCGACTGGAGCGGCAAGTCACTCATTTTTCAGATACTCCCCTCGTTGCTGCAGTCGATGGGAAGAGAGAAAGCCATTATTCTGCTAATACAGTTCCGCCCGCGTTCAAGTTATAAAACGCCAAACGCACCAACGCTTCCCAAACGATCCTCAAACGCAAACGAGAAAACTCAAACGCGAAGCAAACGCGTTGCAACTGCGTTGCAAACTCTTTCTTACAAACGCGTTTCAAACGCTCTAATAACAAAAACGTTTCAAATACTTCACCAAACGCATTTCAAACACTTTCACAAATGCATTTCAAACACATCCAAAGACGTCAATGACTTTTCATCGCAGAGTTGTTACAAACTAAAGCATTTCCCAAATGTTTGACGGTGGCAAAAAAATCTCAATTCAACAAGCTATGCGTTCAGTTACCGTAATACTTAAACCTAACACAGAAATACAGGTTTAGTTGTAGGTTGAATAAATTTATTTGTACATGTATATGCACTTAAATGCAATATAAAGAGGGCAGAAGACTATAGGGGCCACATCCTTTTGATCGCCCCTCTCTGCTAAATTGTTTGACCAAGAAGAATGACCAGTTTCTGAAGGAACAGCCCACGAGGCACAGCACTAAGCGCAGCTGCCACCGTGCTCGTAAAAACACTATCAAAGATAATGAACATCGATGTTTTTTTATTTTTTATTTTTCGGATTCAGGGAAAAAATCGACTGGCGTAACGACAACAACAACACTTTTGAAGTTTGTCTCCGCCCAAACATGATAGTCTATCGTTTGCCGTGTCAGTCTCAGCATGAAACGGCCGGTTCTCGAACCTGCTTCAGTGCTTGAATCTCCGGCATCCATAACCACTTTGAACAACCATCTCATTTTTAATTTTCAATTGCAATTAGCATTTGTTTGTTTGTTTGTTTGTTTGCTTTTTTTGGGGGGGGGGGTTAATCCTAATAAATATTTAAAGTGCAACGCTCAAAGGAAAAAGTCCTATACAAATAAACGACTTAAACGTCTTTTTTCTTACGTACTTGTCACAGATCCACGCATTTTAGCCCTTTTCCAAAGTAATTAATTAGTGAATATATACACAAATATAAAAATTAAGACAGAGGGCCGAGTTGACTACTGCTATCTGAATTGTGAAAAGTTTTTCCCACGTATCCTTCACATGTTGATCATCGGCACTGATCCGTGATCTAAGCTGCGGAAAAACAACATAACAACAAAACAAGAGAGCTGATGCGATTTCAAATCCACCATCAGATTGGATCCCTTTGGTGTTGGTCAACAAAAGTACAAACCTACTAGATGCAACAGTAAATTTAACAAGGCCTATTTGAAACACTTGGAAATACATATACGTATCTATTTGGATATATATCGTTGCCGACTGTCGCCAGCTTGCAAACTTCACAGGAGTCAAGGCGACCCATGTCCATTTGGCTTGCCGTACACGTGTTACTGCTAGGTTTAGCCACAAGGTGTCACCCCCAGCAACACCATGTGACCATAATCATTAGCATACTCATTTGGATCATTAATTAAAAATAAAAGACTGACTTAGGAAATTGTTCCTTTCTGGATTCATGTTTTAATGATGCAAACACACATTCTTATTTGAGTTTTATGTCGAAATCTATTATAGATTGCATCAAATCCGCAAAATTGAATCAATATGAAACAAGAATGTTGGCGATGCCCTCACCACTTTTATTCAAATGCAGCCTGATGTGGTATATATATATATAATCCGTTGCGCCCTTCACTCTCTGAAGTGTTGAGAAGATAAATGAAAGTCCATTGTACGTATGTGTAAGATATCAAATATATGTAAATATATATATATGCATCGATATATATGTATATGTATATGTATATATATATATGTATATATATATATATATATATATATATATATATATATATATATATATATATATATATATATATATATATATGTATATATATATATATATATGTATATATATATATATACGTAATACCACTGGCACATTTGATAATGTACGGCCAAGGCCCGTGGAAGCCTGTGACACAACAACACAAAGTCAAATGTATCGGAGTTAACACCCCTAATACAAAAATGGTATAGTCAGTCCTGGGTACACAACTACAAAGTAAGCATTACCTTATTTCATATGCACGGAATGGTCTCATTAGAATACGGGGGGGGGGGGTGAAAGAAGAAAGAAACGAAAAGAAAATTGATACTGAACTTACCCAGATAAGTGCAACGATTGGGGAGAAACAGGATAAGAGAATCAGGAAAAAATTCATGCATTGTAAGACCTGTGATGTTAATCCTTTTTCTCGTGCGTGCCATACCGATTGCCAAGTGAGCTACTGTTGATAAATCACTCCCATGGGGGCTGCCACGCTTCGTCGTATCACACTACCGGAAGTGCGACCTGATTGGTCAGCGCGTAGCTCATTAATAATTCATCGTCTTGACCGACTGGCGAACAGGGCTGAGTCAATTGGCCGAGAGGCCCTGACCACGTTATCGAGTTGATCAAGTTAGTTAGTACAATTGCGTAACTGAATTAAAATACTGCCGGCAGACCCCGACGAGCGCCCACATAAGAAAGCAATAGCGAGTCTGGGGGATGCTTAGGAGGCAACCTAGGAGGTTAAAATTTTGAAATTTTAACCTTTATTTGCTGCATTCTAAGCCATTTCAGGCATCATCAAAGACTTTATAGACAAATAATCATTGAACAGCTGCTACATTTAGGTGTTTTCCTCACATTGTAGGCAGACTTCCTGGTTCGATGGCCAAGCACATCCCACAAAATGAGTGCTCGATGCTGGACAGGTCAGGAAAACTGGCTGACGATCGCAACAATGGGATATTGTGTTGAGCCGTAGATACTGCATGCTGACTCGGACACTGTGTGACCTTGCGTTATCCTGTTGAAACAGCTACAGTAGCCCTGGATATTGTTGGATCCATTCGTCAACTGTGGGCAGGATCTCATCCAGGTAGTGCTGGCCTGTTAGTGTCCCCTTCACCCTGATGAGAGCTGTTCTTCGGTTGCTGCAATTGCCCCCCCCCCCCCCCCCCCCCATGGCACTGCCTCCTCTGTGGCGGTCATGTTCAACCATACATCCTTCTACGAACCTCTCAGAAGGCATTACTTGGACCCTTATTCTTCCATCTTGGAAATTCAAGCTGAGTCGGGAATCAACCACATCACGCTGTTCCATTGACTTCTGGTTCAGGTGGCATGTTCCTCACACCAATGTACTCGTCATGTCTTATGTGCAGGACTGAGAGTGAGAAGGATGTGAGAGGCAGGGTGGTGTACTCTCAGTTTGGCCAAGGAGGGTAGAGAGACTACCCTCCTTGGTTTGACCAACACTACCGTCTTTTGTAGCCCCTTGTTAAAGGTAGACTACATGTGATGCTCTGATATTGCAGGCCTGGCGCCACTGCTGACGATATACCTTTCGATGCAAGAGGTCCTGATATGAGGCCCCTTCACTATTGTACACAAATCACAGGGCCCTTGGATTTTTGCCAGCTTATCAGAGCTGGCTTGGCTACAGAAGTGTCATACAATAGGACAATACAAAATATTGGATTGGATAAAGGACTCAAATATTTCCAGCTTGCTTGGAACATCAAGAACTCTGCTAAATCTTTTTAATACACTGATCTGATGGCAGCCCTTTGTGTATATCTTAGATACATGGTTATTCATGGCAAATTCACGATCTAGGAGTATGCCATGTAAGGTTACATTTTCAGAATTTGCAGTGCTTTGTTCTCCAATGTTTATATCTGATGAATCGCTTGGCACCATATATTGAAACTTACTGGGGTTGGTGCACATGTAGTTAACATCCAACCACAGTATAGGCCTTTAACCGATTGGGTTTCTAGCATAGAAGTCACTTGATTGGAGGTACTTTCCGTGTGACTGACAGTGTTGTCGTCTGCATAGTCATATAGCTTGCAGTCGATTATATAGTTCATGTCATTTATAAATATGTTAAACAAGAGGGGTCCAAGTATGGAGCCCTGGGGGACAACGCAAGTGACCTTCAACCAAGTGCTGTGTACATTTTCAATCTTGACCCATTCATTAGCTTTCTGTTCCTGAGGAAACTGACAACCGCTCTTGAAGCATCAGGAAATACACCATAGCGTATAAGTTTGGATATAACCAAATCATGGGGCATACTTTCAAATGCTCTAGATTGATCCATAAGAACAGCATCAGTAACCCTGTTGGTATCTGGAGCATGTTTCTAGTCCTCAATGAACTTAAGCAAGGTGGTGTCACAGCTGTAGTCTTTCCTGTATGTGCAAAGATATGGTCAGAAGATAATGTCAAAATATGATATTTTCTTTTCATTATTTGTACAAATGATATTTCAAGTGCAAGCAATCTTCTAAATTTTACTCAAAATGCAGATGACACCACAATTTCTACCAATCTTGACCTAGGTGATAATAATTTCCATAGAATCACCAATAGAGAACTTGATAATATAAATTGTTGGCGGCAAGTAAGTGAGCTTTCCTTAATCAAACCGGCAAGTGGTAAATATACCTGAAATCAAAATAAACAAATCAGAAGTTAAACTTGTAGACAATTTTAACTTTTTAGGGATAACATTAGATAAAAAACTAACATGGAGAGATCATATCACTAAGATATCTACAAAAATACTAAGGGAAACTGGTATTTTAAACAAACTTAAATGTTATCTCCCTCTAAATGTCAAAATAACTATATAATTCACTTATTTAACCACATACAAGTGCCTCCGGCTGTGCCCAGGTAACAAATTAAACAGAAGTCAAAAGAGGTAATGTGTAAAAGGGGAAAGAACATACATTTTCAACATGTTTCAACAAATGTCCAAGTTACCCAAGGCCTAACAAAAATAAATGTGTGGTTCTGGTAACCTGACAGACCCTTCTAAAAAGGACCTACCCTAAAATTAACGGAACAAAAAAAAAAGTACCTTTAAGCCGCCCTTCCCTAATACATACTGGTCGACCCAGGCCAGTGGTACAAACTCAGTCACAGACCCAAATGGCCCAAAAATGTCTGCAAATTTATTCAGTGGCCCAAATGTGACCTACACGGCCCAAAGGGCTGAAGGCATGCTGGAAGGGGGGGGGGGGGTAGTCTAGAGGCATTACCGCCCCCCCCTGAAAATTGAATTTGAGCATGCAAAATGGTTTATCTGTGGAGTTCGAGTATCTTGCCTGCACATGGTTGACGAAATTACAAAATTTTAGTAATTATTGTACTGATTTGGCTATTTTCCCTCAGATTGTACAAAAATCTGATGGAAATTAGCAAAACTAAGTTAAATATGAATTAAAAAAATATCGCCATGTTATATACTTTCCATGGTGGACGACAACATAGCGCTACGATGGGTGCGGTATCGGTATCTAGTATCGCTAGGTTTCAGGTGTTCGTTCTCCGAGTTACCAGAGCAAACAGTCGTCAACGTATTTTTATAAAGATGACTTACAATCTAAACTTAAATTTGCCCACTCGTTGTGTCTGAAGCAGGTTTCATCGTTAGTTATAAATCCAAATGCAACACGAACACATATGCATAATGCACGCACATTGAGCGCCCATTCAAACATGGCATACTGCATTGTGGGAAAGGAAAATCACAGCGAATCCTGCCCACGTATTTTCAGCACGGTTCCAGGTGTCCGTCCTCCGAGTTACCAGGGCAAACGGTCGTTAAAGTACTTTTAAAACATGACCTACTATCTTAACTTTAATCTGCCGGCTCGGTTGTGTCTGAAGCAGTTATCATCGTTAGTTACAAATCCAAATACGACACTCACGCTCGAGTGCCATTTTGAACATTGCACAATTAATACATTGATAGCGGGACAATCTCACAAAAGTACACTTAATTTGGATATCAAAGTGAATCGCGGCCACAGCATATGTCTATCATTATTGATGCTCTGAAATAATTGCAAAATATATATGTTTGGTTTCATATATTTTGACCCACTTCCCACCCCCACTCGGCAAGATCGTCTCAATGCTCATTCTATAACCATTGGCATTGGGTGCGGAACTCACTATTTTCACACTGGCAGCCATGTCGATTGGATATTTTGAAGAGGTAGCATCCAGAATGTATGTGTGATTAGTGTTAAGGGAAGGTTAAGTTGTCGAATGAATATAATGTACAATATAAAGTGGGACTTTTCCAGAGTGAGCATTACCTGAAAATGTAAATACAACGACAAACAGTGACCAGTTGTAGGCCTCAGAAACAGTATCTTGTATCAGACGTAGAAGTCGCCTTGAGGCAATAAAATAAGGGTCAGCAATTGGCTGAGTGGCCGGTTGCCCCGGTAGTGGATACAGGTCCGAAAGTACTGGCGAGTTTTTATGTAAGTGGTAATAAATTATGGTATACTCACCTGGCGTATTAAACACATTCAAATTGAAAAGCTGCAAAAAAGAGTTGAATGAACCCATTTTAAAGGAAATGAAATTACTCAAAGTGTAAGATATTTTCACACTTAACAGACTTAAATTGTATCACAAGTTTGTACATGGCCTTCTACCAGATAGATTATTAGCACTTCCCTTCACTGAGAATAATGATACACTTAACTACAACACACAAAAAAACTATAAAAAAAATTGTTCATTAACTGAGTAAGATGCTAATTTGCTGAACAAAGTATTATTTTTGACATTCCGAAACTTATAAATAGCACTGATCAGACGATCAATGAATATACACACATAGTCTACAAAGTCATTCAAAATAAATAAAATCTTATTTTCTAAACAGGTATGAATATACGTGTTATGTACAAGACCGTTATGTATGTAAAGAAGATTGATGTGAAGCATGAAGATATAATGTAGTTGTCTAAAAAGCAATTAGATTGACATGTTAACATTATCTTGGCTACATAATGTTCTGTAAATGTAGTCTATACCTTTTTTATTTTGTAAAAGTACATAGAATATACAATGTAACAAGGTGGCCCAGGCGACTACAACATCACAAAATAAGTCCATAAACGCGCATATCATTTTTATAGTGAGAATCTTATACAATTTCACCCCCCTTAACAATTACAGGCGGATATTCCAATATATAAAATATGTGATACAAAAAGATTCCTTCCAAACTACAAATTACTTTATAGCAAGACTATATTATGTAGCACAAAAAGTTCTTGAAAATCTGTGGTACTAGCAAATAAAGCCCCCCCCCCATCCCAATCTGTTTACTTGCAAAGAAATTTATTGGAAAATGCGGGTTACTAGAAGAATCTGTTTGTTTGTTCCAACAATCTACAGTTAGCCATTAAGCTTCTTTTTGGCATGCCGGGAAAACTTTATTATTCCATTTAAACTGTTTCTAACCTTATCTTCCTTGAAACGAACCAAAGGTATATGCATGCAACTGCTACGCATTCGAACAGATATGCCAAGAACACATAAATTTCATCGCTCAAACGAATTCAACAACAAACTGCAATATCAACAAGTAGTACCATCCCCTTATAATGTACGGACCTTTGTCCCCTACGGCACATCATGGAGCGGTAAAGTGATTTATCAGACCAGCCGGTTTTTACCTCAGTCGACATCTCAGTCAGCTGAGTGGTATCTTGGGGTTCATATATTGAATAATGTGGATGAGTAAGAACTGCTAGGTGTTATGTTTCAGAAGGATTTGAAATCAAAATATCATATTGCAAATAGAATTTCTAAAGATCGCCGTGCCATGTATAGATACTCTGGTTCAGGGTTTCCTTACCCCGAGTTCGACTCTACATTGAGGAAATCATATATTTGGAACACGATAGAGGTACCATGCCTGACATTTGGTTTCGATAGAATAAGTATTACCACGAATGATATGGATAACCTCGTATCAGCTTAAAGCTCAATACTTAAGGCTAGGCGATCACGTTCGACTCCTTTGCTGAGGCACTGAGAGTTGCCCCTATCCAAGCTAGAAACAATGTATGTCTCTACCGTAGAATTTCTAATGTTCCTTCTCCAGCAAAAATTTTGGAAATTTGTCTTTTATCGCAATTTAAATGCGATCGTTCTGTCAAAGTTACCTTTGTGTGTCGCATCGCAGACTTAAGATAGATCTCTGGTATATGTTACTTTCGGCGGTCGGTGCCCGTCCCTGGTTTGACCCTGCTGTACCGAGGAGCCACCGAAGATGGGCACCGCTGACGGACTAGCAGTATCCCTAAATTTTTTCTACGCTCACCCCGATAATAAACCTCACAGCGTACAACATAGGCTTGCCATTCTACTCACTGCATCGTACAAAATTATTTTAACTTACGGAGCAGCAGTAACATGAGACATAGAGGAAGAAAGGGGATGAGATTACACCTTTCATACTTATTCTGTGATGCGATATTTTTATGTTGTCCATATTTTACCTAAGTTTAAGTTCTGGAATTACAAATCCTATGCATGCCTTATGTTTAAGTCCTGACCTTGGTTTATGATTGATTTGCATGTTTAGTTTGCACATTAATTGTCTTTCATATTTTAGTGTATGATATATAAATATATATATGTATGTATGTATATATATATATATATATATATATATATATATATATATATATATATATATATATATATATATATATATATATATATATATATATATATATATATATATATATATATATATATGTTTCTTCCCGGAAACCGTCAGCCGGATTCCCTTCAAAATCCGTGGGGATATAGTTTGGATGGATTTCTACCTGAGTGTATTCAAATGGTCACGTGTTAGTAATTTTGTATTTTCATTTATTTATTTTATTATTCATGTATGAAATCATACAATAGGAGGTATTCATATTTAACTATTTTAACTGCAGATCTGCTCTGATCCCATCGGTTAGTAGGCAACAGAACTATGCCCCGCCATGATGAAGGCACATGTACCTCTTATCCAGAATAACAATTTTCCTTCAAATGAATGATATGATCTATCGTCTGACGTTCTCTCTTATCGTGCCAAACCCCATCACAATGTAATGTTCTTATATTTTTAAACAATCAAAATAGCAATTATTGGTGCTGATGACGCTGTCATTGATAATGATGATGGTCATGGCGACGAGGACAATGAAAGCAAGCGGCCCCTGATATAGCTTTGATAGAACTAATTCCATTGTGCACTGGCCTCTCCGATGCAGATATGAATACCTAATTAACCACTTAGTAGCATGGCACTTCTTTTTCCCATTACCTGTACCTGTCTACCTCTATCTACCGACCCCTTACTATACCTGGACGCACTCTACCTTTACTTTTCTACCTACCTTACATGTCTACTTACACAGGCCTGCCTACTTACCCACCTTTACTTGTGCGTCTATCTATGCTTACCTGTCAACACACCCGAACAACTCTCCTACTTTCTTACCGATCCACTCGCCTACTTACCAACAAGAATTTAAAACGATACTTGCAGTAACTTGTACCAAGGGCACTTGCTCTGGGACAGAGTATAAATAAATGGGTCAAATACTACGTCCACTCGGTATTCGACTCAACTTTGATGAAAATCTGCATGCTTATTCTTCCAGAAATCAAATTTTAATATCATAAGCAGTAGCGCCACCTGCTCTTCGTGGAATTTCACGCTTTGCGCTTTGTACAGTGCAGGTTTTTTTTATGTTTATCAATATATATTGCAATGAGACATGCTAAATGCTAGGAGCTTTTTCACCAGATGTTCCAAGAAGGAGAAAATGAATGCCACATGCCGAACTGCTTCATGGTATTTATACATCAATATCTGCTTGCCATTGTCTCATTTATTTTTGGAAACAAGCGACAAGATAGAACACCAGCCCTTTCCCGCTCAAATCGACCAAAAGCACCCGGACATTAATTGTCGTCTATTTTTATGTATTTACTTAAATTCCATGTTAAAAGAAAACATTTTGCCGAGAATCTTTTTTTATGTGTTTACTTATATTTTATGTTAATAGAAAACACTCTTGCTGAGAAATTTAGACAACAGCTTCCATGATGGCACGCCCCAAGTCAGTAGCTTTCCTCAACACGGGTTTGGCGCGGTGTGCCCAACCAGCAGCGAGGAAAGCTATTGACTCAGTCTTACTCTGTTCAGGAAATGGTTAATACGGCAACAATATCGAGGCACCTCATAACTAGTACCAAGCTGTAAATCATGAATTTATTGGCTGTATAATGATAAATGCAGTTGATCATTCTGAATCCCTGTAGAAAGCCAGGCCACAAAGCTGCTACCTCATGTTTTTAACATTATCTACATACGTTATATTCATCAGCACTTTACTACCAGAAGAGATGGGCATATACGTTTTACCTCACCCTTTACTCCTGTTAAGATAGGTATCGTCAGAGTCAATATAAAAACAAAAACAAAAAAACAAAAACAAAAACAAAAAAACAAAAAACAAAAAAGCAAACAACAAAAACCAAACAAAAAAACAAACAAAAACAAAAAAAAAGCAAAAAAAAACCCCCTAAAACAAATAAACAAAAAAAAAAAACAACCCCCCAAAAAACCAAAAAACCAAAAAACCAAAAAACCAAAAAAACCAAAAAAAAAAACCCCCCAAAAAAACCAAAAAACCCCCCAAAACCCCAAAAAACCTACACAAAAAACAAAAAAAACCCCCAAAAAACCCCCAAAAAACAAAAAACAAAAAAAAAACAAAAACAAAAAAACAAAAAAAACAACAAAAAACAAAACAAAACAAAAAAAAAACAAAAAAACCAAAAACAAAACAAAACAAAAAAAACCAAAGACAAAAACAAAAAACAAACAAACAAACAAACAAAACAAAAACAAAAACAAAAACAAAAACAAAAACACCCCACCCCCAACCTAGACATACCTTCAACGCAAACCGGTGACTGAAGGGTTCGCCAGGAAAAAATGCTGCCATTTGCTGAAATTAGGTCATGGTGACACCGAAATTTAATCAGTTCATCCTGGCATGCTAGATAAGCATACTGCCAAATTTAAGCAGAATACATTAGAACATTCCGGAGATATTGCGGTAACGAGCCCTAATTAGCATGTAATTAGGCTACCATTTGCTCAAATTGCGTCATGGTGACACAAATTCTATTCAGTTCATCTTGCTAAGTAAAGTAAGAATATTGCCAAATTTGAGCAAAACACATGGAGGCATTCTGTAGATATCGCGGTAAAGAGAATGTGCACAGCCGGACGGACGGAAATCAGGACGGACGGACAACCCGAAAACATTAAAGGCCCCCCCCCCATGGGGTGGACCCTTAAAAAACCTGAAGCGATGAGCATAAGTATGTTCTAACTGAACGTATTGAGGTAAAACGGTTAAGACTTTGACCTTTTCATTTTACGGTTAACAAGTACTCAAGATATCTCTGTGGCAACATATGACTCAAAAGCTGCCCAGAACAAGATTTGTACTTAAAAATTGATAATAACTATGAATAAAATCAAGTGACACAGCTGTACCTTGTTCTTAAACATATAATTTTTCATGCATATATGGTATTGTAGAAAACAAGGTGACTGTGAATCATTGTATATCCAGAAATGCAGACGAAAGTAAAAGTAAAAGATATTATTTTGCAGACTGTCATTTGTCTTGACTTTCTTCATTCCGTATATGTAATGCTTACAAAATGCATCCATGCATGGATACCGCCTGCGTGCTACAATTCTGTCATGTCTGACAAAAGGCTAGCAACTAAAAATAAGATAAAATGAAATAATATTGTAAAAAATAAACATTAATATATGTGTATGCAAGCGTAGCAAGATTACCAGTATTGAAAACGCGTGTTTGTGGCAATACTGGACGAAAAACAATTTTATAACAATACTTCCCCCATGTACTTTCACACTTGAAAAATCCTTCCGCAAACCAACGCAATTTTGAATGTCTAAAGATCGATTTGCGCGAGAAGTGACGAATAGAGTTGATGGTTAGTAATTATCAATAGTGCCATGCTATGTTTTTACCGACGCTCATACGTGAGACATAATTCTTGTACGTGGGACAGATGATAATAATGCCAGAAATGACGGAAACAGCGATGATATTAATTGCCGTGCTGGCAATAAGATTAAGATGAAACTCGTGTCACACAACATATGGTATCCCTGTGTTGTATTAATCAGCTAAAAAAAGGCAATCTAGATTATTAGTAATTACTCAAGGTGGATTAAGCTTGTCAGTGAGAACATTCACACAAATAAGACAGAGACCGTCCCTGAACAAAGACAGAAATTCAAAGCAAATACTAAAACAAGTGGCCATTTCGGCCATACAACCTCGGATGACGCAGCACAATTAATGAAATAACTTCAATAAGGCATATAATAATCGTAAGCATAAATGCACCTGGACTATATTTTTACAGTTGACAGTGTAAGGCTTGTTTCCAGATTCCCTGTGTAACAAAAAATGCCATAATATTTTGTTATATGACCAGATGCCTATACATATTTTAGGGACTTTTATACAAATATGCTATTCGTCTGAACGAATATGAATAACTGCACAGAGATTTGAAATATTTGCGTGGTCTATACAATGGACATTTGCCGTTAGGTTGGGTCATCTACCTGCCTTTGTACTATTTCAGTGGCTTTTTCATGGAGCTGTAGTTTCCGCTAATTTGGCTCATCAAAACTGGCCTTATGTATCCACCAGTTGAGGTGATATTGTTCATTGGCTATTTAACTTTTAATAGCGTGTTCTAATTTGGCTCATCAAAACTGGCCTTATGTATCCACCTGTTGAGGTGATACTGTTCATTGGCTATTTAACTTTTAATAGCGTGTTCTAATTTGGCTCATCAAAACTGGCCTTATGTATCCACCAGTTGAGGTGATATAGTTCATTGGCTATTTAACTTTTAATAGCGTGTTCTAATTTGGCTCATCAAAACTGGCCTTATGTATCCACCTGTTGAGGTGATACTGTTCATTGGCTATTTAACTTTTAATAGCGTGTTCATGTTAGGAAAACTACAAGAGTCAAAAAAAAAAAAAAAAAAAAAAAAAAAGCAAGGTATTTTGCCTGTGATTCACACAGAGTTCATACGGGGCTTGTGTGTGCAAGTGGGTGTGACAGAACAGCGAAATGCGCTTGTTGACCATCATGGCAACAGGTAAATATAAAGTACAGTGTGTTAACCCTGCAAATTCTTTTCGGGTTTTACAGATTTTTTACACATAGCTAACACAGAATAACACTATAGACTATTTCAAATATGCAGCAAACTCTGCATTGTGTTTGCTTGTGGCAGTAGGCTGGTCTGTGGCAGTAGGCTGGTCTGTGGCAGTAGGCTGGTCTGTTGAATCGGTATGTGCATGTCTCTCTTGGCTGCTGACTTGTGTACGAACTTTAACACAAATACACAAAGCAATTTTACATTGTGATGTTTATGAGTTGGACTTTACATGAAAGTATTGCCTTTGGTTGGATTTTGCATGACCTTTGAATATTGGATCAGGACTTTGTAAATAGTGATGATGGCGTAAATTATTTTCATAGCCTTATTAAATGCGAAGGCATTGGTTATCGTATTACTGACAAGTTGTATAACGATATGGATATTACTGTTGAGTCTAGTATTTCATAATTCGAAGAGTGATGTATGCATCTGACTACAAAACTAACGTGAAGAAGAAAATGTCCTATACATGAAGGGAAACGTGTTTGAGGTTTGAAGCTGGAAAATGTCATTGTCCTGCATGAAAATTGATATATTATTTAGAAAGAGAAACATGACCCTCAACTTGGGCAAAATACTGAATATCATTCTCCACAACAGCACATTCTTTATTAGTCTTTTACAGTGAATAGCACAATGTAAGCGGCTTCGTTTCTTATCATATGGCACTTGAGAGTAGGTGGTGTGACTGCGCTTTGTTTATAGCAAGTCTTGTTGATTTTAATCGCATGCAATACAGTATTTTTGTGTTAACATTTTTGGATCTGCTAAAACTTGAATTGTTAGAAACGTTTCAAAAACATATCTTTTACGAATAAGCATTTCATCATATTTTTCTTTCGTGAATGTTCATGCAATTCAACACTGAAATTCCCGAGCAGATTCGAACTTTTATCTGGTCTCTACAGTTCAAAGTAGCCTAATCAAGTTTTCTTTTCTTTATTTAATCATTTATTATTTCATTGGTTTGTTTATTTACTTTGAAAATATATTTTGTAGAGGAAATCGCAGTTTGTTCACCCGGATTGCTACAAATCAACTGCAGTGGATTAACAAAAATAAACATACTGAACTACACTCTAGGCAAAAGTATCTGTAGCGATACAGACGGACCATGCTGCCCCAAGCATGCCACTGATTGCCTACTGCCTGTGTACAGATACTTCCCCGACTACTTCAGGGAAATGAGTGTGCAGTGCAACGGCAGTTCGTCGTGTTCTGTCAGAACAGTCAGACGATCTGAACCAAATACGTGTATGCAGGAACAAGGGGATTATGAAATCATAAAGTATGAATGCAATAATTTTAAAGGTAAGGTATTTATATTATATGCATGTGGATATACTTGAAAATTCACAAGACTCTAGATTTTAATCGAAGCATGATGTAATAAGGTGAAATTTGTGTGGTGTAAATATTCTTATACATATATTCACATGAACAGCAAGAAATGAAACCATGAACTGTAACTTCAGCTGTGTCAAAGACAAGATGTTTATAGTTATGATAACAATATGTACTATCAATTAAATTTAGTTGTTTTGTAAAGCAGTAAAATCTGAATGTGGAATGATAAGTAATGCATGAGTATATTGTAAAAATGAATAAAACAAAAAACAAAACAAAGACAAAAATAAAATAAAAAGCAAAACAAAACCAAAAAGAGAAAAGTGCAAGATTATTGAACCCTAAAATAATATACGTAATATTGTAAAAAGAAGACATTCAAGACTGCAAGAGCGGATTGAGTCATCGTTGGTTACGTCTCAGCCACATGCAGCTTGTATTGAGAGTATCGGCTTGACATAATATATATTGGCAGCCGAGAATGCTTATTAAATAAGTACTATTGTGATCATAGGACGCATTTATATCTGAAAATAACGAAGAAAACTTCAAATTTTCGGCCTTTTGAGTCTTATCAAAATGAGATTATACATTATGATGCTAAAATGGGCAGATATTACTTCCGAATTTCTACACGGTGAAGACTAATTCGACATTCTTCAACTGATACTGTCAGTATTCATTTTCTAAGAACAATACTAGAATGTAAAAAGAAAATTATAATAATAAATAAAATCAAAAATGAATTTGTGCAAGATATGCTCACCCTCCATGGAGCTTCATTTCCCAAACCGTCAGTCTGCGATTAAAGGAGACTGGTGAAGCACCTGGAGTTTGTTTTGCAGGGTAGAAAGCTGAGGACATGAATAATGAATGAGGTTGAGTTCTTGGCAGATGGACAGTGATTTGTTTGTGATGGATACTAACTGTCAAACTGAACATTTGCCTTATGTTTCACAGGCTTTAAATTCACTCGATTGTAATTAATTTTTTTTTTAATTTTAACAAGTCAGACACAAAATGTTTATATTTGATACGTTTATAAATTTTGACGTGTGGAAAGTCACGTAAAAATAACGAGTTTAAAAAATCGCCATACCGACAAAAGTCAAAGTATAACTTTTGAAACTTTTAATAACAAAAAGGTCAAAATTACCTGTAATAAGATTCGTAACGAGGAAAAAAGTCTAAGGTACGGATTCTAAAAGTCGAGAAAAATGTGGAAATCTTCAAATTACGACTTTAAAAAGTCTCGGTTACATAATAAGGCTTCTGTAGACATCAGCACAAATTTAAGAGAGCATGAGGCGCAAGTGATGATGGATTGTGTAGGCTTTTCCTTTGGATCGCATTTTTACTAAGAATTTTTGATAATAAGAGGTTCTCGGATTGGACTTTACATCCATTAACGCTTTTAAGTGCATTGCAGTTGGTCGAGTTAACTTTACATTTGAAAAAGGATCTCAGCGCTGGCGTAATAAATATTAGTACACCAAATGTATTCGGTGGGTAATTACAGAATTTGGACATTGTTTATTTTAAGGTCATCCACCATCTATATCAGAATCATCAGTACCAGTACATCTGCGTGCAGGTAACTTTTAAACATTCATCACCTTTATTCTTATATCAGCTACTTTTGGTCTACTTCATACGAAATATAATGGTTTGAATAGAGTGAAAGATACAAGATAGTTTATTGTAGATAAACAAATGAAATCGAGTTTGTTTATGTTTAGATATTTTTATGTGCTAAATTGTGATTTACAGTGTACAGTTCCTACCCATTAAATAGCTGAATAATACGAAAGAGTCTTGCGTTCAAAGTGTATATATTTCAAATAAACCCCGTATCTTTAAAGCAACTTGACTCTCTGGAACATTATGCTTTCTTCTCTGGTAGCACATAAAATAAGAAGCCTATATAGTGTCATGTCCTGTGTATATACTAGCATCAACCTGAGAAATGCAAGAGTCGGGCAATCGCAAAAATTTATAAGTAGATAGGTAGATGGTTAGACATATAGATAGATAGATAAAATAATAATAAAAAAACCGGTAAACGTTGTATATCTACAGTATACGACCACAGTCCGATTAATTTTAGTAGGTGCAACAGAAAAGTCATGTTCTTCAATGCATAAGTATCTGTGCGTGTAAACCCATTATCTGTCATGTTATCTTTTTTTTGTTCCAGACACATTGTTTCTGTGCACTGTGGTGATATTTTACACCTTGTGGGGTATCTGGCCGAACTATCTTCCTGCTGATTCTTGACGATCCAATGTCTGTTAAAATATGCGGGAGAGAAGAGTTTTACAGGGACAACCAGACAATGTTGCAGATACTTACCTGTTTTAGTCCCAAGTATTGACTGAGTCGACAGTTTTCCTCGGCGCACTGTGGGCCCACTGCACGCCGAGGAAAGCCGTCGATAGCAACATTCTTATGGTCTCATATGAGAGAGAGAGAGAGAGAGAGAGAGAGAGAGAGAGAGAGAGAGAGAGAGAGAGAGAGAGAGAGAGAGAGAGAGAGAGAGAGAGAGAGAGAGAGAGAGAGAGAGAGAGAGAGAGAGAGAGAGAGAGAGAGAGAGAGAGAGAGATTGTTGCCGTTTACGCATCCCGCTTTCCGGATGATATATTCAACAAGTGTCATTTTCAAGCAAATTTTCACTGGCTGTCGTCGGAGAACTTTACTGAAAGTTTTCATATGCTGGGCACACAGAGTTGGGACTGTCTTTTGTGGCTTTGTTGGTGTGCGTAGACTGTGAAAAGTGCTTTCCACACAAGGGGTCATTCTGACATGCTGCTTCATGATGTAATGTTTTGACCCCTTCATACCCAGGACAATGGATGGCTGATCATGGACATTTATTTCACACAGGCAAGTGACATATAAATCATCATGACCTCTGAAATGGCCACTAGATCGAGATCCAAATCAACAGGTCTTGAATCCATAGATCCTAACCTATTGGATGCTATACGTTTTGTAGTGAGGGAGGAACTGAATGAAATGAAGGGGAAGATCAATGATGTTGTGTCGCAACTTAAGTCCCTGAATGAGAAGTTTGATCAACTTGAACGTGGTATCCAAGACTGTAGTGATCGCATTGACACTGTTGTAAATGACCTGCTACCAAAGCTCGCCACAAAAACGACAGAGATCTCCACTGCCATAGTAATGAAAGCTTTAGATGAACAAATGCACAAGCGCAAATGGTCTCTCATTATACAGGGCTTAAATGGTTCACCTGGTGAAAAAGCAAATGAAACAAGAAAACGCTGTATGGACTTTGCAAAAACCCATTTGAAAGTGTCAAATGCCGAGTCCACTGCACTGGCTGCTTGTCATCGATTGACACAACACAAGGACGCCGGTATCATCATCCGCTTTGTGGACCTAAATAACCGCAACGACTGGTTGGCTGGTGCCAAAAATCTACAAAACCACCAAAACAAAATCTCTATATGCCCTGATATTCCACCTGTCCTCAGACCTGTAAAAAAAGACATCATGGATTACAGGCGGAGTTTGCCACCAGAGATTAAGAAGAGGTCCAGACTCAGATATTTGAAATCATGGCCATACCTCAAGCTAGAAGTCCCCGGTCAAGATCCATATGTGACTAGATCTACGAAGGAGGCTGTAGCCAAAAATTATCTTGAGATGGACCTACATTGTGACATCAACATGAACTAGTCTGTAAACCTCAAGACACGTCTTGTGGGCCACTCTTCATCACTGCCAGATATAAACTGAACTTTCCACTGGCCAATAAATACCAGATTTGCCATCTTGGTGTATAAACACCTTTTGACCATTGATAGACACTGATCTACTTGGTGTATTTGCATATATTTTCAGTTGACTTCTTTTGAAATCTCACCAGAGAGTTTTCCATCCAATTTTTGTCCTATTTGTCTTTTCCTTTGGACTATGAATTCAAAAGCACTTGTTTTGTGCTGCTTCATATATATTTTTGGTGACGTTATGTCAACTGTCACCCCAATTTTTGAATTTTCCTTTTCAGCTTTTATTTTCCACATTTTACCAAAATCAAGGTATAACATTGAGGTGTATCAGCTGCATTCATGCAGCACATGTATCATTTACTTCTGTGAGCAAATACCTTTTGCCAGGACAAGGCAAATGGTACAGTGGCTTACTGTTTATGTCAATGCTTATGCTCACATAACACATTTATTATATTATGTTTGTCCTTATTATTCTAATCCTCAGTACTCAGAACCTCATGTCGTCATCTACAAGGTTATTACTCTCAGATTTAATATCCAATTTTCTGTCTTTCCTATGGATGAGTCCTCGAATATTTGTCAGGCCTGCAAGGTGCATGTAATGAATTTGCCTGTCATATATCATGAAAACATACATCTTTCATATTTAGATAACTCATGATCCCTCGTTCTCTGGAACATGAAGTACTTAGAGATTTTGGTGGTGTATCTGTAAACTGTTTAAATGATTTGTTGAACAATGAAAATGACCTTGAAAATGCTATTTCTATTGCAGCTGACTCTCCATATGTAGAGACAAAAGATCTCTCAGAATATCTTAAGCCATTGATGAACACTTTTTCAGCTTTGACTCTAAATATTCAGAGCCTAAATGCCAAATTTGATAACTTTAAGGTGATGATTGAAAATCTAGCTGAAAATGATTTTGAATTTAGTGTTATTTGTCTTCAAGAGACCTGGATCGAAAACCCATCGTCAGCTGACTCACTTTTTCACCTTAATAACTATACACTGATTCCTTTGGCTGCAACATGTAGTTCCCACGGTGGTTTGATGATTTATTTACGTAAAGATTTTCAGTTTGCTATACGAAACTTCTATTCTCCTAGCAGACATTGGGAAGGCCAATTCATAGACATAACTGGTGCAGATATGAAGCAAAAAGTAACATTATGTAATATTTATAGACCCCCGCATGACAGAAATGATGATATCGATGCCTTTATACATGATCTCAGTCCAATAATTGAAACGATATCAAGGGAATCATCAGACAAAATTATTGTTGGTGATCTAAACATTGATCTCCTTAAGGTAAATGCAAGAATCAAGTATGCTGAGTATTTAGATACTTTACTTAGTAATGGCTTCCTACCTAAAATCACTTTGCCAACAAGGTTAACCGATAGGACTGCTACTCTCATTGATCATATCTTTTGTAATCTATCTCACAGTTTGAAATGTTCCACATCTGGTATTATCTTATCTGACATTTCTGATCATCTTCCTTCCTTTACATGTATCAAAACTGAACTTGTTGTTAGTCATCCACCCAAATATGTTAGGAAAATTACAAAGGATCCTTACTCACTTCAATGCTTCTATGATGAGGTAAAAAACTCAAGTATGAGTCAAACTTTTATTCAGAACTTACAGTGTGACCCAAACATTAATTACGACAAATTAGATAGTATAATAAGGAAAGCCAAAGAAACACATCTTCCAATAAGAAATGTCAAATTTAATAAGTATAAACACAAAAAGTCCCCATGGGTTACAGATGGTATTCTCACTTCGATAAAATTTCGGGACACATTGTATAAAAAGTTAAAATGTACTGAAATAGACAACCCCCAACATGATACCTTGAAACAAAATCTGAAGGTCTATAACAACATACTAAATAAAAGTATCCGCTTACAGAAAAAGAAGCATTACCATTTTCAATTCGAAAAATTTAAAAATGATACCAAAAAGACTTGGGATGTGATAAGAGATGTCTTGAATCTAAACAAAAACAAAACAAATTTCCCTTCATTCTTCCAAATAGAAAATAATAAGATAACAAATAAACAAGTCATTGCTGATCGTTTTAATGAATTTTTCACAAATATTGGCCCTAAACTGGCGGCAGAGATTGATCCTAGAAACAAGCCTTCTTACAATTCCTATCTAAAACGTCCAACTGATCACATATTTTCTTTCACCTCAGTTGGGCCGCAGGAAATAATTCAGATTGTACAAAAGTTTAAACCGAAAACCAGTGCTGGGCATGATAATCTATCAATGAAACTGCTTAAAGGCTTAATTCCTTCAATTTCAGAACCACTGTCAATTATCATAAATCAATCCTTAACCACTAGTATATTCCCAGATAAATTAAAAATAGCAAAAGTGATTCCCATTTACAAAAAGGATGATAAATCCTGTTTAGATAACTATAGACCTATTTCCTTACTTCCAGCCTTGTCAAAAGTTTTTGAAAAAGTTGTCTACAACCAGCTGTACAGTTACTTTGAAACCAATTCATTATTTTATCCCAGTCAACATGGTTTTAAGAAATTACATTCTACTGAAACAGCCTCTTTGGAATTTATAGATCGAATTTTCAATGCTCTTGAAAAAGGCGAATTACCCATAGCTATTTATCTTGATCTGTCAAAAGCGTTCGATACATTAGATCATCAGATTCTCTGCCAAAAATTGAAATACTATGGTGTCTCTGGCATTGCTTTACAGTGGTTTAAAAATTACCTTACAAATAGATCACAATTTGTTCAATATGATGAATTTTCTTTCTAAAAATCTAACAGTTAGTACTGGCGTCCCTCAGGGATCGATACTTGGCCCACTCCTCTTCATAATTTATACAAATGACATGCATCTTGCCTCATCTGTTTTTGAATCCATTTTATATGCTGATGACACCACTCTTGTAAAGAGCCTTTGTTCTTTCAGCTTCTGTCCCACCCAAAATTTAAATGTCCAAACTACATCTCTCTCTATTAATTGTGAATTAAACAAGGTGTATAATTGGCTGGCGGCAAATAAACTTTCTCTAAATATCGCAAAAACAAAATATATGATATTTCACTTTCCTCAAAGAAAAACAAATTTTACACTAGATTTAAAAATCAATAATGTTCCCATTTTAAGAACAGAAGAATTTGATTTCCTTGGTCTCCGAATTCAAGAAAATTTAAAATGGGATGCTCATATAAATAAGATTGGTAACAAACTTTCCAAACTTGTTGGAATTTTCAAAAGAACAAACAGTTTTATACCCACTGAAACTATGCTAGTACTGTACAACTCTCTTTTTCTGCCACACCTAAATTATTCTCTCCTTGCCTGGGGTTATTCATGTAAACGAATTTTTCAACTTCAAAAAATGGCCATTCGTCTAATATCTCATGCCAGGTACATATCCCACACTGATCCTCTATTTAAAAAACTCTGTATTCTAAAAGTTGAAGATTTGTTACAGTTAAAGGCATTAAGATTTTACTTCAGATACACAAGAGATGACTTACCAAAATATTTTCAAAACATGTTTTCAGTCCCTCCACCGTATCATACTTACTTCACCCGTGGTCGTAATAATGCACATTTCCCAGTACCTACGAGAGCTAGATCCAAACAGTCTATCAGGTATTACATACCAACTTTACTCCAAAATCATCCCCCTTGTATCACTGATAAATTACATACTCATTCACTCTCAGGGTTTTCAGGATATATAAAAAATTACTATGTAAATCTATACTCAAATGTATGTACCATACCCAACTGCTATGTTTGTAACTCTTAAATCGATTATGTTTTATGTATGTGTTGACTGTGTTTTACTAAATTTTCAGTGAGTTTACTTAATCAGTTATTATCTCTCAAAGGTGGCTCCTGTGATAGCGGAAACTTATTTCCTTAGCAGGAGTCATCCTGACACATTACTTGTCGTAATTTTACTAAATAATGGTAACTGCTGTGATATAATTTTGAAAATTGTATTCCTTGTGTATGTATTGTTATTGATGTGTCAAATAAATGTCATCTGAGTCTGAGTCTGAGTGGCAGCTTTTCTGGCATTTAGGATGCCCATAGCTGGATGGTTCAGAATACTTGAAGGTCTACCATCGCATACGGTGCTTTTTTTCACAGAATTAAAGGCCAGTGGACAAAATGATATCTAACTTTTCAAATTTGCAATGACAAAATATGATGCTGTTCTTATATTATCTCAAGAATGTGGATAGGATTTTATTAATTACAGAAAATGTACATTTTCCCACCGTGGTAATTAATAAAAAATTCACACAGACAGGAAATATATATCATCAAGCATTTAAGCTACAATAGAATGTTAAGCGGGTCGATTTAAATGAATGCATTTCGAAACCTAAAAGAAGAGAATACTTGGGAGTAAAATTAGCTGAAACTGCACCATTGCTATTTTGTAGTGATATCTAGCTACAGCTGAGGGGCACCCAACTTTCATGAGACACGTTTTTCTGTGATGTTTTCTGCAGAGCAGACTTTTCCCTGCATCCGTTAATATACCAGAAATTAATTAGCTCTAAATGAAACTCTGGTTTCAATAGCACACAAAGCAGGCGACAATTATCAAATTCTTGTCAGCTTTTTAACCTCTTCCCAGAAGCCATGTTGCTTGAGATACTCAATATCTTTGTTATAGCCACTATCATCAGGGTATGCTATTCCACGACATTTCAGGATGTTTGGATACTTTTTCTTGCATTCTTGTGGGACTTTGAACATTTCACCATGTCCGGGAACAATGAAGTCGGCCAATCGCAGAAGTTTATCCCTGGATACCAACGTTTGTCCTATGTCACCAGCGTTGAATTTCCATATGATAGATTTGCAGAGGTCCTCCTTCTGCAGAAAGGTGTCTCCTATTGGAAAGGCAGTGCATATTTAGAGCAAAGCAATAGCTATATCAAAGGTTATAACACAGGCAAAAGAGCATCAGGGAATTTGTACCAGCACAACAATATTACAATGACAGCATAAAGATAAGTCCCGTAAACAGAAACAAAATTAGAGATGGGAAAAGAGAGGTGCTTAATTCAGTTTATAGCTCACAGCAAGATAAGTTTTGTACTGCAAATTTCTGTTCAACTTCTGATGGTTTTGTGTTTAGAATTTCAAACCATTATTTACATACGGGAACACAGGGATCAGTTTGATTTCATAGAAAGGATATAAATATTTTATTAGATGAAGTAAAAGACACGCATTTTTGTTCTCAGCATGTAAAACTGTTAAGAGTACATACCTGAAAATACGACTGTTCCTAATGTTTTGTGTTTGAGAACGACGCTTATGTCCTCCATTGTATGACCCGGAGATTTGATAATCTGTACGGATTCGTCTATGATGTATGGCTTATCCTGTCAACATATGCAAAACAAAAATTTATCCTTGAGATGCCTAGTGCCGATGTATGCTCATGCAACTTTTTCGCATTAGAGTAACCCGACATGGTTCATTGTCAATGTTCACGACAGCTACCAGTTCACTGCCGTATAACATATTCCCACTCTGGGCAGCAGGAAAGTTGTTGACTGAGTCCCCCAGGTTGTTTATCGTCATTTCTGGGACATTCATTCATTCAAATAATACAATCTTTGACAACTTAAAAGTATTTTTTTCAGTTTGTGATGAAGGACAATTGTCATCTCTATGTTGCTTCCGAAAGCACTTTCTTGCCATTTTAGCATAATGTTATATCTTCTGACGTATTTTTCTTTGTATCTCAGCGCAATCTGGACGGTTTGTAATCATTAAACAAAGTATCTTGCTAAAGGACACAATAACCATTTCTCATTAGATTAAAACTGAATCAACAGCTTTCCTTGGTGCACCAATAGAAGCTTTTTACCCAAGGCATGTTGTTCTGGTACATGTAGATCTCCTCTACAACTCAAAATGTTTTCATAACAGTAATTTTTAATTCAGGTGGATATTTGCACTCTGTAATTTGTGGAAGGATGAGATTTGGAAATTTAGTATTCCATGTGACTCTATCTTGCTATCTCTTTCATAAAATATATGACTTGTTTCATGAAATACATGATTTATGCTTGGCATGTTGCTGTGCATAATACAACAAAGGGAATTATAGACACTCACATTGATAAAGGGGCACAGGTTAGGTGCTATAACAGTGTCCCCTCTGATTATGTCCCAGTTGATGACCATCTTAGCTTTAGGAAACAAGTTCAAGTTACCAATGTGATCGTAGTGCCCATGTGTTCCAATCACCCAGTCAACTTCGTCAAGGGTAACATTTTGTTCTGAAAATGCTTTAATGTGGACAGTACGTGTGCAGTACTTGTTTTCATTTTTGTAACTTTAAGACAACACACACACACACACACACACACACACACACACACACACACACACACACATGCATGTATGGTAGTTTTCCAATAAAAATACAGAATGTGTGAAATATTAACTACAGACAATTTACAATGCACACGGACACATACATGTAACTATGGCTTCAGGTAGATTCGAAACCAAATAGCTTCAGCGCATTGATAGGTACTAGCGTACTCCGGAATAATGAGAGAAGGCTACCTTACTAATATTACGAAGGTGCAGCGAAAGCGTCTGATACTTTTAATTAGTGTGTCCTATTAGACCAATTAAACAGTCCAACAATGACAGCAAAGAGATTCAAGAGTTACCAAAACATCAACATTCATCTTCCAATACCAATGTGAAAAAACAAATTTCACCACTGACTTGAGGTTGCCAGTCCCCCATTAAGGGCATCTGGTAGTTTTAAATGAGTCCTTTCAACCTTTGAAATATTCTTCATTAATGACAAACGTCCTAAACGTATAGGCCTGACCACTTGACGCCCAAATTTTTCCCTTGTGCCAAAGATAAAAAAAGACAAGATATACCTGTCACTGTTTTGGTCCTCCTGACTTGTCTTTCATCTGAGTTTACAGCAAAAGAAGAGAGTAGGTACACACACACACACACATACACACACACACACACACACACACACACACACACACACACACACACACACACACACACACACATTGTATTTGTGTCTTTTTGTCCAAAACCACTTCCTAGTAGTCATTACCCTATTCCGCAGTCCGAACTATATATATATATATATATATATATATATATATATATATATATATATATATATATATATATATATATATATATATAGTGTATATAGGCTCTAAATACAGTATCTTTGATGATATATATATACACAGATGTGTTCGATAAGGCATGGTTTCAGATAAGTCATTGCATTAGAAATTAAGCATCATTGTGTGAGTAAAGATCTAAAATCACTGGCTTTGCACTTAACATCAATGGTATCGGCGATACGGAATGACACCCTCGAGGAAATATTGGACTGTAACCCCCTAAGTCCAGTTGCTTTCATGATATTATAATGCACACCTCATCCCCTCTACATGTTCGGTTGTAATAAATGGTTGAGTGTATTCAACATTTCAACCCTCCTTGGTCACTGCCCTCTGGCTGTCCTAACCTAGCTGCTGAGCTGTCCCAGCCTGGCTGCTGAGGTGCCCCAGCCTGGCTGCTGAGGTGCCCCAGCCTAGCTGCTGAGGTGTCTTAGCAGCCTGTGTAAGGCCGTGTTGTATCCAGGCAAAATGGGCAGTACATTATGGCCCTCAGGGTGAGGAGAGTTCTTCTGAACATCAGTTGCGGAGTTCCAAAGGGCTCGATTTAATGGATTGTTCTTAAAACATTTATGAATGGTCTACGGACATTGCTATAATTCCTGCAATAAAATTAACTCTTGCAGTGTTTGTTTTCCGTTTCTGTTTAACTTTTGTTATGTATTTGGCTACATTTTGAATGATATATTTTATTGCTGACTCCCTCTGAAAGAACTGCACTTGGCAATAGGAAAAAGATCTACGTAGGGTCATAACACAAATTCATACGTAAATTGGAGAAGATTTAACATAATAATTTGACTGGCCAAACGTCGTAATTTAAAAGTCATTTCTTGATATACAGATTTGCACAATTTTATGAAAAATATTTCACCCGAAACAAATAATATTATAGAGTAAGTAGAGGGGATAAGCTGTGCATGTGCATCATGTTGATCTGCGTTTTTATGTGCAGACAAATTCAAATAAATGGCTTGGAAAAAATCCCAGCCTTGGAGAAGCCATTTCCTTAGGTTGTCTTTGTCCCATAATCGCGGTAAAAATTGAATGTGATCGTATAATATAGATTTCCTTCAGGTACAGAGATCATTCGACAAACGAGCGGTTGGTTGGAAGAGCAGACATTGGCTCTAGTTGTTAACAGATACTGATAACTGCCTGATGGCCTGGAGTCATTGAAAAAACAAGTTTAGGGAATACTATTCCCTAAACCAGAATAAAATTTTGAATAAAAAAAATATGTTTAAACCAAACCAGACCCACTGCGTGTAGGAAAGCAACGTTAATGATATTTTAGGAAGACAGCGATTTCTCTCTCGTCAAATGGTGCCGATGTACTTTACAATTAAAACCAGGGTCTCCCCCGGGCATCTGTGAGCCGAAAAATCCCTGCTCCTGCGGTGCATATATATTTGATCATATTAAATTTGAACCGCTACCCAGGACAAAAGAAGCTGAGGAAAGGACGTCTCCAAGACTAAACATTTATTATGCAGGTCATGTAAAAAACCGTTTTTCTTTTACTTTTATATGTATTTTGCATCACAAACACAAGAACACCCCCCCCCCAAACAAATTGATAAATGGTGTGAATGTTACTCCATACCTTGCAGGAGCTTATCCTTATCTTGTGGCATTCCTGTATCAATCAGGATAACTTGCGGCCCCTTCAGCAGAATCACATTTGCGCGGCCACCAACGTGACCTATATACATAGATCTGAGTATCAGTTGAGTTCAAAACAACTTAACATGATTATAATTTTGTGGAAAACAATATTACTTTCATTTAATAAAACAATACAGTTGCTGAGAATGAGAAATTGTTATATTCTAAAGAAAAACAAATGTTGTACTGTTTGGTCACAATGGTCTGATTGACATTCGAATCCCCTGAACCGTCGTCAGATTACCTGTGTATACTATAACATAGCAGTTTTCAGAGAGGACCTTTGCTTTGTCGATTGTAAAAAATCACAACAGTGGGGTACGCGATTATACGTTACAGCAACAGAAAAAAGAATTTGCTGTTCCAAAACGAATTTGCAGTAATCGTTCACACCATTAATGGTGTGTATTATCGCTCTTTATGCTATAGGCTTAACGTGCGTTTGATTTCAGAGAGTTCGACATGTACATTATCATCTAATTCCAAAGAAAACCATATTGGAAGTAGCAATCGATGGAAATTGAGCATTGCCAGGTGCCGCCACAAAATCAATCCATATGTACCAGGTAAATGAAAGTTAACACACATCCACTAAATCAGGAAATGCGATCGTTCAAGTTGAATACACATCAATGTAATCGATTAATACTTAGTCTTAATATTATTTCAAGCCAGGGCTAGGCACAGTTCAGTCAGATAAATGGAGAGGTATGGTTCTGCCCTGATATAAACTGATACATTCAAATAATGTGTTACGAAACCTATCATAAAAAATGGAGTCATAGCGAGTTATTTCCTTTTTGGAGGCATAACCGGGTGAAAAATGTTTCATTTACAAAAACGATTAGAGAGGGCAATATGCCCTAAGTTATATAAAAACTGGAAAAAAATTATAGTAATCTGAGTTTTAATAGTTCTTTCTGATTGCGTCCATATTGTTGTGTCCAGTAGGCGCAATGCTGACTCTAATTGTCCACAAGGCTTTTACTCAAGTAACAAGAGCACAATTTGAACATTGGAGCTCACGTGGTGGTTAAGTGTAGCCATGCAGATCAATTTTTTAAAAATTTTTGTCCAGTTCTCGAGATGCATTCACATGTGTTTAATTAATCATTTTAAGCTAACAACTTAGCTCATATCTACGTTAAGCTGACTTGAGCAGAACCTAAATCTACTTGAAAAACCCGAACGATTTCATAAATTATTATAGTATGTCAAAAACGGTTTAATTGTTGAGATTAACCACCTCGACTGCATTCATGTAAACATCTTTCTGCACCAAGGGGCGAGCATGCTTGTCATTTTTTTACTTCATGGAAAATCTTTTCTTTCCAAATGTCAATTTGAATCAGATACTCCAGTGATAAATTTTTGATACCAAGTACCTGACAATGCTTTGATGGAAATCTTACCGTCATCCTTTCTGTAAAAGTAGCCTTTCATCAAGTATATGATATTATAATTTGGAGCGGGCGTTCCTTGTCTGTTTGGTCTGAGCACGCGTCTGGTGTCATAAGGCGTGTGCAGTGCTGTATGCCTGGTAGCCATGTCATCTGTTTCCTCCAGACTTGGAGAATGAATTGAAGCAGCTTCTGTGCCTGTTATCATGCATTAAACAGCTACAAAATGACAAGTTTCCCAAAATTTAATGTGACGCAATTATTTTTTTTTTATCTCTGGTGCGGTGCTAAATGCCCATATGTTAAATGAGGTGCACTGTCAATCACGGAATGGATTTCTATTCTTGGTTTGTATTAGAATAGGTTCTGCCGTCCAGAGTCAGGAATTTTTACTTGTTTGTTTAAGGCACAATGGAAACATTGTGGTGGTCTTGCGAGACATTTTCTCTTCAGCGAAGCATTTAGTTTAAACATATTTATTTTCACTGGATTAACCAATAGTACATAAGATATAACTAATCTAGGGGTTCTCCAGACTTATCATCGTGCCCTTTGATTTGCAAATTCATATAGGCATTTAGCTACAACTAGTCCAAGGATTAAATATTTAATCTAGATTTTAAAACAAATACAATTGCAAATCTGTGTTCTCATTGGAATAAAATCTTATGTCTCGTAGATGTGGGTCTGAAAGAAATCACAACAGTGGGGTGACTAAATGACTGGTCGCTGCTTAGGACAACAGTAAAATATAAAATATCTGTACAAGATGTCGAACATTAGAGCAAAAGAAAACATGTCGGATACTAGTCGAAAGCTTCTCGTCTAAGCTACAAAATTCTGTGAATAGTGTTTGAAATTAATTTCTACTACCAAGATACTGTTGCCTAATAGGCGGTTTTTCTTTGAGGCAGGGGACCATTGATTGCATGTATATATTTGATACTTTTGCATCCATTTTTCTGCATTGAGTTGGACTATACTGCCTATGTAAAAAAATTAACCTGCGATTGCAAGTTTTTTTAAATTTTGTTTTATAATAAAACTACAATTTTCCAGAAAATGCACGAAACCATTAATCCGGGTCATTTTTTTTTATAATGCAGAAAGTTGACAAGGACAACTGTGAAAATGATAATTGCTTGGTACCCTTGTTAAGTATAGTTTTAGTAAGGGTATGAGTAATTCTAGATAATCAGAATGCATAAAGTTAGCGGTTGTTTGGAAAGCCTATTTCTACCTAATGCGCACTTCATAGCTATACATATACACGACAAAACACTTACCGTAAAGTATTTGTGCGTAGGCGACTACGTACAACATGGCCATCCGAATGCTTAAAGGTTGCATAGCTACATTGACTGTGATGCGGAACTTGAAACGAAACTAAGCCCACAGTGATCCAAACCATTGGAGCCACTCTCTTGATTAAAGATGTCAAACAGCAGAGGGGCATTTCGTAATGTAGCGCAGGTGTCTGGGCAACTGAAAGAGAAAATCATTTCGAGAATTATTGGTGATTCCAGATGTTTCGTTGGTAAAACAGCTTGGCTTTCACGCATCACAGATGTACCTCGTAAAGCTGCAATCTTCGCGCTGCAGGACATAAATCTAAGTGCTCCAATTGAACATTCAAATAATGCAGATGTAGGTTGAAAAAAATGAGCTGCCAAAAAGAATCACTGAATGATGATAAAACGAAAAACCTCCAGAGCTTGGGCAATTTAAAACTGTGAGGGAACTCACCCTTAAAATCATTTGTCCTTGTTGTTCAGCTCATGATGGGGTGCGTCAAAGGACTATCCTTATAATGGATAAAAGAGCAGATTTTCTAGTGAGGCTTATATTGCGATTTTTAATATCTTCATGTGTCTGCTGCTGCTTATGAGTGGTTTTATTCACTGACAGTGTATTCCCAAATAAACATGATAAAAAAGATATATTGAATATGAACAGTATTCCATCTAAAATATTATGCAGGAACAGTGCCTCGGTGTAACCTTAAATGAACAGCTGACATTTTATCCAGGATAATATAACATTTTGAACTCTTCTGCACTTTCTGGAATTAAAAACAGCAATTTTATGACCAAAAGTACAGTGATATATATATATATATATATATATATATATATATATATATATATATATATATATATATATATATATATATATATATATATATATATACACATATATATATACATATATGTATATATATACATATACGTATATATATATATATATATATATATATATATATATATATATATATATATACATGTATATATACTCACAAGTTTTATTACTTTCGATTTTTAAAATCAAATCGCCTACTGATACGGCCACGTCAGCTTGGGGTGACAAAAAACCTGACCAGGCATTGTATACAATGTCCCTTTAAATACCTATTCTGACGGTCCACCCTGGCCGTCTGGCAGGAAGGGTTCTTCACCTTTGAATCCTTGCAAAAGCAGGCAGCATTATATACTCGTAATTTTTCTTTAGATCTAAGCGCTATGAATAGCAGACAACGCATTTTCGTACAATTCCAGATAATGATATTTGGTGCAGGATCCAGATAACACGATACGCCGTGGAATCTTTCCATAAAGACCACCCAAAAGACTGTGAAAATCTGTCTGAATTAGGCAGTGGGCTTAACACAACTATTCAGTAGAAATGAAGTCGAGGCTGTAAACAGGTGGTTGCAATAGGGAAGTGGCCTCTTTATGAGAGTTTTTTTATCTAGAGATTTTACTGAACTTCGGAAGGAATGTCCGAAAAAAAAATACAAGAAATCACTCCAGGAAAACGGAATGTTGATAGGTGTCATCAGATCCGACAGCAAAGAATGACTCCCTACACTGAACACATTCAGGCTGGATTGAACCTGATCTTTGAGGTCAACATTTTCCAAACACAATGTTGAAATGTTTTTGGAAAATTGTTATTTTATGGTAACTACACCAACTTTTGCCGCAAGGTAGACCATGTTCCAGTGAACACAATTTGATCCACTGATTATTTAATATAAACGGCAGTCATTTTCAAGATTGTCAACATATACTGGTATAATTCGAACGTTAATTTATCGACGTCAAATGCTGGTAATATCCAATACGCACTATTGATGTGCATCACAACAGTAGCTCAGGAGCCAACATTTATTTTGGAATATAATACGGTGCCTTTGGTAACCGTTTAAGTGATAAAGTTCAATATTATTCACTTTTGAAGAATTATATTCAGTTATTTATAAACATACACTCCCCGTGTGAACAGTGGTCATGCAAAATCAAATACCTTTAAATCTCCCCACGGATATATGAATTAAATTTGTTAAGGAAATATGCAGTATCCAAGGATAGCATTGAGGGATGGTATGCAGGGAGCGACATTTTTATTTATTTCTTATTTTACCAGGGTTACTGGCTCAGTGCCGCAGCTCTGATCTCCCGCCAGGCCCTGGATGATACAATGGGTTGTTGAAAACATGAGGCATGATGAACATATAAATTACATAATAATACATAAATTATTAAAACAAGATAAAATATAAAACTCTCCATAAAAATGAAAGATACGTCGAAACACAAGTGGCGGACAGAGTCCAAAATAGGCAGGATAATACAAACAAAATTAGAGCAAACATATAGTTGTGGGAGGGTAGCACCACGATTTAAATAAATTTATATTTGGAGCACTCCTTAACCGGTAAGAGAGGGAGTTCCATTTAGTGGCGCCCCTGCAGGATATCCTGCTCTTGCCGACATTGAGCTTACACCGGAGAACAAAGAGGGCATTGGTTGATGTGGACCTAGTTACACGAGGATTTACCTCAGAGCTATCTATAAATTTTGAAGAAATATAGCCTGGGAGTAGGTTGTTTACTGCTTTGAACATAAAAACATCAGTATGAAAATCTCGTCTTTGTTGGAGGGTAACGGTTTTAGTGGTATTATGCAGATCCGAAACATGTGTACGTCTATGAGATTTTGTAACAATCCGGAGGGCACGGTTTTGTAAAGTTTGGAGTTTCTGCTTTAGGCGGCAAGAGCAGGAGTCCCATACTACATCACAATAATCAAAATATGGTAGTATTAATGACTTATAAAACATCAGACTAGTCTTGGCAGATAGGAACTTCCTTGTCCTTCCCAGAGCAGATAACCGGCAATTTACCTTTTTACAAATATTATCAATGTGCGCTGAGAAGGACAAGGAAGAGTCAAGCAATACACCCAAATATTTAAAAGTTGACACTTGCTCGATGATATCACCGTCGCAATGTATGTTGAGTGGGGGCACCTTTTTGAGCCGCTCGGGAGTGCTGAAAGTCATGACTTTGGTTTTCTTTGTATTTAAAGTTAGCTTATTTGCCTTGAACCAGTAGGATACGTTTTGCATCTCAGCATTAAGTGTATCTTCAATATGAGATGCATCTCTGTCAGCACAATAAAGTGCTGTATCGTCAGCATAAAGAAAAATATCACAATGCATAACTGTATCCGGCAGGTCATTGATATATAATATAAACAGCAGCGGACCTATAATAGAACCTTGAGGAACACCACATGTGATAGTATTAGGTTCCGATAAAGCATCATTAATAAGGGTCCGCTGCTGTCTATCTGTTAAATATGAAGAGAACCACTTTAGTTCAAGACCTCCGACACCGTAGCTCTCCATCTTCTCAATAAGAATTTGGTGGTCCACAGTGTCGAAGGCCTTCTTCAGGTCCAAGAATAAGATTCCACAGCACTTACCACCATCAATGTCCCGCTGCATAGTATCTATAAGATGCAGCAGGGCAGTGCCGGTGGAATGCTGTTTACGAAAGCCCGATTGGTGGGAAGACAGTAAGTCATGCTCGGTCAGAAAAAGATAAAGTTGATCATGAACAGCTCTCTCTAGAATCTTTAACGTGACCGGCAAAACAGAAATAGGTCTATAATTGTTGACATCAGATTTTGTGCCATCTTTATAAATTGGCGTAATACGTGCTGTCTTCCAATCTTCCGGTACATTTTCCACAGAGAAAGAGAGAGAGGTTAAAGATATGAGGGAGAGGAACAGAGAATGTAGCAGCACCCGTCTTCAGGAGACTAAGAGTATCAAGACCAGTGGCCTTGCCTTTTGAAAGTTAAGAAAACTGAGAAGAAGCAAATTTAGGGGAGACCGGGGAGAATGGGAAGACAGCAGCAGTTTTCTTAGGTATAGTTTGGCGACCAGCAAAAGGGATTCCTTTAGCTTCTTTTTTTTTTTTTAACTGAGAAGCAAGGTTGTTGGTTTTATTTCTAAATTTCTTAAATTTGGCCCAGTCTGATGGCGATCCTGGGGTCTCAGCTTTTACTTTTAGGTAGTCGTGGTCGTTACGGAATGATCTGAGTTCATCGGTAACCCAGGGTGGCTCATTATCTAGAATTTTGATGTTAACAAATGGTGCATGAGAGTCACAAATAGGTACAAAAATATGTTTGAAGCTATCGCAAGCAGAGGAGGGATCCGATGCATTCATGACGTTACTCCAGTCGGCCTTTTCTAAATCTGAAACAAAGTTAAGAGGATTGAAGTTCTTGTAAGACCGTGCACTAGTAATTTTGATATTACCTTTAGGCCTATTACCTTTGCTCGACATAAAAATTAAACTATGATCGCTGAGGCCACACTGGATTACCCCTGAACTCAGGGCCATTTCAGGTCGATTTGTATATATATGATCAATGACTGAGGATGAGTGTTGCGTCACCCTGGTGGGTTCCTTAATAAGTTGATTAAGTTGCCTGGACCGCTCCAAAGAAAAGACACTATTACGTGTGCGATTATTGGCTGAACCATAATCAATATTCATGTCTCTAAGGATCAGCAGTTCACATCCATCAGTACATACAAAGTCAATTTCGGTTTGGAGTTCTTGGATGGAGCTACAAGGGGGCCGGTGGGCACCACAAATATACAGAGGACGTGTATTAGGTATTTTAAAGTTGATCCAAAGGGTCTCGATACCAGAGCCTGAAACAAATTCAGGCTCTGTCATCAAGTCCCCAGGAACAGCAATACGATCGTAGGAGAATCTCTCACTAATATACATAGCCACTCCACCACCGCTTTTGCGTGTCCGGTCAAGTCGCTCAAAATTAAAACCGGGAATAGACCCTTCGGCATCAAGAAATGTACTGTTCAACCAGGTTTCTGTAACAATGAGAACATCTAAAGTCTTGGTAGTAATAGCACTTCTTAAAAGATCAATCTTAGGATAAAGACTACTGATATTAATGTGTCCAAATTTGATCCCTTTGATTGATGACAAATATTCAAAGTTATTCACATGTATGTTGATATTGTCAGACTCCTGGGTAGCACTAGCATTGGTTGTACTGTCAAACGAATTATCGCTGTCTGTAAGGTGACTAGTATCAGCAAATGGTAAGTTTGCAGTAGTGCATTTGAGGCAAGTCCATGGTAAGCAATTTGAACAAAGGTTAGGATACTCGGCCTCAGTAATGGAATGACATTTAACGTGTACCAACTGGTTGCAAGTATCACATTGAAGTCGTCTCTGGTTTGATTTAACAGGTTTGGCACACACCGTGCAAGGCAACTTTATGGGGCCAGGGTTAACTGATACATCCCCGGCTAAAATAAACAGTAGAAGCAATGTACTTGGCTTCGACAGGTATCCCTTGTTGCCTATGGTTGGGTGCATTCCAGCTGCATGTACACTTATAGTTAGTGACAGGTGTACATATAATTGTCTTGTATCAATTAAGGAATGCGGACCGTAGAGTGAACTGTACACCTCAGCAATGTTTTCAGTGAAGTACGAAACCAATGTAGAGTATCTAATGAAGAACCAGGCAGCACATAACATAAAACATAATGGGCCGATATGTAGTTGGTTTCCTTGTTTGACTGCCAATATTTTGTTAAGTCTGTTCCACAGATGAACTCTGTTTGTTGACGTATGTATTCCATGCATGGTGAACTCAAAATAATATCAACACAGTACTAAAAGCTGCGACAATAAAAGTTTTGAAGAATGTTCTGACACTAACAGTAAAATCGACAAATATGAACTTACACAAGATATAAATCTGTGAGCTTAAGAGTTCAGTGTGAGTAAGTTCAGCAGGCTATAAGTCCTGATTATAACATAGTATGGAGTTTAATTAGAACTAGCCCGCAATAAGCCCATTGGATAAATGAGAGGTCACAATGTAGTAGAATTAAAATGAAATAGTTGCTAACATTCCCTATAATGTGACTTTGAGGTCAAAGGTCGATATCAATGTTCATTATTTCCGCGCTGTCTTTATAAGCTGTGAAGCTTTCTTCGAGACAACAGCAATAATTTGGTAAAAGTCCTCAGAAAAGTGAAACTTTTGTCTTTCATGAAGAATCATATGATGCAAGAAATAGATGACTTACCCATAATATTGCCCTTCAAATGACCTTGGAATGACACATCAACGTTCATATAACTGAACAAGTATGGCCCTCAACGTACCACCCAGCTGCAAATAAAACTGTAGTCACAATCAAAACACAAATCTTCATCCTTTTCTGCGACTGCTTTCCTCCAAATCAGCTGACGGTCCGTGAACCTAGTCAACCAAAAAGAATCTTGAGTTGTTCTTGGAAAATTATGAATCTCAGCAAAGAAAGTTTGCAGATACAATCCCCGAAAATGAAAATAAAATTTAAAACAAAACAAAGGTTTAATATGAAAATAAAATACAAAAGCAAAAAAAACAAAACAAAAAAAAAAAAACAAAAACAAAACAAACAAAAAAAAAAAAAAAAAAAAAAACAAAACAAAGAAAAAAAAAAAACCCCAAACAAAAACAAAACAATACAAACAAAAAAATGCATGACGACTTTTTAACCGAATTTTAAAAGAATATTGGAGGCATTAATGTGAAATAGTTCCCGTATCATTTAGAAAATGGAAATTTACCTGAAATGAAAGTAACAGCTAATATTCTTTTCTAATTCACTGCTCTAAATGAGTATTATTATTGCATAATATTTGAAAAAAAATCATACAAAAAGAATTGAGATCAGCTAGATGTAAGTTAAATTGTAGGATTTTTCAGACAACTATTGGCGTTATTCTTATATAAGTAAGTGGAAATTGACTTTAAATGGAAGCTGCATGTCCTGAATATATTTTACTCTTACCTGATATTTGAACATAATGCTACACACACGACAATCTATATACAACAGTACGAACAGAGTTAGTGCAAATGTATCCGCACTGCAAGCTATTCATCTGAAAGTAATCCCACTCTGGTTTATGGGCCTACCACGCATTCGAGAAACTCGCGGAATATTGGGAATTTTCTGACAACCAGACAAAAACAAGGTCGGGATGCATTACTTGTATGCAATGAAGATGCTGCAACTGTACTGGAGCAGGTATCTGGATTTAACTTTGACGATGCAGGTGAATTTTTTAATAAACATTAAAAATAGTTCGCTGGAATATGCTTAACACAAATTTTGAACTTTGACGATGCAGGTGATTTTTTTTATAAACAGTAAAAATCGTTCGCTGGAATATGCTTAACACAAATTCTATATTCAGTGGTACATTTGAAAACATCTGCCAACAGGACTCAGTTCCAGAATCATTGTCAACTTAAATTGGTGTAGCTGTGGCCGTCTAAATATGCAAACCAAGCAACAAGATAAAAAAAAAATTAATTGACCCTCAGTATAGCTTAATTGTTGCAGTTTAATTGCATGCCTACAAGTCGATGCCGGCAATAATCTATAGACTTCAAGCATGCCAAAGATTGTGAACCTTTATCCAAATTTCAATATTCAGATTGTCCATGTATTTATTCCTTTTTTTTTTCAATGTATTCATGTTTTTACTTTTTGCAATGGTATATCTGGTGTGCAATACTACAGCACATCATCTCTTCTCAACTGCATGTTATTGTTTTGTTTGACGTGCACCTCCAAACCAATGATCATTTGTTACAACCGAATTTCTCCACGGACATCGATCATTGGTTTACTCCATAATTTGGAATCTCCAGTTGTATTGCTTGTATGAATGCCCTATTGCAAGCAGTATTCAGGGTATCTTATTGCTCGACATCGGTACTATTTAATTGGTCACTAACTATACAAGTTCTATAACAAAACATGTACTTTTTCTTTCCTGTTTATTGTTCCACGCTTATGTTTATATCGTGTGTTTTATGTGTATCTGTGTCAATGGAAAGTAATGTTATACATATGCTTTGGAAAGATCCAGTGACCGTAAATGTCTACTAGTGTTAGTATTATTGTAGGAATCTGGCCCCAAGTTCATTCGATGGGTTGTAGTTATGCACAGCACCGGCAGCAATCGGTATATTCAATTTAAGGGAAAATATAATCAAGATTGACATTTATTTGTCTCTTCGAGACAATATTGCACCATCGTTTTTCTGGCTACTATTTTTGTATTGTAATTATATTTTTTATTTTCAAATGCTTTTGTCACATTAACCTGGCTGTACTCATGCACCTTATGTCGGCATCAGATGTGCATCCAAACCCTGGCACAAAGAAACTCAGAATAGCGCATGCCAACATTAGGAGTATGAAAAGCGATGGGAAATTAGACGATCTACAATTATTATTACAGAATGAGGATAGAGACGTATGGGGATGTCGAGCGCCGGGACCATTTCCTAGATGCCCTCGCAGCTTCGATTTCTCTCGCTTCCGAAATTAATCCTTATGCTCTCATAATAATCGGTGACTTTAATGACGGGTGCAATGACTGGAAATCCGATCATGTCGATAGCGAATTGGGGTAAAACTTCAAAATATCATTTCTAAAAACAACTTATTCCAATTGATAACTGAGCCCACTAGGTCTACTGAATACACTGAAAGTTTACTGGATCTACTGATCACTGACTCTCCAGGCTTCATTGCAAATAGTGGCACTTTACCGCCAGTAGCCACCTCTGATCATTCAGTGATATGTGGCTCCCTTACCTGATCTGTCATGTTAACCGCCCTTTCAAGCGCACCATATGGAACTTCCAAAATGCAAACTCCGAGGACTTAAAGGCCAAGCTCCAACATGCCCCATGAGATACTGCCCTTAGTGTGTTCAATGGTATTCGTGATTTTGCGACCTATTGGGGGGGGGGGCACTTTGAGCGAGCAAAAAGCAAAATTTATTTCCAAATGTATAAGAAATTTCAACATAAAACTTTCAATGCTAACAAATGTACTATCCAATCTTAGTTTTCGAAACTACGAAGTGACTTAGCAAAAACTGAAACCATAAAAAAGGTGGAGCCTGACTAAATCTATAATGGGTTGCAAGATCTGTAAAAACATACCCACTTTAATAGAAAATGTCAATGTTGTTTCTAATGACATGAAAAAAACTGAGATCTTCAATGACCACTTTGCTAGTCAGGCCAAACTAGATCTTGATGACACTCCTCTTTTATTCCTTTTGAATATCGTACTAATGACAGGCTCAGGTCGTTCACCTTTTGGGGGAGATGAAGTACAGAATGTTTTATTTTCTCTTAGAACAAGATCTGCTACTGGTCCGGAAAATATTGGACATTTTCTTCTGAAAAGCATAGTATCCAGCATCAGTTGCTAATTAAGTAAGTTACTTAACGAATCCTTACAATCATGCCCTTTTTCTGATGGCAGTAAGAGGTCAAATCTATGCCCAGTGTTAAAAAAGTCTGACCGACAAAACAAGTCAAACTACCGTCCAATATATTTGCTTTGAAATGTGTTTAAAGTCCTGGAGCGACTAATATTTGATACATTTTATGAATATCTAATGGGTACAGGTCTTTAACCTGAAAAAAAACAGGGTTCAAAGAAAAGGATTCTACGGTTAATCAAGTTAAGAGCATACTTCATTACATTTGCAATGGTCTGAAAACTTCAAAGAAGATCAAGTGTTTTTCTCGATGTCTGAAGAGCCTTTGATGGCGTCTGGCATGAAAGACTATTGTATAAATTGTGCTAGCTAGGCTTTGATGCCTCATTAATACGCTGGGTACGCAGCTATCTCTCGAACCATAGACAGTGGGAAGTCATCCAATGCCGATGCTCTCAGTGCTCCGTGTAGAAGCTGGGGTTCCCCGGGGTTCTATTCTTGGCCGCCTTTTATTTTTCGTGTTCGTTAATGACATTATAGATGTCATAAGACTATTCGAAGATGATATCAGTATGATTGAAATTGTAAACAACCCTGGTAATTTCAAAAGGGCTTATAAACAATGATCTTAGGAAAGTAGACCAATGAGGTCACTTCTGGCATTTCCTTTTTAACGCATCGAAATCTCTTTCATTAATCTTTTAAACTAAGTGCAATAAACCTGAGCTTCCTCCTTTACTCCTAGATGGTATGGTCATACCAGAAACAACCAGCCATACACATCTTGGATCCACCATTTCTTCTGACTTAAGGTGAAATGCTCACATCGAAAGAATCGCCAACAAAACCAGTAAGCGACTTGCTATCTTGAAAAGACTGAAAATTAAATTGTTCAGAAATACTTTAGATATACAAAATTATACTTAACTATGGTCCGTCCATTATTAGAATATGGGGGTGTACTGTTCGACAATTGTCGCCAAGGTCCCTCAGAGCTATTGGAGTCCTGGCAGTACGAAGCCGCCAAGGTCCCTCGGACCTATTGGAGTCCTTGCAGTACGAAGCCGCCAGATTTTGTACGGGGGCCCGCCGCCATATCTAACTTGATAGACTTCTTGAGGAATTAGGTTCACTGTGTGTCATAGATTAAGCTTATCTCTCAAATTTAGTGCCCTCGAGTACAGGTAACATTTGTGGCCACAGGCTACGCACTTTTCATCACTAAAGACAAATCTAATATAGAACAAATCGCGACTGTGGACATTCATTACTACCTTCTGCTATAAGATCGTGGAATGGACTACCTGATGACATTAAAAACCTGAGCAAAACTATGGTAACTCAGATCTAACGGTTGAAATGAATCAAGATACATCTTGAAGCGTTCAAAGGTTTATCAAGGAAACCAAAACATTCCACTTCTAATCCTTGTGTGTCACAAAATTTCTACTTTTTTGATCAACAATAAGTTGGGTCTATAGCTCGTATAACTACTCTTGTGATTTGTTCAAATTACTATATTGTATTGAAGTACCAATTGGAAATGTCTCAAGTGCTTTAAATTTCCTACGATTTCTTTTTTCTTCCTTTTCTGTACTTGTCCTGTGTGTCGCGTATATAGACTATGTACTGTTTGTGTGTCTGGATATAATGTGCTGTAGGGTAATCATTTGTTATCAGTAATTGCTTGCTTACCATGTTACACTACATTGAGAGTGTTCAAATGGTGGCAGCCCGTACAGTGACAGATTAAAACTTTTTTTATAAAATGGTCCATGGATATGCACCTACGTACTTATGTAACCTAATATCCTGGAAATGCATCATCTAGAAATGAATACAATGTTAGGTCTAAAAACAATTGACTGAACCCAAATGCAGAATCAATTGGTGCAGAAAGTCCTTTATTCCTTCTACTATTCGACATCGTAATATGCTCTCACCTGCCGTTCGCACTTCAGAAGATGCAGAATCATTTCAACGTAAACTGGATAAAGACAAACCAAAAACTTACGACTTATTTTACACTGGTATTGGAAGACTAAATATGTTACATGCTAGGATCAGGATGCATCCAGTTGAATCAAGACATGCATAAAATAGGACTCTTAAGTTCCCCTGCCTGCACTTGTGGTGCGTCTACTGAAACGTCTTTTCATTATTTTTTGAATGCCTAAATTTTGTTATCCAAATAAATAGATTACAATTAATAATCATACGACTGGCAGCTTTCGCTTAAAGTACCTTATTGTGTGCAAGTAATAACTGTTCGAAAGCAAAAAACAAAATTATATTTGAGGCAACACAAAATTTTATTTTTCAGTCATGAAGATTCAAACCACATTAAATTAACCAAACTATATATAGTCCCGATCAACAAAACAATGTTTTAAGTTTGAATATTTCTATGCAACATAACTTATCACAGCTATATTTCTGACTAAGCAACTGGAAGTCCCTCTATCTGTGCTGTATATTTCACCCATCATCTAACCTTCTCAGTGTCCGTGTCACCGTGTTGTCCTGTCAATTGTGCTTCTTTCCTTTTTTTCACATGCTTACTGTTATAGCATATAACAAGGAGGTGGATATGTGTATGTGCGTCCCTGCACATAATACGACTACTCTTAATTGGCCAGTGATTGATTTAAACCCATTTTTCCTAATTGTAACATTAGTAAAATTATTTTTCAACAGCAATAACAGTAATCGTTTACATTTATATTATCCCGAGCGGAATTCATATAAGCATAGTGCCTGTTTTTCCAATTGCTTTTTGAAATAATAATATGTTTAAACAAACACTACGTAAATGCAGTGCAGTGAATGAGTAAACGTCAGTAACGTGGAATCTTTAAACATATAAATGTTGTGTGTACGCACAGCAGGTGATTGCTATACGTGTATCTGGCTGTAGTAATGTCAATGGTTTAATTAATGTAGAATTCACGTCTGTTGCCATGATGCGTTTATTGGTATGAAGTTGATGATTTGCTTCAAGATGGCTGAAACAAGTCAGGGGGCAGCCAGAAGGGGTTAATTATCAAGACATGCAAATATAATGGGCAGCTTGGCGTGCGTGTCATCCAGAGAAAGACACAACCCGCCCCCGTGACATCCGTTTACTCTTGCATTTGTTCTGGCGAGACGGAAAGTCAGCAGCCTTGAAATGTTACTGAGTGAATGTGATAAGGCATGTTGTCATGTCAAAGATTTATCCTAATGCACATGTCAGTATATATTTTGACTTTGGTGTACATGAATCTTTTGCATCTTAAACTCTCATTGCCAGTAACTATATTCCCAGATAACATGCTCAAGTTGGGCAAATGTCAGGATTTGGTTGGGGTGGTTGGCCACCGTCACCGTTGTCTGGTCAATTAGCCTGAGGCAGACGGCATGTGAATACAAGGTTGGGGCTACTAATTTGCCCCAACATTGGCCCAACAAGAGAATAGTGACTATTAACTAAAATTACTATAAAACATATTTTCAATGCATACCTAGACATTTTATGAAACATAATCAAATTATATATTTTTGGTATGTATCCAAATAAGCAAATCATGCGTGTTCAAAGGTGTACATATATACATAGTGTTTTGCATGTATTAACGTAAGTATGTATGTATGTATGTATGTATGTATGTATGTATGTATGTGTGTATGTGAGCCGAATTAATATAAGCATTGTGCTTATTTTTCAATTACTTTCCCTCATGGTGAATTAAATATGTTAAATCAAATAAAATGCATGTATGTATGCGTGTATATAACAACAGAAAGGGGCCAAACATGTGGGCAAATATTCTTGCGATGAGAGCGGAATAAAAGCACAACATTCTAACAAGAAAAGAAGATTTGTTTCATGGCAACTATATATGAATGCATGCAAAGGAAAGACGTTGCCTTGTACGTTCAAATTGAATCAAAAGCTACATGAGAGAAAACATGAAATTTCAGGGAGGAAAACCCGTGGCAAAATAAGACGCTTGGTGTCACAAATGTGCTAGTAAAAAGGAAATGCCAGAAAGAAAGAAAACAAGTCTGGATAAAACAGAATATCATCAAACCAACAAGATTTGGTCATGTAGCGAGAAACTCGAGGTAATTCTAGCATGGTACACTTATTATTGCAACTTTGGTTCATTTATGGATTACCGTTGACAACACAGCGTGGAAGTCTACTGACGTCGAAATGGTTACAATACGATAGATTGTTGTGTACAACATGAGTGTAAGAAATGCTAGTGACGTATATATACACGTCATTGACTGCTGATGACAGATCATGGCCAGTGGTATATCTGGTTTATCACAAATATGTACAAGTCTGCTATTGTTGTTTTCAATATTTGCATTATTGTAACTTCACTGATACTGCTGCACAGTGCTCAGAGATTCTATCTTCAATGGTGAGTTCAGCTCTGAACAAATTGATGATGGATGGAACTAAGATGCGAAGTCGGAATGCACATCTTTGCATAAAAGTTTTGAACATAGATTCAACATTTAAATTTTTCAAGTCCCCTGATAGGTATAAATCCAAATTGTAACAGTTGTTGGCGGTTCACTGGATGCGCCTACAGTACAAACATGTGAAGTGAAGTTGATAAGGACACCTTTACCTAAAACGTTTGACGATAGTCAACATTTAAACTTCTCAAGTGCCCTGATTATCATAAATTAGAATTCTACAACTTTTGTTTGTGGCCCATAGGATGCGCCTATAGCACTAACTAGTATAATGAAGTTAAAATGGCATCTCTACCTATAATAATTTTGAAAATAGTCAACATTTAAACTTCTCAGGTGCCCCTAATTAGTATAAATCGTAATTCTACAACTTTTGTTTATGATTTATTGAATGTTCCTAGAGCACAAACCTATAAGCTGAAATTGGAATGGCACCTGTACATGTGATAGTTTTAAAGATATTGAAGATTTAAATTTCCAAATGGCCCTAATTTGCATAATTTTCAAAACTGTCACCCCTCTTCATGAAATAGCCAGAATCTATGAATGAAAGTGTAAGCCTGGTTTGGGATCTCGGCGCATAATAGTCTTCAAATAAAATGTCAGACAAAATTGCTGGAAAAGAAAGAAAGCAGGAAGAAAGAAAAATAGCAAGAACTCATAGAAAACATGTCTGTTGGGGCACACAGATATAATTTCAGTAATCAGTTTTGCATTCCTCCTTCCCTATGTTATCTCATAATCATTGTAACTTGATATAGCCATGAGCAGCCTTGTAATCCTATGATTCCCTTGAGGAGGATATCAGCTACACCGGAGTACATGCTGGTCAGCAACAGGTGTAAACCCGCAAATTATAGCAGAGGCTTCACACTGATTTGATCCTGTGGGTATGTGTCCATGCTATGAGCTCGTGGAAAACCATCTGAAAAGTAAGTGTATGTAGTCTTTTTCACTTAAACAGTGTTTCAGAATAGAAACAGACCAGACCTGCATTTTGCACACTGTGTTTGATTTCGTTGTAGGCTGTTGTTTGCAGTGAATTTTGATGGCTATGTAGATGGGGTTTCGTCGCCTTGGCCAACATCCCACTGGCCTGGCAGGGAAACCACTTTTGTCCACGAAGTGCACAAAGACAGGCAATTTTTCATGAAGTGAGCACATATATTCGACTGGATAAATCTTGATCCATAAATTTATGCTTGGATATATCAGAAGACCTGTGTTCTATTCCCTCATCGCACACGTTACAAAGTGGCTGCTAAAACGGTATCATATCAGATTTTTCGTAGAATCCCTGTAACAGACACATACATGTTCACTTGACCACAGGATGGATTATCTCTATAATGACTGCTGTATCAAGAGGTAATTACGAGTAACACTTAAGGAACTCGTAAAATCAATGTTCCTGGTTATAGATTGCAATTGAAAACTCCATACAGAAAAGTTTGGAAAGGGGCAGCATGATGAATATTTTTGTAGTCTTGGTATTTGTACATACGAAAGAAAATTTTTAAAGATTACAAATGAATTTCTTTAAGGGGCACTACACACCGTATCATCCGATTGATGAATTTTGTTTTCCAGACAGAATTGATAATATGACTGAAGATTTGCATCCCTGAATCTACAAGTTTCTGGAGACTTTGACAGCTTTTCTAATTTTATGGTTGATCAACCATGCTTAAATACTACAAAACAGATAATCATGGTGATACATGAAGGTACGTTTTGTGTCGTTTTTCCTTGGTCATCAAAATTGTCCTTATAATTGCCTGGCATGCCCTCATCGAATTAACTTTTTCAGTGCTAAATTTTGGACTGAGTCAACAGCTTTTATCGGCGTGCATTAGGTGCATTGCCCCCAATGCACGGCGGGAAAAGCTGTTGACCTGGGGTATGCTGGCTGGAACTATAGGCATACTTGAATGAAAGGTCTTTTTATGAGGAATATGAATCTGGGATCATAATAATACTTCAGACTTGTCTGACTTAAGTAGATCGACTTAAAATGTGATTGGCATTGAAAGAGTTCATATTTGCTGATGTTTGATGCGAGAGCAGCTTTTCATTTTTTCTCATTTTTGTTTCGTAGCGATGCTAACTTGCTGTTAGAAAGAAGCAGCTGTCTTGAAACAAAGGTCCTTCATCTAATGGTATGACAGGCGGTGACTTGAAAGATGTAAAAGGGAGAAGCGCTGCTGCAACCAAGCGGCTAATTGTGTGTTAATTATATGCATGGGGTAGACCAGTATACATAATCTCTTGTCAACTCAAGAAGTGGACAACACCTGAACCAATCTCACCCTCGCCGGCGTGCACGGCCCACAAACAGAAATGAAAGAAAAGCGAATTATAGTATGACCATTGTGGGATGGCATCACAGCTACAGAGCCCACCCAGGAAGTAAAAAGCGGCACACTTTATCTCGCCACTTCATATTACTTTTGATTGCAATCTGTTAAAATGTCCTTTCCCGTAACACACCAAGAAATAGGGTAAGCCGGAAACTTTTGGATCAGCCCACATACATTCTATCAACGATGTAATAAAAATCCCTGATTAAAAAGTTAACTGATAAAATTGCATTCCTGACATAGTCTTCACTAGTTCATAGAAGAATATGATATGGCATGATATGATATGATATGATATGATATGATATAATATAATATTGGTTTTTCAACAAAGAAAAGGCGTTCCAATGGGTAGCAACTGCTCCCCATTACTCGCTGATTTATATTTAACCTGGCTCGAATTTAAGAATATGGATAAATTGATGAAAAAAATTCATTTGGCTACAAAATTATTAAACAATGCAAAGTGTATTGATGACATTGCTTATGTAAATGTTCAAAATTTTAATGAAATTCTAAAGAAATTTACCAAAAAGATACACCTCTGGAAGGTTTCAATTCAAATAATTTCAAAGATGTGTTACTGGATTTGTATTTTCGGGTCTCAAATGACAGGTTTGGCATTAGAGTCTGTCACAAAATTGATGAGTTTAACTTTGAAGTAGTCAATTATCCTTTCCCTGACATTAATATTTCAAAAACTATTGGATGTAATACATTTTTGGCACATAGTTTGAGATTTGGTCGAATTTTGTTCTACAATTCTGGTCTTTGCATCCGGAACCGAATTATTTACAAGAAACTCGAGTGAAGAGGATTCAAGCATGTATTTTTGATCAAATACTTCTACAAATTTGCAGCACATATCCAGAGATTGTTAAAAAATTTGATTTCAATAATTTTAAAGATTTCAGACGTGCCTGTTTTGCAACTAAATTTTAACTTTTAGCATCATATTGTTTTAATATTCACCTTTCTGACATTTTAGACTAACATGTAAGTGTACATTTACTCAATGTAAATAATTACTCAATTCGGCTGTCCCACATCAGGGCCGTGAGTCAGTCATGGGCTGTCCTGAGCACTTGGCCAGAAATTGGCAGTATTTACTCAATTATCACAGACTTGAATCATTCTTTTGAAACATTAACTCCAGTACCGGGAGTCAGTCATAGGCCGTCCCAAGCACTTAGCCACAAATTGACAGGATCTACTCAATTTTACAAATTTGATTCATTCTTTTGAAACAGAAACTAAGAGTTTACAATTAAATAGAACTTGATTTCTTGGAAATTTTCATAGTAAGGAGTTGGTGTCATCATGGAGTTTGTTCTACATTTCTGGTACAGGATATCCTTTGTTACAGTACTTGTTAGGAATTCCCCAGGTTTATATAGGTGTCTGGCTGTAACGGTTTATTTTCTAATCACTGGGATTGAATATATAACCCAGTTTGTTTCTACTTCAGTTTTACAGTGGCAAGTGGTTGAACTAATGTGTCCTATCCAGTTAGAAAGGGTACGCTATAATTCAGAGGTAAGTCACATTATTCTTATCTGAATTTATTCTTTTCTATTTAATAATTATGTTTGGTTTGATCTATAGTTCTGAAGCTCTGCATTTTTACAAGCAAAACTTCACTTATTCAGCTAAATCATCACTTGCCACGTTTATATTTATTAATGATATGTAGGTTGTCTTTGCTGAATATTTAGCTTAGACAAGGAGCCAGAGAGACATGTACGGGTACAGGCTCCGAAACAATTTCTGAGTAGTAACCCACTGAAGACTCTTTAATTTATTTGGGCTAATACAGCCTATGTCAAAATTCTACAGAGGAACGTGTGCAATATGGATAATAGTAATTCCATATGTATATAGGTTAGACAGTGATAGATTAGCTTATGGATAGTAAAGAGTTCGGACTGCGGAATAGGATAATGACTACTAGGAAGTGGTTCTGGACAAAAATACACAAGTAGAAGAACATAACCATTGATAAAAATAAGGTAGTACAGAGTTGCTGAAGAATTAACTATTTTGTTTTATTGGTTTGAAAGTATAAAAGTTCCAGTGACGTGTCTTAATTCATCCAAGTCACTATTTTGTGTAAACGGGGACAGATGTTATTTACCTGATATGTTTTTACAGATATGTTGGCACAGAATGACATAAGACATTAATAAATGGTATTTCTATGATATTTTTAATTGGATTAAAAAAATGCTTGGCCGTGTCTATTCGCCCAGTTGTTGTGGAGATAGGGTTTGGTCAGGCTTATTTTTTCCCGGATTTGGGCTTGGATAGGGTATGTCTTCGCAGATATGCTTAATTAAAGAACAGCGGGTACTTGTAGGTAACTTCCAAATAAATCCGAGTCTAACGGCTTTTCGCCGCGCCACAAATACTTTCGATATTTCTTTCCTGGAAAGGTCCCATAACTGACATCCAGAGTACGAAGTGCAGCATGTTCCGTAATTACTTGTAGCGAGTTGCTGGAAAGGCTTGGCCAATCTGTCCCATTGCAACATTCACTCTGGAATAAAATTGCTTTATGCATTTTTCCCAAACCGTTTTCTGTTGTATTTGGCTCAATTAAGATACCTGAATGGACAAATTGTCTGATATGATCTATCAGGGACCCATTTAACTATACTTGTGCTTTCCTTTCAGAATCGGTATACAACAAATTCTTTTATCTTTCAGTTGGATTGAATATGACACTATGCTCCGTGGGGAACGATCGAACACACTAGGAGTAACTTTTTCATTGCATGCACACTTGGCGCTAGCAGTACCAAGTCATCAGAATATGAACGGGCACCAGGATATGTGCTACCAATGTGACAACCCAAGCCAGACTTCCTGAGCCTCATCAACAGCTAAGAAGAGGATGGGGGAAAGAACTCCACCCTATTTGACCCCATTTTGACATGAAAAATGTTATGTTCTGGCATCCAGACCAGATATATATTTTTATTTGTATACATGTTGAGGAGTAATCTTGCAGTGATGGCTAACAATCCTCGCGTTATCAGTTATTCAGCTTTGGCTTAAAGGACTTTGAGGAAAAGTGTGGATGCTCATCACAGAGCTGTACAGTGAAGGTAGAAAGAAAGTTATTTTCCACCCGTTTGAAAGCTCATGGTACGACGTCTTAAATGGTGTCAAACAAGACTGCATTTTATACCCTGTTCTATCTTGTAACATCGGGCCTTCTTGATATGGTGGCAGAGCACGATCCGGGAATTCTATTTAATGGTATGAGCATTCCACGTCTGCTTTACGCAGATGACATGTTTCTGATGGCAGGTAGTGAAGCATACTGGACAAGGATGCTCAACACAGGTGACAATTTTGGCACGAAGTGGGGCATGTCCTTTAATGACGAAAAACGGAACGTGATAGTCTTTGGCAAACGGCATACAAGTAGGAGAAAAGGTGGTGTCCAGGAAATTCTCGTTTCGAAGCATGCTCCTCTTTTCGTTACTTGGAATTCTGTTTTCACAGTATTAAAGGACTCTAGTCAAAATAAAACATATTTTATAGATAACTCAGTTAGACTGAGGAATTACTTGTCCAGTATCCTTTCTAATCACGAAAACTACAATTAGTTTGACTTTGGAAATAGTGTGTGGAAAAGCACCGTTTTGCCCCGAATTGCCCATGATTGTGCAGAGGGGCTTAGTAACACAAAGGAAAGTATTTCTATTCCAAAATGGATGAAATACTCCTTCGCCAAAGCGATTCTCAGCATAAAACATAACCCATCAATGTCAACAACGTTAGGTGAACTTGAATGGCTGCCAACGCGACCTTTTCTTAAATCACCATCGCGTTACTTATTCCCACCGCATGAGATATGATTTGCCGGAGAGGCGTCTCTCTTAGCTGGTTTTTTTGATAAGTTACTCTCGGTGTATGAGGATAGGAAAGACGCTGTTTGGTCATACTGCTCTGAAATACACAAGGTGCTGAAGGATATTGGCTTGGATCGTGCCTTCAAGAGTAGCAATGCATCTTGGTTGAAGCCCTGTATAAAATATAAGTATCGGCAGTTATAATCTCTTTCTTTTAAGATATCGACGACAGAATATGTCAGTACTGGCACAGAGTACTTAAAAGATCCACTTTCAGGGAGCCATATCTTTCAAACATTATCGACTTTGAAGGCACAGACAGATTGTTCAGGTATTACATAAGGAAAGTTTAGAACGGTGGGGATCCTCAGATTTTAAGTGTGAGTCGGTGAGATAAGCCTGTGGCTTGTATATTACGTTGGAAAACCAACTATAAATAAAGACTTTTATTGCATAGCTCAGGCACAGAGATTCTGAGGAAGTGTTCATAGTATCGATACTGTGCGTCATCTGTCTTCGGAAAGTTTGTTTTTAAGGGATTACGGCTACAAGAATGGCAACGATGTTAGAGCTATATCTGACAAACTACCGCAACATTTTTTTTTTTCAATAAAAACGTGGAGTTTCAGGTAGGAGTCTTTGTTGGACCCGCCGGAGCCGACCATTCAATTATAGGCATTTTAAATGGAATAGTTATTTTTATATTGAATCTTACGTAAATTTCAAATTGTAGCCGTGAGTTTAACTTTGTTTAATATACTCGTGCTTTGGACACACCGGAGGTTGCCTCCTACCCTCCCGTGCCCCCAGTGTAAAGGGGTAGTTTTTTCCGAATAAAGTATTAAAAATTTAAATACGTCATTAACTTGCTATGCAATGGAAATACATACACAGACCTAAAGCCAACCAGAACGTTTGAATGAGTATTGGATCGTGTATTTAACTGAACATATATTCAAGTGTAGTTTATTCTATTAGCCCTTAGCCTAAATGAACAGTGTGCCACATATGCATACGTGGTATTCAATACTTTACGTTAGTTGGTACTCTAAAAATACATGCTACTAGCAATAAGGCCATTGATGAGATGGTCCATCATTATTTCTGCAACATGTTGTTCACTGCTATTTGCTACAAATAAAAACATAAAAATGTACAAGTGTCATATTTCTGTCATTTATGCATCAAAAGAGGTGCTAGTCAATGCCATGAGACCACCCTTGTTTCCATGCAGACTTATGACAGTAGATGTTTACATGTACTTTCAAGGAAAAGCCAATGTAACATGTATAATTTTTTTTACATATGAAAATAGTATGTTAAATTCAGAATTTGTCAATCTCTTGTAACTTAGTGGCACTTGCTCCTATTAAAAAGTAACATCTGGCTGGTATTGAAAAAAAAGTCCCGTTATAGAACTGCTAAAAGTTTCTTCATAATAATAATAATAATAATAATAATAATAATAATAATAATAATAATAATAATAATAATAATAATAATAATAATAATAATAATACAGTTTATCTATGGAAATCGAAACAGATATTACATTAACTTCATTCACGGTGATCTAATTGTGTGCATAGTTATTGAATATAATAAATATATATATGTACAGAAGTGACATGATCAGTGAGACACCTTGTATTAATTTGAATTTTATATTGAAAGATAACAATTATACAAATTCTGACTTGCCTAGAGTAAAGAGGCTTCTCATACATGTTCACCACGAGCAACTGACCTTGCTTTTTACCCCTTGACCTACATACTGACATATAGGCATGAGTGGCATTGACCTATTTTGTAAGTAAAACATTAAAATACGACGCTAAAACTATCATTGTACATGGTATTATGCAGTCTGTCAAATTTATACCAGCTTTGTATCTTTGAGACTATAATGAAGCTCTGAAACATGAGTGACCTTGATCTACTTTTAAGTTCATATGCCACCCATACCATTTAATGATTATTCCATTGATACACCTTGGTTAAGAGGTTTTCGGTCGCAGACCATTTCTGTCTGTGTTGATAATGAACTGAAAATCAATTACTCCATAAATTATATGATGGTACCGAAGATACACCATGTCCATCATCAAATGTTTAATCAGAAGTAAGATCGGGTAACCTTTGCATTTGTTTTTAATATTGTGGTCCAGTTTACCTGAAAACATCAGGTGTGCAAGCAGGAGATGCTTTTTTCAAAAGCCCATTGCTATAGGTAAAACTGGATTTAATTTCAGCAATACATAGTATTTCGAATGAGTAACTTATAAGGATGTGCCAAAGGCAAAATCATATATAACTGGGATTCGCTTTCCATGTTGAGTCAATATTGGTTCGGTCTAGCTTAATTTTGGTTCATTTTTTCTCATTTTTCGGTTCGGTTTACCATTTTGTTTGGAAAGAGAAAACCATAAAAATATATTATAAATGTCACCATAATTCACACACCAGCCGTCATATTCTGAAAAAATATTCATGCTATGAGTTGAACTTCTATTAGATGTTCCATATTATAATTCATGTAAGTTTTGAAGGCTCACTTAAATCTGATTTTTAATAATGTTGTAAGTGGTTCGGTTTGTCTGAAATCTCCCTATATATATATATATATATATATATATATATATATATATATATATATATATATATATATATATATATATGTATATATATTTACACTGTAGTTCTAGAAATTTTTGCCCTCGATATAATTTCGCGATCTTCGCGCTACCACTCAAAGCGTGAAATTAAAATGCGCGAAAATAAGTTGCATTGTATTTCACTACATTGTATGGCATTGGATTGCGCGAAATTAAACACCGGCGAAAATTTATATATATATGTCACCGGTCATATCTCTAGCTTGATGTAGTGAGAACGGGCTAAGAGACCCATAGGCCTACCTAAGTAGCCCTGCATATTTCATGATATTGAACGCAGCTGCATTTCATACCAGTAACGCGATGAAGGGATCCAGGGTTCCTGAACGAGCAGGCGTGACCAATAAAATGGACATGAGAATCAGTTTACCTGGGATGTGGACTTGTATTGAGTGAAGGAGTAAGGCGGGTGGGGTAGAACAGGGAATTTCGGGCAAAATTTTGCAAATTGCTCAATGAGCTACGGTAGATCCACCATTGAAATAATATGCATCATTACGAGGCTATATCAGCTTGGTGATCACATATTTCAGTCGAGCAAACCCAACTAAGAGCAATGCACTTAAATTTAAGAAAGCAGTTCAAACAATGAACCCCACCATGCCATTTAACCTTGTGGTAAACTCGTCCACGCACCAAGCACTTGACAAATATGCAGGTCGTAATCCAAAGTAAAAGCCTTACCATCAAAAATGTAAAGTCGCTAGATCACACTTGGAAATTGGATAACTCAGATGCACCATTCATTGAACCTGTGACACGCACAATGAAATACTATAGCAACTGCACTATTTATGTTAAAAATGAACAGATGAAACCATTTGCACCATATTCGAGCGGTTACCACCACGATTTGACAAAACGGTCGGTGCGCAAGAGCTCCAGGGTTCGATACTCAACTTAACTACAATTTAACATCCACATATCACAATTTGTGAAATAATTTGTAATATAGGCCAGCCTTTATGAAAGATAGGGTCTACTTCTGAAGCAAAGTTGTGTCCGTGACAAAGTTGGCAGTGACGTCTCCCAAGTTGCCTTCTCTGTTTAATTACTTCTTGGCCAAACTTAGAGTGACAACAGTAATGTCAGCCAGATCTGCTGCACAAGTTGTCAATCTTGATGTTTTCCAATTATAACTAGACAGTTGTCTTTTTACTATCTTCTGATTTTACTCAACTTTCATCAGGATTAACACTTTTTTGACAGGCTTAGGCCTACATAAAACATAAACTTTAGGAAACGTAATCTGTGAACATGTCTGTTATTAAAGTTGACACTTGTTATGGACCAACAGGGAAAATGAAGCGTTAATTGTCAAAAACATATCTGTAATTGTAAAGAGGCCTGACAGCTTTTCGAAGGCTGGATAAAAATACAGTTTTGCAGCGTAGCCTGTCAAGAACATCAAATAACACAGTACAAGACAAAAAACCATTTAGTAAAAAATCTCACAGCAGTACATATTTTAAATGGCCTGGACCAAAAGCGTAGATTATTTGTGAAATGCTGTCATTTACCTGTATCTATATGCACTACTGTTGTTCCAATTTTATGCAATCTGTTGCTGACTATGAAATCATGAACAAAAAAATCTGGTAATAACACTTGACACACGTACTTGGCGTGCTATTTTTTCATGAGAGGCAAACGGGTGTATAATGTAGTGTACATGTCCATCAAACAAGTAACACCTGCCTTGTCTTTAAAATTTCAGATTTTACACACACACCCACACACATGTATGTATGTATGTATGTATGTATTTATGTATGTATGTATGTATGTATGTATGTATGTATGTATGTATGTATGTACACACCCATTCTTGGCTAATTTGTTATAAAACAAATTAGTTAATGAATATTTTAACAATAAATGGGGGGGGGGGGCGTGCGTCGATCTGGATCATACAGCTAAATGCTAGCATACACAGTGAATTTGCAAGCTTACGCGCTGGGGCAACAAAATAGATCCATTGCATCATGCAACATGTAGAAGATAGTACCGGGTAGTCTAAAATAGATAATTGTGCTCTTTTCATATATATATATATATATATATATATATATATATATATATATATATATATATATATATATATATATATATATATATATATATATATATACATACATACATACATACATACATACATACATACATATATATATATATATATATATATATATATATTCTAACATATAAAGTTCACTTGCATCTTCTATGCTGTAATTAGCAGAAGCTATTCCAATGCCAATGGACAAGCGTCTTATTATGCCATTCTGACAGTAGGCCTACCTTGCTTGTCCATTATATCATGCTGCAACCCATATCATCAAAGAGTAGCCGTTTCCTTATCGGCTGTCGCCTGACTGAGTTCATAACATATACAATGCAGTTTAACTTTGTTCCTCTGTTGGATGACACTGTTGCCCGGTCGTGACCTGTTGCAACACGTGTTATCAAAATGTACCTGCGTGTTTCGTCGGGTGGCTGTTGCGCGGCCGTTTTTTTCCCCCGAACGGATGCGATCGGAACCCTGCGGAATTTAAAATATCCTTTCTTCACTCCTCTCCAAAGCTGCTTCGCAGCCTGGTTTGTTCTAGCTCGACGCTATGACCGCCCCCTGATTTATTTTTTATAATATTCATTAGCTATTTTGTTTTATAATGAATTAACTAAGAAAGGGTCTTAAGAAAGACTAATAGTAATACTGTGCATGTAGTTTAGGCGTCAGAAGGATCGAAGCTAAGTAAACCTGATTTCTTAAAGAAAGGACAATCGGGCGTTCACTTTGGCATACTGCGATGCAAGTTGCGCCCCTTTGTCAGGTAAAGGTCGCATTTGTCTTCGAATTATAGAAATGTTGCTACTTTACGCTTTTCTTTTGATCGGTTTTTGTAAAATAGATTATTATACTATGGGTACACTTGTTCCAAGAACATCCCCTCAAATAAACACTCCAAATCAACAAATTTATGTAGAACAGGCCTAATGGTTGAAATTTTACTACATGTACGAAAAGCCCGACATTTGTCTATGTTACATATGTAGGCCTATATAGTAAAGTTGCCATATAAAATATGCTTGCGTGATCCAAGTAAAAACGGAAATGTCAAGTCAAAAATAGGTGTGCTAACAGGCTTAAACTGGTAATATGGACACTATAAACTGATTGTTCATAACTGGTGCACAAGTTATTGCCCTCTAAATTCGTCCGGTACTTTAAACATGGGTCCATGGCCTGGGATAATATAATCTGCGATCTTCAACATTTGTATCCGACTTCGGTTCTGTAGTTGAACGTGTTCAGCCAGTCTTTGCCAGATGTGGGGGTTGTAGAGATCAGCTTTGTCTTCAAAAAGATCACCTGCAAGTAACCACAAAAATAATCCTGATTACGGTCAGCATCTTGTTGGTTGTTAACATGTTTTACAAACTATATTTTCGCTGTGGACCTGACTGTTTCAAAGTCATGTGGGCCTACTTCATGTGTTTCCATAAATATGTAGTCTTATGACTTATTTCTGATAAACGTCTCAAAAGACGCATAAGACAGTATATTGACTCCTGTGAAGCGGTGACACAGTCAACCTGAAGGCGCTTCCAGGGAAAATGTTTGCCTAATTGTGACGCATGAGGAGTCAATGCTTGCAAACGTCCTCTGAAACAGATTGACTGCCTGAAATATCGTCAGCCCATTTTTACTATATTTATGTTTTACCAGTATATTTTGATTCATTTTGAAACAAGGCCTAGCATCCATAAGTTGACCTTCAGAAGACACTAAAAAGTTGAATTACTACCAGACTGCTGGGCGTTTTCTAATTAAAAGCCTTTTTGACATTTAGTTCTAATTCGCGATATGACTAAATCATTTAGCGATATCGCCAACTTATTTGGAAATGTCGGTAAGTGATTTGGCGATATCACTGAATGGTCTCATATAGGCCCCACTGATAGGCCCATCCCTAAATCCTTTAGTAATATCCCTAAAATAAATGTACAGATGTATCTGATTTTGCAATGTCGCTAAATGATTCTTAGATAGGCCTATCGCCAAACAACATGTATTTAGCGATATGCCTAAATGTTTTAGCGATATTTCCAATTAAATGATTTAGCGATAAAGTGAATCGGTGCACGCTAGATAATTGTGGTATAATAGTATTGTAGGCCTACTGTGCTTGTATGATGATTGGCATGAAGGAGCGGGCATTTGGACCTGTAGACCTAACTGGTAAGTTGACAACAAAATTAACAGTCCGAATTCAGTGTCTTCGCAGCATGACAATAAACCCATTGAAAATGACGGAGATGATCAATTCTCGACAGAACACTTGGCGAGGGTGAAGCCAGTAATACGCCTACTCCTATACACACTGTGATACTAGTACACGAAATATCTGATCATATGACAACAATCTCCGCAATCATCTTTAATACTTATTCTGATCATCGTAAACAAAAACACTTTAAATATGCAGCCTTTTCAGCCAATCCAATAAATGAATTCATTAACAATTTGAATAATGCCAACTGCACTCAATATTTGACCATAGCTCAGATGCTAACCCACACTGGTGACTCATAATCAACAATTTAAAATAAATTAGATGCTGCTACAGACTTTACTCTTAAGAGAGTTATATTTAATAAATAACAACACAAGAAATCTAAATGGATAGCGCAAAATATTTTGAACAAAACCAAATAAAGAAACATGCTACACAAAAAGACACTTTCACTTTCCCCAGTTTGCGACAGTAATAATGAGTATGTCCAAAAATTGAAAGGCTCTAACTCAGAAGTTCGAACTTTGATACGTAAAGGAAAAATTGATTTCTATCATGCAGAATTCGACAAAAATAAAAAGATGTGAAAAACACTTGGAGTACTGTTAAAGAAGTATCAAATAAATCCAAGTGGCAAAAGGATTTTCCTAAATACTTAAATATAGATAGATAAACAGATTTCAAGTACACAAGACATAACAACAGATTTTAATGACTTCTTTATCAATATAGGCCCAAAACTAGCAAACAAAGGTCTTTTCGCACATATTTAGAGACAGTTAATGTTGAATCTACATTTAAATCTAGGGGCTGTCCATAATTGTAGACACTTTCACACGTGTACAAAAGTTAACCCCCCCCCCCCCGAAAATGTACACTTGTTAAAATCGACTTTTTTATCACTAGCTTAGCTGATTTTGCTGTTGGAACATTGCCTGAGCTTAGTTAGATGGGTCTCTTGAAAGAATGTAACAACTGTTTTACATATAAATTTTATTTTATGTAAAGAAAATGACACAAATTAAATATCAGATCAAGAATATAATATTTGTATATTAGCGGAAGTAGTATCATAAGGCCTACTTCAGTGACAAGTATCATCTTGCAGTTCTGTATACACGTTTAAGCTCCAGAACAAAGTATAATTTAACATTCATTAATACATAGATGCCAATACTGTATCTAACTTTGTATTTTTACATGTTCCTTAAGATGTATTGCTCTGGTTTTTTAACTGTCAGGATGCAGCCTGAGCCAAGAGAAGGTGATGAAAACATGAAATACAGGTGCACAGTCAAAAGCTACAGCCCTTGTAATACATACAAACAGTACTGAATTGAATGAATATGGTTGTACCATGCAAAACACGCATATTCTTCTGCGTCACTCATTTTCTCTCTCTCTCTCTCCCTCAAAAGCTTTTTCTTCTTCTTAGGGATGATAGACTAAACTACAGTGGCATAAAAATCAACATTTTTCCACCAGGTTTAAAATGTACACCTGGGCTTGACCCCCCTCACCCACTGTGCGTCTTGTACACTCATGAAAATGTCGACATTTTTGGACGGCCCCTTAACCAAATGAAATAAGGTCTCGTTAAGAAAATATCAGATATTTTAAAGCCAAAGAAAAGGGCAGGTGTTAATAGCATTATAATACTTTTTTTAAACTGGGTTCTAACGCATTAATCAGCCCATTAACATGCATTATAAATCAATCTCTGAATTGCGGTATATGTCCCGATAAGCTTAAAATTGCAAAGGTAATTCCAATTTTCCAAAAAGATAACAAACATGACTTCAACAACTATAGACCAATATCACTTCTAACTACGATTTCAAAAATATTTGAAAGAGCGGTTCATATGCAACTCTACCAGTATTTTGTACATAACGAACAATTTTTCATCACCAATATGGATTTAAATAGGAACACTCCACTGAAGCAGCAATACTGGAGCTTGTCGATAGAATAAACAGTGATTTTGATAAAAGAAAAACACCCTTAGCCATATTCTTATATATGTCCAAAGTTTCTTATACCATAGATCATAAAATACTTCTAAATAAACTGGAACATTATGATATTAAGAATGCTGAGTTAAAATGGTTCAAAAGTTACTTTACTGATAGGTACAGTTTGTTGAAATAGGTGGTGTAATATCCAAGTCTCAGGAGATGCCATTGGGGTTCCCCAAGGATCAATTTTAGGAATCCTTCTGTTTCTCATTTATATAAATGATTTATCTGTTGCTAGCAATTCCAATATTATCATGTATGCTGACAATACTAATCTACTAAGTACAATTTGCAAATTATAAACTGATACAGCACGTGTTTCCATCCTGTCAGAAAATATAAAAAATAGAGAATTATAAATCATGACAAACGACCATTTCAATAGAAATAGTTGATAAATTCAAGTTTCTGTCTGTCATAATCGATCAAAACCTTACTTGGAACCACCACGTAAACTATATATCCAATAAAATATCTCGCATTTGTGGCTTATTGTCTATAATTAAGAACTTACTTCAACATAGCATTTTACGTCTTATATGTAATGCACTCTTTTTACATCATTTTCATTATGGAATCCCTGCTTGGGGCTTTGACTCTTGCAGTAGACTAATAAAAATGTAAAAGCAGGCACTGAGAATATTAGGTAACAGTAAATATAATGCACACACATCCCCTCTATTTAAAAACTCGAACTATTAAAATTTAATGATTTATTTAATTTATCGTGTTTATTTTTTATACAAGTAGACAAGTAAAAATGTTGCCTATTTACTTTGGAATTTTTCCATTTGATCAAACTCAACAAAATAAGAGACAAAGGAGAACATCCGTAACACCAGAAAGATACAATTAAACAATTTGTGAGATTCCTTTCTTGAACTATACAATACAAATTTTCCACATTAATATTAAAGTCAGTCGATTTTGTATAAGATACAAGATGCCTGTTTTAGTTGATGAAAAGCATGTGCCAGACTTAATCATTAACAAAATAAATACTTATTCCTATAAAGGATTTATAAGTTTGGCAAAAAATTATATCATTAACAACTATGAATCTATCTGCAATATTGGTAATTGTCCCATTTGCACATCCAATGCCTAATGTATCTTGACGTTATCATTTACATGTACACTATTTTGACTTAAATGCATGTATTAATACTAATAATGACACTGGATAAAGTAGTACACTTAAGTAGACACTGCCATCTGCGTATGGTTACAGTGTGAACTTAATTGACAAATTTTCATGTGAGTGTAATCATGGAGGAAAGAAACTAGAAATCTAGTTTTATTGCTCCTTGGTGTAATATTTCAGTGTCGACTGCATGGCACCGACTCATTGGAGTCTTAATGCGGTGTCTCCCTGATTTGTAGAAAACAATATATCAATCTGTATCTTGACTGTAACATGAGACCAAATAAACTTCATTCATTCATTCATTCATTCATTCATTCATTCATTCATTCATTCATTCATTCATTCATCGCACTTTTCTCCAAATCGGCAGCCAGATTGGACAAAAATTGGACAGGAAGCGGAAATACATTTAACGATATCGCTAAATGGTTAAGTAATATCGCCAAATATGACTAAATATCAAAACAGTTTGCCATATGTTTAGCACTGCTGTCTCCACTAGGAATATATAAAATGTTTTGTTAAGAAGCTGTGCTATGAATCCGTTAAGCATACGGTGTATGTGGATCGTTATGCCCTTGTACGAAAAGTCCCGTGTCTCTCGACAGTCTTGTCATTTGGTTCTCCAGCTATCCTAATATTCCCCGTGTGTTATTAATCACGTGCCACTAAAATCTGTTGACTTAGTCTTATCAAGACAAGTCGAAAGAAAACACTTTTATAAAAACCCAAATATATTAGACGATAGCAATCATTTCCTTGATTGATGGGTCACCAAACGGAAAAGGTAAATTCGTTGGCAGCTAAACACGCAATCAAGTTTTAGGTGAAAAATAACACATCTGCAGTGATATTAAATCAATACTACCACCTGGGCCTACCCATAAGTCCGCTTGTATTATATTTCACCATGGAAACAGACCGTAAGAAAACGTACCTGAATGATCAGGGATAGAACGAACGGGCTCAAATTTGCGTGTCAGAAATCAAGAATTCTGCTTTGTTTTAAAACTTTTATCTCGAGAAGAGACAACATATAAGCCGGACCATGATTTCCCTATACTCGGCGTCCATAGGTCAACTGGCAACCTGTGCAAGTTTTCACTGAATACATCATACCGGGTATTTTATTAGAATGTAATCATACCGATATGGAAAGATTTTTTTCCCAATGAAAAATGTTTCTTAGAATGACAACCTATGTATTCAGTAGTTGGAATAAGCGTGAGCCTGGGAACCATTGATGATGGACATGGCTGCTGCTGGCTCGGATACTTGTAAAATTTTGGTGTGTGGAACGTCTTTGCACCAATGGTGAAAATATCTTGTGACTCGTAAATAGCCAGTCTCCTTCATTACAGCATGGAGCTACTATAGTATATAGTCTATAGTAGCTCCATGATTACAGTAACCTCTTAAGCAAAACAAAACCAGTACTAGGAAAAAAGATTTGCTTCAAAGCAAATCTGTCTGTGTGCCTTCAAAAGTTGTAAATATTAAATGCTAAGACTTTTATCCTTTGGTACTTCCACATTACATTAAGCTTAAGGTTGCATGTAAATTTCAAAGTCCAAATGACCTTGACCTTTAACCTTTACAGGTCACATGTAAATTGCGCAGTGTTACAATACCCACAATTTAAGCCCAACATGAACCAAATTGGATGAAAATTGACGAAGTTATGACAAGATGAAACTTTCAAAGGGTCAAATGACCTTGGCTTTTGCCCTTTTGAGGTTACATGTTCTTATAAAAATGTGCAGTGTTGCAATACCTACAGGTTGAGTCCAACATGATTACAATTGGATGGAAATTGGCCAAGTTATGACTGGATGAAACTTTCAAAGGTCCAAATGACCTTGACCGTTGACTTTTAGAGGTCACATGTAAGTTTAAAAAATGTGCAATGTTACAATAGCTACAATTTGAGCCCAATATGATAAAAAATGGATAAAAATTGACCAAGTTATGGCTACAAGAAAACCACCATCGAAAGTGGCCTTTGACCTTGAAATGACCTTTGACCTTGAGATGACCTCTACCTAAAGTGAACCGTGACCTCAAAAAGACATTTTTGGCTTAAAATTGACCTTTGACCTTGACATGACATTGACATTTGAGATGACCTTTACCTTGCTATGATCGAATTCCTATACACTCGAAACCACATCTACTATAGTATATGAGCTCTTGAACATTTAAAACTTTAATTAGGCCTCATTTGCATAATTTTAAAACGCATGACCTGTCATTATAAAAATGCGAGACCTTATCTATAGAAGTATTATTGTGCCAAGTTTGGAGTTTCTACATGTAATACTTTTTAAATGAAATGTCAGACAAATTTGCCTGTAAAGAAAGAAAGAAAGAAAGAAAGAATTCTTAGAAAAACAATATGTGTGTGTTGGCACACAGACATAATAATAAATCACAATTCGCCGAAGCGGCATCTTATTCAGGTCCAGCAATGCAAAAAATACTATGTACATGTACCTGCAATAACCACGGTGCCTAGTTGTTCGTCGCTCAAAATGACACTGAGATCAGCACCAGTATGGCCCGGTGTTGGGGTGACCCGTACCCACTCGTCAATGATGTAGTCTCCACCCTGGATATGCACAAAATAGTCTCAGTATTTATCCCCTCGAGATCCAAAACTTTTTTTTACATTGCAAACTTCATCGTAAGATTCAATTTATGCTGGTGTAAAACTACACGCCAGTATATATAACATTTCATTATATTTACATTCAATGGAAGTTTTAACATTGCAAGTACAGGAGAGAGCCTGGTGTGTTATGAGACCATAACACATGAGCCTTGTGTGTTATGGGACCATAACACATGTGTCCCTCCCACATTCCAATAAGCCACGCCCACCTGGGTTTCCGGAACTTAACACTTGAACAAGCTGGGCAAATCAGTTTCTGGTCGTTTATCATAATTCTATGTATTACATTTATAAATTTCGTGTAATTGACCAGAAAAATTAAGAGGGAAATCTAAATATAAGCAATGAGGGTCGTTTTTGTGTGTGTTATGGCATAATGACGCGGGTGATTAAAGCTTGCATCGGGCGAGGCGCACTGGCGTGCGCCACGCCCAATCACACAGACAAAATCGACCCTCATTTGTCAAATACAACTTAAGTACGAACGATTTTGGTTTTTACCATCACAAAAGCAGACATAAAGCTGGCTTTCATTGTTCGATTAAGACGTGCATTGGACACTGAATGTCAGTTTCATCATGTCATACCTTCCTCCCTACACAAGATGCATTCCTCTGTCTGGAAATAAGACCTAGCTCTTCGTAAATACGGAGTTTACCCTGGCACACAAACCATCCCCTTGAATTTTCTGGGCATATTAGCCGAAAAGGGCTTGCCCGTTTCACGGCATGTGGTCTTAACAATCAAGTCGTTCATAACACCAATTTCACCATTTTGAATCCTTCAATATTACTTGTCTTACTTGAACCTGTGCATAAAGGTTGCTTTTTCACACACACACCATGTTATCATTGTTTCTATTTCATATGAGAGCGCCACTTGTAAACAAGTGTGAAGGGTTCTGCCTGCATGCTTTCTGAAAGGAAACACCCAGACAAGAATGACTTTGGTTCGGAATCTAAGTTTTCATTGTTGTAACTAAAACGATCAGGTGGAAAATCAAAACATACACAAAATTAAATGGCGCCTTCAAGATTAACTGGAGATCTGTGATCGGCGGGCTATTATTGCATCAAGAACCATCTACCCGTAGTCCATCTAAAGTAGTCCATGAAAGGCATCTTTGTCATGGGGTTGGCCTGAATGAGACACTTAGGTCATGTTGAGAAATAAACGTGCCTGTATTTTGAATGCACAAATCTGACATTACATACAGTTCCAAACACATGACATTTTCGGCATGGAAATAGACACATGAGTGAGCCTAAGATGACAGACTTATCCCCATGACTTAACATTTCTTTCTTTCTTTCTTTCTTTCTTTCTTTCTTTCTTTCTTTCTTTCTTTCTTTCTTTCTTTCTTTCTTTCTTTCTTTCTTTATCTCTCTCTCTCTCTCTCTCTCTCTCTCTCTTTATATATATATATATACATATAGGGAGATTTCAGACAAACCGAACCACTTACAACATAATCATTAAAAATCAGATTTATTTATTTATTTATTTATTTATTTATTTATTTATTTATTTATTTATTTATTTATTTATTTATTTATTTATTTATTTATTTAATTGTTTGTTTGTTTAATATCTTTAGTCTGGGTAACCCAATTGGCAGAGCTGTTCATCTTTGGGGCCCAGCAACATGTATACACACATAAATACAATCAGCTTTATGCCTATGTTTTCCAGCTAACATGATGAATCGCAAATGAGCGTCACAAAATGCATAAGTAAGTGTGTGCACACAGTCACGGTAAGAATGGAATCTGAAACAGAGGCGGAAGGTGCGGGACACAAAATATGATAGATATGTGTACAGCAATAAAAAACTAAGGACTAAAGAAAGATGAGATGAAAATACTAAACGGACATGTTACCTTGATGAAAGGATTAAACTCTGGAGTCAAATAATGATCTCTGACGGAAATATCCATTGAAACCATTTGGATAGCGTTCGGAAAGAGGTTGAGGTTACCCACGTGATCACCGTGACCATGTGTGGCGATCATGTACTCTATTTCCTCGGCATTCACGCCATTCTGTCGAAGACCTTGCAGAAAAAGTAGTAAAAGTCATTTAATCTGTTTCGAAGCAAAGAAGGGATTTTCTGTTATATATAAGCGGGTAAATTTTTTCCGTAATGTTGTGTCTGTAAACCTTTTAGTGAATACATCGATAAATTATGTCAACATTTACACATTTTTGAAACAGTCTAGCGTAAGTAGATCTTAGCAAAGTTTGATGTTTGATGACATATTGTTCTTGTATATTCATGAGAAATCAGACTGAAAACAAAATTATTTCCCACATGAAGTTTATCTTTGTCTTTAGGTTGACAAAAATGACATACCTGCCAACAGCTTATCCTTGTTCTTTATATTGCCTGTATCTACCAAAATTGTTCTCGGTCCTTTTAAAAGTACAATTGTGCCGCCAGCACTCTCGGTTACTGAAAATGAAGTATAAACCGATCAACAAATGATCTGTACCCCTGCACCATTTGAAACAATTATATTTTGTACTTCTGACGACACAGTACATGCACACAAAGTACAACTTTAGACAATACATATATAAGTAGTATTAAATGAAATAAACCCTTTAAATTTAATTTAAATATTTGAGAATGCTAAAAACAAAGACGAGAATTGGCAAAAAAAAATCACCATAAAGAAGGTAAAAAGAATATACACATACATATCTCCAATATAAATTTAATTTTACCATTGCCAAATGAATTAGCCATTTCCACAGACGATTCACGATCATTGGAAGCCACCATAAATTTTCTTCCGATTTTGATATACTTAAAAGTTGACAAAATTTCTAGCATGTTTATAAACAATTTTCTTCTTATTTTTTTTACCTTCGATGACACAATATATTCCATTTTCAATTTCTTTACACGTCGTTCTGGTATTTTCTTATATATATATATATATATATATATATATATATATATATATATATATATATATATATATATATATATATATATATATACATATATATATGTATCTTTATATGTCTTTATTTCGTACACGTAGTACACTTATTGTATCATAGGTTTACATAGTATAATGTAGATCGTGATAAATAGAGAAAGAAAAAAGGAAAAAAATAGCAATACAGACGTTGTGCTAAGCGCTGAGCGAGCAGAAAGAGAACAGTTATTATTAACAGCAAGCGTGTGTCGATGCCAAGTTAATATAAAGACATCAAGCAGTACACAGATGGTCAAGCAATTCAGTCACTTCCACACGACTTGGAAATGAGTCCAGCTTGCCATCACGGGTGTCACAGGGTTCACGGATAACCTGCGCTTTTGCACTCGATGCCAACATCTCAGGTCCATTTGGCTTTTGCAATCGAGCAGTGCAGAAGGGTTCACATTCCATCATTTGAGATCTCCTCAGGCCATATTTGCAGATCAGGTAGTTAAATGATCTACCTACTTCTGATCTTGAGCCATCCATGACTAATTTACTGCATAATCCTACCAAGGTATTATCACTCTTGCCTGCTTTATGCATGAACTTAAAGAAGCGTGAGTACAACTGCAGATCAACAGGGGGTACTTCACATTATAAGGTAATAGGGTACTGTGCGTCCTGTATGGTAGATTCCATATAAGTCTTATAGCTTTGCGCCGGGCAGTATATATTTTATCAACTTTTGAGTCTAAATAATCCCAAAGTTGGGAGCCGTAAGAAGACGTACAGTACGACTGCAATAGTGTACATCGCGTGGATGCAAAAGCATGGCCGAATTGAGCCATTAAGGTATTGACTTCAGAGGAAAACTTACTTGTACAATGTTTTATATTGGATGCAAGTGCATCAGTGCCGACAATGTGTCCTAGATGGACGTAAGTCTCAACCTTTTCAATCAGTCTCCTATCTATCTGAATTGAATTACATGGATTTACGTCATCAAGTGATAACCATTTGCTTTTGTCTGTGTTGAACTTAACGTTGTATTCTATTGCGAAGGCAGAACATGTCTTTAATAATCTACTGGCGCCTGTTATATTCGGTGATAACAACACAAGATCATCGGCATAAGCAAGGGCACCCATGAAAAGATGGCCGATCTGACATCCAAACCCAGTTGTTTTTAGTCTGTGTAGCAACTCATCAAAGTATATTCCAAACAAGATAGGGGAAAGAACTCCTCCTTGTTTCACACCGTTCTGACAGTGGAACATGGTACTTACTGAATCCTGCCATACTACATGAACAGTTTGATTTGTGTACATATTAATAAGTAGACGGATAATAATTGGAGATAGCCTCTTTCTTTCAAGTAATCTGAAAAGTTTGACATATTCGACTCTGTCAAATGCTTTTGTAGCATCCAGAAAATGAGATTAACATTGCTGTTGTGTATTGTGCAGTAATTCAGACATTCTGACAAGACATACGTGCATTGGGTAGTGGAGGAATCGCGTTCAAATCCAAACTGTAGTTCAGACGTACTTAGTGTATCAGCATTGTCTGTCATAATAATCCAATCAAAAAATTTTCCCAAGTACACTGCTAAGGGCTATGCCACGGTAATATGTTTCAATGAGACCAGAAATCAGGCGGAATCGCAGCGGGTGACCACCAGCCACCACCAACAATACACATTCGGTTAGATGATACCACAGAGCCTCCTGACAGAACAATGACACCACAAATCTGAATGAAACATTCTGCTGTAATCGCAGAACAATGCGCTTTCGTGAATCTTTACCAGACGTTCCAATGCAGTCAGCCAGCAGCACAACGGCGCAAGTACAGCTTACCTTTGTCAAATGTTCTCATGTAGCCCTCGAGAAGAACAATGATATCGTATCTTGAATATGTTTGCGTTGAACAATATCGTCCACATATGTCTCGACTTGAAATTGGCGCATCAACGAAACGAAGGGGTCTGCCTGAAAAGTAAACAATTTCCTCTGTTGTGAAATGTCTATTCCCTATTTCTATCTCCGGGATCGCTGAGGATGTTTTCGAGGTGCTTCTCAATCGGAAGTATTAATATCAACTGGGATCCTGTGCTGTCACTGGGGCCGCAGCAAGACACTTGACAGGAAGGAGGGCACATTAATATATTAACCAGGGTAACATGGGCTTCTATGATAAAGCAAGAAGCTTAAGAAAAGTCATTTATTAAGTTTTCAAACATACAAGATGCTTAACATGTTTAGAAAATTTCATTTGTTCAGTAGAAAAATTAGTTTTTCTACTTGCTAAAGTACCATAGCAGGTGCAGGTGTTCTCATAATGGCGGAGGCATAGTTCCGTTGCCTAGCAACCGAGGGGACCAAAGCAAGTCTGCAGTTAATTAGTTAAATATGAATACCTCCAATAAGTAGAACGCATTCTGTGTAACGTAATTTTTAGTATAAATTGCTAATCCGTTATATCTATGAGTATACATCTTTTCACATAAATGTTGTAGAACTGCTCAGTGGAGAAAATCTGATCATATCAAAATACAATTTTAGAGTAGCTGTGATGGTATCTAGGTGTATAAATGTGACCAGCTTGCCTGGTATCGTATCTATATGTATATTTTGGTTTACTTGAAACGATTGACATTAAAGGTTATCTGAGTTTCATATCAATATATTTATGATAGAATTTGAGTTTAGAGTTGGAAAAATACCATCAATTTTCAGTAATTTGAGATTTTTAAATAGTGGACAAGTGCCTCCGGCTGTGCCCAGGTAACAAATTAAACTGACGTCAAAGCAGATAATGTGTAAAAGGGGGAAAGAACATCCATTTTATACATGTTTCAACAAACGTCCAAGCTACCTAAGGCCTAACAAAAATATATGTGTGTTCCCGGTAACCTGACAGACCCTACTAAAAAGGACCAACCCTAAAACTAATGGAACTTAAAAAAAAAAAGCCGCCCTTCCCTAATCAAAAAGTTAATCGACCCAGGCAAAAAGGCCAAAGGGAGCGCCCGAAGGCATGCTGTGTGTGTGTGTGGGGGGGGGGGGGGGGGAGTCTGGGGATCCCCCCCCCCAAAAAAAATCGAATTTGAGGATGCAAAATGATGCATTCGGGTGATTTTTGACTTGGAAAATCTTGCCTTGACATGGTTGACGAAATCACATCATTTTATTCATTATTGACTGATTTGGCTATTTCCCTCAGAATACACAAAAATGTGACGGGAATTATCAAAAATTAGTAAAAATAAATTTTAAAAAAGACCATTGCCAAGTTATTAATTAAGATAAGACAATTTTTGTGTTTATACATGTAACGCTTTAGAGAATTTTTACACATATATTCATTATATTTACAAGCGGAGAAAGTAAGATACACATAATTGTACATCGAAATAATACAGACATATAAACATAACAGTGAAACAAGTCGTAAAACAGTTAAATCAAATGAAAGGTCACAGCTGTAAACGCTAAGTTCGAAATCATACTTATTAAGAAGTACTGTTAATCAACTCAAATGAAATCCGGTAGAAGCTCGTGCAATCCGCTACAATCCTTTGCAATACGGTGCAATCCTGTGACATCCGGTGCAATACGTGCAATCCGGTAATTAGTCACACCGGAAAATACGATGGCTGCCACATGACAGCCCGCTTACGCAATACAAATTACAAACGTCTTTCTGTGTTCAAACTTAATTTTCCATCACTTTTTATCACGCTCTCCACCTTTTCTGGGTGACTAATACAATAATATTAACGTATCCGTGCATATGGCATTTATAGTTTCGAAAATTCGTGAATCACCTCAGTGTGTGCGGCCGTCACACTCACACTGTTTACAAGGCTATCCTGCTAACCGGAATTTCAATGATTGACAGGCGGCCGGGTTAAAGGAATGTAACAAAAGGCGATGAATAATGATATAAATTAGTCTTTAAAGCCAGTTTCACGAATATAGTCTGACAAATTAGCCATTTCACTATTTGGTAGGGTGGTCACTTGGTTGTGGGAAATTTTCATTTACTCCCCTCAACCTCAAATCACTTCGGTATGTGAAGAATGTGGGTCGGCGTCAGACGTGACGTGTGCATGTAAAAAATGATATATTTTGGGTAGATTTGAAACCTGAAAATATGAAAAACACGCGTAATCAGTTATATTCGGGGCGTGGCATTATGGATTTGGTCATATATAGACAGCAAAGAGTGTCTGGGGGCCAGAATATGGGCCCAAGTTTCAGGGGGCGTGGCTTCATATTTTCGGGAGATTTTTAAATATGGTGTAAATCAGTACGGGGATTACATACTGATCCATTATACAAAAAGGAGGGCAAATTCTTGTAGTAAGCAGGGCCAGACGAGCTTCTATGATGAAATAACAACTTGACAAAGGAAAAACCTGAAAAAGTCATTCACTAAGCTTTACAACATACAATGCTCAACATTTTTGGAAGTTTCATTTGTTTGGAAGCAAAAGTGTTATTTGTGAATGATTAAGTGACTTATATGTTGCAAGTGCCTTCACCATGGCATAAGCATAGTTTCGTTGCCCAGCAACCCAGGAAAGCAGCGCAGGGTATACTGATAATATACTTAAATAGTTAAATAGGAATATCTCCTGTTTTGAACATTTGACTTCGGAAGACAAGTTTATAGAATTGATGAAATGCGACGACAAAGTAGTAATTTTCGAAATTTATAATGGAAACGATCAAGATAAGAGGCAAAGTATAAAAACAATAATTCAGATGCATGAGTTACGAATGAGGTTTAGACTTGTCATTTTGCATGTGGGAAGTGCAGATTTCTCCCCCAAGCCAGACTTGTCCGGCTTCAGGGAGACCTAGGCATCCCAACATGTTACTTTGGTCTGTTTAATCGAGCTTTTCCTCCATTTTGCATGCTTTTGAATGGAATGCGGGGAAACGCTACTTTGCACAGAATAAACTTTGAATAAGGGCAACATTTTCTGGAGGAGGGAAATGTCAGCGATTGTAATCTTATTTTGTTTGTATATGTATTTATGTGTGGAATATGTTTTGCAACAGTCTTGTCTGTTGCATGTGCATGTATTTGTAAATATGTTATACTGTACTGTATCTGGCAAAATACCTTTTGATATGAATAAAGGTGCAGCAAAAAAAGGTTCGTTCATTCATTTATTCATTCATTCATTCATGCTTCCTCCATGCTACAAATCAAGTAAAACCACGAATAAAAAAAGTGTAAGTGTTTGTACGTAGCATTACGAACCGAATGCAATCAACATGGGAGTATGTTTGGAATATATGCTGGGTGGTCTATCCTATGAAAAAAAAACTTAAATCAAGTTGAATCTAAGTTGCAAACTCTCCATACAACATGAGCGTGTGATACATCTGTAAAGAATATTTACTTCTTTCATTGACACTTGGGAAAAAAGACTACGGAATATTGCGTATAATGAATGACCATTTAAAGGGCGACATCTACAATGACATCACGCCATTTATTTTATGGACTTTTCTCATTTATTCCCTTGTTCTTTTAATTTATATTCTTAATCATGAGTTTCCTTTCAAAGTTGAAAGAGTCAAATCTATAATTTGCGCATGCTCTTAAAAATTGTGATCTTGAGTTGGTTTTAAAATTGTCCACGCTAAAACACAAAACTAATGTATTATCATCAATACTTAACCATTATCACTGAGTATATTTTGCTCCTGTTTAAAAATTCAGATTTCACGATGAAGGTTTTACATGTTTTTACAACTTTTCTGGTGTTCAAAACTAATCATTTTTTTCGGCATCGTAATTTCAGTGGCACACACATAGAGTACAGTACATTTTAACATGCATCTGAAGGAGTATCTACAGTGAACTATTTACCAGTAATATTTGTGTGTTTGTCAACAGTATGCTATTATATCATCATATTTATTGGGACAAGACGACGAAACTACAGTGAGAAATCATTGCCCAATGCCAGAAGTCACTCCGGAAATTCGAATGCATAAACGTAGTTTATACCGTCTTATTGAAAAAGAATGGGCTATCATCGGAAAGCCCTAGCCACTCATAATTGTATGTATGTTTCTACTTGTATTTGTATGTATGTATGTATGCATGTACTAATGTGTGTGTATGTATGTATGTATGTATGTATGTATGTATGTATGTATGTTTGTATGTATGGATGGATGGATGGATGAATAAGTAGGTAAATTGATAGAATAAACGAATATGCAAAACAGATAGAGGGCATATTATGGATAACAACGACGGAAGGCTCTGATACAGGTCAGTTCTTAAAAATTCTAGGTAGAACTTGTTCTCACCTGAAGGGCGCCATTTGAATGTTTATGGGAAAACAAGTTTTGCACAAATGGATATGTTTTTAAATACATACATACATACATACAAACATACATACATACATACATACATACATACATACATACATACATACATACATACATGCGTTTATGTGTAATGTGTGTGCGTACGTGCGCATGTATGTAGTTTTTCACATGTCAAATATTTCCATATATTTACATTCGGAGTTTTTGTTAGCATTGAAAGAATAGGGAAAGATTTTGTTTTCATCAGTCGATGGTAACATCATGTACTGCACGGCACGTGCAAGTGCCAATTTGCCACGTAACAAGCGGTTGGCCACCCCCGTGTAGCTCCTCCCACTGATAAATAAAAGGTCCTTCGCAGTGGCTATCAAAACTTTTACGCACAAATGTTCATGACAAATTTAATTCTAATGTTAATCTTAATATGAATATAAATATAAAAAATAAAGTCTGTCTCTGTTGTTGTCATTGGCATGTAACAGCGCGCTTGTGGGTAGGCATTTTTTGCCTACCCACAAACGCGCTGTTACATGCCAATGACAACAACAGAGACAAACTTCATATTTATAATGAATTGAGAGCCAAATATTTGAATGTGTGATAGTGGTATATTTGGTCATGATAAAAGTGATTAGGTCAGACAACTGACTGATTAAATATTCCTAGATGAATTTGGAACTATGCAATTTAAATATCATTGAAATATCAAGTCATAGCTGTCATATAACCTATTTCATTTGTAAATATTTGATTTGTTTGAATTGAAATTTACATACATACATACATACATACATACATACATACATGCGTTTATGTGTGATGTGTGTGCGTACGTGCGCATGTATAAAAAAAACTTGATTGGCATAAACCAGTACAACATGGTACGGTCAAGTCACACAACAAAATAAATACAAGTAAGTTATAACAATGGTATGTGCAAGCATTCCGAAAACTGATTGGTTTAAACATATTTTATTCGTCAAGTACAAATTAAGGTACAATGAATCGCATCAGCAATTGGGAAAAAGGGCTTAGCCCGATATTAATCCCGTTTGCGGGAAGAGGACAAGGACATTACAGAACATTAACGCACACATGGTCATGACTGGCCTGGCCTATTGACGCCCGGGCCAGTCAAGCCACAAGACAGGGGGAAGAAAACACGCACCAGGACGCAGACAGACAGGGGGCGTATAATCATGATCATCACCACACACCCTCATGACTCTGTGTAAAATACAATATTCAGGTTGTAATGCTAGATACGTACCATAGGCTGGTCTATTATTAGAAATATAATTATCCAATTCCAGCGGCCGAGAAACGAGACGTTTTGGAAATATAGTTTTGAACTGCGGAGAATATTTGGATGTTTTCCTGGAGAGTAAATTCGACTGATCCATACAAAACAGTTTATAATAAAAAGAGGCATACTTCAATATAAATGAATGTAACACTGACCGCTCGTTAATAAACAAAGGACATGCAAAAATATAGTGCCATACATCTTCATTTGGTGCCCCGCACCTGCAGCTGGGAGAAGGTTTTAAACCAAGTTTGTAAAGGTGAGAGTTCAGCTGGCTGCAACCTAAACGTAGCCGAGTATGTAATATAGAAAAGTATCTATTGCCGAAATTATAAAGTTTAGTATTGATTGGTCGCTGAGAGAATCGTATATGTAGTTTGGATTTAAAAATAGCTAGTGATTTAGAGTTCCTGATGTCCAAAGGCAGTTCATTCCAAAGTCTGACTGTTGAGGGAAAAATGAACTACTGAATAGGTCTTTTCGTGCTCTGAAATGGGGCAGGTCGAATCTCTGCCGTGTATTGCGATCACGTGGCACTTGCTCACTGGAAATGATCTACTGTAAAGTACTTGGAACAAGATTGTTTTGAATTTTGTACATTAATGACAGTTTGGCTTTTTCTCTACGAGTAGCTAGAGTCTCCCATCCTAGTTCTTCATATATTTTGCATTGGCAGTGCCGGCAAAAGCTCCAGTAACTATTCGGGCAGCAGTCAGCTGAACCACTTCAATTTTTTCTGCATCGTTTATGGTGCATCCGTCCCAGGCAGGACTTCTATATTCCAGGACTGGTCTGATGAAAGACATATAAATTGTTTCGAGAGTTTGGCGATCAAGGCGAAATTTTCTCAGTGACTCAGAAGTGAAATGACACTGTCACACGTGTGTGTAAGAATTTGATTACGTAACTGACAGATAATACGCTTTCAATCATGAAATCACTGATCCGACCTAAAGACAAATGACCATTCCTACCAGCCAATGACAAATGTGTTATAACATGAAAGGAGTCGATTATGGCTATTACAACTGTCTCGTGGCTTCGCCACTCGACAGTTATAAGCCATAATCGTCTCCTTTCATGTTATAACTCTCACGTAATTAAGTGGCAAATGTAGAGCTTGACATGCTTTTGTGATGAGATATGACGCGGGTAGTCCCGTGTTTAATAATTATTGGGGCACTTCGCCTCTGATTGAACAGGTATCCCAATGCAGGTCTACCATGGGGTACCTCACAGATGTTGTGTTCGTGTGATTATATGTCTAATATGGTCTGCATTTCTGTGCTAAAATTACAAAATATTCCGGACAGGTGTCATTGTTACTGCTGAGCTGGTTCGATAGATTGCAACGATACGCCGAGGAAGGCTTCTTTCAGGAACATATTTTGGTACATCGTCACTATAACTCTCCTACCAATATTTATTGTCAGCGTTTATTTGAAGAACGCTGTCAACAGAACGCACCTGAAATTACATTGCATGAAAGCTGAAAACTGGAATGAACCACCTACCGTGTATAAAGCAAAATGGCATGATTATCCAGAGGACTAAAGCCCTTGTCGCGAACCAAACTCTGTATCTCTCAAACATATTTATAAGTATAAGACCATGTCTAAAGCCGTCTTATTCGCGACTTACAACACCAAAAATTGGTCCGGATATATCGTTTCACACGAACCCCTAATAACTGAGTAAACGCGACCCGAACCGTTATGATAAAACAGCTTCTATCAGACAGGTGATGTAGGTAGCATGTGCATTTGCACCTGCCATCCTTCCAGTTTCCCACCTTGAATGGCCCGCCAGCTGACTCTCAACTCGCAACATAAAAGTCAGGCAAGCGTAGGTGTGTTTTTATGTCAGGGTTCGCACCCAGACATTTTGTTTTCCCAAGAGTTCTTTTTTCTTTCTTTCTTTCTTTCTTTCTTTCTTTCTTTCTTTCTTTCTTTCTTTCTTTCTTTCTTTCTTTCTCTCTCTCTCTCTCTCTCTCTCTCTCTCTCTCTCTCTCTCTCTCTCTCTATCTCTCTCTCTCTCTCTTTCTTTCTTCTTACGACCGAACTTGTCCGGCGTTTTTTTGTGAACATTCCGAAAACCATCAAACTTGCCATGGTGACTGACATACCAGTGAAACTGTGCATATCGTTTGGAATTGTCCTGATGTTTAAATTATGCAGATTAGGGGCAATTAAAATTTTTAAAGCTCCATATTTTCCAAAGAACTGCAGATAGACACTTCAATGTGCATATATAGGTTTGTGACACCTGTCAGCATAATAGACAGAAAATGAAAGTTGTAGAAATTAAAATCATACTAATTAGGGGCATTGAATTATGTAAAAGTTGAATATCTCCAAAACTATTATAGATAGAAGTGCCATTAAAACTTCAATTTATAGGTTTGTGGGAAAGTATCCAATGAACCAAAATTGTAAAATTGTGCTTTACGCAAATTAGGTGAATACACAAAAATTAAACCTTGAATAACGTCAAAACGATTATACATAGAGGTGCCAAGTTGTAGGTTTGTGACACAGCCGCACCCAATGAATCATGAACCAAGGTAGTATAAATTTAAATTATATAAATTAGGTGAATAGGATTTATAGGCGAACAAACAAAATGTAAATTTTGAATAACTTCAAAACTATTATACATAGAGGTACATTTCCAACTTCAGTTCGTAGGTTTGTGACATAACCGAATTCAATGAACTAGGAACCAAAATTGTAGGCTTTTAATGTATGCAAATTAGATAAATACAAAAAACAAGATCTTGAATAGTTTTAAAACTATTATAAATAGTAGTGTCATTCAAACTTCAATTTATAAGTGTGTGTCATGGCCACATCTAATGCACAAAGAACCAAAGTTGTAGCATACACAAATTTAAGATTATGTTAAACAAAGGCAAAGTGTACCATTTCAAACTGTTCTCATTTTGAGGGCACCCAGACATCTTTGCTGCGAAGCAAATCTTCTTTTCTAATGTTCTTGTGATTCTAGTTGTCATGCGACTTACATCACTTATGCATCCAGCTGGCCTTGTAACACGTTAGCCTTGTAACTGGTTCCTTTGATGGTACAATAAAGGTATCATGGGATAAAGCAAATAAAGCTTTGGCAAGAATAAAGAGGGTATTTTTACTACGAGATACGAATATAAAGCTACACTTATCTCCATTCGAAAAAGTTATACAGCCAATTTTACTATATCGTATTTGTGTCTTTTTGTCCAAAACCACTTCCTAGTAGTCATTACCCTACTCCGCAGTTCGAACTCTTTACTCTCCATAAGCTAACCTGTCCCTGTCTAACCTATATACATAGAAGTACTATTGTCCATATTGCACACTTTCCTCTGTAAAATTTTGACATAGGCTGTATTAGACCAAATAATAAATTAAAGGGTCTTCAGCGGGAAACCATTCAACATGTTTCGGAGCCTTTTACCCGTACATGTCTCTCTGAGTAGCGGCTCCTTGTCTAAGCTAAATATTCAGCAAAGACAACCCACATAATAATGAATAAATATGAATGTGGCAATTGATAAATTAGCTAAATACGTGAAGTTTTGCTAATAAATGCAGAGCTTCATTATGAAAGAAGAATTATTGAATGGTTTAATAGTTATCTCAGTAATCGACACCAAAGGGTTGTCATTCATGGTCAAAGTTCTTCGTGGTTACCTATCGAGGCAGGCGTGCCCCAGAGCTCTATACTCGGGCCCCTCCTATTCTTAATTTATATTAACGATATTGTTGATAATATTACGTGTGACATCAGGCTCTTCGCCGATGACACTAGCATTCTCGAAATAATTTATGATCGTGAAGTCTCTGGGACCCGCATTAATACTGATCTCGGCCATCTCTCTATGTGGGGTCGGATCTGGCGCATGACATTTAGTGCCATTAAATCACTTTCGGTCCTGTTCTCATGCAAACGAGACAAAGTAACTCACCCCACCTTGTATCTTGGTGAGACACCCATCCCGGAGGCTACACACCACACTCACTTAGGTATCACTCTCTCGCATGATTTAAAATGGCACTCACATATTAATCGCATTGTCACTGCAGCGAGTAAACGTCTATCTGTTCTAAAACGGCTTAAGTTCAAACTTTCCAGAAAAACCTTATCAAAATTGTATCTGACCATGGTTCGACCCATCCTAGAATACGGTTGTGTCCTTTTTGACAACTGCACACAAGAGTTATCTGAGCTCCTAGAAGGAATACAGTATGAAGCTGCTAGAATATGTACGGGTGCTATGAAATTTTCGTCACGTGATAGACTATTGGCTGAAATTGGCTGGGAACCGCTTCACACCCGCAGACAATTTTTCAAATTAGTGTTCTTCTACAAAATGTTCAATAAGCTTACCCCCCCCCCCTTACCTCTATGAATTAATCCCGAATTACGACTTACCCCCGACCGGCCGCCTCCTCCGCAGGCCCCCCCCAACAAAGGCAAATTAAGTGCAGGACTGATCGTTACTTTAGTTCGTTTCTACCATCCGCCATTCGCCTTTGGAACGACTTACCTGATGATGTCAAGCTTTCCCAAACACTTTCAATCTTCAAAGTAAAACTTGCCAAAGTCCTGTTCTTTCGCCATGAAATTCCAAATTACTTCGTGTTCGGTGATCGCTTTGCAAATATAACTCACACCCAGCTTCGCCTAGGGAGGTCTATACTTAATTCCCACTTATATGAAGTTAATATCCTGCCCTCTTCTGCCTGTTCATGCAACTACCTAAATGAAGACACGCGTCATTTTTTCCTGTTTTGCCCACTTTTTGAACAACCTAGACTTACACTCCTGAGGTCTGTTGCAAATGTGCTTGCTCTTGGTGTACATCCTAACTTGTTAGTAAATCATGTCGGCGATAGACTTCTAGAAATTATGCTGTCTGGTAGTACCAGCCTTTCGGATGTGTTAAATATTGAAATTTTTTCAGCTGTTCAATTGTACATTACCCAGACGAGACGGTTCATTAACTGATAATTGGTACCTTCTGTTATACCTGATTGTATTCCAACTTGCAAACTGATTTGTACCGTCCTGTGTGTCTTGTATATTTATTGTGTGTTCTGTATGTCTGGAGAACCCCTCGACTAGTTATTTGTAATAGCTACTGGGTAATCCAGTTCCATTCTTGGAAATAAATACGTTTACATTACATTACAAGAATACCTGTCAAACAAACCATAATTACCAAATGTGTATAGTACAGGTTCAGACAAGAGCAATTTGACTTACCCCTGAACCAATATGTACCCTTTCGAGCTGGACAGCTTATCTTAGGTAAACCATCCGCCAATGCTTAACTGAAGTGGAAACAAACTGGGGCATTATATTCAGTCCCAGTGATTGTAAAATAAACAGCTGTAGCTGGACCACCTGTATAAACCAAGGGTAATCCTAACAAGGACTGCAACAATGGACATCCTTCACCAGAGATGTAAAACAAACTCCATGATGACACCTACTCCTCAAACAATTAAGCTCTGTTTCAATGCCAACCCTGAGTCAATGTATCAACGTAATGTGTCAGGTTTGTGACATTTGAGAAAATACTGTCAATTTTGAGTATTTTTTTTAAATTGAGTAAATGTGCATTTAGGCATGTCAGAAAAGAATGAAAGTCATTAGCATTTATGCCAAAAGCATGTTATCAAAACAATTTTTCTTAACAGGCTTTTAAGCACAATTAGGCAACCATGTAACTGTCGTAGGCCGCTGCTTGCTACCGATAGCCCCAGGGGGGGTTAACCTGACAGAAAACATGTAAGCCTAAAATGTCTGAAAGTGAATATTAAAACAGAAAGATGCCAAAAGATAAAGTTAAGTAGCAAAACAGACAAATCTAAAAACTGTAAATTATTGTGGCCAAACTTTCTACTAATCTATGGATATTAAGAGTAAAATTATAGGGCAAGACAGAAAAGAATGAAAGTCATTTGTATTTAAGTCAAGAGAATGCAGTGAAAATATTTACCAGATATTAAGTACAATTAGGCAAGCCTGTAACTGTCGTAGGCCGGTTCTTGCTACCTGTAGCCCCTGGCGGTTTAACCGAACAGACAACAAGCTAGCCTAAAGTGTCTGAAAGGTGAACATTCAAACAGAATGATGCCAAAAGATAAAATTAAGAAGCAAAACAGGCAAATCTAAAATCTCTAAAATTATTGAAGCCAAACTTTCTAAACATCTTAGGATATTTACAGAAGATTTGTAGAAATATTTGATCAAAAGTACATCTTTGAATCCTCTTGACTCTAGTTTATTGTAAAAAAAACTTGGTTCATGATGCAAAATCCTGAAATTTAGAACAAATACGACCAAATCTCGAAATCTGTGACAAAAATGTATTATATCCAATAGTATCCGAAATATATCTGTCTGGGAAAGGATAATTAACTACTTCAAAGTTAAACTCATCTATTTTGTGATAGACTTTAATAGAAAACCTTTCATTAATGACCTGAATATCCAAGTCCAAAAACACATATCTGAAATCATTTGAATTGTTACCCTCCAAAGGTATATCTTTTGGGTAAATTTCTTTGGCAATTTCACTGAAATTTTGTACATTTACACAAGCAATGTCATCAATACATCTTGCGTTGTTTGATAATTTTGTAGCCATTTGAAAGTCCTTTTTCATTAATTTATCCATATACTTAAATTCAAGCCAGGTTAAATACAAATCTGCCAGTAAAGGGGAGCAGTTGCTACCCATTGGAATGCCTTTTATTAGTTGAAAAACCAATGGTCGGCATTGAACAAACGTATTATCCAAAAGAAATTTTTATAGCATCTATCAAAGTTTCAACAGTGTAAGATTTAACGTTACTTTTTGAATATTTATTGTGTGACCAATATGCTTTCTTTGTATATGAATTGATATTAATGTATGGTTTACCATTATGTTTAAACAGTTTGCTTATTAATTTTGAAAGTGAACTTTTGACTTCATCTATGGGTAGATTTGTGTACAGTGTAGAAAAATCAAAACATTTGATTTTTTTTGCTTTTACATCTTTGATTTTAGATACATACTCGAAAGAATTGCTAATACTCCAAAAACAATTTATTTCACAGTTTCTAGAAATTGCATTACAGTATTTACGAAAATGATTCCTAATTGCAGTCAAACATAATGTTACTTCTTTTGATAATTGTTTCGTTGTACATTTTGCAGAACCGGCTATGAATCTAGATTTAAAAGGTTTTTTTTTTTTTTTGTAATTTGTGTATCCAGAACAAAAGTGGAATAGAGGAGTCCTCTTCAGAAATTTTGATATTAAAATTCCTTTTCATCTTATCTTTATGTGTATCTATCAAATTATCAATGGATTGTTTGTGTAATTTATATACGTCATTTCCTCTTATGTCTGAAATATGCGTCCGATATATGGGGCGCTTATACTGTAATTCCGTCGAAAATCCTTGTACAAGATAATATTTCTGGTAATTATAAAATTGAGAGCGAAAAATTCTATACAGCGTTTCTTAAATATTGTCTCGGGGTACATAGTAAAGCATGCAATATTGCAGTATTCGGAGAACTAGGAAAGACCCCTTTGTCACTCAGAATATTATCTTCTGTCTGTAAAAACTGGTTTAGAATCGTCAATATGTAGCAAAATTCGTTATCATTTAACGCATACAAATGTAATGTTGACTTATCTCAAGCAAATCAATCAACCTGGTTCAATTCTGTAAAAGATACATTTAATTTGATCGGGCTGCAGGAGCTTTGGGATAATAAAGAAAATTTTTTTCATGAATTTCCTTCTAATTTTTTCCGTAATAAAACAGAAAACAAATTTCGAAATCAGTGGAAAAATGAAAAGTTGAATCAAAATAACGAATCTAAATTGAGAACGTATACATCTTTTAAGACAGAACTTAAATTTGAGCATTATTTAGATGTTGTAAAAAATTTCGAAACAAGGAGTAATATAACTAAATTACGCATTAGTGCACATAATTTACATATCGAAACTGGAAGACATAAGCGTCCTACCAAAGTTCCTGTTAGCCTGAGAGTTTGTGACACTTGCCAAGAACTTGATAATGAATTTCATTTTGCTATGACATGCACCAAATTTCAAAATCCAAGAGAAAATCTGCTTAAGAGTACACGCGAAATATTTTGTAATTCGGATGCTTATGATGATCAGAGTATGTTTTAAATATTATGGTACTGCATGACACAGAACTCGTATACCTATTTGAAAATTTCATGGACAAAGCCATTGCTTTAAGAGAGAAACCACTGTTATCATGAAACACGGTGCCAATTTGATGATTGCATTCTATTTTCATTTCAGGTGATTAGTGATTTATGTAAATCTTTTGTATTTATTGTACTGTACTGTTTTTGTTACATTTTTCTTTTGATTGTGTGCATATTTTAATGTGATTTTCTCTTTTTTTTTCTTTCATGCTCCACATGTGTACATGTTGTATATTTGACATATTGCTGTATTTTATGTAGCAGCGCAGTCAATAAAGATTCATTCATTCATTCATTCACGTCACCAACACCCGACAGTTTATACCTTGTTCTTACAGTTACCACGTGGGGCAGACTTGAAAATGACCTCAGTTGGAATGACTAATGGTGCTACTGACCTTGGCTGGGCAGTCAGTCACAAGTTATAGCGTTAAAACAAATTCAGTGGAATCTGCCTGTCGAGTTTACCCGAGGAACTGAGAAATGTTGTCTTAACAGGGAACAATCGTAATAGCAATATATTTTAGTTAAGAATAATGAAAAATACGGGACAGTAAATTGGTGGTCTTAATGTAGAAATGTTTTTACGAAGGTGGTCTTAATTGAACATTAAACTGTACTGTCATGCCTTTTTCTTTTTTTATGGTACCTTTTTTTTCATGTGAATGAACTGAAAAGCCCAGGATCGGAAATCCACAAAAGTGCAAAATATTTTACATTTCCTGCTGAAGTATTTGCCTATCGTACTTTTCAACAAGAAAATATTATCAATTGTTTGTCTTCCTTCAATAAAAATAGACGGACCTTCGTAGAAAATTGATTCGTCTGTCAGAAATTTGTAAATACGCTCGTTGATTAAAGAGGTAAATATTTTATTCAGAATATTCTGTATGGAAATTTCCCTATAATCACCTGGGTCGTCCTTTGATCCCATCTTGTGGATTGGTCAAATCAAAGACTGCTTCCACTTTTCTGGAAAATACTTTGTAACAAATATTCCATTAAATAACTCGAGCATGCTCTCAGACAATAGTGGAAAGAAGTCCTTGTCATTTGGCTTTTTTTTTTTTATCCCATACAGTCCCGGTTGTTTTCCCGACTTTTATTGAATGCACAACTTTTGATCGCTCTTCTAATACAAATAACCTGTTTAAAACATGATTAAAATCTATCTCATTATGATTTAACTTTTTCATGAAATCGTGCATGTCTGAGCCCTCTACTGCATTTATTTTTCCCAAGATCAGCATTGTACATTTTCTCGTAATATGACAACCACACAGCATCTGAAATATTATTTGTATCTTGAGAACTTTTCTTTCCCACTATATTTTGACCTATATTCCAGAATTGCTTATTTTTAATGTCGTGCTTTTTTTCAACTGGGGCTGACAAACCTGCTTTTAACAGAAGAAATGAACGTCTCTCAAAATCTCTCAAAAGAAATATGCCAGTTTACCTCCTTCTAATCTTTATAAATGAATTTGTTAAACGTGTATATAAACACAAGCATTTAGGAGTCATTTTGTCAGATAATCTTTCACGGGGCAGTCATATTAATCACATATCTACCAAAGCCACGTCCCGTTTGGGTCGTAGTAAATATTTTTCCAGTTTATTACCTATAAATGGATTGGAAACTATCCATACGCCATTCTTAAGACCAGTCTTATATTCTTCTCCTGTCTTGAATAACTGCTCACACAGATGTAGTAAATTCAGTATAATGCAGCGTTACAGACGTTTCTGGAGCCATGAAAACATCTAGTCAGATCAAGGTAATAAACTGTTTGGGTTGGGTGAATCTTGCAGACAGGCTCTAATATCTTAGTTTGGTCACTTATTGCAAGGAGGCTAAACGTGTATCCTCCTTGCGTATCACAAAATAGTCTAAGGTCTGTGCCCATTTGAGTGAATTGTTGCCGGGGGTCGAAGGGGCCAGGGCCAGTTATAATCTATGGCATTAAAATGATCGTATTACTGTGAACTGTCGCACATCGATCTTTCCTAACTTGCTTTTGGAACACGTTATAGTTAACAGTACGTAATGTTCCTTCAATTAACAGTTTCAAAAAGTGTGCAAAACTTGTATTTTACCCTTCTATATTTTTACATTTAAGGCATGGGTCCCGAAAAATTGTTATACAGTTGAACCCTTTGCGAGGCAGCTTTAGCTCACTCAATGCTCATACGATGCAAACTGTAACATTATGGGCACGACAGGGATTTACACTGTTAAGATCTCAAGGTTTAAAAAACTTATAAGAGATAACAATACAGACGAAATGTTTCAAACTTGATTTTCCTGTTTGGTTTGGATTTTTATTCCATGTATAATTTTTGTTTTCGTATTTTTTGTTTATGAGGTTTTTAGTGCTCTAACTACTATGTACGTATGTTCACATGATTTGGATTGTGTTGAACACACATTATACCGAACACACAGTTGACATTATAGGTACATCACCTTGTTTGTTTGTTTTTATTCTACGCATGGTTAATATGATTTTCCATATTACAAGTATGTATTTGGGTTGAATTCACTTGGTTTTCTTATTATTTGGGGTCGCATACTTTATTCAATCATAAGGTTTCTTTTGTTATAATTGTGTATATTGTTTGAATTGGAAAAGTAATGGTTTGTATTTTTTCACCTCCTGCTAAGTCATGCTATGTGTGCATGACCAACTTGTTCTGTTATACTGTATAATATTGTATGTGTATTTTCTCATTTACGCTTTTTTCTCGTTTGCAGTCTGAAGTATTAATCATTACGTACTTATGTTTACTCGAGAAGTATTTATCTTAGCCATAGGCTATTTTTCTAATGCTCTCGAAACAAATAAAAGTATATTAACAAACCAGGAAAGATGATTTGCCGGATAGCAAATCATTGTGTGTGTCTTCAAAGCATATTGGTATGGCACTGTACAACTATTCCATAACACAGTAGTAGAATTTGGAATGGCATCTCTATCTATTATAGCTTTAAAGTTATTCAAGATTTAAAATTTATAATGGTGCTTTTTAGCAAAATTTAAATTGCTACAACTTTTATTTTTAATTTAATGATGTCCGCAATGGTCAATAACCCCCTGGTAGAAGTTGGAATGACATCTCTGTCTACTAATAGTGTTGAAGATATTCAAGATTGAAAATTTCGAATACTGCTAATTAGCATAATTGAAATTGCTACAACTTTTGTTATAGATTCATTACATGCGCAAGGGTCAACAACCCCCTAGAAAATTTGGAATGACATCTACATCTATTACACTTTTGAAGATATTTAAGATTTAAAGTTTCAAATGCCCCTAATTTGCATCATCTTAAACATCTTCATTCCTCTGTATGAAAAGGTCCAACTCCTTAGATGGGAGTACAATCCTGCCAAGTTTGGAGTTTCTATGTATAATATTGTCCGAGAAATATGTCGGACAAATTCGCTGGTTAATAAATTAAAAAAAAATAAAATAAAATAAATAAATAAATAAATAAATAAAGAAAGAAAGAAAGAAAGAAAGAAAGAAAGAAAGAAAGAAAGAAAAAAAGAAAGAAAGAAAGAAAGAAAGGCAAACTTGTCCGACATTTCATTTGAAAAGTATTACATGTAGAAACTCCAAATTTGGCACAATTATACTTCTATAGATGAAGTCTGGCCTTTTTATAATGATAGGTCATGCTTTTCAAAATTATGCAAATGAGGGCTAATTAAAGTTTTTAATCTTCAATATCTTATATACTATAGTACATGTGGTTCCGAGTGTATAGGAGTTCGATCATAGCAAGGTAAAGGTCATATCAAAGGTCAAAGGTCATTTCAAGGTCAAAGGCCACTTTCGATGCTGGTTTTCTTCTAGCCATAACTTGGTCAATTTTTATCCAATTTTGATTATGTTGGGCTCAAATTGTAGCTATTGTAGCACTGCACATTTAGAAACTTACATGTGACTTCTAAAGGTCAATGATCAAGGTCATATGGACCTTTGAAAGTTTCATCCAGTCATAACTTGGCCAATTTCCATCCAAATGTAATCATGTTAGACTCTAATTGTAGGTATTGCAAAACTGCAGATTTTTATAAGAACATGTAACCTCAAAAGGGCAAAGGTCAAGGTCATTTGGCCCTTTGAAAGTTTCATCTTGCAATAACTTTGTCAATTTTCATCCGATTTAGTTCATGTTGGGCTTGAATTGTGTGTATTGTAACACTGCGCAATTTACATTTGGACTTTGAAATTTGCATCTAGCCATAAGCTTAATGTAATGTGAAGAGCCAAAGGATAAAAGTTCTAGCATTTAATCTTTATAACTTTTGAAGGCACAAAGACAGATTTGCTTTGAAGCAGATCTTTCTTTCTAGTTTTTTGTTCTCCTTTTATGCCTGTTACTATATACAAATTTCAAAGATACCAAACAAAAATATTATTTAGCTCTTCTGTGAAGCTGTTTATGTCACGTTAATGTAACAAAGAACGTCTCTTAAGTAATTTTATGGGTATCTTAAAAGATTCTGTCGCCAATGTACATTTGTATATAAGGACAGGCTAATTAATGGACATACACCTGCATATTTACACGATTTGATTCCGGAAAATGTATCCAACAGAAATGCATATAATGTGAGATCCAGACAGAACATAAGCCAGGTTCGTACAAAAACTAATACTTATAATAATTCTTTTTTTCCCGCAACGATTCGCCAATGGAACTTACTCCCATCCAGTGTTCGAAATTCTGAAGATATAGATACTTTTAAGCGTAAATTGGATAAAGGGAGACCAAAGACAAATGAGTTGTTTTACATTGGTAATAGGAAAGCCAATATTCTACATGCAAAAATGAGGATGGGCTGCAGCCAGTTGAACCACGATTTGCATAAAATTGGTATAGTAACTTCTCCTGCTTGTTCTTGTGGTGCCGAAATAGAAAATTCATTTCATTACTTTTTTGAGTGTACCAAATACACGACTGAGCGGAATTTATTGCACCAAAATATCATAGTATTGGCTCCTTTCACACTACAAACTCTTATGTTTCGAAATCCCAAGTTTCAAAGGCAGTAAACAAAATTATTTTTGACAGTACCCACACATATATCTTAAATTCTGGCAGATTCAACTGAGGCCCGTACGTTTTCCACCCAGGTTGACGAACAAGCTTTGCTTGTGACTCCTGGTGGTTCACGTGCGGGCCGGTACTTTCTTTCTTTTTCTTTTTTTTCCGCGAGCAGTATTCATGTGAACAGTGTTGGCTGGCCTCGACAGTATTGTATTCTAATAATGCGTACTTCTGTCTGTCCTGTAATTGTGATGTCTGATCTTTTTGTATGTATGTCCATGTCGATGTTACGTCAATGTGGTGTCCTGTGGCCCGTCTTTATCTTTTGTACAGCATTTGTATTGTTCTTTTATTTCTTTTTTTTCACGAGAGGGATTTATATAGGCAGAGCCTGTTTCCCGATCGCTTTTTTGAATAAAATATGTTTAAACCAAGGACAGGCTCTTGATCCCATCGAAATACCACACGTCGTGTTAGAGGGGCTTCTAAATGGCAACCTCAGGCGGCACTGTACATACATTTCAGTGACCCTATTACAGGACAATGGTCACTAAATATATCGGGGAGATTGTTGACTTTGAAATTTGTTATCCTATTGTACATCGACTCTTGTACAATACAGGGGTGCCAATTTTGATGAGGGACACACAGCATCAATTGGTCAAATTTTCAGCTTATTTCAGGGATTGTCCCTGATGATGAGGGGCATTTCGCATCTAGTTCTGACAATAATCTAGTCTACAACATTAGAACCATTGTGTTTGTGGCAGGTAAAATTGCCTGCGCTGTCATCTAAGGCCGACCATTTAGGACACACATAGCCGAGCTTGTACAAAGCTGTAGAGGAAACTCCCCTGCTTTGTTAACCACAAAATCTTGTTAACAGCGATTCACAGACCAATCACAGTAGCTTTTTCGTGAAGGCACGTAATTTACGAGGTCACATGTGATAAGATCTTGTCTATTACCAATACGAGCTTTTTGGTCTCCCATTATAGCGAGCGTCATTGAGCTCTTACCATTAACACACATGTAAATAATAATAATAATAATAATAATAATAATAATAATAATAATAATAATAATAATGATAATGATGACGATGACGATGATGATGATGATGATGATGATGATGATGATGAGGATGATGATGATGATGATGATGATGATGATGATGATGATGATGATGATGATGATGATGATGATGATGATGATGATGATTAGATTTGATTTCTTTATTCTTTTCCCAGAGTCACTGGCTCAGCATGGCAATACCGGTTTTCCGCCAGGCCATGGATGATACATGCTAAACCAATATGATTGGCACGACATAGAATGATTATAAAAAAGAACAATAATTAAAAGGGTGTTGTGATACAAATACTTATAAAATCTCGTAAAATATAATTATAGTCAAGTAAACAATTGACATTAATAGACTATATACATCTTATTACTATGGAAAGACACAATAATCCCATACATTTCAAGAAAGCTACACATTGACACACACACACGTGTATGTATGTATGTATGTATGTATGTATGTATGTATGTATGTATGTATGTATGTATGTATGTTTGTAAGAGTCAGCATCCACCGACTGTGATACATTTTTGATATTAAGATCAGGATAAATGAGCTGAAGGAAGGGGCTAGAACCTATGATACTAGTTTTTAAACAAAGGAAGGGTAGCTTGAGATCTCAACTGGAGTGAAATGGAATTCCACACCATGGCCCCCTTGACTGATATGCGTTTTTTACCATTATTGGTTCTGCTAGGTGGCATATTTAGAGAACCGGTTGAGGCTGGCCTTGTGGCATGGTCATGTAGATCAGAAACTAGGGTGAATTTGGAGCTAATATATGTGGGTACCTGGTCATGGAGAGCTTTATACATAAACGCACTAGTATGGAAAGTTCACCGATCTTGTACGAAATTGATTCTGCTCATACAATGTAGGTCCGCAACTGGAGTATGTCGGTCAGTATTGTTGACAATGCGCAAGGCTTTGTTCTGAAGGATTTGTAATTTAGACTTGAGTTGCAGCGCACAAAAATCCCAGATAAAGTCACCATAATCAAAATGCGGGAGAAGCTACTGGAAGTGCATGGACAATCTGGGTGCATGGGACTTGAAGTTATATCTACAGCACAAAGAATCAAAATGGCCATGCAGTAGTGCGTCATCAGCGAGAGGTGATGCCAGTCTGCATCCTGAAACAAGTGCATAGACTATACCCTAACCCTCCTGCAGTTTCATACATGGATCATAAGTGGGAATAGGGGTTGACAGGGGCCAGGATTTATATAATGAAAACCTGCATGAAGAACCTCCATGTACGTTTACCCATGAGAGATAATATCTGTAGGCCTATATTCTGCATGGAACTTGGAAATAATCCTTGGAGAACTTAGAAACATTGAACTTGGAGAACTTGTAAGAAGTATTGTGACTGAAAACTTTGACAACAGATGATTCTACATGTAATAAGTACATTGTACATATTGTTGTTGTCACTGACGGTATACAGACTTTGTGCTCTTGATACAAATGTATGTAAATAAATAATTTCATAAAATGCTTATTGTCAAAACTTGTTTTTGTGTGTATCATGCATGGAAAAGCTGATGACTGAATACAGGCAAGGATGCATGATAGAGAGAGTACATACATATCATTTATACTAGGTAAAAAACACTCAAGATATGTCCTTAAGGTTTATACTGCCATTCCCTTCATCCTAAATCCAAGATCTGGCTGCAATGTTCACTAGGAGAAGTATCAAAGTCCCAATTACTGTTATTCCCAGCCCCTCGATCCAGCTTGAATGTGGTGTGTGGATGGCTATGATCCAGTAAATGGTGTGAACAACCTCAGCTACACCAGTCGACCACATAGTTTATTTAGCACTTTGATGAAAGGCTGGTTCAGTGCACCTGTGTGTCCCTGTCCCAGGCCAAGGTCATTCTCCCGCGGGAGAAAGGGGTTTTGTAAAAGGGCCTTTAAGGCTGTGGTCGAGATTTACAAAAAACAGACTGATTGGGGGGGGGGGGTTAGTTATTGAGAGTTAAAAACTCATAAAACGGATAGTGCATAGTTCTTTCTACCACTTTCATAGTGACAGGAAGCACTGAAATGGGACGATAGTTACTAACATCAGGCAGAGACCCATCTTTGTAGTTTAGGGTGACCCTGGCACTTTTCCACTCAGGTGGGATGTTACCAGATTATAAAGAGCTGTTGAATATATGAGTGAGTGGAGTTTGGAACTGATCCCAGCTTTAAGAAGGTGGGTGCTTAGGGAATCAAGTCCCGTGGCCTTCCCATTTGGTAGTTTAGTGAATTCAGAATGTATGAAGTCTGGTGACACAGATGAGAATTTAAAGCTGGAATTTGTCCCTTTTACCAGTAGGTTCAAAAAAGGAAAAAGGTACTTTTCTGGCAAGAGTATCTGCAATGCTGGCAAAAAAGTCATTAAAAGAATTGGCTATTTCACCAGCATCAGAGATCTCTTTAACCTCATTAACAATTTTAGTAGGCCCTTGGGAAATGTTAGCTGGAAGAACGTTTCTAATTGATTTCCATAGCTTCTTGGGGTCAAGGGCATTATTTTTAATAGATGCTGTAATAAAATCCTTTTTTAATTTCGTGACACGGTTGTTTGTTCGATTATGGATCTTTTTGGCCTTGGCCCAGTTTTCGGGTGTGTCGGTATATTCAGCCTTGGCTCTGAAATAGTCATTTTCATTGCACATGGATATAAGTCATCAGTGACCCATAGGGGCCTCCCTGTCACGAATTTGGATGTAAACAATAGGGGCGTGTGTTATCACATATTGGAAGTAACAAGTTACAGAACTTGGTCCACTCTGCTGAAACATGGGTCAGATTGGAAACTTGAAACCAATCCACCTTTTAAAGGTCAGATTGGAAATCAGATGAAATGAACTGTCTGTAACTTCTGGCTCTTACAATCTGGACTCTACCTTTAGGTCGACGATCCTTACGTATAGCATAGATCTGGCTGTGATCCCTCGAACCACAGTTAATGACACCTGAGCTGCTAACCATATGAGATTTGTTTGCGAAAATAAGATCTATGACAGATGTAGACCATAGCAGCATGTTGCTACCCTAAGGACAGACTCTGATTTGCATGATAAATTTAAGGTACATGTAGCTGCACTGGTGCAGCTATGATGCAACACACTACAAGGTATCAGTATCCTGCTTTAATGAACCCCACGAGACAAAACAGCATTGACTAATTAAAGTGTTCTAAAAATTTAAACTGGCTTAAAATTTTCACTGATTCCTCTTCGAAAATATTTGAGATATGCTTTTGGAGATATTATATATGTTTTCATTTCCCCCACAACCCTATGAGTTTTTTTTTTTTAAATACTATTTTAGTAGTCTAATATTGTGAGTGTTTTACTTAAAATTTTATTACCTGAATTAGTTTGTGGAAAGTCAAATTGTGTTCTTAGAATTGTACTCTGGATAAATGGCTTATTTCAACCGTCGTATTGTAAAAATGTGGCAAATAATTAAAGATTTTAACAAGGTGGTCATAAAAGGCACCACAATGTTAATCGGTATTGTTAGTATCTTCATAGTAAATTAACAGGAGGTACTTCCATTACATCCTTCAATTGATGGTTGACTTTAGAAAGTAATTTCCTTGTACATAGTTACCCATAATGTGCCACTTTTATAAAATGTCAAATTTTCTTTGCCCTTTTTGAGAATATTCATTGGAAAGCAACGGCTGGGATCTGCTGCTGGATTGTTGATGTCTGTCTTATGTATATCAGCCATTTGGAAGGCGCCTTGTCTTCAGGATACACAGGACATCTGATCATCGCACGTGTACTTTGTTGCTGTCATGAAGTTGATTTCACTGTCCAGTATCAATGCGACTTGTACAATGCTCAGCATGAATGTTGCTGCTGGTGTCAACGTCATGCGGTGCTGCTTGCTATTTAAAGGGGAGGTACTGCATTGGCTTACCCAGGCCACGAGGAAGTGCAAAGAAGTGCACAATGCACTTCACCTGGAAGTGCAAAGAAAAGCGCACTAGACGTGCACGCACTTCTATAGAGTGCAATCCTAGACTGCATGTTTTATATATACGGAGGAAAGCTGTTGACTCAGTGTTAAGTCGGCACTTTAAGGATAAAAATATTTTGGCATTGACAAATGTAGCTTTGTCTGGTAAACTGAAGTCAACTGTCACTTGGAAGTGGTAGCTTGTGCCAGAACTGATGATAAACATATTGGCCATAGTTGTGTTAAAACTTTTCCTTTGAGCTATGATCCATTGCAAATTTACCAAATTCACTAAAAGTGACCTGTGACCTTGGAAAGTGAGTCAAAGACACCAATATGCCATTCGATGCAAGCCCATTACATTGTATAAAAGACAGCAATGGTGCACAATTTGGGAGTCCTAACAGAAAAAAAACGTTTCCTTTGGGTTATGATCCATTGCAAAATATACTTTATTTGATTTGTGACCTTGGGAATTGGATGGAAGTTGCCAATATGCAATCCCATACAGAGCACTACAATCGTGCAATTTCAAAGTTGTATCCTAAAAACTTTTCAAGTTATGATCCAGAAACCAAAATTCAGTGAAAAAAATGTGAGTTTGCCCATACGCAATTTCATGAAATCCCTCACAAAGCCCCATAATCAGGTAACGTGCATTTTGGAAGTTGTATATTAAAAACTTTTTGAGTTGTGATACAGAAACAAAATTCACTATTAAAGTTGACCTGTGATCTTGTGATATGAGTCAAAGTCATCCAAATACATGCCCTTCTAGTGGATTATAATTTAAAAACATGTTCTATTTGGAAGTTGTATCTTCAAACTGTTTCAAGTTATGCAAATACCAAATTCACGAGGCCTAACCCTAAATTAGGGCCTAATTCTAACATGACAGCGGCGACAATGGCCCCGTTTCATTTTTAAAGCCAGGGCAATTAAAGCGAGCCTCAGCGAGCTCTTACCATAAACACTTGTGACTACAGGATACAACAGAACGGTACACTACCCAATCAGAGTACTCAGTATCTATCCAACGAAGTTGATCTTCTTTGTCATCACTTACTGCGCATGTGCACATGGGTGCAGACATTGCGTTTTTTAGGCACCTCGGGTAATTTTCGCAGTTTAATTTACACCAAAGTCTCAAACTTACCGGCTTTTATGGAAATCATGTCAATAATTCATAACTGGGCTTCAGAAAACGTTGTCAGCAGAGTGTAATGAATGATAACGATTCACCGACTTGCATCCTTAACACCTCGATGGGACGTGGACCTGGCAAACGGCCTTCTGGAGCTGGAAGTGGGTTTCTGCGGAAAAGAAAAACTTGACAGGTGTGAGGGCAACCAAAATAAACATCCCCAAGTATGTAGTATTTGTTGCGCATGTACTGTTGCGTCTCACCTTACTAATGTCTGCACACTGTGCAGTCACCAGGTCGCTTCTCAGGGCCTTCCAGATTGCAACTTCTCGTCACACTTAGCCCCGCTGGGGCCCCAAACACCATGTTGCCAAAGCCTGCTCCGGTTTTTTTTTTGGTGTTGTGGTGCTACAATCCAGAGAATCACTCTCCGTACACACCACGTCTCTGCCACAGGATACGGCACTAGTTCAATGATGATATAAAAATGTTGGGAACAATACTTAAAGTTGTGGAACAGTGTCTAACAAAAAGAAAGGCTATAAGGCAGATAATTTCATTCATTTGTTCAAGGTAATACGGCCTCGCCCCTCTGGACTGGTCTAGTAAATGGCCACTTGAGGGACGTAACGACAAGGTGCTATGTACTGCCTGATCCACCGACGCTATTATTGATACTTTGTAATGCCAGGTACGTGCTATTTAGAATAGCATGTCCCTGGTAATGCTGACGCTCGCATCTTAGGCTATGCCAACAACATATTAGCGAACGTCAGGGAGCTCTTACCATAAATACATGTGAATATAAGATATAACAGAACGGTAAATTATCCAATCAGAAGAGTACTCAGTATCTATCCAACGAAGTTGATTTTCTTCGCCATCCCTTACTGGGCATGCGCACATGGGTGCAGACATTGCGTTTTTCAGGCACCCCGGGAAATTTTCGCAGTTTTATTTACACCAAAGTCTCAAACTTACCGACTTTTATGGAAATTATGGCAAAAACTCATAACTGGGCTTCAGAAAACGTTGTCAGCAGAGTATAATGAATGATAACGATTCACCGACTTGCATCGTTAACACCTCGATGGAACGTGGACCTGGCGAACACGCTTCTGGGGCTGTTAGTGGGTTTCCGCGGAATAGAAAAACTTGACAGGTGTGAGGGTAACCGAAATAAACATCCCAAAGTATGTAGTATTCGTTGCGCATGTTGCGTCTCACCGTACTTGTATCTGCACACTGTGCAGTCACCAGGTGGCGTCTCGGGGCCTTTCAGATCGTAACTTCCAGTCACACTTATCCCCCCTGGGGCCCCAAAACGCCATGTTGCCAAAGCCTGCTCCGATTTTGGTGTTGTCGGGCAATAAATTATCCAACAGTCACTCTCCGTACGCACTACGTCTCTGTCACAGGATATGGCACTAATTCAATGATGATATAAAAATGTTGGGAACAATACTTCAAGTTGTGGAACAGTGTATAACAAAAAGAAAGGCTATACGGCAGACAATTTCGTTCATTTGTTCAACTTCAAGGTAGTACGGCTTCGCCCCTCTAGACGGGCTTAGTAAATGGCCGCTAGAGTGACTTAACGACCAGGTGCTATGTACTCCCTTCCACCGACATTATTATCGACAGTACGATACTTTGTAATGCTGACGCTCGCATCTTAGGCTATGCTTACAACATATTATTTGGATAACATGCCCTGTGATGTAAACATATAACCATGTTATTCAACTAATTGACATGCACATGCACGCTTGCCCCATTTTCACTTGAAATCTACAACGTCCTGAGTTCGATACAAACCTGCAGACTCCTCTTTCTTTGTACCGGTATATGAAACTATCAAATATGCACTCATTTCGATGTTTTTAGGCCTAAAGGCCTGGTGATATGTTGTAGGCATAGCCTAAGATGCAAGCGTCAGCATTACAAAGTATCGATCGGTGGATCAGGGAGTACATAGCACCTTAGCCTATAGGTCGTTAGGTCCCTATATTGTAGCGGCCCTTTACTAAACCAGTCCAGAGGGGCAAGGCCGTACTACCTTGAACAAATGAATCAAAATATCTGCCGTATAGCCTTTTTAGTTAGACACTGTTCCACAAATTCAAGTATTGTTCCCAAGATTTTTACATCGCCATTTAACTAATGCCGTATCCTGTGGTAGAGACGTGCGTACGGAGAGTGATTCTTGGATTGTAGCGCGACAACACCAAAATCGGAGCAGGCTTTGGCAACATGGCGTTTTGGGCCCCCGGGGGTGGGGGTGGGTGGGTGGGGGTGAGGGTAAGTGTGACTGGAAGTTGCGATCTGGAAGGCCCCGAGAAGCGACCTGGTGACTGTACAGTGTGCAGATATTAGTAAGGTGAGACGCAACAGTACATGCGCAACAAATAGGCCTACTACATATAGACCTGCGGCATAAAGGGCACTTCGGGGGTCATACCCCAACCCGTGGTATAACAAGTTACAACCGATATTTTCTTATAGGTATATATGTCCTGTTCATAAAAAAATAGGTTGTGGAATCTGGAAACCGTTTTATCATATATATTTCTGCCCGTTTCCATGACAACCTATGCCATTTCTGAGACAACTCAAATTCGTCCTTAAAAATAATAACTTTGGTGATATTGCTTGTAGAACGGCTAAACAAACACCAAAATGTGCTCAAGTGCTCGAATATAGTCACAAAATACAGCGTTTGTTCAAAGTGCCTAATTATCATATGTTAATTTATGCAAATATATGAAATTTACATCGAAATTAAGTATTGTGCGACGGATAACGTACTATATTTACTAAGATATAGTTTCGTTTATGTAAAAAATGGCAAAATGATTAGGAACAGTGCTCATACAAGTTTTATTTATCATGTTTATATGAGTATACCATATACATATTAATTAATATGCTAATGTGGCTATCATATGTCATGTTTGCTTAAGGAACCGTTATTACAATTGCCAATACAACTTATAAAGTAAAATAGTACTTTGTACCATGTATTCACATCTACACGTAATTTACAGGGAACCATCCCATGGAGTCCTGCAGCATAACTAATGTATCTCTGGCATCAAACTATAATGCAAGATGCCTTTTAGTAAAGGAAAACAGTATAAGTACATGTACACACTAAATGCAGAAAGCTGATCAATGATGGTCACAGTTTGGAGATTCTACGCCAAGATTCAATCATCCTCATCCTCACTGTCTGTTTCCCTGTCAAAAGTGTCATTTGCACACTCATGTTCAAAGCATGCACATAATTCTGTACATTTAAGTCCTGTCTGGAGGCAGTGACACTTTCTTGCGACAGTACAATCAATATCGGTGCAATACATATGAGTCAGGTTGCGGACTTCAAGTGGGGCTAGCGCCTCGGTATACATCAAAGGCTTGAGGAAGCCATCATTAGACATTGCCCAGCCGTTACCATTGGGATCCCACACTTTAGGGTTAGGAATGTGACTGTTGTATTGGTGTCGTTTTGTCCAAGACCACTTCCTAGTAGTCATTACCCTATTCCGCAGTCCGAACTCTTTACTCTTTATAAGCTAACCTGTCCCTGTCTAACCTAAATACATATAGAAGTACTATTGTCGGAATTGCACACGTTCCTCTGTAAAAGTTTGACATAGGCTGTATTAGCCCAAATAAATTAAATGATCTTCGGCGGTTAACTACTCAGAACATGTTTCGGAGCCTTTTACCCGTACATGTCTCTCTGAGTAGAGGCTCCTTGTCTAAGCTAAATATTCAGCAAAGACAACCCACATAATAATGAATAGATATGAACGTGGCAATTCAGGACTTTCCCCACAAGTGGAGCCACTGTGCACAACTGCTTTCTTGCCTCCATTCACAAGAGAATCCCCTTTGTGGGGCAAGCCTGCTTGATTGCCTATTTTTAACATGAGCACCTATCCAGGAACAAACCTTGGGTGATGGGAAAAAATGAATACATGTTCAGACAGCTGTGCATATGAAAAGAGTGTGGCAACTCTGCTGCAACAATGTTTACACAACAATGAGAAAAGGGAAACTTATTACAGTATATGAGGGCAATTTTGTGAACACAAACTGCATTTCCTCAGTGAAATGCTAGCAAGTACCCTGTTCTGAGTTGATCTTTTCAGAGTGTGCACATATATAAATGACTGGCGAGTAGCCAATGTTGACTATAATGCTGCATGGTAGTGAGCAGACATTCCTCAATGTCAAAATGTACTCAGTGCATAGGTGTCAAATACTATGCAGGTAATTGACTCAAAGGTGTCAGAATTACCTCTCCCCACACATGAAATAAAGACAGTCACACCTTGAAGATGTTAGTTTTATTCCCCTCTCTTTACAGTAAAGCATTCAGCACATAATGCCACAGGATAATGCTTATAATTCAGGACTTTCCCCCACCGGTGGACCACTATGCCCAGTGATTTTCTCACCTCCAATGCCTACAGAAAGCCTCTTTGCTGGGGCACGACTACTTGATTAGATACTTTTAACATAGGCACTTTCCACAGAGCAAGGTTTACATGGTAAAATTACATGAATATCTCAGCCGAACAAATTTAAGTATGAGAATAGCCCCTAAACTATTAATGAAACCTTTTATAAAATGTTGAACTTAAAACAATAGGTTAAGACTATTTTAGGGCAGTAAAGCTTGCCTAATCAGTGACGTGTCTGCCATAGCTGAAACAATGGTGTTTTGCACTTTAAACACCATACTTCTATGAATGGTAAATCCCAGAGCCATATGCTGTGGCATCATGAGCACAGACTGCCAAAATGTACTCAGTTTCAAGGTTTCACAAACTACTCTACTCAGTTGTCAGAAACCAATTGACACCTATGCATGTGTGGGTGGTCAGAAGACAGATACAGACTACCGTATGAAGGACTCAATAATTTTGCTTGTAAAAAATTTCTAACATCTTCAAATTAAAAATTCCTGGTACATTACTGATGTTGCCAGGCATACTAATCAAAGTGTTTTACATTTTATGTTAATGTTTCTATAATTGACCTCAAATTTACTTTGAAAATTGGTACTTTTAACATGCGTTACCCTATGCCCACATGTGTTCAGCCCCGCGATGCCCTCTCGAGTCAGCTGGAGGTGAGAAAAGTCTATGTTTTTTTTCTAGTTCTGTGAAAGGAGTCAATTGGTAAATTAGCTAAATACGTGGAGTTTGCTTATAAATGCAGACCCTCATTATGAAAGAAGAATACCTGTCAAACAAACTATAATTACCAAATTTGTATAGTACAGGTTCAGTTAAGAACAATTTGACTCACCCCTGAACCAATATGTACCCTTTCTGGCTGGACAGCTTATCCTAGTTAAACCATCCGCCAGTGTTTAACTGAAGTGGAAACAAGCTGGGGCATTATATTCAGTCCCAGTGATTGTAAAATAAACAGTTGCAGCAAGACCACCTGTATAAACCAAGGGAAATCCTAACAAGGACTGCAACAATGGACATCCTACACCAGAAATGTATAACAAACTCCATGATGACACCTACTCCTCAAACAATTAAGCTTTATTTCATTGCCAACCCTGAGTCAATGTATCAACGTAATGTGTCAGGTTTATGACATTTGATAAAATACTGTCAATTTTGAGTAATTTTATAATATTGAGTAAATGTGCATTTAGGCATGTCAGAAAGAATGAAAGTCATTAGCATTTATGCCAAAAACATGTTATCAAAACAATTTTTCTCAACAGGATTTTAAGTACAATAGGCAACCATGTAACTGTCGTAGGCCGCTGCTTGCTACCGATAGCCGCAGGGGAGTTTAACCTGACAGAAAACATGTAAGCCTAAAATGTCTGAAAGTGAATATTAAAACAGAAAGATGCTAAAAGATAAAGTTAAGTAGCAAAACAGACAAGTCTAAAAACTGTAAATCATTGTGGCCAAACCTTTTAATAATCTTTGGATATTAACAGTAAAATTATAGGGCAAGTCAGAAAAGAATGAAAGTTCTTTGTATTTCAGTCAAGAGAATGCAATGAAAATATTAACCAGATATTATGTACAATTAGGCAAGCTTGTAACTGTCGAAGGCCGCTACTTGCTACCTGTAGCCCCTGGGGGTTTAACCTAACGAAAGAAAAAACAAGCTAGCTTAAAATGTCTGAAAGGTGAACATTAAAACAGAATGATGCGAAAGGTAAAATTAAGTAGCAAAACCGGCAAGTCTAAAATCTCTAAAATTATTGAAGCCAAACTTTCTAACCATCTCGGGATATTTACAGCAAAATTTGTAGAAATATTTGATCAAAAGTATATCTTTGCATCCTCCTGACTCACGTTCATTGTAAATAAAATTTGGTTCCAGATGCAAAGTCGTGACATTTAGAACAAATACGACCAAATCTCAAAATCTGTGAAAAAAACGTATTATATCCAATAGTATCCGAAATATTACTGTCCGGGAAAGGATAATTAACGACTGCAAAGTTAAACTCATCCATTTTGCGACAGACTTTAATAGAAAACATGTAATTAGTGACCTGAATATCCAATTCCAAAAACACATCTCTGAAACCATCTGAATTGTTACCCTCCAAAGGGATATCTTTTGGGTAGATTTCTTTAGCACTTTCACCGAAATTTTGTACATTTACACAAGCAATCAATATATCGTGCGTTGTTTGATAATTCTGACCATTTGAAAATTTATTTCAGTTTCTTGAAATTGCATTACAGTACTTACGAAAATGATTCCTAATTGCTGTCAAACACAATGTTCCTTCCTTTGATAATTGTTTTGTTGTACATTTTGCAGCACCGGCTATGAATCTAGATTTAAAAGGGCTTTCATGTAATTTGTGTATCCAGAACAAAAGTGGAATAGAGGAGTCCTCTTCAGAAATTTTGATATTAAAATTCCTGTTCATGTCCTCTTTATGTGTCTCTATTAAATTATCAATGGATTGTTTGTGTAATTTATATACGTCATTTCCTCTTATGTCTGAAATATTGTTTGTACCAAGTTCTTCTTTCAAAACATCCAGATACTATTTTTTGCAGATGACCCCAAGATTGTTCCCTGCCTTATCTATGTTAGTGACTACAAATCTTTCTTGTAGTTCTTTGACTGCTTTTGAAACTTCAGGTTGTTTTAGATTAACCGTATTGAAATTCTTAATGTAGGATTTGTAACGATTTGTTATTTTTCTAAAGACTTTTTTCAAGTTTGATAAGCATCCTTCAAATTTGCAAAATTCCATTTTTTTCTTTCTTTGCCCATTTCATACAGTAGGAATCAAATGCATCACATATATATTGAAAAATACTATCAATGTACAACTTGACACATATCCGAAATTTTGCACCTTTTTCATAATTTCTTTTAAACTTGAATTTTGTATAATATCCAAATTACCTGTAAATACATGTTTGTGGTATGCATCAACAAAATCAGAACATTTACTGTTAAACATACAGTCACAATTTTGATTCGCGGCGATATCTTCAAGATTAATTGAAGCCAGAATTTTCTTGTAATTCATGATACTTTGTACTTTGTATTGTTGCCATATTTATAGGAAATGATGGGGGGGGGGATCTTTTATTTTGCACCCCTTGGGAATCATGTTACGAACAAATTTCAATTTGAAAAGGGACTGAATGTTTAGAGAATAAATAATTTTGTGTTTGAAGGGAATGCTGCAAAACATTTGATCTTCTTTTTTTCTTATTAGAATCTGGTTTCCGAATAGTTGTTGTGTAATCGTACACAATTTCATAACATTTTGCGGAAATGTGTGTTCTGAATCAGTAAGACCCAAATATTCATTGATTTTTGTTATGTCTCGAAATGATAGTGCTTTAAGAACTGTGTGTTATTGATCAATGCCATTGTGGCACCAGATGGCACATTGGTATTGTGCCCTTTTTACATGTTGCTCAAATGCATCCTCAGTAGGCGATAGATGAGCAGCTGATCGGTCTGTGGTGGAGGCAAGCATATATCGTAGCTTGTCCAAAATAGTTTGTAATCAGTCCCTTTTCCTGTGTTGAGAGCTTTGCTACGTAAAACACAGGTATTGGGATTTAGCTTGGCTAGGGGTGGCTTCTTGGATGGAGGTTCCAGGTTCATGATTTTAGGTTCACGGTACAAAATCATCTAACCTGCAAATACATTAAAACGTGAGTGTTCTTACCAGGTCCAAGCTTCATTTTAGAAAATAATCCAGTTCACTATGTGTATTTTTATCAATCATGCAACACATTTTGACAATATGCACAGTCATTCTGAATAATGAGACAGTCACATAGCAGACTGAGAATCCGACAGGGACTCTGGAAGTCAAAGAAATGTGCCCAGAATTGTTCTTTCCGGTGCCTCTACAACACAATACATAAATTATAAAATCCTAATTTGAAGATGACCTCATTTGCATAAATTCAATGATAGGGTTTCTAAATTGTATTCACTTTATATTTTTTTCCGGTAATATATATATATGATAAATTTGCTCAAATTCCAACAATGCGTTCTGGAGAAAGTACCTTTGCACAAGCCAGACAGACAGACAACCCACAAACACAATGCCCCCCCCCCCCGTGGCGGACCCATAAAATTTCAGTAAAACTGTGAACGAAAAATGCTAATAAGACGATTGGGTTTCTATGTTCTATATGCTTTAAAGCACTTTTCAAGGAAATGTAGCTTTTTGCATTGGTACAGCACATAATGTGTGATATACATCTCTAGAATGGCTTCAACAATCCCAACATTTGAAGCCTAATTTGCATACATGTAATGGTGTCCACTTCATATACTCCAGTACATTTGGTATTAGTATATCCCTGGATATATATTACCTTCATCATTTAACATTTACCCCCATTTTTGGTAATTTGGCAACTGCAGCAAATAACATCAACGAATGGAGGTATTTATATTACAAATTATGATGACAAAATTTTGCATATAATTATAATAAAAATGATGTTAATCAAATAAATTTTTTAAAGCTTCATGCTTGTTGAAAGGGTAAGGTTGGTGCTACCTTTTGATGAAATTTGGTGTGCTTATCTTCAAAATTAAGGCAGATATTAAAAAAATAGTGAAAAGTAGTCATTTTCCACAAAAAATAGAGGTTGCCATAGAAACGGGCATGTAAACATACCAAAAAAAACCGCTTTTCGGACTCCACAACTTATTTTTCTGTGAAGAGGAGACATGTGCGCACATTTTGATATAGGTTGTGTTTTGTTATACCTTTGGTTGGGGTTGTACCTATTTTTAGGGCACTTTTGAAGCATTTTCTATTCCGCGGAAACCCACTAACAGCCCCAGAAGCGTGTTCGCCAGGTCCACGTTCCATCGAGGTGTTAACGATGCAAGTCGGTGAATCGTTATCATTCATTATACTCTGCTGACAACGTTTTCTGAAGCCCAGTTATGAATTATTGACATGATTTCCATAAAAGTCGGTAAGTATGAGACTTTGGTGTAAATAAAACTGCAAAAATTACCCGGGGTTACTAAAAAAACGCAATGTCTGCGCCCATGTTAGCAGGCGCAGTAAGGGATGACGAAGAAAATCAACTTCGTTGGATAGATACCGAGTTCTCTTCTGATTGGATAGTTTACCGTTCTGTTATATCCTATATTCACACGTGCTTATGGTAAGAGCTCGCTGACGCTCGCTATAATAATAGGGGGTGACTTCAATACAATAATGGACCCAAATAAAGATAAGCGAGGTGGAACCTATTCGCCTATCACTAAATATGGACAGGGAATTAATGATTGGCTAATTGAAAAAATAGACCTAATAGATATTTGGTAAATAATCCTGATACTTTTTTCTTTACGTGGCAGCAGAGAAACCCCCTGATCCAGTGCAGATTGGATTACTGGTTAATTCTCTCATCATATATCAAGAATGATAAAATCAAACCATCAATAAAAAGTGATCATAGTTTGATATCTCTACATTTACAAGGAAGTTTATTTGAAAAATGAGGTTCGGGATTTTGGAATTTCAATGCTGAATTGTTACGATATGCAGATCATGTCCGAAAAGTAGACGAAATCATTAATTCTTGTAGCATGAAGTCCATTGCTAAAGAAGATAGAGGTTTGGTTTGGGACTCTGTTAAATGTGAACTTACATGCATGACTATCAAATATTCTAGAGGTAAAGCTTTCTTGCAGCGTATCACTGAACAAAGTTTGCAGAAAGAGTTAAGCAATATCATGGTCAAAAACTTTTATAGTAATGTAAATAAAGACAAGCTTATAGAACTACAAAGTCAATTAACCAACATTAACGACACAGAGACTAAAGATGTAATGATCCTGTCAGTTGCTTAGTGGACAGAGCTAGGGGAGAAAAGCACCAAATATTTTTTTTTAGGTTTAGAAAAAAGGAATTATAAAAATAAATGCTAAATTAGCATGTAACGGGAAAGAAGTAACTAATCGATCTGATAACTTGCAAGAAGATAGAGATTTTATCAACATTTATAAATCTCCTCAAACTTAGACTGGACACAACTTTCACAAACAGATACTGCAAAACAACTGTTGAAAATACAAGCATACCTAAAATTGCAGTCACTGATAAATTGTTCTGGGATAGTATGTTAACAATACAGGGATGTACAAATGCCCTTAGATTATTTAAACATGAAAAGAGCCCTGGAACAGACGGTTTCACTGCTGAGTTTCATACGTTTTTCTGGCATGACATCAAAGATCTTTAATAAGTGTTTGACACTTATCAATATAAATTTCAGAAGGGAAAACTATCGATCGATCAGTGTTGGGGACTCATTTGATTGCTTCTGGAAAAAAAATAAGTTTCGTATGTATCTTAAAAACTGGCGCCTATTGTCTCTGTTAGACATAGATTATAATTTTTTATGAAATGTTTTCGCTTTGGGGCTGCAAAAACCGTTATCATATCTCAGACGTGATCAAATGGGTTACATAAAAGTTAGATTCATTGGTGAAAACATTAGATTGATTGCTGATGTTATACAATTCTACAAGAAGCAAATACGCAGTGGACTCCTATTACTTACAGACTTTGAAAAAGCTTCTGATTCAAATTGAATGGAATTATATTGATAAAGTACTCTTGGCTTTTAATTTTGGACCAGTCCTCAGAAAATGGTTTCAGATAACATATAGTATTGTGTCTAGTTGTATGGCTAATTATGAAACCTTTTCTGAATTCTTTTCCTTGTCAAGAAGTGTAACACAACGATGCGTTTGGCTCCATTTCTCTTTGCATTGGCAATTGAGCCTTTGGCAATCATGATTAGGACTAATAGGAGAATTAAAGGACTACAGTTTGGTGACCAAGAAGTTAAGTTGATAAAAAAAACCAGGAAAGGTATGATTAGAAATATTAGATGGTTTTAAGTATTACTTAGGGTTGGAATACAATTTGGAGAAAATCTTAATATGCTGGCTTGGAGTTAAGAAATTTGATGAGGACTGGGATCTTCCAGTATTTTGGAAAGAAGGAGAGTACACATCGTTAGGTATAGTTTTTTCACGAAAGTTAAAATGAAATGTGCCAGTTTCTTTACAACTTAAAGTTATTGTATGTTAAAGCAATTCTCAACGTGTGGAGAATGCGAGATTGGTCTTTTATAGGTACGAAAGTCGTCATAAAAAGTCTTGCTACTTCCAACTTGTTATATGCATCTTTAACACATACAGACAAAGCTATTATTAAATCAGTACAATCTACAATATATAAATTTATATGGAATGACACTACACATAAAGTTAAAAGTTCTGTTCTGCATCAGTGTATATCTAATGGTGACCTTGACGTTCTACTTTTCAACACTCAGGTTCTAGCTCTTAGACTGAACTGGGTGAAGTGTATCTTCGGCAACAGAGGAACGAAGTAGATATTAGTTTTCCAACAGTTCATACCTAGCATTGATGTGCTGGATTTATTTTAGAGTAGGTGTCATATTAGCTTTGACTAATTTGATATTCCACTTTTCTGCATTGATATTATCCATGCTTGGAAGCAGTTTAGAGATTTATTCTATCCAAATACTATAAAGGGCATCTTCAGTGAGTTGCTGTGGTTTAATCCAGTCATTATGGTTGACAATAAGGCGTTAATTTGCAAACATTGGTGCCTAAAATGTGTTAAGTTTATTTTATTGGCGATATTATAAACACAGATGGTGACTTTCTAACTGTCGAAGAGCTACAGCAAAAGTATAATTTTCATATCAATTTTATTGAGTATTACTCTTTAAGATCAGCCAAGAACATGGAAACAAACATTTCTTTCAAAAGGATTTAATTTCAGAGAAATTTCCTGCAGTTTGTTTTTCAAATTAAAAAACCAAGTGAAAAATATTGGACATGTAAATTGCAAAGATTTTATTGGTGCATTATAGAATACACTTTGCAGGAATTGCCAACTTGTGTACTCGCTTGGCCTGAACTTTTAAATATTGACATGGAAGACTGGGAAGACTGGCATGATAAATTTTATCTTTCTTTCTCATGTGTAATGGAAAGTAAACTTCAAGTTTTTCGATTTTCAGTTGTTCATCAATATGTTCTACATGATATAATGCTAGACTGTTTATGATGCAATTAATTCCCAATTCTTGATTCGGAATTTTTGTTGTATTTCAACAAAATTGGTGGCTGTAAAGGACTTTAAAACCTCAATTGCAGTTTGTTCAAGTTCATAGTTATGGTTATCTAGAGTAATGATTCAGGTTTTCGCAATTATTGTAAATCGAGTACCAGGGCTAATCCTATGACTATACAGTGAATCATTAAAAGCGATTATTACATGCATATATCTGGACATTTATTTCACAAATCTATGTACGTAAGTTCAATACTGGGCAAAGGACTGACACTTTCCAGGCACGAGCACACTCCCTTGATATATATATATATATATATATATATATATATATATATATATATATATATATATATATATATATATAACCACTCTGCATACATTTTTTTTCCGTTGGCCTTACATGTATATGTATGTTATATTCTCTGATAAGCAGATTTATCATAACTTATATAATTGGCAGAGAACATGCTGTCACCACGTTGTCCTGACAATTCAAGCTCTTTCTGCGACCTCATTCGTCGTCAATCACAAGAATTAAACGGACCTGGACAGGCCCCCAGTCCGTTCTTATATCCATTCAAACCATATCCTTCTACATTCAAATTAATTTTGACAACGGGTCTTTGAAGGCTGGAGATAAGACTTGTGTAATCTTTACGCATGCTGCAACCATCGTGAAACTTAAAATATTTCATTGGGAAAATGCTGGAAAAGGAGAATTTTACTATTTGCTTTCTCGTATGTTTCAAGCAAATATCAAAATGAAAATATGCAAAATAACACTGACAAGGCACAGTGAAGAGGCACAGCAAGCAACGATTATTACCCAAGACAACTTCACCATATCCGAATCACAGTCCGGATTCATACCGGACGATAGCGCTGTTCATCAACTTGTATTTCTGTACCATCATTTTTGTATTTGAAGTAGTAGATCTTCAGAAGGATGTAGGGGTTTTATTTTGTGATATAAAGAAAGCTTTTGACATGTGTCTATCACCCAGGACTTATACATAGATTAGAAAATCTGGAATAAGAGGCCTACTGCTGCAGTGGTTCGTTCATCCATTCGGCTCTTTGTCGATGACACAACTCTGTTCATCAGAGTGGATGACGCCATTTCTGTGACCAATGCTCTCAATACTGACTGGCAGGCAGTTGAGGGTTGGTTGCGGCAATGACTTGTGTCATTCAACCCTGTGAAATCTACCAGTATGGTCATCTCCAAGAAGAGGAATCCTTACAACTATCCCGATCTTGTTTTCATGAATGAAAAGCTACTCCAAGTTTCTTTATCACAAACATCTAGCTTAACAATTCGCAGTGATCTGTCCTTGTCAAAAATCTAACAACTAAGGGAATGAAATGCTGAATATTCTTAAATATTCATCTCAATAGGAAATCCTTGGAGATTCTTTATCTTTCATTTATCAGACCTCTCTTGGAGTATGAATCAGTGGTATGGGACACCTGCACGCTGCAAGAGTCTCAACAACGAGACAACGTCCAATTCGCAGCAACCAGAGTTATTAATGGGGCAACCTCTAAGATAAGTCATGATTTAATTTATGAAGAAACAGACTTTGAAACATTACCTCAGCGCCGTGAAAAAGTAAGCTGCTCTTATTTTACAAGATCATGCACGGTGTAGCTCCCGGGGACTCCTAGTTCTGAATTTGTTCACGAGGTGGCGCTGCGATTTTTAAAAATTTTTTAATGATTTTTTGTGTATTTTTGCTATTTTTTGACGTCTTCTTTGAACGTCACTCAGATTAAGCTGAAACTTGGTGGATATATTCCTTGTGGAAGGGTCAAACAAAGTTCTTCACTGGGTGGTACTGCTGCGTTATGTACCTTGGGTGGGTTTCTACTATATTTGTTCAAATAGACACGCTCCATCGATTTTTGGATTTTTAATATTTTTTTTTGGTTCTTTTTTGAGACAAATCTTAGAAAATCTTCTTCTCCACAACCGCTCACCCAATTGCTTTGATATTACATAAGAACACTCCTAGGGACTCCTAGTTGTCAATTTGTTCACCAGGTGGTGCTGCATTTTTTCTCATTTTTTTAATGAATTTCTGTCTGTTTCCGTTACTTGTCACTTCTCTCCAGATCCGTTACTCAGATTAAGTTGAAACTTTGTGGATGTGTTCCTTGTGAAAGGGTCAAGCAAAGATGTTCACTACGTAGCACTGCTGTGGATTCCTGATTTTTAACGATATTTTTCAATTCGGATACTTATCGGTAAATGTACCTTTCCTATTGCTTACTATGCAAGTCAATGGACATTCTAATGGTAATTCACATTTTGAACTTCTCTGAAGAAACTGTCGGTCAGGCTCACTGCAAACTTGGTGACAATGTACCTTGGGTGGGTCTATACCAAGTCTATTTAAATGGTCATGATCCAGTGATTTTTGGAATTTTTATAATTTTTTTTCGAAAAATTTTTCAAAAGTTTTAATAGGAAAGTTTAACATGGGGATTTCTTGTACTGGTTACAACTTGAGTAATTTTGGCCAGATTTGTGCCAAACTTGTTAGGGATGTACCTTTTGCAAGTATATACCCATTTTGTGCAAATACACTTCAGAACAAAATTATGTATTTTGCACCATTTACGGTTTCAACGTTATTATTTGGGTCCAAAACATGTACCTCCAAGCAAAATGAAGTTATTTTTGACGCAGTCCATAGCTTTATCAAAGCGACAGGCAGACTGGGAGCAGTGACGTAGTTCATACTATGGCCAAAATTTTGAAACCAGAAATGTATCGTCTGTGTACATAGTTAAGTCAGGGACGTGCTATAGCACGTCCCTGGTTAAGTGAAGGCGGACTTCATCCCCTATCCTCCATATGTGACGTCTTGTGTCGTTCCGCTTAAGCTCGTCTGGCGCCGCCACTGTATCTGTCCTCTTTTTGTGGCGTTCTTCCATGCCGTGTCTCTGAGCCTTTGGTACGTGACATTTCTCCTTTAATCTTTTCATATATAAGAGTATGGTGGCACAAAAGTGCCAACAAGAGGGATTTATATAGGGTCTTGCCTTGTTCCCCAATTGTATCTTCACGGAAATGAAAAAAAAAATGTTGAAACCAATTACTACTCATAACTCATCCATCGTTACAGCCCAAGTACATAAGTGGCTAGGTAAATACATATCTATAATCTATCTTCATCTTAACATGTTTGGCAGCCATAAAGTTTTTAACGAAATATTTGTGATCAACTTGGTCATTGCATAACAATAAAAGTCCCGTTTATGGCAAATTATTACTTTCATACTTCCAAATATCACATCCAGTTAGACTTAACTGTTTAAAAATGCCTTAATGCAATATGAAATGTCCTATTTTTCACATTGCTTATCGTGTATCTTTATATACTGTAATGTGCAAAATGTTACGAACCTCCTTGCAATACGAACAAGTCCAATGTGCATGATAAAACAGGCACCAACAAATTGACGTTTATCAAATATAAATATTTCATAAATGGCTAAATATTTCATACTAATTAAAAGACAAATGAATTGTGCCATGTGTGACACTTACATACTAATTTGCATAAGTATGGATCAATGATAACTGTTCGGGGTTCATGAATGAAAAAAATAATTTTCCGACAATTCAAGATGAAAGTTTTCAATAAAAGTACAGCGGTTTGTTTAAGCAGTTAACGCAACTTTGAAAGACCCATTTGTGATTTTTGGGGACTTAAATAACCTAATATCGAAAGGAAATATTTATAACTGAAGAGCAAAGTCTATGGATACGCATAAAGTCGAATTAAGGCATCTGTTTTTTTTTGTTTTGTTTTTTTACTGAGAATCTCGTTGCCAAAAATTAAATTGACACCCAGTCTGACGACCTTTCTGTTGTCGTTGGAAGCTAACATCTGAAGACTTTGCGACATCGTGTTCTGTTTCCTTGTTGATCATTCTGATAATTGTTTACCATGCATTTCAATGCCTGCGGTCTGCATTGATCATATGATATCCAGGTAAACTTGGAGACAATACTCATCTATGTATCAAAAATTAAAATATCATATGGGTATATAATTTCAGATATGTAAAGTAACCAATGAAAAAGACCTTGGAAGCTTTGGATTTATAGATATTCTCCACTCATATTGATGAAATAGCTGTAAAAGCCACCAGTATTTTAGGTAAGGTAAGAATAACCTCATACATTACAAAAGAGTCGTTTTTAATATTTCATAAAACCTATGGAAGACGCCCAGAGTATTGTGTTCAAACTTGGTTGCCTAGACTGAAAAAGTATAAGACTATTTTGGAAAAAGTTGAGAAGTGGGCTCTTAGGTAGTTCCTGTGATTTCAGACTTACTGTGACAGGTTAAGAGAACTGAAAATTATCATTTCCGAAGAAAGACGTTGTAACGGTGGCCTAATAGAAATATACAATATACTGCATGGATCAAAAGCAATTAAATACAATTTTTTTTTTTTTTCATAAGAAATTAAGGGGCCTCCTTTCACTCGAGGGCACTACATACCTGTGCAATGTCAGGAAATACTTTCCCAGTTATGATATAGTATGTCTATGGATCAGCTTATCTGGTCACCTTGTGTCAACTCCATATGTCAACGAATTGTATTACTATTATAACTTGGTGCATAACCTAGCTCCTTTAATTTGTAAGTACGTAATGTTAAGTGTCTACAGTTCCCTAAATGTTATATTGGGGATGTTCAATATTTACATGTAAGCACACCGAAACATGGGCTATAAAATGTAATAAAACAGACATCTCCATTGTGAGTATGAGGAATTACTGGTTAAGGACTTCTTATATTTCGCAACAGACGGCAGCACTTGGCGGCAGCTGGGTCGAAATTTCGCTTCAAAGGCTTCTTTTGCCATTTCTTTTTTGCGCACAGGTTATGTCTGGGTGCATACCCAGAAAATTTTGTTTTCCGAAGAATTTCTTTCTTTCTTTCTTTCTTTCTTTCTTTCTTTCTTTCTTTCTTTCTTTCTTTCTTTCTTTCTTTCTTTCTTTCTTTCTTTCTTTCTTTCTTTCTTTACAACAAAATTTGTCCGGAGTTTTTGTCGGACAATATTATTCCGAGAACCACCAAACTTGCCATGGTGATTGACCTACCGGTGAAATTGTGCACCTCGCTTGGAATAGTCATAATGTTTAAAATTATGCAAATGAGGGGCAATTAAAGTTTTAAAACGCTCCATATCTTCAAAGAGGTATTGACAATTTAATAGTTGATTGTATCCAAAATTATCATACATAGAGGTACTATTCCAACTCCAATTTACAGGTTTAGGGCAAAGTCGTATCCAATGAACCATGGACCTAATTTGTAGAACTTTAATTTATGCAAATTAGGTGAATATGCAAAATTTAAGTCTTGAAAAGCTTCAAAATTATTATAGAGAGAGGTGCCATTCCAACTTCAATTTATGGATCTGTGACATCGCCATATCCAATGAACCACAAACCAAACTTGTAGAATTTTAATTGATACAAATTAGGTATATATGCAAAATTTAAATCTTGAATAACTTTAAAACTATGAAAGATAGAGGTGCCATTCCAACTGCTATCTGTAGGTTTGTGACATAGCCGCATCCTATGAGCCAAAATTGTAAAATTGTAATTGATGCAAATTAAGTGAATACACAAAATTTAATCGTAAATAAGTTCAAAACTATTATACATAGAGGTGCCATTCCAGCCTAAATTTAGCTTATGTTGAACAATTGTAAGTGTAGCATTTCAAACTGTTCTCATTTTGAAGGCACCGAGACAAATTTGCTGTGAAGCAAATCTTCTCTTCTAGTTCCCCATTTTTTTTCTTCTTTACGACCAAAATTGTCCTGAGTTTTTCTCAGATACTACTTTTCCGCAAGCCTCCAAAATTGCCATAGAAACTGACTTGCCAGTGATATTGTGCAAATCGTTTGGAAAACTTTAGTCATGATGTTTAAAATTATGCAAATGAAGGGAAATTAAAATTGTCAAAGCTCCATATCTTCCAAACTATTGCAGATAGACACAAAATTTCAATGTGCATGTATAGGTTTTTGACACCTACCAATATAATGGACAGTAAATGGAAGTTATAGACCTTTAAATTATGCTAATTAGGGGCACTGGAAAATTTAAAAGTTGAATATCTGCAAAACTATCATAGATAGAGATGTCATTCTAACTTCAATTTGGAGGTATGTGGCAAAGCTGCATCGAATGAATCAAATGTGTAGAAATTTAACATATGCAAATAAGGTGAATATACAAAATCTGAATCTTGAATAGCTTCAAAACCATTATAGATAAAGGTGCCATTCCAACCTCAATTTATATGGTCGTGGCGAAGCCCCATTTAATAAACCAGAAAGTTGTAGGATTTTAATTTATGCAAATAAGGCGAATACACAAAATCTTCATCTTGAATAACTTCAAAACTATTATAGATAGTGGTGTCAATGAAACTTCAGTTTTTAAGTTTGTGACATGGCCACATTCAATGAACCAAGAACCAAAGTTGTAGGCTTTTAATTTTTGCAAATTAGGCTAATAAACAAAATTTATATTATGTTGAACAATGGAAAAGTGTAGCAATTCAAACTGTTCTCATTTTGGTGGTACCCAGATAGATTTGCTCTGAAGCAATTCTTCTTTTCTAGTTTTGGATAGGTCGACTTTATGGGCATCTAGTGAAACAAAGTGACGGCTGTAACCTAAAGATAAGGTGTGTCTCTCCACGTAGTTTTTTCATCATCCTTTAATTTTCCTAAGATTCGGTTTCTCTCTGGTGTGGCACATGTATGCGAGTCGTTAACATTTAAAACGCCAGCCTTCGCGTCTTTTGGTAATTGATGCCTGTTCGTAAGTCCAAACTGCAAAGACATATGTAGACTTTTGCTCGAAGGAAACGACCATACGAGGCCCACATTAGACCAAATTCGTTAGAATACCAAATTAAGTCTAAAGCTTTAATATCAATGCAGAATGTGAACAGTTTAAAATGTTTACACCACCCTCTCCTACGATCGCAAAATTTAAAAAAGCTACTGATGCCCACTACAGGAACAATCAATTCCAGTCATGCACATGTATTTATTAATTATACGAGTTCAATAAGACTAACGTTTCACATACAGGCATAAATGTGATATAAGTTGGCAGTATGAGACTTTATCGTATGTAAATTTCTTTTAAATTTGTGAAAACATTCCATTATGCAACACGTCACAGATCATCCTCTTCTTCTTTTATTCAGATGTTAATATTTATCCCCCCCCCCTTCCAAAAAAAGTGAAAACAGACTGAAAAATTATTGGTTTTATTGGGGATGACTTGTGATTGCATTAAATAAGTGGATATCAAGCATTTTTGTACAAATATATATTTACGTATTAGCTTCAATTTTGTTCATAATCTTGTTAACATTTTCATATAAGTTTCACTTTCGGTTGAGTGCGCTATCGTTGTGGCTGTACCTTGTTTAAGAGGCAGCTGCATGGTGAATGAGGAAAACCGAGGTTCTCCTTCTGATAGTCCTCAGAATTTCTGATGATAAATAAAATATCAATGAAAGATAGCACCCCTTTTTTTTCTTCTTTCCTTCAATGCTTGGGATTGTGTGAGACTGTGCAGCTCTCTGAACGGACTGAGTTCTACACTAAAAACAAAAGATAATCGAAAGACAACTTCATAGTCATCATTTGACGGTGTCAAGATTGAAAGCCCAAGAGTAAGAGTGACATTATTGTTGTCATTTTGGCTGGAAAGTTAGCAAGGATACCGGACAATTTCATTGTCGTTTTGACTTCAGATAACTTATCAATGTGACAAGAGACCTGTTGTAATGGTGAAAGCAAACTGGTCGGTAAATGAACTTTTAGATTGTCATCCACTACTTGCATAATGTAGAATTTTATAAATGGTACCCGTGTCACTGATTGGTTTTCCTTTGTTACCATGGTAATTATCAGCAGTATACTAATCATTTTAGCTAGTAAAAATGATAATAATGAACTTCCTCGTTTTTGCGTCGCTCAAGGGTAAGGGCCCACTTGCAATTTTATCGTCCTTATATGAATGACATGGAGTAAACAGGCGAACTCTTGAACTGTAAATTGTGTAAGAAGCACACACACACACACACACACACACACACACACACACACACACACACACACACACACACACACACACACACACACACACACACACACACACACACATATATATAAAAAAAAAGCAAAGCAGAGGAAAAAAACAAAAATAAGAAAAAAAAAACAAAAACAAAAAACAAAAAACAAAGAAAAAAAAAAAAAAAAAAAAGAAAACCCACAAAAAAAAAAAAAAACAAATAAACAAAAAAACCCCAAACCCCTAAATCCAGATTCATAATTACTTTTGGTCTGATGTCAATCTTGAGATAATGATTTACAACAAACTTTTTGTATCCTAAATTACTTAATCCTGGATCCAATATTAAAGAAACAATTTTGAACGAATCTCCATTTTATGGCCGTTGCACAAAACATATGAATAATATTTTAGGATTATAGCTTAGCCTTAATTTGATCCAGTTTTAAAGATAAAGAATTGGATCAAACTGACCTTAATTTTATAAAATAGAATTGTTAAACACAGAGTTCATTTTAGAGCCAGGAACATATATTAGTTGATTCTGTTAGTTTCGGTTCAAATATTAGCCCAAGGATTCAGCAGTTCAGTGTCAAAAGGACATCAATATATTTTTTATAAAACTCAGGATCAGATCAAATTCTTGGTGAATGCGACATCAGGAAGCTTAATCTTAGTATGCTTAGAAGCCAAGAGTGGATAGATACCAAAATTAATCCATTGAACATGTTTGATGTGAACGTGGTCAACCCTTGGTGCCTAACCCGAAACACTGCTTTGTCTGCAAATAGCGATGATTTAAAATTATTTTCAGTCGGCTTCAAACGGACCTTTTTGTCCAATCTCTTATAATCCGGCAAAACACAAATTTAGTACGCTTTTAAAGTGCAGTAAAATCACTTTTAAAGTGTTGCTTTCCTCCATTTCTTCCAGAAATATTTAGTACTAAGTGTTGAAGAATTGAGCACACAAAAATTCAAGCTTCACAAAAATTCAGGAAACATACATAAACATGACTTTGATTAGTTGTTGTTGTCGTCGTCGTCGTCGTCGTCCTCCTCCTCCTCCTCCTCCTCCTCCTCCTCCTCCTCCTCCTCCTCCTCCTCCTCAAATATGTGATTTTCAATCTCTGCAATCTTCCACATGTTACAGGGGTCGCCAACAATTGCCCGCTGTCCGCGACAATAATGATTAGCGGTTAGTGAGTTCATTTTGATATCCAGACTTGCTCATAGATGCGTTTTTAATTGTGTTTGAAGATGGCCAAGCAATAACTCGACAAGCAAATTTTGTATTTTAAATTAATTTTCCTCTGTGCAAGTGTTCAGTTTCACCCAAAAGTTACAGAGGGCGAATATGATTCATTTAACCGACTATTACCTTGCCTCGGCTGAACCAATAAAACAGTTATCAATATCCAGTCAGACGGATCTATTGACCCCAAAATTATGTATGTATGTATGTATGTATGTATGTATGTATGTATGTATGTATGTATGTACGTACGTATGTAAGTATGTATGTATGTATGTACGTTCGTATGTATGTATGTACGTTCGTATGTATGTATGTATGTATGTATGCATGTGTGTGTGTGTGTGTGTGTGTGTGTGTGTGTGTATGCATGCATGTTTGTATGTATGTATGTGATTTAACCGCTGTTGGAAACATGCGCACATTTTCCCTGTTTGAATACAAATACCAGGGCAGTTGCATATTACCATTTACAGTTTTCTGACCAGTATAAAAATGAATTTTTGGTGTATGCATTTATCTATATGTATCTCCACATTTACATGTGTTCAAGTTAAACAATCAGTATCAGGTAAGACTTATCCAGCTCGATCATAAATATGTGAGGACACACATGCCGCAAAAAATCATTTTGGTGATCTCTACATATGGCCTATAATTTTACTGATGGTAAATTATCGTTGATGCATACTTATACCAAAGAGTTAAATATGGTTTGGGACCGAGTGAATATTATTTCTCGATTATTTTTAGATTAATTGATACTGAAGAAGGATTTTAAAAAATCTGAGTGATCAGCATTATTAAAGCATTCACCTTAATTCCATCATACTCAAATAGATTTTTAATCCTTCTGTGGTTTTGTAAAGGCAAGCTAAAAATGGTTTGCATAACCTCATAATTAATTGTCATTTATATGTATTAAGATTCACTATGCTATCCAAAATACATCTCTGTGAACCACTGTTCAGAAGCCAAAAGTAGCATAAAAGAAATAGGCATAATATTTTTACAAGGGAAAACTATTAATTTCATTAATGAAAAGGCTGACAGCATACACGTATTCCAATTTCCCCTCTCCTGTAACTTTCAATCTTGCATTAACATTGCTGTCTAGCTTATATTTACGTTCAGTCACTACATGAAGAATGATACCCATTCTCCAAGTGAAAGAGAAATTAATTGTCGTGTAACCGTCACCCACACAATCTGACCTAAAATGTCCTACTCTCTTTCTTGTCCTTCAGGCACTCTGTAAGTATACCATATACTAGAAAAGAAGATTTGCTTCACAATAAATCTGTCTGTGTGCCTCCAAATATATATATATATATATATATATATATATATATATATATATATATATATATATATATATATATATATATATATATATATATATTTTTTTTTTTTTTTCAAATGGTTTGCAATACCTTTGATATGTTGCACCGAGTGACAAACTGACATTTCCCCACAAAAATTGGCCAATGACCTTGCAATGCCCTTGATCTCCAAATGACCTTTACCTTGACCACCGTTGAAAACATATACCCTTGAAATTACATCTATTACAGTTTATTAGATATTGAAGTTTAAAACTTTAATTTGCCCTAATTGGCATAATTGTGAACATTATGACCCCTCTTCAAGATTAGCTGTCCAATGGAACGATATTTTATGGTTAAGGTTAATTTCTTTGGCAACTAAATTGACAATGAGTGCATTGGAAAGCCACCATCGAAAGTGACCTATGACCTTGAAATGACCTTTGACTTTGAGATGACCTCTACCTGAAGTGAAGAAAAAAGGAACAAATCTGAGGGAAGGATCACTTGTATCATTTGAATAATCTATTCGTTCACAACATTTATGTACCTAATTATGCCAAAGTGTATCAAAAATGTTAAACCTGTTGCTTACAAACATATCACTGGCACAATAATCTCTTGTATAACCGATGAATTTCCTAAAATCATAACTGACACGGACCTTGTTGAATCTTTGTGTGTCAGCATTTGTCCACAGATGAACACAATGCATACAGAAATGAAATAATTTGAATGTTAGGCCTGCATCAAAGCTACAGCTTGAATATTTCCTTATCAACATATCTGCTGGTGGATAAAAGGATCATGTTTGGCGCATCACATCTTCGTTATCCTTTGATGAATTTGACAAGTTTACGCCCGAGACTGAACAAACTTTGCAAAAACTCCATCAATACAAACACCTGGTAGCCTTTTCTGCTTTATTTTGTGAACTCGGAAACAAACACATGCAGCATGTTTTAGTGGGATTTGATATGATATCATGATCGGCAGCAGAGTTTGTGCACTTTTGGTGAACAATGGTTTATAAGCCTTTGCTGAGGGACAGAACAGTAACACATGGCCAGCACAGAAGAAAAGATAAACGTGTGCCGGCAACACTACAACCAAATTGATGCACGCCGCTTGATACTTTAAAAGGTAAAGACCAATTACCCCACAGTCAAAATGTTCCGACTTTGTAAATTGAAAATTGATATTCAGTAGTGCGCAATGATCATACCAAACGATTTTAAATAAATCTTTGAACTTTCACGTTTTCAAACTCTCTCTAGAGTGCCAGCCACTTCCCAGCTAAGAGACTCGATCAAACAATTTGAAAGTATGTGTCTTATGCATGATGCACGGCATGTATGCTAACAGTAATGTTTGAAGGTAGTACTGTAGCCTTCCCCGGAAATGTTGAAATTTTCTGTGCAATATGGCCTCATATGATGCATTTTAAGCCTTTAAATAGGCAAAGCTATACCTGTGTAGATGATTCCATGAAAAGATATATATATATATATATGTCTCTACAGGGCCTACATTTTTCAAAATTTTAATTCTTGAATAGGGAATCCTTCGTGTCCTTTCCCAAAATCCAGCCTAAAACAAGCTGATGATGTACACAGACATATACTGCTTAATTAAGTTGATTTGTCCATGTCATGCATACGTGCATATGGGTGAAATGTCTTTGTACACAGACATATACTGCTTAATTAAGTTGATTTGTCCATGTCATGCATATGTGCATATGGGTGAAATGTCTTTGTCACCCAGAAATTTGATGCACTGCCCAAGTACCTGCACATTGTAAGTAGAAAAGAAGATTTGCTTCACAGCATATCAGTCTGGGTGCCATCAAAATGAAAGCAGATTGAAATGTTGCACTTTGTCATTGTTCAGCATTATCTAAATTTTGTGTATTAGCCTAATTTGCGTAAATTTACATGCTAAAACTTTGGTTCTTGGTTCATTGGATGTGGCCATGTCACAAACTTATAAACTGAAGTTTGAATGACTAGTTTTGAAGCATTCAAGACCTTGATTTTGTGTATTTGCCTAATTTGCATAAATAAAAAACCTTCAACTTTGGTTTATGGTTCATTGGATGCGGCTATGTCACATACCTACAAATTGAAGTTGAAATGGCACCTCCATGTAAAATAGTTTCGAATTTATTGAAGATTTTAATTTTGTGTATTCCTCTTATTTGCATAAATTTAAATTATACAATTTTGGATTATGTTTCATAGGATGCGCATATGTCACAAACCCATTAATTAAAGTTGGACTGGCACCTTTATCTATAATATAGCTTTGAAGCTCTTCAAGATTTAAATTTTGCATATGCACCTAATTTGCTTAAATTGAAATTTTAAAACTTCGGTTCATAGTTCATTCGATCCAGCTTTGCCACAAATCTATAAATTAAAGTTGGAATGGCATCTTTATGTGTAAAAATATTGGAGATGTTCAACTTTTATTTTTTTTTAATGCCCCTTATTAGCATAATTTGAAATTCTACAATTTTCTTTCACTGTCCGTTATATTGGCATTGAGATGTTGTGTCTATCTGCAATAATTTGGAAGATATCGAGCTTTTACAATTTTAATTGCCCCTAATTTCCATAATTTTAAATATCATGACTATTCCAAACGCACAATTTCACTGGTAGGTCAGTCATCATTTCAAGTTTGGTGGTTTTCGGAATAATAGTGTCTGGGAAAACCTCCGGACAAATTTGGTCGTAAAGAAGAAAGAAAGAAAGAAAGAAATACGCATGTAAAAAAAAAAAAGCAAACAAAACTAAACAAACAAGCAAGCAAACAAACAAACCAGCTGGTTCCCAACAGTAAATTACCGATTATTGACTGTTCAACCTTCGATTGTAACTCTGCATTTAATTTATCGTTGTTTTGAACATGAGCTCCAGCGTTAGTCCTTGTTGTCGGCAATTTTCTCGTTGTATTTTCATTTCTGCAACTAAAATAAAAACAAAAACACCCCCAACAAAAAAAAATAAACAAAAACAAAAACAACCCCCCCCAAAAAAACAAAAATAAAAACACAAAAAAACCCAAAACAAACAAACGAACAAACAATCAAAACAACCCCCCAACCCCCCCAAACCCCCCCACACACACAAAAACCCAAAACAAAACAAACCAACACCCCCCCCCGAAATTAAGAAAGAAAGAACGGCAAAAGTAAGGAAGGTATGGGGTGCAGGTGGGGCTGGGGGTGAGAGAGAGACACTGAAAGCAAAAAGTGTTAAAAGTGTTGCACACAGTTGTCAGGAAGACTTAAAAGTGTGCTGTTTTCTCTGAGTAATTTCTGCTCAAGTGAATTACCGCCAGTGACCGTGGCAATCTGTTTTGTCATGCTGATCATTTAAAGTTAAAATAATGTTAATTGTGTTTTATATTTATTATATCTTTTTATCCTGATGTGCATGTATTTTTATCTTGATGTATTTATATCTTTTACTTCTCCCGAAGTGGAGGTCCAATAAGTTATTATTATTATTATTATTATTATTATTATTATTATTATTATTATTATTATTATTGTTGTTGTTGTTGTTGTTTTTGTTGTTGTTTGTTTGTTTAAGTTGTCCATTCACTGTTGATATCGGTCGTTTTACAATCCCATCTGGGCCGTCGAATTTTGAAATTGCCCAATTGCAACTATTTCGCATTGTTCTCCGTGCGCCCGGCCAGCCTGGCCCCGCTTGCCACATAGGACACTGGAAGTAATATTGGAGTTGTTTTTTTATGTTTTGATATATTCGCATATTTCACCTCTGTCAGAGGTTACATTTGATTTGTGTTATCTAATAGTATTTTATAAATACTGGTTTAATTTTACATATGTCATTTGAGTTTTGTGATATAAATAATTGTTGCCTTGATCTCGATGTATGATTTATGTATATTGTGTTCTCCAAGTATTGCAGGTTTTAACATAATAAAAATGATAGTATGATGTTGCTTTTTTGACAACATTTTGTTTTTAATATGAATGCCTGCACGCATGCATAGGCTAAATGAAGGAAGAAAGGCAGTGCCAAGAGAGAAAGAATGAATCAAATGTGCTGACATAGACATTTTTAACATAATTATGACAAGAAACAACATATATATCTGATACCACTGAGACTAAGTCCAGATTAAGCTCGGAGAAATGAGATCATCATCATCATCATCATCATCATCATCATGTCGACTCTACCTGAACCGCGTTGTTGGTTAATGGTGTATTGTTATTGTTTTCACCTAAAAGTTTCCCTTGATGTCATTATTTCCCATAACTGTTATTATTTCAGACATAGCAAAACACCTGAGCGACACGGCAAATTTCAAAGCAAAAGTTGATCACTCTGCCAGGCATCACGGTAAGGTTTCGTTCTGTTCTGACAACTGCTCATGCGCAGCTGGAGGGGCCGCCATATTGGTAGTTGTGTGGGGTTTGGAACGATTGCTGAGTTGGGGTGTTTTTGTTGTCCTTTTGTGTAACTCAGCATCTGCCAAACTGGAGAGGCTACCAGAGTACTTCAGGGACACTATGGACTGGTTTATGGGGTATGTAATTGCTATTCATTGTATTTTCCATACAAATATGACTTCCGTTCTGGTGTTTTCGATGATTTTTTATTGGTTTGTCTTGTTTTTTACTGTCTGTGCTGTCGATCGTTGTGTCACTGATGACAACCCATTGACAGTCGGTGTGTATGCACAATGCCACATCAATACACAAACATATGATCCAACACGTAATTTATACCAAGTGCATCATACTAACGTCATAGGTTCAAAATAATTAAATTATATACTCCTCAATATTAAATGTGGTCTACATACATGATTGTGCATATGTTCTCATGCAGACTTCCAGTTGCAGTCTATCAGTATCGAGCTTATTTACAGAATGCCGTTGTAGGGAGACTTACACTTGCACTACAATGTATACACGATCACTCAGATCCAGCTCTGGTCAGCAACAGCAGTGACAATCGATGGCAGCTCCCTGCTGTCACCGAGTGTTTGCATAGTTTCAGTAGCCAGGCACTGTTATCATAAATGTCCATTTGCAGTTCCAAATTGGTGCTGTTATGGTCATGTCACAACACACAACCAGCTGTGTATCCTGATTCCTAATCCTGTGTGTGTGTGTGTGTGTGATGTGTCCGTGGAGGGAAGGATGGGTGGGTGGGTGGGAGAGTGGAGTGGCAGGTGCACCCAAACTGACAACTTAGTCTTCAATGGGCCTAATCTTGAAGATTGCCTTCAATACATTTGGATTTGAAGTCAAACACATATATGAATGAAGGGCAAGCCTGACAAGGTTAAGGTTGGAAATATGGTGGAATTATACTGAACAGTTGGTGAGGCTTCATAAAATATGTAGCCAATGACAGTGTGAAGTTAATGGGTCAAGGTAAGACATTGCATTAACCACAGACACCACCAATATCTCATTTAATAAAATCAGGAAATGAACTTAAGGACAACATGGATATATTTGTATATTATTAATTGGAACTAACCAATAAAATGTGAATTGCCTCTAGAATCCTACATCCTCATAGTAGTGGAATGTAATGTAGAGTGTTAAAAGCCATGTTTCTTTAATGGCAACTCGAACACAACTTGAATTATGTGATTGAATACATATCAAGAAATGGTTTGTGCGCATATCACAATGTATACCAGGATTAGGCAGGAAAGAACACTTGCTGCCGAGGTATGCAAATGTGACCAAGGAGCAGCTGGTCTCAAGGCCCAGTGAGTAAAGACAAAGCTGCATATGTGAGTCAAGGACTGTGGAAACGCATGTATGCATAATGATTGTACACACTGTGCCTGGTTTGTTTGTTTATATTGCACAAAGAGACATTTGCAAATCTTTAGTTTCTTGCTGCATATTTATGTTGAGAACACGTTGAAATTTAGCATTAATTCAGAATTATGTTGGCCAACCCCAGGTCATTAAATGTTGGAACAAATGAGAAACTTACGAATTGGACTATAGTGTAAAATCTAATCTCATGTGATATTATAATGAGACTGACCTTATTGCTGAGTTTTTATATTGATGTGTTATTTAAAATTCTAGTGCTTTTTATGAGTGTAGCCCTTTCTGTCGCAGATTAAAATTGAATCAACAGCTTGTCTTCCTATGGGTTCAGTGTTAAGCACCTAGCCAGGGGGGGTGGGGGGGGGCATTGATTGAGGGGCATGGTATATGGTATGCTAGCATGATTAGGTCTCAGTCAAAAAAATCTCATTCAAAATGTTTGTTATTATTAACTCTTTCAGTGCCAGATTTTGGACTGGGTCAACTGTTCTTCTTGAGGTGCTTTTGATGCATTGTGCCCAAAGCACGCCAAGGAGAGCTGTTACTATTTTTATATGTAACTACAGGCATGCTGCTATTTGAATGATAGGTCTTTTTACAAGGAATGTGAATCTGTTACCCTTATTATAATTCAGAGCACAATGTATTAAGTAGTTCGACTTCAGTCGCAGTTGGCACTCAAAGAGTTAAGTGTTAGAAATGAAGCAAAATCAGATGACATTTTACATACAGGCGGTATCAGTCAGTGTGGATTGATGATTGATAATCTTTTTCCATGCACATACAGAGAAAGTAATATTGTCATGCGCTCAAATTCTAGGAGGCAATGGTCAAATGTGGACCTAATATGTGTTGGTTGTCAAGATGATTTACAGATACAGTGAAACCTGTTTTGAGAGACCACCCCTGGGGCAAGCCAAAAAGTGGTCACATAGGGCAGGTGGTCTCTCAATAGAGGTATAATAACATGGGGAAGATAGCAAAAGGGACATAGTAAACATGGTCTGAAAAGGCAGGTGGTATTTCATCATAGTGGTCTCTCAAAACAGGTTTCACTGTACATGGACATGGTCGTGTAACACGCCTGCAGGAGAAAACAAGTCCAGTGTTGCTGCTGTGCATACCCTCATATTGTTTGGATGTTGGTGTGATAAATATACATGTATAAAATGCTTTGTATATATGTAGTTCTAATTAAACAGTTTTTGTCCAGTTTTAGTTTCACATAGTCAGGCACTAGATTAGATTCATTCACATCCCAGGTGGATACTGCAAGTGAAATGGACATGTGTTTAATACAACAGAAATAGCTTCATAAGTCGAATACAATTTCATGTATGTTGATACAGGTGAAACACACCTATATTGTGAATGGAGTTCACAGTATGTTGAGCTGCAGCAGATAAAATTACAGTCAGTGCAGTTACATCCCTATGGAAATTTTATCTCCATCATGTAGGCAACATCAGTATGTAGGTGGCTGGCAAATGTTTTGATGTCTTACAGTGAAAGTTGTCATTAAATTGAATTAAAATGTATAAACCATCAAATCTATTGGTTGCATCAATCTGGTAAAGATCTAACATATTGGTGAAATAGGGCAGACTTTCACCAGGAACCAGAGAAAGTCCACATAGGAGGCAAGAAATAATATTGATTTGTCACCAATCTCTAAATTACCTCCAGAGGACCTGACAGGATTTGACATATAGTTGTTATGTACATTAAGTTTTGTGTTTGGAAAGTGAAAAATTAAAGTGTCCAACATTGCAGTTCCATTTCTTAATCATGAATGACCTCAGTACCTTGACAGTTAGGATGATATTGACTGTTTGTGGTCAGGATGTTGTGTTTTTCCGCATGTCGTCATGTATCATGTATATGCCATGTTAATGTGTGTATGTGTTAATTTAATGTTAATTTGTATACCTGTGCAAATGTACAGGAAAAACTTTCATTGAAGACCTTCCCTGCACCACAGTGTTTCTGCTGGGAATTTTAAGGAGCATAGACTATGACACCCACACTTTTAGAGTTAAAATGGAAATTTATTTGCCTTGTGGTATAGATAGGGCCCTGCAATAAAAGACAAGGCTTCAGACTTCTGTTTCCCCCCTTGAAGAACAAAAGGTCATTCAGGAGATGTCCATGTAGCCCAAATGAAAAGGTGAATCAGTGGTTTGGGTACTCTTCTACACACACCTAAAACCATGTAAGGGGAGCTGCTACTTGCTCACCTGCATAGTAATTTTACATTTATCTTTTTTTTTTTTTTTTCAATCCAGCTCCCAAGTGCCAGCATTTAGAGGAGAGATTATCATGATCTTTTAGCAACTCACTTGTGATTTTTTTCCATTCCATGCCTGCTATTCCTATATAAACTTAGATTTAAATAACAAACACCACTCACAATGGAAATTATGTGTATTTGTATTACAAAACATGGTCTGGAATATCATTTGATCTTGAGGGTTGTGGTTGCTGTAAATCTCATCTGTGTGAGACATATACATGTATGGCAAAATGTGTATGTTGAAGTCCGCATAGGGACATAGTACATTTATGTGTTGGTTCCTCATCTACTGAAAACTTGCGTGTGTTGTGCACATGCACAAAATTGCCTTCTAAGGTCTTTTAAGTGAGACATCTGTTGTACACACAAATTATGTGTACATGGAGGGGTATACCAAAGTCCAATACATGCTGAAGTCCGCATAGGGACATAGTACATTTACGTGTAGGTTCCTCATCTACTGAAAACTTGCGTATGTTGTGCACATGCACAAAATTTCCTTCTAAGGTCTTTTAAGTGAAACATCTGTTGTACACACAAATTATGTGTACATGGAGGGGTATACCAAAGTCCAATACATGCTGAAGTCCGCATAGGGACATAGTACATTTACGTGTAGGTTCCTCATCTACTGAAAACTTGCGTATGTTGTGCACATGCACAAAATTTCCTTCTAAGGTCTTTTAAGTGAAACATCTGTTGTACACACAAATTATGTGTACATGGAGGGGTATACCAAAGTCCAATACATGCTGAAGTCCGCATAGGGACATAGTACATTTACGTGTAGGTTCCTCATCTACTGAAAACTTGCGTATGTTGTGCACATGCACAAAATTTCCTTCTAAGGTCTTTTAAGTGAAACATCTGTTGTACACACAAATTATGTGTACATGGAGGGGTATACCAAAGTCCAATACATGCTGAAGTCCGCATAGGGACACAGTACATTTACGTGTAGGTTCCTCATCTACTGAAAACTTGCGTATGTTGTGCACATGCACAAAATTGCCTTCTAAGGTCTTTTAAGTGAAACATCTGTTGTACACACAAATTATGTGTACATGGAGGGGTATACCAAAGTCCAATACATGCTGAAGTCCGCATAGGGACATAGTACATTTACGTGTAGGTTCCTCATCTACTGAAAACTTGCATATGTTGTGCACATGCACAAAATTTCCTTCTAAGGTCTTTTAAGTGAAACATCTGTTGTACACACAAATTATGTGTACATGGAGGGGTATACCAAAGTCCAATACATGCTGAAGTCCGCATAGGGACATAGTACATTTACGTGGAGGTTCCTCATCTACTGAAAACTTGCGTATGTTGTGCACATGCACAAAATTTCCTTCTAAGGTCTTTTAAGTGAAACATCTGTTGTACACACAAATTATGTGTACATGGAGGGGTATACCAAAGTCCAATACATGCTGAAGTCCGCATAGGGACATAGTACATTTACGTGTAGGTTCCTCATCTACTGAAAACTTGCGTATGTTGTGCACATGCACAAAATTGCCTTCTAAGGTCTTTTAAGTGAAACATCTGTTGTACACACAAATTATGTGTACATGGAGGGGTATACCAAAGTCCAATACATGCTGAAGTCCGCATAGGGACACAGTACATTTACGTGTAGGTTCCTCATCTACTGAAAACTTGCGTATGTTGTGCACATGCACAAAATTTCCTTCTAAGGTCTTTTAAGTGAAACATCTGTTGTACACACAAATTATGTGTACATGGAAGGGTGTACCAATACAGCTATTAATTTTGGAGACCATATTACTGATACAGACACAATGGTAAACAAGGCATAAATCTGTTATGTGCTGTCTTGCACTTTCTACCTGACAACACAAATTCTTTTTAATGCATTAATGCTCTGATTTACAGGTCCACAAGTGAGCTTTGTGTCACTTCAATCATCAGCACACCTGGGGCACAAATAATGAATAATACAATCACAGCAGATGGCACTTTTTTTAAAGATTTTGTCAAACAGTACTTCTTTGACTGTCCATGCCTTCAGCTATTATGTAGAATGGGAATGTCTCAACTCTCAACATCGTTTTATGGGTTGGAAATATCCAAAACCAGTGGAGTATTTACTTTATTATGGTCCTCTGTGTTTCATCTGTTAATAATGTCACATTGTTAACTTCTGATATACCTAGGGTGGATCTGTGTCAACTTTATTTGAATGGTCATGTTCAAGTGATTTTTTAAAATTAATTTTAGCTTAGTTGACTTGTCAGTCAGCTGAGCCTTTAGAAGGCTTCTAAAGTCATCCATCCATCATGTGTGGTGGCGGTCGCTTCCATCTGAGGATCAGAATCTGGCATGTTTAAGATTTGTTGGCCAACTACACCATCGGTTGGTGTGAACATGGGACTGATTGCATTGGGTGATTTTTGTATTTGCATATACCAATCATTAGTTTTTTTAGCTCTGCTGACCAAAGGGAGTGGAGCTTATGCGACCGCTCATGTCTGTCCATCCGTATACTAGAGATTTCTGTAAACATTTGCTCCTGAGTCTGACACCTTCCACAGTTTTCAAGTTAGCCCAATATATATAAGTTTCAGGACTTATAGGGTGTATGAAAATTTAGGCCGAGTTTGATATTGGTGGTGCCACTTACATTATTATGTAATATAGGGGTCAAAATGTGAAAATCTTGTGAACACTCTAACATCTTTAATTTTTGGCGGATTTTCACCAAATTTGGTGGGATTGTGAGGGTGGTCAAAGTCTAAGTTGGTAATGATACTGGTGGCGCCACCTATAATTTGACAGAAATTATGAGCCAAAATGTGTTTTAAGATATAAAATTCCATATTTGGAAAAGTAATTGGATTAGACTTGCCAAATTTATATGATGTATAGACCATGGCCAAAGGTAGAATGTTATGTAATATCAGTGACCTTGATCTATTTTTGTGAGGTTACCATGCCTGTAAAGTTAAAAAGGTGATTTTGTAATGGGCGGGTGTAGCATGGACATCAGTGGCAAAGAGAATTGAGCTTCCAGATCAAAATTGCACTTGATTACATAATACATAAAACTGCACTTGGTGACCTCCTTTTTGGGTCACTGTGACCCAGTTATTATGGAGTTTGTCGTTTTGTCCAAGTTTATTGTTTTGCCTCAATAACTCGAAAAGTTATGACCCTATTTGAACAAACAGACTATATATGGAAAGCTTAATGTGGGGCACATATTTTGAACATGACAATTTTTTCATCCAAGTTGAAGGTCGAAGGTCAAATGGCCCCTTTGAATATGGGGGTCATCTCATGAATGCTCTGCACCCCACAATTCTTAAGATAGGCCCATGTAATGTTCAGGAGATAAAGAGTGTATAAAATCTTTGTCAACATCAATGTTGGTGGCGCCACCTATAGTATAATGTAATATACCGGTCAAAATGTAAAAATCGTGTGACTGCAGTACTGTCCACAGTTTTCAAGTTAGCCCAGAATAACTTTCAGGACTTATAGGAGGTATAAAAATCTACATGTAGGTACTTTTTGATATTGGTGGCACCACCTACAATGTTATGTAATATTGGGGTCAAAATATGAAAATCTTGTGAACACTCTAGCATCTTTAATTTGTGGCAGGTCTTCACCAAATATAGTGGGATTGTGAGGGAGGTCAAAGTCTAAGTTGGTAGTGATACTAGTGGCGCCACCTATAATTTGGTGGAAGTTATGAGACAAAATGTGTTTTAAGATATAAAATTCCATATCTCGAAAAGTAATTGGATTAGACTTGCCAAATTTATAGGATAAATAGACGATGTCCAAAGCTAGAAACATATTTAATATCAGTGACCTTGATGTATTTTTGTGAGGTCACCATGCCTTTTAAGTTGAAAGAGGTGATTTTGTAATGGCAGGGTGTAGCTTGGACATCAATAGCAATGCCTATGGGCCTCTCGTATTACATAATCTGGGTGTCCTTGATCTTCTGTCTGAAGGTCACTGAGGGCATAAAGTTGAGGACTCATTCATTGTTGTCTTGGCACATGCAACAACATTCATCAGAGGAGTTGCACAAATAAGCTATGATTACTTGTGGAGCGAAGTGCCATCTGGTGGACAATTTTTACATCAAGCTTTATATGTTCAGAAGCCACTTGAGGACTCATAGCTTTGAAATGAACAGGTGCAATATAGCCACGATGCCAGCAGAGTATTAGGCCCATGGACCTCTTGTTGGTTTTTTTTATATTTTCAAAAAATATTATCTGGCCAATTGCTTTGAAATTACATGTGAACACATTTGGGTACCCATGGTCGTAACTCTTTCAGTGCCAAATTTTTTACTGAGTCAACAGTTTTTCTCTGCCTGCATTGGGCGTAATGCACCCAATGCATGCCTAGAAAAGCTGCTGACCTGGAGTATTCTCCGTGGAACTATAGGCACACTGTTACTTGAATGAAAGGTCTTTTTATGAGTCTGGGATCCTAATGATAATTCAGACTAGTTTGACCTAAGTAGATTGACTTTAGTCGTGACTGGCACTGAAAGAGTTATCTATGTGTTATAGATGGTGCTGCAGTTATAAATCTCATCTGACCCTAGGTCACAGAGAGCTTATGTGATGAGTCATGTCTGTCTGTCTGTCCATCGGTAAATATTTGCTTGTGGAGGCGATACATTCCACAGCTTTCAAGTTAGCCCCATAGTACTATCAGGACTTATCAAGTGTATGAAAATCTAGGTCAAGTTTGACATTAGAGGTGCCCCCTCTAGTATTGTAACAACACTTGGTAGGGATGTTAATCAAGCAAAAAGACAAAACGTCTTGAAATTCTCTGGTGCCATCTACAGTGTCAGGAAAGATATGGATCAAAAGGTGTTGAAATCACATTAAATTCAATCTGTTGAGAAAGAATCAGGCTAGTGATACCAAATGTACCACAGATATGTGTCATATATAGATGTTTTACATAGTATGGGTGACGGTGACCTACTTTCTGAAGGTCATGGAACACATACATTTCCGGAAATGATTTTTTTGTTGTGGTCATTTCATATGAACTTGTGCATATGCATCAATATACCATGACAGGCACATTAAAGAGACAATTTTGTGTGGAGACTCATGATGGCGTCATTGGTATTAATTAAGTGGAATTGACTCCTTTCACAGAACCAGCAAAGCATAGAGTTTTCTGACCTCCAGCTGACTGGAGAGGGCATCAAGGGAGTTGACACTTGTGGGCACAGGGTAACTCATATTAAATGTACCAATCTTCAAAATAAATTTGACATCAGTTATAGCAATATTAACATAAATTGTAAAACTTCTTGATTAGTATCCATGTCGACATTGGTAACGTATCAGGCATTTTTAATTTGAAGGTGTCAGTAACTTTTTACAGGCAAAATCATTGAGACCCTCTTGCAGTAGTCCGTATCTGTGTACTGAGCACCACATATAGGTGTCAATTGGTTTCTGACACCTGCGGGGTTAATCACCACTGGGCACAGTGGTCCACCTGTGGGGGAAAGTCCTGAATTTTGGATTACCATTTTGTTAGGTGGCACATGTTGGTTTGACAGTTTCAGAATTATCGGCCCGTTGTCTAGTAGGGCTACTCGTGCCACACCATGGTCTAGGAAAAAGTAGTGCACGGACACAGGTAGACCACTGTGCTTAGTGATTTTCTCACCTCCAATGCCTAGAGAAAGCCATTTTGCGGGGGAAGACTACTTGATTGTATAGTTTTAACACAGGCACTTGCCACAGAGCAAGGTTTACATGGTAAAATAACATTAATATCTCAGCTGAACAAGTTCAAGTATGGAAGGAAAATGGCCTCTAAACTATTAATGAAACCTTTCATAAAATGTTGAACTTAGACAATAGGTTAAGACTATTTTAGGGCAGTAAAGCTCGCCTAATCAGTGAAGTGTCTGCCATAACTGAAACAATGGCATTTTGCCCTTTAAGCTTCACACTTGTATGAATGGTTATATCCTACAGAGCCATGTGCTAAGGCATCCTGAGCACATGCTGCCAGAATGTACTCAATTTTAAGGTTTCACAAACTACTCTAGCGATTAACCCCAATTGACACCTATGCATGTGTGGTGGTCAGTACACAGGTACTATATGAGTGTCTCATTAATTTTATCTGTAAAAAATTTCTAACATCTTCAAATTAAAAACGCCTGCTACATTACGGATATTCACAGGCATACTTATCACAAAGTTCCAGAATTTATGTTAATGCTGCTATAATTGAACTCAGGTTAATTTTACTTTGAAGATTGGTACTTTTAACATGCATTACCCTATGCTCACAAGGGTCCACCCCCACGATGCCCTCTCCAGTCAGATGGAGGTGAGAAAATACCATGATTTGCTGGTTCTGTAAAAGGAGTCAAATTGACTGCTATTGAAAGTACATTAAATTCATTATTTTCAAGGACTGCTGCTGGTGCCATTAGCCTATTAGCAAAATGCTAGTGTTTCATTCATTTGGCTACAGAAATTTGCATATAGCTAATTAATTGCCCCCACCACTGACGGTGGTATGGGGGGTGGGGAATAGGAATAGTAGCAATAGGGGCTGCTGTCTGTCCGTCCTGTCCAACTGGTCGCTTTCAACTTCTCCAAAACCGCTTGGCAGGTTCCCTTTAAACTTTGTGGGAATGTAGCTTGGGTGGCTCTCTGCCAATTGTGTTCAAATGGTCATGCTCCAGTGATTTTTTTTAATTTTGTAGGATTTTTTTTTGTTCATCTTTTGGTCAAATATTAAAAAATCTTCAAAACTGTTGGGCCAATTGCTATGAATTTGCATAGGGACACTTCTGGGGGCTCCTAGACCTCAGTCTGTTCAGTGAGTGGCACAGCAATTTTTTCTATTTTTTATGAATTTTTGTGTCTTTTTGCTATTTCGATATCTACTTTTGCTCTCTTGGTTGTGTCTGAAGCAGTTATCATCATTAGTTACAAATTCAAATGCCACACGATACCCTGGCAAATCGTGTACATTGGTGAGCGCTATTTTGAATATGGTGCAATACAATGTGGGACAGTGATTTGGATATCAAAGTGAATTGCGACCACAGCATACATCATATCATTATTGATGCTCTGAACTATTTGCAAAGTATATGCTTTTGGTTTCATAGAAAAGGAATTATAACGCCCCCAAAGATCATCCCATTACTATCCTCATTTACAAACCATTGGGACCGGAATCCACATTTTTCAAAATAGCAGCAAAGTCTCTGTGGGTTAGTCCCGATTGGATAATTATGAAGAGGTAGTATCCAAAATATATGTGTTATTAGTGTTAAGGGAAAGTTAAAAGGTGCTGAATGAATGTCATGTACAATATATAATGGGACTTTTCCAGCGTGAGCATTACCTGAAAATGTAAATACAATGCCTTGAAGTTACCAGTTGTGGGAGTGAGTGGGCCCCAGTATAGGAATATTGTATCAGACACTGAAGTCACCCCCAGGCTAGGAATTGAGTACCAGCACTGGGTGAACGTGCCAAGGGCCAGCGCTGGATCAAGGATGTATCTTAGTGGAGAAGGTTGCCCTGATAGTAGATAAGATACATGTCCAAAAGTACCAGCAGGTTTTTAAGTAACTGGTAATAAACATAGGACTAACCAGGCCTGCCTGTACATGTAGGAGGCCAGTATAGAGATAAAAACATGACCATACTTAATCTTTTAATGGCACTGTGACTGCTGCATGTGTGTATAAAAAAATGGATGATTAACCACTGCATGTGGAGGGTGTTCATTAATAGTATATTGTACTGGCATGACTTTGTATCTACCTCACTGGTATTAGGGTGGACAACCAATGTTGAACTACATATAATTTCAGACACTCTCTTTCAAAAATATGGCCTAGGTTGTTACCCAGAGGGACATACACAGACCTTTTCAATAGCACCTGAATTATGGAATGTGACATGCAATCACAATTTATACATGTAGCTGTGTTACAAAATATAGACTTATCTTATATGTTTCTTTAAAGTTACAATACTTTATTGCATGGAATAAATTGAATCCATTTTTTCTTCTATTTTGGACATGTAAGATGTTTAAGTTTGGAACCAAGAATAAAACGAAGTTTTCTTCATTGTGACCATACTACCTGCTTAAAGTTAAGGTAGGCTGAGCGCTACACATTTTAGTCAAGTTCAACTTTTAGCTCAAGTTCAACTCAAATCAGCTCAGCACATCTCTGGTTGGAACTTAGAAGGTGTTTTGGTCAGGCAAGCATAGGATGTGTACACAGCCATGCTGTCTCATTCCCAGACCATGTATGGAAGCTTGTGGGTTGCTGACCTTCCAAAAACTTGGTGGCCCATGTTATGTTTTGGTGAGTGACAGTGATTATGCTTGATAATTTGGAGTAAAAAATATTTAACATCATGATAGAAAGTCAAAAATCATTAAAAGGGCATAAAACTGATATGTGTATGTTTGCCCACAGGTTTATCGGGAAATAGCAGTTTGCATAAAATACCACAGGTATATGCAGACTGTTGTTTTCCAAGAATCGTTCAGATAAATATGATCTGAATTGCTTGTTTCTTGTGTGGTTGTCTCTCATTTCAAAATTATCTAAGGTTAATGAGATATCACTGTAAGCCTATAGTAGGTAAATAGGAATAAGCATGGCCCACATGGGTATATATATTGAATTTTCAACCGGGAAGTGTGTCTGACAATATGAGGTAAAGTACCCTGGATTGGGAGAAAGTTGTCCGTGGACCCCACAAATGCAATATACATTTGTTGGATTTGTCTGGACCCAGCCTTTACTATTGATTATAACAGTATCTTTCAAGCAATGAGTTCCACTTTCTATGCAACTACAGATGGGGTCTTCTACTAAAGTCATAAGGCATTATATAATATAGTCTGCTTTGTGTTGTGTTGGTCTTGGCACTTATTTACACACAGAGTGAATTGTGTACAGAGTTCTGTTTTTGTGCAGGGTGGGGTATTGTGTTCTGTGTGGTGGTCCCAGCCTAGCTGCACGTGGTATAAGGCATCATTGCAGAAGTCTGGCAACTTGAGTTGCTCACTGCTGATAGCACTTGTAACCACAGGGTGCGAAAATTCCTAAGATCTGATTGTCTGGGACAAGTGAAATCCTTTTGAAGACAAATGACTTTCAAATTTGACTTGTCACATGGACAAGTGCTTTTTATTGGCAAAATTCTTAATCTGTTAAATTTCAAATTTGTTGGCATAACAGACACATAAACTCAATATCTGATATGATGATTTACGTTATAAACATGCTTTTTTAAACCAAAACATAGGTACATTTCATTAGCACTCATTATTAGGGATGACAAGTGAAAATTTTATGTCACTTGTCCTGCAGACAAGTAATTTCTTAATTTTTCTCACCCTGAACCATAGGTTACCCTTTCCAGGGATGGATCCAGGATTATTTTTTTTTTTGGGGGGGGGGGGGGACTAGAAATAGTGAGTAGTTTATTTGAATTGTGGTCCAAGGGCTGTCCTACAAAAATTATGACATGGCAGATTCTGAACAGGTGAAAAATGTAAGAACTGTTTTAATCTTAGCTTCTACTGTGATATGTGCACCATATGTACCGTACTCGCCGGAATAAAAGTCAATTTTTGGGGGAATAAATTTAAAACTTAAAGTCATGCTGCGACTTTTACGCCAACCACAGGCGTAATTTGGCAATTAGACTGCTCTGTGAGACTCAATTCCTAATCTCCGTATTCAACGGCGCCATATTGTTTTTGCCGGTAATCGGCAGCCCATTTAACATTGATGAATCTTGGCATATAAGCAATAAAACGTACATTTTTTGCTTACCTGTTAATATTCTGTGTGTTTTTGTCATATTTACTTGAGGAAAACATGAAATCTTTAATGATTTGGTTCAATGTTTGCTCAAAGCAAGTCGTAGCATTGAGAGTGATTGTAAACACGCTGTTCACTATGACCTAGATTTTCTTCAATGCGATTGGGCCACATTGCCACCTTGTGGCAAGATATGAAACTAGTTTCAAAATGCAACATGAAGATGGCACCTGCCCACGTCCTGGGTATGAGTTAAATTGAAGACAGCACAGGTGAAACTTCAATTTTCAATATTCAAATTTAATTCATAAGTACCCGTGTGAACATTTTATGTTGATATTTTACATCCGTTGCTCATTTTTTGTCACCGATGAAAGGTTACCGATAGTTTCCTTGTTTATCGTCCACCCGGGCACCCGCCATTTTCGATAACGATCTTGAATGTCTTTTTTTTTTAAACATAATTTTTATGGAAAACACTAGTGAGACTACTGTCTACATTCATCTTTTTAGTAATAAGTTTCCAACAGAACTTTCCATGTACTTTTTCAATCTGAAATATCAATATCTTTGTCACCAGCTGGATGGTTACCGATAGCTTCTTGTGACCCTTGACGATCTCACCTGGGGCTGGGCGTGGGGGCATTTTTCGGTTTTTGGGGGGCGACTTTTATGTCGAACTTGTCTTTGAGGAGGCTTTTCCCCTCTCCAAAGTTATGGGGGCGACTTTTACGCCCATTCGACTATTAGGGCAGCGAGTACGGTATCCATTATCATTATTATAAAGCCCAGGTTGAGACTGCATATGTGGTGACATTGATCTAATTCCCAAGGGCATGGTACCACTTCTGTGAATTTTACTGTTCACGTAAGAACACTTGTAAGAGCTTTTTTGGCTAGTTCATTGATAAATATTTCACAAAATGGTGTTTCTCTGTGATACTGAGGGTCAGGAAGAAACTTCATAGGTTACCTTGATTTTCTTCCCAAGGTGAGACATCCACTTTTGATTACAATTGCCTGCAAGGTCAGCTGAGCACATGACTGTTAAAGTCCTCCTGTTTTTATGCCCTCTCCAATTTGGTTGGGGAGGGGGCACATACATCGGGTGATAGGGTCGGAAATATGTTGAGTAGTTACCCGCTGAAGACCCTTTAATTTATTTGGGCTGATACAGCCTATGTCAAAATTTTACAGAGGAACGTGTGCAATATGGACAATAGTAATTCCATATGTATAGATGTTAGACAGGGACAGGTTAGCTTATATGGAGAGTAAAGAGTTCGGACTGCAGAATAGGGTATTGACTACTAGGAAGTGGTTCTGGGCAAAAAGACACAAATACAATTTGTCTTTTGTGGGTTTTTTAAAATATTTTTTTTATTTCCAGAAGCGTTACATACATACATACAGAACACTGAGTTTACAGTGAGTTTGATATTGCAAATATTCATTTGAATAAACACAAAGAAGAAATGACTGTTAGGCTGCCTAAAATTAATTATATGGTTCTCAGACACTGCTGCATCAAGCAAAATTATGTCGCTGACACATTTTCCCCCTTAGAAGATGAAAAAAAAGGCCTGCCGCATGCATCCTTGCACTTTATTGCGTTTTTTACTAGTACCGTCAAACTAACTTGAACACTACATGTGTCCAATGGTAGTTCATGTATCAGGAAGTAGGAGAACTGAATAAAATGTGTTCTGTAAACTTTAAAAAAAAATTTAGATTTAAGATGACAATTGCATATTTAAATTCTTCATGAAAAAAGCTGTCATTCAAGTACCAACATGCCTATAGTCTTCAGGCAGTGCCAGAACCACTGACCAAGGCCTGTGACCATAGTATGGAATGTGTTAAACTACATTGTATCCTTTATAGTGTCCTCTTTTGTTTCTGGATTCTTCTAACTATATTCACTCCAACTATAAATCGCCTCCATCCAAAATTTACTCTTCACTGTACTAAATATATCTTTTATATCTGATTTATGAAAATTACATTTCCATAAATAGTTATCTTTGCAAGGCAGCTGACATAAAATGAGGTGTTTCCATGCTGCTTCTGACTCTGAGGCAAGTCTTTAACCCAGGTGCATTTCATTGCATGGAATTGGGAGAATATATGAGGGATTCTTAGTCCATTTTGGTAGGAGAGATCAAGGAGAAATTCTTGAAATGAAGAAAGGTTTACATTGGTCTACTGCAGTGCACAGAAATTTAGTCAGGTTTTTTCAAATTTCATGTCACATGTACATGTAGCTTGTGATATTTTACTTTTGGTCGTTTAAGGTATGTTTTATTATGACATCCCTAGCTGTTCCCAAGTGGACAAAAAATAATGACAGGTGGGGGGCACCTTTGTCCTATAGACACTTTTCTAGTTTTCCTTTTTTCAATTTATTAATTAGTTATTTAATTTTTGCTGCATCCTAGCCCTGCTTTAAGGGAAGACATTTTTGGCAGTGTTCTGTAATACATGTACATGAGATTATCAGATCAAGCAGAGTAAGACTGTCATAATATATGAGTGAAATGAAGATTTTTTTGGCTTTTTATAGGTTATTTCACATGGATAGGCATGAACTTGCAACAGTCCAAAAATAAGTTGTGTGGTTATTCCAGTTGCCAGTCTGACATGTCTTCTAGAACCTTTTACTGCACACTATTTGTTGGAAGCTAAGTGAATGTATTGTCTACTATGCCAGACTGGCTGGCTCTTTAAAAAAAAAGGAAAATGAATGCTAATAAATTATGGGTTTGCTAAATGTGGATCAACATAGGTTTATAGGTGTGGTAGAGGAATAATAAACTGAGGCAAACATGTACAAGGTGAACCTGTAGTTGCCAGGGGCATAGGGGGTTAAAGCATGGATGGAATTTTAATGTTCCAGGTCAGTGTTCTGGATGGTCAATAGTGGGGAATGACACAAACCTATACATACAGGTGATGCCAGGTAGTGGAGTTGTAAGCGTTTGCCCAAGGTGTGTAATGGTGCAGTACATATTATCACATGTAGACTGGGTACTTGTTGTGTTCAATTTGCATGCGATGTGAGATAACAACACCAGTGCTATTTGTAGAACTTTAAAGTACATTTATGAGATTCCACAGTGACACACCGGCCTAACGGTAATGTTAACTCATTCCATACTATGGTGACAGGCCTTGGTCAGTGTTGTCAGTGCAAGTCCTGCTGCAGCTGCCACAAGGGCAGCTGCAGCATGACTTGCCAGGCAGTGCCAGAACCACTGACTTAAGACTGTAGACATGTTGGTACTTGAATGAAAGCTCTTTTCATGAAGAATTTGAATACGCAATTGTCATCTTAAATCTAGGTAAATGTACAGAAAAATCGGGGACTGGTATGGAATGAGTTAAAACACGTTAGATGAAAGTTGCCATTCCACAACATATAGATACAAAGCTTCAATCCATACATGTGTTCATCAGCATCTGCATCTGCATGTACATTAACAACCATTTTGATTGTCAATGGTCTGCACAAATATATTTTAGTCCATCTTTTGCGACACCAATCCATTGAGAGACCACTTAGATTTATGTGACCACTTTTGGACCTCCCCAAGGGGTGGTGTCTCAACAGAAGGCCATTGTGTACAGAGATCACTAAATGTCTAAAAATACTGATCAAAGTCCATGTTCATCGAGGATTTGGGACAAGGTTTTTGTACTGACTATGGTTGGATCCATCCTGAATTTTAGGCGCTTGACTGAACCACTGTTTTGATATATACTTTGTAAATTTAAATCAAATTACCAGTACTATGTATATTTATTTATGTGGCAGAAATGAGTGACCGTTTTTGAGGACACAACCCAGCATATGTTGTAATTGCCTGCAATGATACACCAGCTGTTCATATCATATGTGTTTCAATATGTTGTGAGGGTTGTTTCTGATACCAAGTACATTATACATGTATATTATATGTAGCATATCGCATTCCTGATGAGAGCTTCCACCCGGTGTGACAACATAATTTTTTGTGGCAAAATAAATGTTACATCAGTCAGATACATATTCATTATAAAATCTTGTGTGTGGATCAAAATCAATTTTGAGCATCATGTCCCCTTGAGGCTCATGTTACTGCGGCCACTTTATTGTAGACATGGGGCACAAGAAGCAACAATGTTTCAATATTGTGAATTGTAGGCTCTGGTCTCATGCTGTGGTGCCCTCTGTTGGTCACGAGAACTTGCTTGTGGATCAAAACCCAGAAGTTGCTTCATGTGTAATGCTGGCAGGGCACTGGGACACACATGGTTTGGTCAGAAGGAAGTATAGTTAAATGCTTATCAGGATCTGGTTTGTTTACATAAAGTACAAAAAGTAAATCTGACTGAAATGATGTACAGTGTTCACTGTGGCTAAAAATGGAGGGGATATTTACCCAATCTTTTTGTTTTGCTTCATTCCATTTTTTCTTCCAGTTCTGGCCTTTTAACTTTTGCCTTTGTTTTTGTTTAACACTTTTGTGACATTTGCTGTCTCATGTACAGTATAATTTGATGTAAATAAGAACAAAAAAAATGTACAAAACAGTTTATTCACTCTAATTCAGTTAACCTTTCAAAGATTTCTGTTTTGTCATGCTTTAGAAATGCTCTGGTTCTGGACAAATTTTTTTCTCCAGGTGCCCTTTTCATCCCCTGTTCAATGCTTACGTGATACCCTTTTAAATATAAGTTATCCTGCTCTCATAAAAACTACAGAAATTCCTGGTCATATACATATGCCTTGTAAATTGATAAGAACAAAGAAAAAATTGATTTATTAAACATATTAATGTTTGGGTTATGAAAGGAGTGATTTAATGTAAAGAAACTTGTACCAAAGTATTTTGCATTTAAAACAGAACAGATTATGTAAAATTCTTACGGTATAAAAAATTAACCCCAGTAACGGAGACTTGAACAAATTCAGATTGTCATTTAGATTGGGTGGAAATGGTGACAATTAAGTTTGACAAATTGTACACACATCTGGCAGTTATGACAGTAGGGACTGGTTCACATGTATCAGTGCTGCCAGAAAAAAAAAAAAGTGAAAATGAGGCCAGCAATAAGTACAGTTTAAAAGTTGTTTACATACATGTATCTGTCTAAAATACAGAAGCTTGGTTAGAATGAGAGATGACGCCCATATCAGATTTTCACATTAACTTTATAAAGACAGGCAGTTATGAGGTGCTCATTGCTTGAGTTATATTTATGGTGCAGTCAAATTTGTATTCAGTACATGCTTCATTCTTTTGTTTCATAATTTCAATGTGTACAACCAACTTGCAAATTGGTAAGATTCATGATTAAACAAAAGTGACCCAAATTTTACTGTAATTAGTTGTTAATGAAATGATATTTTAAGTGTGTTGTTTTTGCGACATTTTGCTATAAATAGGGTAGATTTACCCTGAAACCATAAAATTAATTAAAGCAGCATTTGGTCCAAGATCAAAGAGTGTGAATTCTCAAATATTGACGTTAATGCTTTTCCCTTGGACATGTGTGGCAATTGAGACAGGAACTAAGCTGATGGTATCCATGATGTAAATTGACAATGCGTTGTGTTGGCTTCCACTATGTCTAGATGTCATCATTGTAGCATGTTCCACTGAAGAATTGTCTTTGAATAGACTCTACATTTACACTGTTTGAGTGCTAAATCAGCACCAACTTTGTGTTGATCTCAAGTAATACAATGATTTCAGTATGAAATTTCTCACAAGAGGACCGTCCATTTGAGGACCAGTGTCCCCCGTATTTCCAAGCAAAAAGAATGGTGCAGGTCAGCAACTTGTACCTAAAGCATGCAGAGAAAAGCTGTTGACGCAGGGGTAATATGAAAACACAAAAAAAATCAACATTTTATTGAACTGTTTATCTATTTTAGCCAAATAGCCAGATCATTTCAATGTATTGAACTATTGTGGCCATTTGGCCCCATCTTGCCAGTGTGTTCAACATTGGCCACAGTAAGGACCAGGTATATGTGTATATTTAGTGCCGTCTTGAATACCTGCACAATGTAATGTGTTGGGAAAGGACTGAATTCTGGGCTTATGCACTCATGCAGACAGCTGGCCATGCAATCTGCAATAAGATGACATAATATTTGGGTTTGTTTAGCCCCACGGACTTTGCACCCCTTTGAGTAAATGGCTCTTCAGCTGTGAGCCAACTGTCACTGAGGAGAAAAGAGATATATCCAGATCTGCTTTCCCCTCAGACAATGACAGTCCAATTTTCTACTGAAATAACAGTTACATATATACATGTCTGATTGTTAGAAAACAGAAAATGTGAAAGAGTGGAATGTGGATGTTTTTTGATTTTCTTATTTGTGGAGGGTTACATCATTCACTTTTGGTACCATTTTAACTCTTTCAGTGCCAATCACGTCTAAAGTTGATCTACTGAAGTCAGACAGTCTGAATTATCATTAGGATCCCAGATTCGTATTCTTTGTAAAAAGACTTTTTTTTTTTTTTTTTTTTTTCACAGTGTTCCCAACAGTTCCTGATGAGTTGCAGATCGCAACGAAACTAGTCGAACGTTTTTCCTATAACATCATTAGCCACAGCGGCCACTTGCCCTGTCTTAGCCATATTCTTTGTAAAAAGACCTTTTATTCAAGTACCAGTATGCCTATAGTTCCGGAGAGAATACTCCAGGTCAACAGCTTTTCTCGGGGTGCATTGGGTGCATTGCACCCAATGTGCATCGAGAAAACTGTTGACTCAGTCCAAAATTGTGCACAAAAAGAGTTAATTATGCATGCCTCAAAAACTAACTAACATAATCATTGTCAGACAGGGCATTTTGCTGTCTTTTGTGTAAAACAATAAAATTCATTGAGTATCCAAACAACTGATACTTTTATTGGTGACAAATCATTGTGGTAGGCAAAATATACCACATATAAAAACATTTTCACTCTATTTATATTCAATTATCGTAGAAAAAAATAATTAAATTAATATAGCCTTGTCAATGTACTTGGCTCTTCAAGTCAGTCTATTTCATGTAGACAATTCTGTTATGGGCATTTATTCAAACCATGTACATGTTCATAAAAAGTGTGATTTATTTGCGGAGAAAATGAAAACAGATTGCAAGAAGTATTGATATATAGGCCTTGTCTACTCTGTGATCACTCTTTTAACATAAGAAAAGTACAATGCAAAATTTCTGTGTATTTTAATATGAATACATAGGAGTGATATACTTCTGTCAATTTTTTGCTCATGTCATCCCATGCTAATCCTAAGTCTACACAAGTATGTCAAATATCATAGATATGGGCAAGTCTGCTCTTTGCAAAATAAAATAACATGTTTGCAGATTATGCACTAATTGTTTACATCTATCATATAAAGAAGATATCTTCTATTTATTGTTCAGGTATCATTGCTTGATACCCTTGACCAAACAGGAAAGGTCAAGATCAACTTAACCTTGAAAACTGCTCTACCCAGAAACACCAAATTTCTTGTTGTAAATGGTTGCATATATAGTTAAAATACTGATGTTAATTTGATAACTGTTGCTGCAAAGCTATTCAACATATTGAATGTTACGGTAACGTAGAATTTTATGGGCATACACACTTCTAGCCTGCAAGACTTCTGTGTGTTGGGTTTTGTATTCAGCCAAATACACATAAAATTGCCAAGTGTAACTTCTTCCATTGGGAACAGTGAGCTGTGTGTGAGGGGTGACAGGGTCCCACTACAATAGTACATGCACAACAAATAATTTTGTCCCAGTACAGCATACAGAAAATAAGAATGTTCCAAAATAATGGCCAGTGTGAAGTACAGAAGATAAGAGGGCTCTCAGTGTGCTGGTGTGGAAAATAAAATGTCCCAGTATGCTGGTCCACAAATACACCGTACCCTTCATTTGTGTGGCAGAGAACATACCCATTGTGATTCGGGGTCAGTGACAAATTGTCAGGGCAAAGTCATGAAAATGTAAAAGTGAACAGCCAAGCTTGTTGTTTGGCTTGGGGACACTAACACTCAGGTGTGTTTTTTGTTGTCAAAAGGCAACCAAACATTCGTAACTCGGTGCCACCCATTGATAGTGGTCTGCATATGGCTATTCAACATTATGCAGGGAATTTATTATGTGACTGAAAGACAGTTAATTTAAAAATGGGGGTAGGTAAGGGGGGTTTCTGGTACACTGGAACAGAAAATAAAAATGCTTCACTACAGAGTCTGTAAATTAAAATTACCTCTGGTACACATTGCAGGAAATAAGGTACATATTATAAGCCATTAAAAATCACCCTTGGATAATGCATGTAAATATGAAAATGATTACATTTGTCTAATACTTGAAAGTTTTTGGTGTAATTTCATGGTATGGGTACAGATATTAATGATGTCTAGTGAATGTTGCAAAAAAATATATATTTTCCAAGTGCAGCTTATGTCATTTGCTCCTAGTAGACTGTGCATGTAATTGGCAATAATTCTCTATAGAATGCAATAATTGACATGGCCAATGTATCAACCAATGAAAACAGTCTAGTTCCCTTCTCTTGGCCTGCTTAGGACACTTTCTTCATGACATGTAATAGTTCAAGCAGTGTTTTGCTACACCTATTGATGGTGGGCGTGGTAAAACACCGAAGGTACTTATGCAGGGATCAAAACTTAACACAATCTTGGCAGGCAAAATCAGGGATCTGAATATGTATATTTAGATTTAGGATACACTTAGTACATGTATTTAGATCTCTGATCAAGGGAAAATGGCACATACCTAACAGGTCACTATCCACTCCTGTACTAAGTTATCAACATCATCCTTCAACATATTTACCTGTATATTTTTGCCTCGTAAGGGTTTTTGCAGATGTAAACAAATTTGCATCAGCGTATTTGGCAGGTATGGGTTGCCACTTGGCATCGGCACTCCTGAACAAAAAAACACAGCCAATGTGCTATTTTGAGACATCTGTATTGCACAAATTTTCTGAAATTTGCCATGCAGCCCAATCACGCCAAACCCCCAGTTGCCCACTTGTCATTGTGCCTGGTAGACTTGGGTATGGCTTCCGACACTTTTTTTTTTTCAAAATTTCATGTGTGACAAGTTCTTTGTAGCAGCCACTTTTTGCTTTTTGTCACTGAAAAATAAGTCTTGTCATTTAGAAACTCCTCATGATATTACGACTGGAGCATTAGCGTAGGTCATAATATCAGGAGGAGCTTCTAAGTGACTTCTTACCTTTACCTGTCTGCATGGTATGAAAGAACAGAAAATTTCCAAGTACAACACATGGCAACCACTTACCCTTGCACCCACCACCATACAGTTGTGTTGATTTTGAAGATCATGCTAAAATTATAGTTTTAGTCCATTTTCTATGCACTGAAAAGAAAGCTAGTAAAATGTATCTGCCTTTGTAAGCTTGATATGTGACATATGACCCAATCTTAACAAAACAGACATATTTTAGAGTAGATCCCTGTGCTGTGGGAGATATTTTGTCTGTGTGGTTTGGGCAATGAGGGGCACCTTGCTGGCATAGAGAGACATGAACCCAAATGTTCTTTGGCCTTCGGCATGACCAGGTTACATGTTGCACAGCATTAGCTGTAAGTTGTAGCAGGTAAGCAGGCTTAACTGTACAAAAGAGCTAATGTAATATGTCTGGCCTGCTGTAATTGTAGCTTGTTAGGTCAGCGTCATTTTGAGCCTCATGTTTATAAAGGGCTATTAAAATGAAGGATATGCCTTTTTTTAAAACTTGCAGGGTTTCTAAACTATAACAACATTACTTAGGTCAGTGTGGTTAATTCATGTGGCATAAATACACATGTATGGGACATGAATACCATGTATAAAACTGCTTAACACAAGGTTAATTTAGGCTGTGTTGCTTTTATTGAGAAGTGGTTTTACTTGTTTATGGTCCCTGCATGTAGGTACATTTATAACAGTGTACATAAACCTTTTAACGATGAACATGCATAATAGTCATATGTAAAAAATTGTAATCCATGTTCCATGTCAGCACTCAAAATCACTGGCAGCCAGAATGGTTGGCCCACATCACTGGCCTCGTCCTTAAAATACTTAACACTTACACCACAGGGGCCCCACACAAAGGTGTGTGTGTATATACATATATATATATATATATATATATACACACACAGTGGTCCCCCTCTCATAAGGCCACCCCAAATGCAGCCAAAAAGTGGCCTTATAAGAAGGGTGGCCTCTCTTGAGGGGGAGTATATAATGGAAATACCGTACTCTGTGCACAAGAAGGGTGGCCTCTGGTGAGAGGGGCCTTATAAGAGGGGTACCACTGTAATGTATATATAGACTTACTTATGCTTATAATGTATGTTGATATTGGGGTCGACACGTATGTTTACACATGTTGTTGGCAGGGTAATTATGGGAAAAAGGGTGCCAAATGACCTTTTTCTTCAAAATGTCACTTATAAGCTTAATAAAATATAAACTTTCTACAAAGTACAAAACAGTGGATAGCATATATTTTTTTTTTTACAGACAGCAGAAAATGGTTACCATGGCAGCAGCATAAAAACTCAAATTTTACAAGAATGATGTTTCACAGCTGAAAAAGATTCTATTAAGTTAGTCAAGTTTTTGAATACTATTCAAATCCATAATGTGTTTTATCCCAAACAGAATTAGTAAATAATGCTACAATATTACTAAATTTGACAGAAATCAAAAGCCCTGTATGAATCAAAGACTTGGGCACGTTAAAAGCTGCTGTTGTCAATGCAAGTAAATAACTTCCACTCTCATGACATGCAATTTTGCTCCTGCCGCCAAGACCCTCAACTTCAAAATTAAGAACTTGTATTTCAATTTTGAATTGTATGTTTACACTGTACAAGTTCTACTACTTGAACAGTGTAAATGCACACTTCAAACTTTTAAATACCTTCTTTATTGCAAATGCAAAACAGAGCAGTACCAGATGTGACGTATTTATTTGTTGACTGTTTGGGTATTAATTACATTTCTGTTAGAATAGTGTTCACATGCACGTACCTAGTAAAATCAATTGTGGCTGTTCTCATGCTTTTTAAATTAAGTGTCATGTTGGTTATGGAAAGTAACAAGTGCAGGGACATGCTGTGATGCAGACAGACACCTACTATCTTGTATGGGACAGAAGTCAATTAGAGTGCTAAGAAATGAGCAGAGACATGAGAAGGATGGACAGTAAACAGGAAACTGCCATAGTGTGTGTAAGAGATCAGACTTTACCTGTGCACTACACCACTAGTAATTACATTGACATACATCAGGGGAAGTTGGTTTGAGAGTATCCACAAAAGAGTAATTTCCCATGGGCAAGACTGACATTTTGCCTGAAGTGGGGAGGCCGGAACTTCCACCTAATTGAATGCTGTTGAGCTAGAAAAAGAAAAAGGAAATGTGATGAATAAATAAGGAACCTTTGCCATGTTAAAATTAAGATGAGAAAAACTTGATTGTGTACAGTTAAGGTGACATCAGTCAGACCAGGTAAAATTCTGTCAGTGGGCTTGTGAATGGTGATCCCCAGGATCTGCATTCATATGGTCATTGTATGTGGTATAGAAATGTTGAACATTGATCATAATTCTGAGCCTTCCTTAAATCTGAGTCCAGCTTCTGTTTATCTTACAAACCCACCAATGTGTTCACCATCATTATTAGACTGTGTCTTTGATGAAGCAGCATTAATTAAAAATGAAAAACGTGATATTTCAGGGTGGTGATGAGTATTTGCATGTCTACAAAATACAGTTAACTCATTCCACCCTGATAGAGACCAAGTCAACAGCTTTTCTTGGCACGCTCTGGGCTCAATGCATCCACAGTGCACCAAGGAAAGCTGTTGACCATGGGCATATAATTTGGAATGATCTTCCATGCAAGTTTCATCCAAAATTTTGAAAAATAATCCCTAAATTAGTAAAATACAATTAGCAAATGACATTTAGATATTAGCAGGAAAAAGTGTCATAAGGGTGGAATGAGTTAAACCTGTCTTTGGTGAACACCATGCAGTGCAAAAAAAAAAGTGTTCTCTATCTTAAGGTGTACATAATGTCAGGTATGGCTGATATGAAGAAAATATGGCAGGGTCTGAGAAAAGTGTTCACTACATATAATTTACCAAGCACAATGTACAAGGAATTCACATGTGACAGGTTTTATTGTATAGGTGTGGATGTCAGTGGTAGTGTGCCAAAAATGTTTTAGATAACTAGACTAAAAGACTGTTGGGTAGTTTTTGGGCGCTAAGCAGTCATAAAATGTTAAAAGTTTACTAGCCTGAATGGAATTTTTGGAATCGTTGCTAGCCAATTGCCCATGTAATATTAGATTATGTAGGACTTTCATTGTTGCAAAGGGGGGCAGTCACAGAGCATGGTATGATTTTTCTGTGTGATAAGTATAAAAAACTGACATTAATATTGCATAGGGGTAATGATATATAACCTTGTAGTACACAATGATTTGAGTGAATAAAGATGCAGAGATTTTGACTTTTGCACGTAGCAGAATACCCCTACATGCTATTATACAGTTTACATGGCCAATTTACACAGCCATGGTTAGTCATATTTGTGTCTCGTTGTCTAGAACCACTTCCTGGTAGTTGTTACTCTATTCCGCAGTGTCAAATCTTTACTCTCCATAAGCTAACCTGTCACTGTCTAACCTATATATACATGTATATCGAAGTACTGTTGTTCATATTACGCACGTTCTTGTTCTTTGGTAGAAGTTTGACATAGGCTGCACTAGCCCAAATAAATTAAAGGGTCTTCAGCGTGTAACTGCTAAGAACAAGTTTTGGAGCCTATAACCGTACATGTCTCTCTGAGTAGTGGCTCCTGGTCTAAGCTAGACATTCAACAAAGACAACCCACATAATGATGGAAAATATATGAACATGTCAAATGATGCATTAGCTAAGTAAGTCGAGCTTTGCTTATCAATGCAGAGTTTCAATATGAATAAAGAATACGTGTCAAACCAAACATAAGCATAAAATTTGTAAAGTGCAAGTTCAGATAAGAATAATTTGACTTGCCCCTGAACCAGTATCATGAGTATGTACCCTTTCTAGCTTGAGGTTGTAGAAGTTCTATTTTCTCATGGTTTGTACCTTCAGATTTTGCAAAATATGGGAAAATATTCACTTGATATGTGTTTCATGTGTGTTGCATCAAGAAATTGTGTAACTGAAACTGTAGTATGTACTATTATTTGAGCTGTTGAACTGTCCCTTGTGTCCATATGTGTCTCTGTTTGGTTGGTGTTCACCTCCTGAAACATTGGGAGTGGCCAAAGGGGCCTCGTACATTAGAAAAGAATGTTAAAAAAAAAAGAAGAATGTCACACACATTATGGATATATACATCCATATACTAATAAGATGTTTGCCTATGAGAGACTGTGATGCATTGTGACACTAACTTATTGTTACACACTCATTTTGAGACTCCTCATAGAGACTGCATACATCCTTCTAATGACGTGTATAGACTACCTATATTCTAATGCTGTGTGTAGCAGAAGTAAATGTTGCCATAAACGCAGTAAACCCTGCTATATGTCACATGCTTGCGCAAAGGCGACTGATGGGGGGCTTTTTTTCAGGGGTTTTGCATATCAACATAACAAGGTCCAAAATGAGGCAAATTCCATACAACATGACTTCTCCTAGAAGGGCCTCACTGATGCACAAAGCTGACTTCCTTACGTTTGTGTATTAATGTATGTGGTTGTCAGGTATACTCAACCCCAGGGGCGATAAGCGAGTGTGACAATCATGCTTTTTCTGCTATGTACATTTATTTTTTCCCGCCTTCCATCATGCATTTCATTCCTCTCTTGTTTTGTCATACATATTTGTTCCATTCAAACATTTTAATAAAATTAAGACTACAACATTGTGTTAAAAACATCAATAATGACTAGACGCATCAGAGACAGATTCAACAACACAAAGTGTTTATGCAAATCTTCTGTAGCTTCTGGCTTATCTGCCATGGTCACTGTGCAGTGACTAATCGGTGTATTTTCTTGCCTTCCGTAAGGAATTTTCACTCCTGCCTTTATATGTGTTTAGATTTGTACGACCAAAGTCTTTTTGTGAAAATATGATGTTAAAATTTAGCATCTTGGTCCAATAATCTTTGCGTTAATATGACTTGTTTTCCAATATTGCGGACATGAGACGTGCGCATGGCATGGGCAACAACGAGTTTGATTGGACAGTGAGTGGCACGTGATCAAAGCACATTTATGATGAGGTAAAAAGACGTATCCATTCCCATTCTGGACTATTTTTGGAGGGATACCCCAGGAATATTTTTTCTTAGCCAATAAGAGAGCTTGTTACATAGAAAGATGGAAATCTGAAGATTCCAGCAGTATAAAACATAATGGCAGATGATGCAAAACATTGTGACCCCAAAGGTGCATAGTTACTAAGTTTTTGAGTAAATTTTACGGCTGTATTATTCAAAATGTCTCGTTAAATGGACAGTTGTTTGTTTTTTGTCCATTTAACAAGAATATACTTTTTTACCGCAAAATTGAAATAGGCCTAGCCATCTGCAAGTATTTAAGTTTGTCTACGATAAAATGCACATGCTTGCATGCAGTTAACTAAACATTGTCACTGCAGGCCAGAGGGAAGCTGCTGAAGGTTGGCTTACATTGCGCATGGCTCAAATCAACAAGGGTGGCAAACAATGTTCAATTACATGTTGAATGTGTCCGACAAGGCGTGCTAGGGGTGTACTGTTTATTGATATGCTCACATCAATAAGAAATATAAAGATGTATATCGGTGTAGGAGCCAAAATTATTGTCCTTATAATTTTTGTTCAGTTATGAAAGATGGCGAACGATATGTTGGGAGATTTTATTGTTTAATCTTAATTATTTGCTTGCATGCTAAGTTAGTAAGTACATTATGTATCGGCCATTTATGATAGAGTTGACTGAATCTTAGGCATTGTTTTTTTTACTTCTTTTTTGTCTTTTTATTCAGTTTGGCATATGGCATCAAAATGTACTTGACCAGATGCTCAGGAAGTGACGATTCCAAGGGCTAAGCCCTTTTTTTCCAGTCTTACTGGCTGGGGTACTTTTTTCAAAGACCGGAGTTAATGGAAGAAGTGACACTGTGCTGTTGACAATATTGTCATTTGAGCACACAGGACCAGAAATGCATCACAGAATTTGTTAGATACATCACAGCTATTAATTTTGAACACATTTTTTCTTGCATTATGCACAAAAAAAAACAAGAAAATGTTCATACATGCACTTAATGCGACCTAGAATGGGGCTACAAGGAGTCCCTTTGGCTCTCATAATTAAAACCTTGTAAATAGACAAGCCCAAACTGAGAAAAAAAAATAAAGAAATGATAAAAAGTATGTGGTCTGTTCACTTTTTCTCTATCTGAATGCTGCAGTTTGTACATGCCGATTATTGTAAGTGGTTCAGTGGTTGTGGTCTTGAGAGTCCTCAACAGTGATGGACCACCTGCTTTGGAAGACTGCCTTTTTAAGATATTTGGTTAGTACTTTGCATAAAATTTTTACCTCGTATCACACTTGTTTTTAAAGACCATAGTTTTGTCATCCATAGGGGTGGTCTTTTAAGACAGGTTACAATGGACTTGAATATTAAGTGTAAAGTACATAGCACAGTTATACAAACAGGAGCAACATCTACATCTTCTGTGTAGTTTTGCACCCAAAAAATATCAAAATCCAATCTCACTGCGCCCCACAGCCAGTTCACTCACTGTCTGTGCCAAAACCTATGAATTAATTAATCAATATCATGTTTGATTCAAAATTTTGAAAATTCAAGGCTTCAACAGCCAAATGAATTTATAAACAGATCATCAGTGGGAAACCATCAAGTATGTTTCCTAGCTGTAAATGTACATTTGAATATGATGGTAATTCAGAGGCAGGCTGCCTGTACTGTATCAGGTAAGTGATGGAAACAAATCCTAACAGAAAGGCCTGAGGCTCAGGAGTTGTGCTGGCTTATGGTGGGACAAGTGATTATTAAAACAGCCTGCAGTTGACAGTCTCATTGATCATTGCATCATATCACTGTCACATTGAGTGGTGCATGACACATGATTTATCAGTCTTGCTGCTCACCCTAGTGGTTTAGACTACAGTTAGGTGTACCTACAGTATAGTGGTGCAAGTGGTCAGTGGCAATCTGCCTGGGTGGTCATGCAGGCATGGTATTAAAAGGTCAGGACTGCTCACTGTTCACTGGTGGATGTGATGGTGAAGGCTCTCCGTGCTTTCTGCATTTTCAGGGTACTGATGACCTGTGTATGTGTGTCTTAACCCTTAAAGTGCTGATCACTGCTATCTAGTTGTTTTCTCATTACCATTAAACATGTTAAACATATCTTCATAAGGAGTTTGAATCTTTTAACCATTATATCATATATTAGATTCAAATTCATCATGAAGATACTTTTCATTCAAATACCAGCAAGCCTAGTCTAAAGTTAAAAGTAGTCTTAGTCAACAGCTTTCCTTGGGACACATTGTGATCATTTCATGCAAATTTAAGTGTCCCAAGGAAAGCTGTTGAGTCATATATATTCTACTTACTGTTATCTCCAATTATATATCCATGTATTCAAGGGAATAACACCTACCCATTTCGTGTTAGTCTCTCCCTGTTTCCCGTCGTATTTGTTATGTCCTGTGCATTATCTATTTGTTATGTAGATGTTATCCGCTTTTTGTTGTATTGTCAATTCATGTACAAGAGGCCTTCATATAGGCATTGTGCCTGTTGGTCAATTGTTTTTGCGAATGAATTTGTTTAACCAAGTGTTGGGATTGTGGAGGAAGTCAAAATCTCAATTGGTGCTAAATACTGGTAATGTCACCTACCTATTGATGGAATTTAGGATCCAAAATATGCTGAAAAACAGAATTCCATGACTTAAAAAGTATTCAGCCAGACTTGCCAAATTTATAGTATAGGGCATATATAATTTGTAATATGAATGACCTTGACCTATTTATTTCAGGTCACTGGTACTGTTAGGTTGAAGGAAGTGACCTGCAAACAATGTAGTTCATGTTACCCTTATATATATGTTTCAGGACTCATCAAGTATATAAATACCTAGGTTGAGTTCAGATTTTGTTGGCATCAAAGTTTTACTATATTATGTAACATAGATAAAAATGTGAACATTCCAGCATTTTTTAAAAATTTATAGGGGGATGCTCATGAAATGTATTGGGAATGTATTGGGAGTGAGGAGGAAGTTGAAATTTTGATTGTTTATGATACCAGTGAGGTTCCATTATCCAGATGCTCACCACATAAGCAGGTTCCAGCCCATTTACATAAATTCATTTATTTTACATGACAGCCGAGCACTATGCCCATGGGCCTCTTGTTCTATGTTGAACTTGGCTCAGTGCTCTTCCACAAGAATAAACTCACAGTGGATATCAAGTTGTCAACAACACCAACATGGTATAACAGTAAAATGCCCTGAGTGTACAAAGCAACACCCATCATCCAAGAGTATTTTCCCAGGTAACATTTTCTCTTGTCTTTGCGTATGTTACAGATGGCGTTAAAGTCATACACTGAAAATTAGGTCTCATAGATAATAAATAACGGATGTTTAATTTGCTTTACCCAGTTCAGTATGTTAGCTTCTGAGGGAAAAGGAAGTGATGATGTATAGTCTGTGCAGCAGGTTCTTAGTCATGTTGACACAGTGTGAATGGTCAACATCATCTTCTATATTATTTTTGTTAACTTTGTAGTCATCAGATTGGTTAATAGGCATTGAATAATGTTTATATTTCATGGTTGCTAAGGACAGGCCTTAATATCCCCAGGCAGCAGTCATGTCTGAAGTCTGACATGAGTACAGGTTGAAGCCAGATGATCTGCAAGGCAGGATGTCTGGAGAGAGAGATTCACTCTGAATGATCCATTGTAAAATATTGGCACTAAATGTCTGAGATGTCAAAAGTGGGATAATATGTTGTTTGTACAGTGTAATACAGTGATTATGTCCCATTCAGCAAAAACACACTACACAATGTATCAGTGAATGATGCATGTGTTATCTCATTTTTTCACCCCTGTTGTGGTGCTTGCCTGCCCTATGTATTTATAAAGTACCTTGTCATAAGTGTTTATTCTGACTTCACATTGGCTTGTAAGTGTAGGAAGTTTGCTCATTCCTGCTCTCAGCTTCTGCTTGAGCCACGCTCATTTCAGTTTCATTGTTTCTGATTTAGTTTCTTGCAGAGTCTCAATTTCATTACTATTTCCAGCCATTAATCTGTGTTTGTGTGAGAGCCTTAATAGAAAAAAATGTCATGAATACCATGGTTGGGTCATTTCAGGCCTATATACTCCTTAAGAATAAGGTGGCACAGGGTTTAGTCCTAAATTGAACATTATATGATGATTGAACAGTCACCACCTATGTGGTGGTGTGAAACAGAAACTTGCCCGCCATTTTACATTCCCCATGCTCAATCAGCAGAACTGATTAGAATGAGACATGTTCAGTATTATGTATAGCATACAGAAGTCAATGGTGTAAATGTAAGGCTTGTAATGTATGTAGTTTCCATGTAATTCACAGCAACATACATCCTGTGGCTTATGTACATGTGCCTTTATGATGTTCTCTGCCAGAACTGTTCGTGTATTAACTGAATTACTTGTACAAGACAATGGAAAAACTAAAGCTGGAAAGTACCAACTACACGGTGAGATGAAATTCTACATAATTGTCCTTCTCTTTCTCTTGTCACCTCATTCAAATTGAATTACACATGGAGCCAGTTTCTCATCTCCCTCACTAATGCAATAGTCAAAAGAGGCTACAGAGGTAAGGAAAATTTGATTTGCATCATGAAAATTCTGTTCACAGAAGTTGGAGAAAAAAATTGTTGATACTCCTGAATATGACAGAGATGCAGGGAATGTCATTTTTGAGAACAGTTGAGTATGTGGTTGGGTTTATTGGTTTATCAGAATTATCAATAGGTGGACTCATAGCTGTGAAAGTGAGACCCAAGTGAAGGAGGCAGGTGTATGATATTCTATGTACCTGGTTAATGGATGGTAAAATTGTCCAATTTGTATGTCCAATATAAAAATAGCAAAGAAATGGATGAACTAGCATGAATTGGTAAAGTGTGTGTTTGTGATGTACATACAGCAGTGAGGATTTCTCAAGTCAGAAAGAGCAGAGAAAATGAAATGTGGACATTTGCATGGTGTGCAGGCACAGGTGCACAGCCATGATGCCGTTTGATCACTGTCATCAGGGTGACAGTCATCTTAGATCAGTGTCACAATGATCACTGTTGTCAGGGTTATAGTGGTTACTGTCACACTAATTACTGTCATCAGGGTTATAGTGATCACTGTCATCAGGGTTTCAGTGATTACTGTCAGAGTGATCACTATCATCAGGGTTATAGTGATTACTGTCACAGTGATCACTATCATCAGGGTTATAGTGATTACTGTCAGAGTGATCACTATCATCAGGGTTATAGTGATTACTGTCACAGTGATCACTATCATCAGGGTTGTAGTGATTATTGTCACAGTGGTCACTGTCATCAGGGTTATAGTGATTACTGTCACGGTGATCACTATCATCAGGGTTGTAGTGATTATTGTCTCAGTGGTCACTGTCATCAGGGTTATAGTGATTACTGTCACAGTGATCACTATCATCAGGGTTGATAGTGATTACTGTCACAGTAGTCACTGTCATCAGGGTTATAGTGATTACTGTCACAGTGATCCCTATCATCAGGTTGATAGTGATTACTGTCACAGTGATCACTGTCATCAGGGTTGTAGTGATTATTGTCACAGTGGTCACTGTCATCAGGGTTATAGTGATTACTGTCACAGTGATCACTGTCATCAGGGTTGTAGTGATTACTGTCACAGTAGTCACTGTCATCAGGGTTATAGTGATTACTGTCACAGTGATCCCTATCATCAGGTTGATAGTGATTACTGTCACAGTGATCACTGTCATCAGGGTTGTAGTGAATATTGTCACAGTGGTCACTGTCATCAGGGTTATAGTGATTACTGTCACAGTGATCACTGTCATCAGGGTTGTAGTGATTATTGTCACAGTGGTCACTGTCATCAGATTTATAGTGATTACTGTCACAGTGATCACTGTCATCAGTGTACAGGTCTTGACTTTACCATGACCATTGATTTTCTGACCCACACCCCTTTGTAAATGCAGATGACCTAGTTGGCATGCTGTACCACTATGCAAGTTTCATGCCATTGGGGTATGTGCTGCATGGCACCAGAAATACATGGCTTTGTAGATGTTTTAGGTGTAACTTGATGGAGCAAAATGCTTGACAAACTTTAGTCTGAAAATAGTTTGTGGCAGTGGATGAAGAGCAAAGAAAAAGGGGTTCATGAATTATTCTCTAGGATGAGAGACCAGGTAGAGAAGTTGCACCTGTATGAGTATGTGTATATGTACTTCTGAGGCCCAAGAAAGCTTGGGCAGCTTTTGTGAGGGTAAAAAAGTACTGAGTTATGTATCGTTTCTTACAAGGCTTGGTTATAAGTTCTGGTATGTCAGGCTCAGCAAGTAGTAAGCAAATGTTTGAAATCTGTGCCAGTCACCCTTGGAGACTTTGCAGTAGGGTGGGTGGGGTGGGAGTGGGGCAAGGAAGTTGGGCTTAAGGAGCAAAGACAAGCTATGTTCTCACTGGAAAAAAAGTGGGTTTTTGATGACCTGGCTGTGGGATTGAGAAAAATGTGCAATGGGCATACCTTCAGAACAAATTTCATATACTTGGTGATACATTACATTCTAATTTTTAAAGAAATGTTGTTCCCTGTAGTTGGCAAACAATGCAGGGGGAGATGCAAGGGTTTACTGCACAGTTTCAGTGTGTGTTGATCATTATTAAACTGGGCAGTGCTTATTTCTGGACTGAATCAACTGCTCCTTGCCACACTTTGGGCACCTTGCATGCAAAGTGCACCAAGGAAAACTGCTGAGCTAAATAGTTTACTTTCTTGGAAGTGCCAAATTCATACTAGGCATGCTTGCTGCTTCTGGAATGAGAGGCTTTGCTTGAGGAAGCTGTAAGTGCATTATCAGGGAACACTGGTGCCATTAGCCAATTAGCCAAATGCTAATGTTTCATTCATTTGGCTAAAGAAATTTACAAATAGCTAATTTATTGTAACATGAATTATAGAAGCAGGGTTTCTGCCAGAGTGAAATTTTAGTGTACTCAAATTTTCATATTCTCAAGTAAAAATTCTAATAATAAAGATTTTATGCAGTATTTCTGGGTAATATATTCTAAAATTGTTCTTACCTGCTGAAATCTTAGGGTAAGCAAAATTACCCTTCAGATTTTTTAGGGTATGCTATTTTACCTTTTTTACCCTCTGGGGGAAACCCGGAGAAGAGCCTGGTTGAATTCTGTGGTGATAACTTTTGTTTTTCCATTTGGCTACAAATTGTGAAGGCGGAGATCTGTCCCTGCATTTTAATTATTCCATGTGGCTGCTGTCATGACCAGCACCTGTTAGGGTGAAATCAGCAACCAGAGGACTGGATATGTTAACTTGCTATTTTGATGAGTGCTCTACAATTTTGAATGCGTTTTAAATACGAACATTGTAGAGTATTGTTACACGTGTGATGTATGTAATGATGTATGATACAAACATATGTAATGTAATGATACAAACATATCACGAATCACCAATTGTTTGTTTGTTTAAGAAGACGTGAGGGCTAGTCTTGATCCTATTTTAGTGGCCTTCTGTTCTAACTCACTTGATCACCATGTCAAGACTGTGGGCAAAACTTGCAGCAAAATTTTTGTTTGTTCCTAGGAAATTTTTACTTATTGGTTGGCTTTGCCCTTGTCCTGTGCTAGAGGACATGCAAATTGCCGACACCTGCAAGTATGCATCAGTATCATTAACTCTTTTAGTGCCAAATTTTTTACTGAATCAACAGCTTTTCTGGGCAAGCATTGTGCGCAATGCATGCCGAGACCTGCGTGTATGCGTCAATATCATTAACTCTTTGGGTGCCAAATTTTGGACTGAGTCAGCAGCTTTTCTCTCTAGAACTATAGGTATACTGGTATATTGAATGAGTGGATTTTTATGAGCAATATGAATCTGAGATCCTTATGATAATTCAGACTAGTTTCACTTTACCAGATCGACTTTAGATGTGATTGGCACTGAAAGAGTCAAATTATGGCAAAGAGTGAAGTTAAGGTCCATGAATGCTTGGTGTGTGTGACTAATTCTTCCATGGGTCCAGCCAGATAGGGTCTGTGGTTTTCTGTGTGGTGTAGTTTGGATGCTAAGCTGTTGCATGGGGGGCTTGACATGAAGGCAAACCCTATGGTCCAAGACTAGCATGGGGGCTTGACATGAAGGCAAACCCTATGGTCCAAGACTAGCATGGGGGCTTGACATGAAGGCAAACTTTATGGTCCAAGACTAGCGTGGGGGCTTGACATGAAGGCAAACCCTATGGTCCAAGACTAGCAAAGTTTCTATCAAGACAGGTAAAAAATTATGTACACTGTACAGATTTTACACATTACTTGTCCCAAATTGTGCAACAAGCTCTTGATGGGGTAGTAGTGAAAAATCTTAATGTCATGCCGTTCACCCAGTTTGTGCCATGGAAAGGTATTATCTCAGAACATTCTGTCTGATCCAGGACTCATTTACAGTTCTCATGCGAAGGGTTTTTCATTTGTGAAAAATTTCAACTAAAGGCAATTAAGCAGGCAACATTTGACATTTGGGTGCGTTTTGAGTGAGAAACGGTTAATCCACAGACCTTATTGACATAGTCATGGCTCAGTACTTGGATCGTTTTGAGTGAGAAACATAGTCATGGCTCAGTACTTGGGTCGTTTTGAGTGAGAAAAGGTTAATGCACAGACCTTATTCACATAGCCATGGCTCAGTACTTGGATCGTTTTGAGTGAGAAAAGGTTAATCCACAGACCTTATTCACATAGCCATGGCTCAGTACTTGGATAACTCAACTGAACAGGCAAGCTGGTTAGTAATTCAGCATCAGAGTGTACTGTGGCTGATAAAGTTGATAAAATATGAATGATGTGGTATTTACATGTAATAAGACAGATTTAGTTTGGTGACACTTGCTTTGAGAGACAATCTGTCCTGGGAGAAGATGGCATATTCATGAGCTTGTCACCTCAGTCATGTCATCTCAGTGTGATCAAGCCTGCAGTAAAAGGTGCCAACGCTTTGGATATACAGTGCTACCTCTTAATATAATGCTGATATGTGGGTCCACAGAGCAGACTGATTTATCCCCGAACCACCTTATAACAGAGGGATTTCTAACAAAGAAGAAATGGGACAAATACTTGGGGGGGGGGGGGGGGCTATTGGACTATGGTGTTACATCATAGGGCACCTTGTTATGAGGGGTGTTATAAAGAGTGAGCACTGAATATATGCTGTAGTCCAGCCTTTACAGGTTAAAAGCTTGTTGCTCACGTGTACACACCTTATTAAGTGAGTGTACATATCTGCAGCACTCTGGCAGTACATTGTAATTGTCTGTGAGTTCAATACATGCAGTATGTGTATTTGCATGTTGCCATAGTCTCATTGTTATATACTGCTGCCATACACAATGAATGGTCTCCTGGCTGCCACCTTTTCATTGATCATCAATGATCTGTGTGCTTTCATATGACTTAATTTACACGGTAAATCTCTTCATGTGATCTCCAGTCATAACTCTTTTAACTCTTTCATGGCAAAGTTTTGAGTTAGTGAACAGCTGTCCTCAGCATGCATTGGGCACAATGTACCTAAGTGTGCTGAGGAAAACTTGATATGTACCATTTTTATGGTCTTTGTAACTATAGGCGCGTCAGTTTTTTAATAAAAGGCTGAAAAACAAAAAAAGTAAGAATATGGTATCATTTTATGGTGATTCAGAGCATATCGACTGTGGCCAAATTCAGCAATGAAAGACCTAACACTTTGTCATGCAGTTTAACTTCATATTCTTATGAACACTTGTGTAGTCTTCTTCTTATTAACTCCATATTTATACTAGTCCCATTCCATTCTTTGAAACACTTTTAGTGGAAATTTTAGCATCTTATATTTCATTATCAACAAAATGGAAAATAAATGCACAAAACATTAACCCACTGTTATATGCTATGTATCAAAGCATAGCATAATTATTGTGAATTCATTTAATTTCACTGAGTTTAAATTTTCACTTAATTTGCTGATGCTTCAAAGCCGCTAAAATAAGAACCCAGTGAAAAACATTTTTAACATGATATGGATAGGAATTATAAAAAAAAAATTAATTTTAAATTTCAGTGAAAGGTCCAAAATACATAAGCTGCCAAAATTGGAGCCCGTGAAAATAAATTTTATGTATTCGCTGTATTGATGTATGGCACTTTGATATCTGGAACCAATTCACTGACTGTCCATACCATTCTCCTTTGTCCAAGTGAATTATTATTCTTCAGTTTGGTAAAACATTTTAACATGAATTTCTGAAGATCCTACTTGAATGTTCCAGCAATAATGTTTTCATTCAAGTTTCTCAAATTGGCTGTGAACTTTTTAACTCCAGGTAGGCTTGTGCACATTTTGCAAGTAGCGTAGATTTATGGCCAGTGTACATAGTTGGTCAGTGTGTGGATGCTTGTAGGTGGTACATGTACTGAATGTCCATGGTGCTGTATGAGTATATACTGTGAATTCTGTGGTTCTGTGCCAGATCTCCTGATGACAGATTTAACTGTGCAGTATCTAAAATTCTCAGAAAGATGTGGGTGTACTTATGTTGGCCATGTTTACTGCATATCACATGCTACTAGAGCTACATGTGTGGCAGGTGTTGTATATTCAGTGGTCCGTCACCAGAGACCACCCCTACGGCAACAAAAACGTGGTCTTATGAGACAGGTGGTCTTTCGTGACAGGTAAATTAACATGGGAAGTATAGGACTTGGGAATCTGAAAAGCAGTCTCTCATGAGAGGCTGGTCTCTCATGACAGGGGTCTCTCGTGACAGGGACTACTGTACATGCTGTAACATGTCATGTCCTACCGCATCCTGCTGCAAAAGTGGAATTTTGGTTTTTCTGCAGTTTTTGTGGATGAGTTGACGTTAGAGTGCAGAAGGCTGGAATCAAGAACGTACACCATGTGTGCTGACTCATACCTGCATACAGGCACACTGGAGCTTGCAGTTGACATGTTCTTTGAATATGTTGGGATCTCACAAAGTTTTAGAAACCAATTGTTGACAACTATTTTTGAATCATTTATATGTGGAGTTGTTTGCTCAGCTGCATATATCATGTAGTACAAATGTATTTTTTACTGTTTGGCTGTCTTCTCAGTTAGAGTGAAAGACCTAAAACTTGAAGTAGGCCAAGCATTAGGGCAGAAAGGGCAATCATGAGTGTCGTGGTGGAGAAACCATGAGAGTCAAAGCACAAAAGTTAAATGATTTTGATTGTAGAATAAGGTGGTGTTGAATATACGATGCTGCTTTGCACACTCCAGGTACAGTTCCTCCTCGTTAAACTGACGGTTGGGTCCATGGAGTAACTCACGTTACAGCCAAATTGCTTTATATCAAAGGGACATTTTTAACAGAAGTCATAGCAAAAGTGCTTTGGTTGGAGCCAAGGGACCCACCATGTTATATCAGAATCCATTTCATAATGAGGGCCTTATAAAGAGAGCAGTCTGTAGGTCCATTTTGTTGAGTGGTTTTGCACACAAATTACAGATGACATAAGACTGTGTATTTAAGAGGAACATCTTATAGATGTTTGTGAAACTGGCTCATTTGGTCAGTTTTAAATCCAAGATACCAAGTTGTATGTCATCTCTATAGGCATGCCTGATGTCAATTCTCATGTGACAGCTAAATTATCTAAATTATCAGTGTCTGGCAGTGCCCAAAGTGAGGTATACCTACAACACCTGGTGAAAATTGGCACACCAAATCAACACGCTATATTCTTGTCAATTATGATATTAGGACTTCATGAGTATGCAATATAAACTCACATAAATTTACACAGTATGGAAGGATGGTCTTGTTCCCCAAGTATTGTAACTGTCCACGTGTCAAGTGTCAGGGAGAGGCATTCTTTTCCATGTCCCTTCCTCAGCAGACTAAATGAGTCTGTTAACCAAGGTGTGACTGCCTGTTCCATACCAAATTAAGTTACTTGAAAACATGTTTAGAATGTGTGTTAGGTGGTCTATTTTATGGCTGACTTTAAAAGTGGCAGTGTGTGTTCTTACATGTTGATTCCTGAATTTGCTCATTGAAGAACCAAAATATAAATAGCTATCTATGATATATCCCCAAATGTGTTAGGAAACTTGATCTAGGAAGTGCTACAAGGAAACATAACCTCAATGTGGGGAAGCTGTGATTGTGTGTATTTATAAATTGAATAATAAATAAGTGATTTTTGTCATTTTGGTTAAGGAAGACCAATTATTGAATGGCTTCCTGGTAAGTTAAGATTATGTTTGTTTTATTATTTCATTTATCGAAACCTAAGTATAACGCTGGATTGTCAGACAGATCTTTTTCAGTACTGCACTAGGTTATGGTTAAAATTTTGGTTGAAATCAGACATAGGGTTTAAATGTCAGTGTTTTAAGAACATGGCTTCAGGCTGATAGTGAAAGCCTTGTAACAACACAGGCTGTCCACAACTACCTATAGTTTAGAAACAAATGAATAATACATTGGACCATCTGTCCCATGTACTTATAGCTTGTCATTGCTGTGCTCAACTCCTTCCGTACCAACTGTGAAGAAAGTTAAACAACTTAAAATGAACTGCTCTGAGTTATAATAAAGGTCCTAGAGTCATATTCCTTGTAAAAAGACCTTTCATTGAAGTACCAGCATGCCTGTAGTTACAGAGAATATAATTGTGCATGTCAACAGCTCTACTTGGTGTACTAAGGGGGCATTGGACCCAAAGCACACCCAGGAAAGCTGTTGACTCAGGCCAAAAGTGTGGCACTGAAGGATTAAAGTTTTTGCTGGCTAGTCAACACAACAATGATGAACACAGAATGTGGGTATATCCAGAACTTTGTGAAGGCAGCAAATTCAGGTGTGAAAAGTATGATTGCTGTTTTGTTAGCTTAGCACTGTTCAATGTAAACATGGAGTGCCAGTAGGCACCTAAACATTTGACAGGCCTTTGTAGATGACTTTTGTATGTAGCTCTATATCATCCAAGTAAAAATGCTTATCAAGAGGTACATGTATTTGTAAAAGCATATAAATAAAGTTCTCATATCTATTCCCTCCCCCCCCCCCCCGGCCCCTCCCCCCACCTTCCCTGATACTGTTTGTGTTATGTTCCTGGATAGAATACAGCATTCTGACCCAATGGATTGCCAATACAGTCCATGCATAAGTTCACCAAGCGGGGAAACCCCATCGGAGATTCTGCTGTCAGAGCCAAGCATGCACAGGTTTCTGGGTAATTTGCGGGCCACTCAGTCTTACTGCACAGGCTACAGCGCTACTGAATACAGCAAGTAACGAGCAGTGAAACACGGACCATGATTTCTTCAAAAGTAGAATCTAGGGTGGCTGAAAAAGTATTTGAAAGACAAAGGAATATCAGTTGATGGAAGGAATAAAGCGGCACTTTTAGTTTTGATATTTGTCAGTTTGACGTTTCTTCCTGGTATCAACATTACAGCCCACTAGTACACAACAGTCAGTGGTGGTTTACCATGATAATTCGCCTTGTCACTCAACGTTCTAACTATCAATGCTTTCCTTACTCCCTCCGATAAAGATCTACAATGGTTAACTTCTATACACCTCCTGTATTTGGTCCATTTCCTGCTTTACTGTTCATGTTGACATGAACAAAATTAGTATCCGCCATCATGCATTATTGTGACCACTTTTGAGAAGGTGCACAGCGCGCCATCTGGTAGCAAAAAAATCAGCCTGCATGCCTCGCTTTCATAATGGGACAACTGCCAGGGTTTTCCTGTTTGGTGAACTTATGCATAGACCGTATTAAAACTAAGTGGAGTGTGCTTCTCCATTATTATGGCACCAGGAGTTATTATCATGAGCGATGAACACCCTCATAAACCTTGCAGGAAAACATCCCTTCCTATGTTGAACTCACAACATAGCTTCACATGCAGGGCAAATCCATACCTAAAGGAATCCCCAGCAGAGGGAGCTAACATCCCCCTTGACATGGAATGTTTATAAACATCACCATGTGCCTTTCACCATTATAAACCAGAGCACTATGTCAGTGTGACAGTTGGTCCATCTAATGAAAGAAACAGTTCACGTTTAGGTAGCTGCCATCATGTATCAAAATGTTACCTGGTCTTGACACATCAAGGTGAAAATAAATAGGGCAGTCTTTGGTCAGCCCCTGATTAATGCAGTTTATGGCAAAAGCAGTCAGGCAAACAGCACAGATATTTTTTGTGACTGTCTTTTGACAGCAACACAGACAGACGCTCTCACCATCATGGCACTTGTATTGTTTTTTTTTTTTTTTTTATATTAAATTGTTCAATAGAAGAGATAGAGGCCTTCATATAGGCTAGTGAGCCTGTTAGCCAATTGGTTTTTAAAATAAAATATGTTTAAACCAAAGATATGAGTGAATGTTGCGTCAGTGTCCATTTTGTCCTAGACTGCTTTCTGTAGAGTAGGGATATTGTGTCACTGTCCATCGTCCCCAGTACTCGCCAAAGAAAAGAAATGTGAATATTGGGTTAATGTCCATTGTCACCCAGACAACTATGCCATTGAACAAAAATGTATACCTGTTGGGATCAGTGTCCATTGTTGCAGAAACTGCTACCCACAGGACAATAATGTGTGAATGTTGGGCCAATATCCATTGTCCTGTAGACTGCTACCCACAGGACTTAAATGTGTGAATGATGGGTATAAAACGTCCAGTTTCCCTCAGACTGCTACCCATAGGACAAAACTGTGTGAATGTTGGGTTGCTGTTCATTGTCCCAGACTGCTAAGTACTTATAGAATAGATGTGTGTGAATGTTGGGCCAATCAATGTCCGTTGTCACAGATTGCTAAGTACTAATAGAATAGATGTGTGTGAATGTTTGGTCAATACCCATTGTCCCAGACTGCTAAGTACTAATAGAATAGATGTGTGTGAATGTTGGGCCAATGTCCGTTGTGACCCAGACTGCTAAGTACTTATAGAATAGATGTGTGTGAATGTTAGGTCAATACCCATTGTCCCAGACTGCTAAGTACTAATAGAATAGATGTGTGAATGTTGGGTCAATGTCCATTGTGGCCCGGGCTGCTAAGTACTAATAGAATAGATGTGTGTGAATGTTGGGTCAATGTCCATTGTGGCCCAGACTGCTAAGTACTAATAGAATAGATGTGTGTGAATGTTGGGTCAATGTCCATTGTGGCCCAGGCTGCTACCCACAGAATAGCAATGTGTGACTGTTGGGTCAATATTTGTGTCTATTGTCCATTGCCCATCAGAATGCTGCTTACAGAACAGGGAAATACATGTACCAAATGAAGACATGTTGGCTGGGTCATCATGTTGCACTGTGGTCCCCCAAAAAACAAAAATATATTAATTCTAGGGTCACTGATCTCCATCCCACCGCCCTCCCCACCCAGTGTCCTACAGAGTGCAAATTACAGAACAAAATCATGATTTTTCAATCAATGTCTACATAGCCCAATGTCCTAAAAAACATTTACCTGGCATTTAACAATGCATGTACTCATATTTTTGCTGAGTCTTGATCCAGTGGTCTGTGGAGGGCACCTATTGGTACGTATGAGACTAATATGTAGCAATAGGTGATTGCCTACAGGAAGATGCAGCCTGGGGTACTACAGCCCACACACTGGCTGGCAAGATCTTTGGATTTTGCCAAAGTATAATTAAGGACAGGCCTGGATGCGTGTACATGTTTGTTGCATGTGGCCAAGACCATTTAATCATAGACCTTCATCTTGCTGTTGCATAGAAATCACCAACTATTGATTTTAATTCTGCTAAATGTAGTCAGCCCAGGGTGACAATTTCACACCATTATCTTCTTTAATCATGGAGTGCATTTTAAGAAAATGAGGCCAGGTCACTTTTACCCCTTGTTAGGTACATTATCCTGGCTCTGACACCTGAGCTTGATGGGTTTCCAGTACCAGGGCAGCACATAATCACAGTATACATGGCATGGTCCAGTTTCACAAACGTGGCTCACACAGTCAGGGAAATTGGGAAATTGTGAACTTGACCATGAGTGATGGTTACTGTCTGTGATCACATGGGTATCAAGTGTTGTGTGGCTATTCGTATGGGAATTACAGCAGAAAGGTTCACCTGGTCATTGGTTTATACGAGGGCAAGCTGGTACACTCTTGTAGTTTGTATACCTGGCTTGGTGATCATGATTTCGTCACTACTCCTGTCACTTGATAGATACATATGGCTGGGTTAGGACAGAGTAAAGCTGATTTGTATCAACCTTGTTATCAAAGAATGGTACTTTTGGCCTCAGATGATCAGTATGGTTAGGAGTGATTGATTAGTTCCTCCTAGGAATGTCATACTTGAAGAATTAATTATTCCATGTTTAGTATTTTGTGACATAAAAGTGATTGCAGTAGTATACATTATGATTGGTGATCTTCATGAGATCTTTTGTAATTACTCATTGTAAATTCAAAAGTTAGATCAAGATTTTGTTTTTGATACTATACTTCGTGGAAGAGATGTTCAAGTGTTTATTATACAAACAGGAGCAACAGTGTCATATCTTCCATGTAGATCTGAACCTCCTGCCTCCCCCCCCCCCCCAAAAAAAACCACTTTCCAATTTCTCTCTGCACACTAGCCTATCCAGTCACTGTCTATGTTTAAACATATACTGTAATTAATCAATTGTAAAATAACTGAAATGAAAAGCGGATGCCTAGAATCCTAGGCCATAGAGACAGACACTTTTAAACTCCTGGCACACACAGTATCAGAGGGCACTGCCATCCCCTGCAGAGTTCATTCATCTGTCCATCCATCCATCAACTGTCAACCCTGATGATGTTACAGCGGTGTCCAAAAAAAAAAACAAAAACCACATTGAATGTGACAGCATTACCAAATGTTTGTAGATGTACAGTGAAAACTCGCTATCATGACACCATCTGTTCTCTTAGAAATGTGTCGGATAACTGAATATGTCCGATAATTGAATCAAACCACAAAGAAAATGAACTTGTGTCATTATAATGAATATGTCAGATATCTGAGTGTTGTTATAATGAGGGTTCACTGTAACTTACATATAAGATGGACCAGATGTACATTGACATGTGACAAGCAGTTTCATTTGATCATTTTTAAGCTTTTTTAAAATAAATTTTAAAATGTATGTGGAGGCCATCTGAGTGGTGCCATTGGAGATTATGTTCCTGCAATATCTTGAAAGGGATTGACCTAGCTTCGCCAAATTTTTATTAAAACATACCGTATAACAGACCAGCGCCTTAAAGGAAACTGGCTGCTTCTCAACATTTTACGTTTTTTAAATGACTTTTAAAATTATTTAACAGATGGAAGGGCTTAATTTTTGTGAGCTTAATTTTTGTGAGCTGAATTTGTGAACGGTTGTTAGCACTTCTTCAAAGTGGGCATGTCTGGGTGTTGTACATGTGAACTGTAAGCAAGATCTTGCATGACACAAGACCTTGTGTTTCTTGTACTTTGAATAGAAGTAATGGGCTATTTTTTATTGACAGTTTTTTGTTCCTTTTAGTTGTGTTCATGGTTGTGTTTTTCATGGGTGGTTTAGCTGGGCAAGTGTGTGAACAAATTGTGAATACATGTATTCTAGTTGCTGGTTGTAATGGATGAATGTTTATTCTTTGTAAGCCCAGCCCACCAGCGGGTGGAGCTCAGATCTGCAGTTTCTGGGCAGAGGGTGGAGTTTCCTCTTATGGTGTGATAAGACAGATGTTATGAGACTGTCTGTTGACACTTAAAACCAAAATTTACCACTATTGTCCTGCAGTTCACTTCTGTTTCAGATTTTGCTGTGTTAAGATAAAATTTTGTTGGGCATAAGTGTGGCCTTATAAAAAGTTTCTTCTGTCTGTAAGGTCTGTGGATTGTCGTGCCATATCATAAGTGGAGATGCATATATGGATACAAGAATACATACATATCCGCACATTAACTTGTGTTCACAGCATAATGCACTGAGCACCTGTTAGCCTATATACTTTAATGCATGTACGGATCTCTGTAGACACATTGCACCAATCAATATATTGCAATATATTGCAAATTATTATATATTTATGATAACAATTTGTACATGCATGTGCACAAAGCCCTACAGTGCATGTGTGTCAATTCCATGCAGTTCAATATTTCGGAAAATGACGAGTACATGTTTGAAAATATCTGTTAACACACTTCAGGAATCAGTGGGTGGCCAGAAAGTTGCTCTTCAACATATGGAATGAAATTATAGCTTATCCAATGTCATGACAGGATAACATGGTTAACCGAAAATTGATGTAAAATGTAGTTGGAGAAGGGAGTGTGAGAATAGGCAATCTTTTTTTAATGTGCCATGTACATACATGTGTGAAACTGCCATGAGAAAATTTAATTTCTCTGGTAGTGGCTAGGTGGCAGCATAATCCTTTTTAGGTTACTGGAAAAATGGCCACAGGGAATATGCTGTTTTTCATCAACTGATGTACAAATGAATGCAAACCAGCAGGGTATATGCCCAGTAGTGTTATCTGAAGACCAGAACCACATGTTTGTAGAATGGCAGTTTCATTATCTTACTAAAGAGATGGGTGTAAATATTTTCCAAGGGTCCCTTTTGGAATAGGAGCCAATCTTGTATTTTACTCATTATCTTGATATTCTTTTTAAGGGTCCGGTGGGGGTGGGGGCTTAATGTTTTCGGGTTGTCTGTCTGTCAGAATTTGCACATTCCCGTTACTGCAATATCTACAGAATGCCTCCATGTATTTTACTCAAATTTGGCAATATGCTTATCTTATATGTGGCAAGATGAACTGATTAGATTTTGTTGTCATGATGACCTAATTTGAACAAATGGCAGCCTAATTATATGTTCATTAGGGCTCGTTACTGTGATATCTCCAGATGGCAGACCCTTCAGTCAATGCTTTGCGTTGAAGGTGTGTCTAGTTTTATGTTTTTAAATTATGTTCTTCTTAGTTACTGGGTCTCTGTGCTTAACAGTATGTAACTGAAAATGGACGACCAATAAAACTTGTCAAACTTGTCTTTTGCTTTGTGATGGAAAGTATTTGCTCATAGGTTGGGGGAGAAAGCTGTTTACCCAGCATTCTGCCAGGAGTGTTCTGCTCAAAGCTTACCAAACACACTCTTCATTGGGGGAATTTTCCCCGCAAAAATAGCACCTCGGGGAATTTCCAACCAAAATAGCAAAAAATATAACCAAATATTTGCGCACAAAATACCCACAAGAAAATTTTGACATCTGTTGTGGAAGTGTGAAGAAATTTGTGGACAAGTAGATTTTTTTTTTTTAAAGTAAATTTGGGGAAAATGTTGGACCTTTGCTTTGTGGCATGTGGTCCCAATGAGAGTATCTTCTCTCCCCACCCCCAGGCCCACCCCAATCGCCCAGGAATGTTTGATTCTCTAGAGGAATAGGATCTTTCATGTGTATATAAAGCTAATTTCATGTCTACTTAAGTTGATATACTTGTCCAAAATTAGCTCCAGTCCAATCTGCATAATTTAGCAGATTTAAGATAATGGTTTGAAATTCTTAAGAGTCATTGCTTTAAATTAGATTGAATGTAGCTTTCAATACAAGTATTGCTGTCAGAGTATTGACATTCAATGTTGAATGCATACATGTAGCTGCAATGAATGGATCCAAGTGTATTTATGTCATCCTTTGTGGTACAAGTCAACCAAAGCTGCCAAAGCTGTTGCTTTATATTTTTGACTATAGAGAACTATGCAAGTGCCACGACGGCGAGACTGCCCGTCTTTATATTTTTGAGCCATAGAGAGCCATATTAAAATCGAGTTGAAAAACAAAAAACAAAAACAAAACACCCCCTCCCCCCCAAAAAAAAACAACAAAACCCCAGAATAAAAACCTTTATAATGCACACCCCACTCTCCATACCATGATCCCTCCCTACCTCCCCCCAAAAAAAGAAACAACTGCATGATTAACCCAGATGTTCTTCCCACATCAAATAAAAGTATGTCTGAGTCTGAGTCATCAGTAAAAGCACACAGGAATCAGTTTTTCAAGGATCTATTGCAATGCTAGTGGTTGGCTACAGTCAAGGAAAAATGGCCTTAAGGACCACACAAACAGGGCTGTCTGACTGGAGCATTGTAGCCAAATTTTGCTACAAAGGTTTTCAAAATTGCTACAGATTTTCCCCCAAATAAGTGTCTCTTATGTACAGCAGAGCAAAAAATGCTACAAGGAAAGAAAATTTTGCTATAGAGATTTTCAGCTGGACAGCACTGACAAAGAAACAGTTACATAACATGCCATACATGTACATATTGCAGCGGGTTTTCCATTCTCTGTCTGTTGAAGTGATGGAATCTTTCTGAACCTGACAACAAACTTTTCAAATATACAGGTAAAATTGGACATTTAGATTTATTTTGGGCTCTGAAACAAAGTACTTGTCGGCACTTTGTAAAGTGCACCTGTGGGAGAAATGTAAGAGGAAGCTTTAGAGCCATTTTAGAGCCACTGAAGCTCTTGCTGTCTTGCTGTTCAATGCAAGATTGATCTTGGAGGAACTTGAAGAGCTCAGGTTGATCATACATCCCATCACAAGAGTTTGTCAGATTGTAACATTAGTCTTCGTACTGGAGATAGTGTCTTTTGTTAACATTGATGTATATTTTAAAAAGGGTGGACTGATCTAGCTGTGCAATGAAAATACTGGCATGGCTTCTACTCCATCCAGGTAGCACAGGGACCAGGGCATCAGTGACTGGTAAATGCAGCTCAATGTTTGCAGGCAGGCCAAAGTAGACCTATCATGCAGGCATGAGCTTGTTATTATCCTTGAGTATGTGGTGGTATTGGTAATTATATCTGTGTAATGTTATGTAACTCCTGGGGCCTCTGTGCTTTTGATGGCTAGTTTACAGAAATTGAAGTGTAATTACAGGTAACAAGTCAGCTGTCCCTACATGCCACTTGATCAAGTTAACACACAGGCACGGTGTGGTCTTGTTCCTGAGACAGCCAGGGTTAACTCAAGAGTTCACATGGTATTCTGCCCTGCTGGCTCTGATGTTACCACAATAGGTGTTTGGTTCATGTTTTCCAGGATTCACAGAACAGGTTTTCCAACTGCCTGTCGTAGAGACCGAGCTCCTTGCGTTCTTCACCCCAGTGGAGCAGAGAATACATGGGGTTTGATGTGTGTAGAGGGCAAGTTTAACCCTTCCCCCCCTTGAATTGACACTTGAGTCAACAACTTTCCTTGGCATGAGTGGGCACTATACTCATGCCAAGGAAAGTTGTTGACTTGGGGCATGTGATCTTGATAGGGCTCATCTACAATTCTCAGTCAAAATTGTTTTTCAGTACTGTTGAAATTAGTTGAAAACAATGAAGCAGACGACATTTGATCACCAGCCGGTTTTGGGTGGTTTGAGGGGGAAAGGGTTAATTCCAGATGGGCCTAGGGATATAAATTTGACCTGTTGTGTGTAAGGCTGGTAAAGAAAATACATGTATATTTTGAAAACCATATGTACACAGAAAAAAATCCTGTTGACAACAAAACTTGTTCTACCATTTGATTGGTTGTTTTTGTGTCGTATGTAGGAAGGACATCGCTGTTCTAAAGGCAAATAAATGAAACTGTTGTGTGAAGGTGTTTTCAGTCAACTTTATTTGCTGCTTGTAATTCCTGATGCCCGCTCCTAGTAAAAATTCCAATCATGATATGTCAGTTTTTTTAAACGGACTGTCATGGGGATAGCCCAAAACTAACTAGGGTCTGCAAAGGTGAACAAGTGCTTCCTTGAAAGAGAACAATATTATCCTCAGACTCAACAGCAACATGAAAAAAGATTCAAACTTTTTAACATATATTGACTTTCAGTAGTTGCCACTTGCATCCAGCTTTATTTTTTCTTCATGTTTGGGTTGAATGTGGAAAGTGGGTATTTTGATGAGTTGGTACAGATCAAAATGTGTTCAATGCTATCCGCATAAAAAGGATTATTGTGGATCCAAGTATCTCAAAGCATTTTACATAAATTTGACAGAAGAAGCTCTTATGAGGCAGACATTAATTAATCATATTTTATGGTTCACTGTGACCTACTTTTATCAGCTGGTAGCCCAATTAAATGTACATGAAAGATGTCCTTGAAAATAATTGAATGGGCATCAACCAAGATTTTAGGCATGGGAAGTTGATACTCATTGTGTACATCAATGTACATGTATGCACACAGTTCACATTTCACATTGAAAAAAATGTATACAGAGCAAGGATCCTGAGTTTCTTGAGCAGAGGAAGCATGCACTGTTTTATTCTGACAGGTTCCGGACTTAATGTGGGACAAGATAAAGTATTAATATATGCATTACCTGTGGTGGTCAGAAGTCCTCATTAAAGAGCTTCTTCAAAGTATTCATGAGCATGTATTGAATTATGTAAATGTACAAAAGCTGCCAATAGAAAACACTAGTTCCTCTGTACGTGTGTGCATTGAGGTGTCACTTTTGTGGGATTGAATGCTAGATGTCTGGTCGTGCAGACAGAACACACTGGTTTGATAGTTGTCAGATTTGTGTGGGTAGAGTGCATAATGTGGAAGGGCAGGAACAGGACCAGGCAGTGTTCCAAATCAACACCTCACTGTCATTTCATTTTTGTTCATTTTCCTGATGACACCAAATTTAGAAATATTGACAGAGTGAATGTGAAGAAGTTTGTAACTTGGAAGTGATACGAATTATATTTCAAAAATAGTTGAATTGAGATACCTGTGTTATGTCTTAAAATGTGAAAAAAAAAAGATTAAAAAGAATGAAGTTGCAAATAATGTGCATGTATTGGCATTAGAAGTGAGTGGCGTGCATTGGCCATCAGAGTAATCATGCCAGCAATGTGGTGGTATCAGCTGGCAGAGCCCACACCTGGACCTTTTGCTGGCCTCTACTGCTGTCCATACTGCATACTGATCACACAGCCTGATGACAGACTCCCTGGCCAGATTCACCAACTGTGGCCACCCAATACAATCTGTCTGTAAATATATACACGTCAGCAAACAGTATTATATGTTGATTAGTTCTGAGTATAGGCTCCTGCATTGACAGGAACTCCCCCCTCACCACTTGTAATTATTGTAGTGTTTAGTTTGTGGTGGAGTATACTACGGAAATTGTAAACAAACACTGGCCCTTTTTCGTTTAGATGCATATATATGTTTAATTCATGATGACACATATATGTCAATAGAAAGATTATTTATAGTGTCCCCATGACATGTGTAGTGTTGGGAATGAGGTAGAGATGTTTTAGTGGTATACAGGTCATTGTAGGCTCCCAGGTAATATGGTGCTACTGTCATTAACATCAAGGTGAAGCAAGACTATCAGCTGGCTAATTAGATAACTGACATCAGACCAGGATGTGTGCCGTTATGCAACTTGACTACCTTTTGATCCTGTGGAGGTAACAAAGTGATTGTATTTTTACTTGTACCATCTGGGATGAGATTGTTATTGTTCAGTCTTGAGAGTTTTGTCTTTTTTTTATTATTTTTTTTATTTTAGTCTTCCCATGGGCAGTACAGAAGGATGAATAGCTAATCAAGTATTGGCACTAGGCGTGAAGCTTTCTTGCCTAACAGTCCACCGGAGTGAGATTTCTGAACACTTCATCAGTGGATATTGTAAATTCAGTGACAAAACTCGAGCACTTAAGTTGTGTACATGTGTTTGCTAAATGTAATGTGGGGGATGGACGTAGATTCTGAGCTATTCCTGGACCTTGCTGTCTTCTGCAGCAAGCCAGGAATATGATTACTTTAATTACCTTAACCACAGAAATTAACACAGGGATAGTGTTGCATAATAGTATCCTGCAAGAAAGATGAGGAGGCTAATGTCTAAATAGAATAATGCCCTGGAAGTGATAATACAGTCACTTAGGAGAGGTATGTAATATGTGTGTACTTTGTACATGATTCTTCCCGTATATCTATGGGCACAATGTAAGTGACTCTTGCATAATTGCTTCAAGTGCCTGGGTATCCATAAGTTGAGTTGCCACATACAGCAGGCCCAGTGTGAAGAAGTCTTCATTGATGCCACATGCTTTCTGCTCCATGTGCTACAACTTGTGTATCAGGCCTCAGTTTGGCAGTTTGTGGTCCTGCATTGTTGACTTGAGTGTTCCTGTCACTTATCATTCATTGGAGCATCCCATTCTGACATCATCACTTGCCGCTTATCGTGGAAGCAGCACTGGTTGGCAGGGCCAGTTAAACAACATATGGATGTTGATCAATATTGGCTGACCTTGCGGTGTACCTTGAGCCAGCCCCAAGCTCCATCTATAAGTTTCTATGCAGAGCTTAGCTATTCTTGACATCACAGTATATATATATATATAGTGTGGCCACCCATCTGTCCCCATCATCATGGGAGCTGTTGTTGCTGTGTGATATGGTGCAATTGGATGCTGATGCAAAAGCTGTCAATACGGATCATCACCGCAGAACCAGTTCGGGACTCTCGGAGATACTACCTGCCTGGGTTATGTTTGTGTTCAGTCTTTGGTAGGTGCTTTTTTGGAAGATGTTTGACATACATGAAAGAAATTGCTGATTAAAAATAAATGTGTTTTCTAGTATTTACATGCTGTTAACCTGAGGCTGAGTTGCTGCTCTGTTTTCATGTATCACCTGTTTCAGGTAATAAGTGAAAGTTGCGGAAATTTTGTTGTAGTGGATTTGTCACAGTGTGGGGGAATTGTACTTCAAACATCCGGCTTCTCAGAAGCCCATTTTTGACAGGTGGGATTGTCTCAGCTGCCACTTCCAATCATGGCAGTTTGTCAATCGATCATGTTTACAGCAATGAGATCAAAACTTTTTCTGGGGCAGGTTGAATCAGCAGATCTAAGTTTTATGAATATGTATCAGATGGACTGAGGCAGGCTGTTTACAATGTGTGTGGCTTTATCAAAAGGTTATTGTGTAGAGGGCTTGGCAACCAGCCAATAGCAGAGCAGTAACCACAGCTAGGGTGAAGTCACCCTGGTCATGTGACCAGGATGGCTGGGTTCACCTAGATACACATACTCATATCCACATGGTGCCATTTCCCACTACAACCTTCTGCTGATGCTGGCTTTTTTTATAAAACCTCGTTTAACTGGCAGTATTCCACCAGAGCAGTCAGTGTGTGAGGATAGGCCCAAATAGCAGTAGAGTTTGTGTATTTCTAGTGGTAACACTCGGTTAAGATGTTCATCGGCAGAGTTCTGCATGATCAGCTGAAAGATGGAGTATCAGCTTTACCAAAGAAACTGAGAACATCCTCATTAGGCAGATTTTGGGCAGCAACGTATGTATAAATCTTTTTTGTTATTCCTTCCGTATAATTATGGACAGCTGTTACAAAAGATTTGCATATATGGCAGGAGATGTATCAGTGCTGGTCATATTCATATATTTACTGGTATTCTCTCTACGTATTATTTTGGGTGATGTGGTGATATCGGCCTGTTGGTGGTAACTGTTCACAAAGAGAAAGCCAAAAGCCATAGCGGGTCAACTGTCACTTTCTCTTAATAAACACAGCCAGCACGTGACATGGCATGTTTTTCGTTTCTCCTGATCTCAGAAGTGGTGTGATCATGTTGACCGCTGTCCAGTCACCCATAGCATGTTATTGCTGTGGGCGATACATATGAATATTAACATACGTAAACAGTTGCCTTTGAGTCCTTGAGTAGAGCTGTGTTATGTGGCCAAATTTACTGCACTTACGAACAATATCAGTGTGAAGGAGCAGTGACTTCATGTTTGTTTTTGAGGTGTTGTTTTAAATTGGGTGGATGTTGCATTCAGGTTTGCAGGAACAGGATTAAGAGCTATATGTAGGTTGAAGACAGATGGGATCAGGCTGGCCTGGACACATGCACCATGTACACACATGTCCATTATGAACACATAGTGAGGTCCTACTATAAATAATAGTCTCCTGATACTTTCAGCCAATCAGCATCGAGTATGAGGGAGGCAGGTACCCGTTGAGCTTTTTTTATCCCTGTTACAGGGCTGAAAGTTAATGCTGTAAAATATGGCAGCAGTCCAGCGTATTGGCCAGAACTGTTCTTGTGATTTCCATGCTTGTCATATAAAATTGTAAATATTTTTTATTTTTTTTCAAATCCGGGTGTTAGTTCTATGATCACCTTTCTGTGTGATTGAAATACAGCAAAGAACGATAAAATGATAATAAAAACAGGAGATATTTCAGTGCTTCCCTAGCATACTCAGGGGAAAAAGTGTGAGAGAGTTCAAAGGTAAATTTTTAATTTGAGAATAATTTGTTGTATGACCACCAACCCTTCATGCAGAATCAGTAGAAATTATTTTCATCAAATGTTGAAAATTATGCTAGCAAAACGTATAATGAAAAAAATAAAAATAGAAGCACAAATCACAGTTGAACACATTTTGTTTGGGCTATTTTAAAATGTGAAATTACTTACCAACAAAATGTCAGAGAAGCGAAGAAAATCTTCTATTCATGGATGTATATTTCAGAAAAAAGTACAATGAAAAGAAGTGGTTTTTTTTTATATTTTTGGTTGTGAAAAAAAAAAGATAAAAAGCCAGCAAACAACAACCCCCATGCGCTGTCCAGTTTATGACATGCTACGTCAGGTGCTGACATTGATAACAGGTGGTCACCATGCCATCTTGTAATATTTTTCACAGTTATTGGCACAGGCATCTCCAAAGACTGAAACAGACATGACTTTAAGTCTGCATTTTTTCTTTTTGAATTAAATTTTGATTTTAGTATATATTTTAACATATTTTCTTCAAAGTTATAAATTGTAAGTTTGACGATTTACAGATGTTCATGGCAATGGGGCCCTGAAATTTCCAGAAGAAAATACATTGGTAATTCATATGTTCTTCCAGAGTGCAGAGATACACAGCTTTTAGTTGACATTTGCTGAGACCTGATTTAATGTGTTGCATTGCAATCCATGCATTTCTTGACTATCTCAGAAGATCACAGCATGATTCATGCAAGGTGGATTGATGCGTCATGAAGGATCGATAGGAATATCAAACACTAGTCTAGCAGAAGCTTTGCTCAAACCAGGAACTTTGATGTGGAGAATACTGTTATCTCACTCATTTAATAAAAACATGTAGGAATACTTACTAAAAAACATGTAGGCTTCCCTGAAAAAAAAAATCACAGAAAATACTTCTGTGGGCAATTTGTTCTCAATATATCTGTATATTAACTTAATTTTCTAATGTGGCAGTCAGAAAAGTCATTAAAGGTACTGGCAGACACAAACACAAGCTAGGTTAGCAGTGATAAGTGTTGATATATTTCAGCTATCCCCATGTTTCCTAACATATTCTGGGAGAAGAGTAGTTAACTAATATCTAAGCCTTGAATGGAGTGTGTACTTGAGCACCTTGAGTGTCATATTTGTGATAAAACAACTCAGCCAGATATAGACTGAAAAAGCAGGAGATTATGCATCTCTAATCTTGCAAGTCTCATGTGACAATATACAGTGAGCAAACAGTAAGCCCCATGACAGACATGTGGTCACTGATTACCTAATGTCTTGACAGGTGATGTTCAGATTAACAGGATGGTAAGATGAAGAAAGTTACCCTGTGTTTCCTGCAGCTATATTCTGGGCAGGTGTACGGTAGTGATTTTTGAAAGTGGATGTGGGTTACATGTGCATTATACAAGAGGAAGTTCTCATCTACCTGGACTCATTCCATACCAGTCCTTGATATTTACGTATATTTACCTAGATTTAAGATGGCAATTGCATATTCAAATTCTTCATGAAAAGAGCTTCCGTTCAAGTACCAACATGCCTATAGTCGTAAGTCCGTGGTTCTGGCACTGCCAGAACCACTGACCAAGGCCTGTCATCATAGTATGGAATGAGTTAATAAGAACTATGAAAGTGACATATTGCTGAATTAACACACTCTGTTCATGTGCCAATAATGTCTATTAACATGTTGAAAATTTACTTCAGAATTCACAGAAACTTTAACTCTTTGAAAGATATCTGGCTGAGTTAATCTGCTTCTTTCCACCAGAACTTAAGAAAAAACAGTTAAAACAATGGGTCACCTGACAGATACAGCTCAGAAGTGTTCACAGCGTATGAACTCTGGTTGGCTGTATTGGATTATTCTTAGATTGACCTTGGATATTATAGTTAATTTCATCCATTGTAGAAGGATATAAATGTAGCACTTAAACATGCATAATCTCATGTTTATAGTTGCAAACTTGGTCACAGAGCATTTTGAGTTCCGGGAATTTGATTGCCTTTCATGTGTCAAAAAGTTTTTCAGCAAAAGTGCTGACATGTATGATGGCGTGACATATGGGCTGAGTAAATATGGGTATCCGGTTCACACGTGTTTACAGCTTGTGTTGCATCTTGGTTGGAATTGGGGCAGTTATACAGTGCATATCATAAACAGTATTTCTGCAGCTTCTGCAACTCAGCTTGCCTGCTTGGCAGACTGGCCTGTAATTTTTGTACCTGGCTGGTGGCCTGCAAGTCAGCTGGCTGCTATAATACAGATTTCATTATTTGCTTTATTCCCGAACATAATTTTATCCGCTGTTGATCAGCAAATCACACTGGACCAGATTGTAAGCAGCAATTAGTGGCCTATAATTATGCAGGAGTACCAGAGCCTGTCATGTAGGGTGGTGGCCTTTGTGTATTTGCTGATTATTTGTTTCCCAGGGCTGGTCTGATGAGGTTGACTGGGTGAAAGAGCACCTTTTCCCAACAGGGTGCCACCGGGTCATTGAGTCCAGCCAGTGAGCAACAGAGATGTGATCAGCTGGGCTGGCAGCAAACAGCAGTGAAAGCTGGCTGATCCAGGATCCCAGTTCAACAGTCCAGGCCTGGAGGTCTGCTGAGCAGGCAATCCGCCCTCTCCATGTCTAATGCATAAAGTATTACGACTAACATTCTATCATTGCCATGTAGAGCTGGCATGCTACTTGTGGTCTTCAAGTGTTTAATAAATTAAGTGGCCGCCTGGAAGAGGTGCGTGTGAACATGCTACAGTGCTCCCTGGTTACAATGGTGATGATGGGGTCCAGGGAGACCTCATTATAGCAAAACTGCCAGATAACAAGGGAACATTTAATGGAGATAATGGGAAGAGTGATCCAGTGAGAGCCAAGGGACCCACCATGTTGATCACAATGCACCTTGCAATGAAGACAGAGATACCAACATTCAAAATGCTATTTCAGGGACATTTACATGAGAGTATCAGGGATGGAGCATATTTAACAAAGAATATATAAGAAAATACTCAGTTTCAATGGGGGACAAACACCATAAATTGGTCAAAATGTCATCCTATTTCAGGGATGTGCCTGATGATGAGGCACAGTTAGCATCTCTGTGAGGGTCATTTTAAAGAGGCATCACTATACTTTTACAATGTAGGCCCTTGCATTTGTGTGCTGCCACTTTGTCTGTTTGGATTCTTACCCCTTCCATTGCTGAGTTTGGTCAGCATTTGATACTGTGATATCTGAAAAATGCCTGAACAGAATTTACTCAAATTTGGTACACAAGTACCTCATAAGGATAAATGAAATTATGAGATTTTTTGGGTCATAGTGATCTTTTTATCCAATAATCCGATGCGTTTATTGATGAGTATGTGTCAAGTTTTTGGAGTGTTTGGTCAACAAGTGCTTTGGCCCTCACAAGTGCCCTAGCATCATAATGATAAACCCATAGTGACAGTTGGACTCCTAACACAAATGTATTTCATAAGTGTGTGTGATCTACTAATAAGTACTTTTGTTGTCATATGACCTTTTAACCTGAAAACTTGTTTTTCTGATAACTTGGAAAGTACTATGATTCCTAAATGTTGAAAGTCAAAGTCATTTGTGTCACATGTTGTGACCCACCTATCTGAAAATGTATCATATGATGAGTTTGCTACCACGTGACCTTGACCGAATTTTTAAGGTCACTGAGGTCAATGCCTAAGATCATCCCAAGGTCATAACTGCGTACATAACACAGTGATACTGGCCCAGGGGGCTCAGTCATTCAGACCATTATATTTTTTTTTGGAAATGTGACAGCTAAGGCAGTAGACAGATTCTCAGTAAAAAAAATCTTAATGGCCACACTGCAATAAACACTGTCACCAGTCAGCTGCTTGCACACACTATAGTAGTGTGATGTTTGCCTAGCTGTGGTCACATTAAGCTCTGTGTACTGTCCATTGCACTCAAACATAGAGGATACATTGAGCTGGGACAATTACGGATGCAGAAGTGAGAGCACATCTTTTTATTGGTCGTTGACAGGTCATTGATACTTAATTTGTTTGTGGCTCAATACTGGAAAATGGGCAATGATGAAAGATAGCTTAAGTATGATGAATATGATTATAGAAGTCATCCAACTAACTTTTATCTTCCATTCATTGCCAATGGACTGGAGAGTGCAGTCAATGCCCGTATTCCTGTAAGCAAGCCATCTTCTTTGATGATCTTTCAGTTATTTTATTCTAATATAACACATATACAGTGAAACCTCTTGAAACACCACCTCTAGGGAGGACCAACTTATGGTCTGTCAAGACAGGTGGTCTCTCACATCAGGTACAAATAACAAGAAAAGTACTAAGCAAAGTATGTTGAAAAGGTGGTCTTCCAAGGCAGGTGGTCTCTCATTGGAGTCATCTCTCAAGACAGAGACCACTATATATATATATATATATATATATATATATATAACATCAAAAACAAACACCTCCTTCAAAAGAAAAGAAAAGAAAACAAAACAGAACAAAAGAAAACACAAAAAACAAAACAAACTGCAAAAAGTTTTTTAACAAATGTTTTATTTTATAAGAGACTCCCATTCTTATCAATAGCCCCCCCCCCCCCCCATTTTAAGAGGTTTGTGCTGGTAAGTGCTCTTGAAAATTCACTGAATCACAAATGTAAGTTTCCATGCGGTTGTACACACACAAGTAATTTGTATGTAACAACATACTAATTATAAGCTTTTTTGAGCTTACATAATTGTAAAATTCTCCTTTGAATACAACTATTTATGTACAACTTCTCCAGTAGAAACATGAGAAAAGGAGAAAAAAAGATATCCCAACCACATGTGCATGATAAAACGGCAGAGACTGAAAGGATGAATAATGTACTTGATGTGCTCCCTCAAAAAAAAAAAAAAAAATCTTGGCACAAGCATTCCTTAAACAATTATAAGTGAAAAAGCATTTGGCTCAAATCCAGATATAAGTGGGTGAAAAATGGAAACAAATATCTGCAGTATATATATTTGGACAACCAATAACATGCTCTTCCAAAATTACACAGATATTTACATGCTGCTTTGGCATTCACTGGTGAAGGTAATGAGAGATTCAAAGCTCCCCCCCCCCTCCCCTCCATCTGGCACAGCTGGAATATTTTATAAATGTATAATTTAGGAAGTCTGATGCATGAACACAGTCCCAGGGAGTGAGGTGTACACAGTACAATTGTTATCAGGAAGCGGCCAATAAAACATGGGTGGGGAGACAGGGAACTGATAAGACCTGGGTGACACACTCTGTAGTATAATAATGATTACACCTGTTAACCACCAAACCTATACACCTGTTACCTGGCAGACAGGACCCAGGCTGGCCACTCTCTGGACTAACTACTCCGCACACAGCTGCAGCAGGGAGGCCCACCTCATGCTCCGACAGTCCTGCTGATGCAAACCATGTTTTTTTTGCCTCTCACTTCTAAAATCTTATCAATGCCTATGTTTTCCAGGAAGGGGAGGCGAAAAGACAAAGACACACCTGTACCAGTTCAAGACGAATATAAACAGTACCTGGAGGAAGACCATGTGAAAGAAAAGATTACAGATGTTGATCTTAACAAATTGGTGCCCCTGCCTACAGGGTTAGATTATCAAGAATGGCTAGCCTCAAACAGTGAGTATATGTTCAGTGTATTCTGTATAAATGTATGTACTGTATGTCATTCCATGGGTCTGAATGTGTTCACAAACCTCTTTAAGTTTGATAATAACAGATCAAAGTTCAGTCGCACTCCAAAAAGTCATGGGATAACCTGTTTGTTTAAAGGTACATACCAATACAATATTCTTTTTCAGTTGTAGTGCCCTCTACACATCACCATGGCAACATGGGATAAATATCAATCTAAAATATTTGTAGGCGGTAGTACAAAAGACACCTTTGTTGTATAAAACCTGCAAATGTGAGTGATGGAAGGCTGTAAGGGACAGTTCAACATCCTCATCTTGGTTAACAGAGTACTCCTTTGCATTAACCTGGCCCTCCATCAGAAAAAAACGTACTCCTGGCACTTAAAAATGATGATACCTCAGTTCGGGTGGCAATTAATGAAGCAAATTCCTGAAAAGCCTGTCAAAATGTATCTGTGACTTTGTTGGGACTCTGAACATAATTGTTTTATTACCTTTTTTTCCCCAGTTGCCAGTGGCAAGTCAACATACTAATATTGTGTGTGTTTACTTAATCACTATTTTATCACATTGTGAAAAGTGTCCCCCCCCCCAATACTGTCTGTCTGTATTCTTTAGAAAATTATGAACCACCCCTGAAGTTTATTGAAAATATGTATGTATGTATGTATGTATGTATGTATGTATGTATGTATGTATGTATATATATATATATATATATATATATATATATATATATATATATATATATATATATATATATATACACACACACACATATACATGTATAGGTATTTTTAAAATAATTATTTTTAAAGGGGTATGGGAGGGGTGACAGGGATCAGGGATTGTGGATAACATTCTGGCATGTCATGCTCGCTTCAGCCATATTCAGTGTAGCTGGACAAAGTTGTGAAACCATATGTATACCCCAAAATGAATGTTATGCCAGCGTAGTTACCAGGTAACCACAAGCAGGTGGGCAATACTGTGGATGCATAAGATGTTCTTTTTCGACAGAAACATTTTGACTACATAAACAAACCACAGATGTCTTGGCAGAATAGGTTTTCCCAGCAGTCAATCCTGTATAATTATATGTAACAAAGTGAATAAACATGTGTACTTGCTTTTTACCTGGTGTATAACTTGTGTAGATGTAGTGTAGCTTACCTTGCTACTTTATCTGGCTACATGTTGCGTTAATTGAGAATTAGGCGTGTCTGTTTGAATAACCCATTTAGCTTTTGTGGAACCTCAGGCATACTCCTGAAAGTCCACATGTGTTGTGTGTGGAGATTGCCCGTGGCAAAACGGCTGGATATATCCTCTACATATTGCAAAGTACGGAAAAGGTAAAATGTTAGATCTGAGTTCAAAATTAAATACATGAATTATACATGGGCTGTAAACTGCAAGAATGTGAGATTTATGTGTTTAGGACCAATATTATTTTAGTCAGGAAAGTTTGAGTAAAATGAATAATTTTCATTGGATGTTAACGTGTGGTAAATGGGACCAGAATTCGTAGAAACTGTAAGATACAGCAAACCATGACCCCAGCTTTGAAAAATAATTGCTTTCCAGGTAAGTAATTATTCCAGAGAAGTACAGGTGTAGTACAAAGTAGTTTTAGTTTCTCTTTAATTTGCAATGCCTGCCCCTGCTTGGCCGCATGCCCTGATAAGCACATGGTGCTCCATTTGTTGGCCTTATTTACAAAACCTATGTGTTGATACCAAATGCATTCTACAGTTGTAATCAGATAACTTAGCTTTCCACATCAAAACATTTGACCTCAGTGGTTTATCATTCATGACCAGGTATTTTAGCTTGCTGTAGTTATTGCAGTTTTTTACTCATGGGTGGCAGTGAGTAGACAGTGTGAACCATCATGTGCGCGTTTATCACGTTTATTATCCAATCAGTGAGACATCAACAGATAGTGATACACAGGAGTATTTGTTGGTAACAAGTGTGTCCACATATTTATGTTGTGGCTTTTTAAAGGCATGTACTTTTGGTAGGACTTGTTGATCAATAGTCATTAATATCCATAACTAATCTTTGTAGCTTGCAACACGTTTATTTGGGATGCCCCTTAAGCTATTTGTGAAAAAGACGTAGCACGAGTGTCTGAAGGTCAAGTCTGTCCACTATTTGTGACCTGTACCAGTATTGCCTGGTACAGTGATATGGTCATGCAGCCGCAGATTAAAAATGAATAAATAAATACAGTATACTGCAGACTGCATGCACTGGTAAAGTTTAGACTGGTGAATATTGTATGATTGATCCATCTTGACCCATGCTAGGCAAGCTACCACACAGAGACAGCAAACTGGTGTAATGTTGAACTTAGACCGGAAACTTGTAAAAGCTGTAAGTGGAATTGTTGCCAGACTCAGATTTTATTTTTCATTCAGGCCACCTGTTGAGAGAAACTTTCTGACTTTTCTGAATTTTTGTTGCTTGTCGTACAGCACTTTTTTGTATAAATGCAGACATGTGTTACGTTTAAATCTCCATGAAGCTCAAAATTTTTACTTGTTCTGTCTGAAAATTTACTGGTCCAAGACAATCGGGCTTGCTTTAATATCAAACCCTGATTGATTATGACCACATTTTCTGATATATCTTATTAACCCTTAAAGTGCTGATTTAAAAACGAGTCAACAGCTTTCCACGGAACACCGTGTGCATTGCACACAAAGTGTCCCAAGGAAAGCTGTTGACTAAGACTACTTTTTGCTTTAATAGACTGAGATTGCTGGTATATGAATGAAAGGTATCTTCATGAGGAATTTGAATCTTTTAACCATTCTATGTTTAATGGTAATGAGAAAACAACTATAGCAGTGATTAGCAGTTTAAGGGTTAATTTACCAGTCACAAAGATCACCTGCTGTGTTAGGTTGCTTTTATGTGACAGAAAAGGCAGTAGCACTGGAGTGTAACTTGAGGTATTGCCTGTAGCCTGCCAGGTGGTAAGACCAGGCAAGTAGGCATAACTTGTAGGCTGTAAGCTGATGCTTGCTTTGCCACAGCTGGATTATGTTTCTTATTGCCCAAGATATCTACCAGACACACAAATTTACATATAATATTTTTATGAAATTAGAAGACTTTCCATAGTTGGCCAGTAAATGAAACCAAGGTGCCATTGATGACCTGGAGTGGGGCGGTCTTGGTGAAGGGGTTGGCTAGGTCTGATGGCTAGTCATTCCTCCCCTATTTGGCCAGTGTATGAGAGTGTGAAAGCTGACTGTTGTGCCTCTGCATGCTATACCTGTGTACTCAGGCTGCTTGATGCTGCTGCCTGGTGCTGTGACTGCCAGCCAGTCTTTATCTCTTCTCAGAATTACATCATGCAACACTTAAAATAGATATATACTTTGTAATTACATCATCCAATTGCATATATATTTTCATTTGTGTATATGAATTTTTCTTGATATTCAATGATGACTTTACCCTGGGAAATATAAAGTTTAATTGGTTTTTTTGCCCAGTCATGGCTTACTGCACCCGTAATCAACTTGCTCCAATTATTCCTTGTAACTTAACCTTCTGACACCTAAACTGTCCACACATGGTAGGCTATCAGATTTGTTATCCACTTCAACAGTTAGACTTAAATGTCTCATCAATAGCCAATGCTGTGACCAAGAAGAGTGTCGACTTACACAAACTCAATTAAAAAAAGAAAAAAGATGGCTATCTGTAGATGCAAAAATAAGCAATAAAGATAAGAAGACACCTAGAAAGCAATGTTATGGTTAAGTGTATCAGTTTCATAACACCAAGTGTGGAGGGGAAATGGCTGGCACAAGGCATACACTGCGCAATGCAATCATCAGTCCCAGCATTACCTGATTCTTGTAAATGCAGTTTCTCTAATCTTGTCAAACAGTGTAGGAGATCAATACATGCATTCTCTGTAGTTGTGGCTTTCATCACAGAGTGACCTTCAGATGACTTTCCTGAGACTGTTGTATAACTAATGCAGCCTGTTGCCAGGACCTCCTTCATTGCTAATGTCGTCATAACCTAGGGATGCAAGACATTCAGTCTCATTTTGGTTTAAACTAAGCAATTGATCACATAATTTGCTTTCAATCTACTACCGGAACCTGACATCTTAATGCCAAACAAAATCCTCACAAATGAGACCAGTGCTCATTCTAACTGTCTAAGATAGGCTCACACTCTCCTCTAATAACACAGAATTAGATACACTGTCCATCCTCTTGTCAAGCGATTTCAATTTAGTTTCTGGTTTGCAAGTAATTTTTCCATTTTAGAAATGCTTCTTATACCTGAAGACTGTAAATGAAGTCTGGGTGTATTCTGTCATCAGCTTGTCCAAATGTCTGTCCCAGGTCCCACTGTCATTGGGCAGCAGAATTCTTTCAAGCAAAATATGTTGTAATTATGCCCCCCCCCCCCATTGCATACAGCAATTACTTGGTCCATGTATCAGTGTGTGTGTGAGTAGTGTGTCCGTCTGTCCAGACAGCTCTCATGTGATAAGTCATAAAGTTTTTGGCATAGGGCTTTCATATTGCACCTGCTTATAGTCCTGCATAAGGTCTCGGGTGAGTTCAAATTGGACATGCTTATAGTCCTGCATAAGGTCTCAGATAAGTTGGAAGATGGGTGACCTTGACCCAATTCCCAAGGTCACAGAGCCATTTTAGTGAATTTGGTTTTCACACATTTAGTTGAAAAGTTTTTGATGTAGGCCTTTCATATTGCACATGTGTGAGGCCTTAGACGAGTAGGAAGATGGCTGAGCTTGATCCAATTCCCAAAGTCACAGAGCCATTTTAGTGAATTTGGTTTTCATGCGATAATTTGGAAAGTCGAAGATGGATCACCTTTACCCAAATTCCAAGCTCACAGAGCCATTTTAGTGAATTTGGTTTTTACACAATAACTTGAAAACTTTTTGACATAGGCCTTTCAAATTGCAGGTGATTGTAGTTCTACATAAGGTCTCGGATGAGTTTGAAGATGGGTGACCTTGCCACTGTATTTGCTATGAATGTTCATATAGCACAAGAATGACTCCTGTCAGTAATGAAAGCTTTAGCATGGGGGGGGGGGTGGGGAGCATAGATCTAACAATCTCAGATTGGATTTTAATTTGCCATTCACAAGTTGCATAAAACTCAAATTTGTCTCTATTGTACCTTGACAAATTTGTTGACCTGATTACGTTTTGGTGACCTTTGACCTCATTTTCAAGGTCACAGGACCATATCTGTGTGGCAAAGTGGTATGTATGCAGTATGTCAGCAACAAATGTTCTGGTAAAAACTGTTGACTAAGCACATTTACTTCTGACCAAACAAGGAATGATTATGATTTGAAAATAGCTTGGTAAATTAAATATGCCCCATGTTTTGAAAGTTGCAGGGTTGGCTAAAGGATGCATATAAAAGTTATATCCTTGTAGACATCCTGGTGCCACCTGCATTGTGTTTTTCGTTTTTGTTGGATATTTTATTTACATCAGGAAATTGCTAGTAGTTTTGCCCTGGGCATAGTGTGAAGGGCCAGCACAAGATTGAACGATCATGTAGGCAAGTACCACAAACATGTACAAGTCCAGCTTTGGTCTGGTGCCAGCCAAAAGTACTATATTTGGGAGATTATAGAAAGACACAATTCATTAAATTTTTTCTTTGAATGTGGCAAGTGATATCCAGATGTCAAAATGTTATCTGCTGGAAGCCTGTCAATGATTGTCTTAGTTGTGACTTGTGGCCCATAAAGTATGGGCGGCTATTCTTGGTATTGGCATCCCTGACATCACCCATGCATCTGGCCGTCCATCCTGATGATGTTACCATGATATCTAAAAATATATCTCACTGTAGCTGCACTAAATTTTTGTCAGAGGTGTACCTCAGGATGGACTAGATACCGGCAGAACACCTGAAGCCTCTGATCATCATCTATCATTTATTTTGTATGTGAATTTTCAAAATTTTATTTTGAGGTTGAGTCAGAGAAGGCCAGGCGGATGGCGTAGCATATTTCAAGAAATGACTGGCGCTTCATGGAATTTTTGTCAAAGATCTTTGTTAGAAAGGGCCAGAAATCTATAGAACTCTGGCTTGCTTGGGATATTTTTGTCAAAACTGGCTGCCTCAGACCATTTTTTATTTTTCTTACAATTTCTTATATTTATATTGATTGGCACATGTGTATTTTTGTACATCATGTGAGTTACCAGTGACACATCCATGCTTGTAATCAATTTTTAACCACAGGGCTCTGTGGACATCATTCATGATAATCAGTGTTCACAGTTTTCTTAAATTTCATTGGTACCAGATTACATGAGTGTACTACTGTTGTACATTACCCAGTGTATCAGTTTCGCTAATTCCACATTGCATTATGCTGTTGTGTTAGTTATAGTTACCCTTACAGACGCCCCCCCCCCCCCAAAAAAAATAGTTTGGTAGGCTGCTGAGGGTGTTCAGTATATGTAAACTGCACACTCTTGTCATTTCTTTGAGACAAGAAGATTAGGATTGACAACTGGGGTCCATTCCACTGCCCATCATTGCCAGATAGAATGCAAATGTTTCAATGTAGAACCTTCACTGTAAAGCAGTGATGTGCCTTGCAATGGGTGGTGTACACTCATGAGAGTAAACAAACAAATTGAAACTGACATGCCAGGCACCCAGATACATTTCAAAGTTAAATTCGAATAAACCGTTTCTCCAACCATAAAACTGTTGCAAAAATTGTAGCCATGTTTGTTATAGAGGCACAAGTTGTTTGGTCTTTCTGCTTAATCACTAGCATACCAGAACCAGGCAATGGGCAATCTGACCAGTACAGGTTAACCCTCAGCATGGTATGGATGCTTAGCACCCAACCCATGCCAGGGAAAGCTGTTGACGCAGTTTTGATTCAAATGAGAAAGGGTTAAAGACTGGCCACATGATGTGTGCACTTCTATCTGATTGGCCCGTGAATGCCATCCGCATTAACCCTTTCAGTGCCAAATTTTGGACTGAGTCAACAGCTTTTCTCAGTGCCCAATGCGTGCCAAGAAAAGCTGTTGACCGGGGATATTCTCTCTGGAACTATAGGCATACTGGTACTTGAATGAATGGTGTTTTTATGAGAGATACAAATCTGGGATCCTAATGATAATTCAGACTTGTCTGACTAATGTAGATCGACTTAACCCTTAAAGTGCTAACCACGGCTATAGTCGTTTTCTCATTACCGTTAAACATATAACGTTTAACAGATTCAAATTCCTCATGAAAAGACCTTTCATTCAAATAGCAGCAAGCTTAGTCTAAAACAAAAAGTAGTCTTAGTCAACAGCTTTCCTTGGGGCACTTTGCGCGCATTGCGCGCAAAGTGCCCCAAGGAAAGCTGTTGACTCAATCTTAAATCGGCGCTTTAAGGGTTAAGACATGATTGGCACGTAAAGAGTTAACAGCCAACTCCAGCTGGTGACTGTGGCAGCTGGGGAGGAAGGATTAAATTGCTGATATAATATCAATAACGTGATGATAATATATCAGTGTATGTATGTCAGAAACAGAGGTTTTCCTCACGGTGCCTGGGGGAACAGTGTGTTGATACAATACACAATGGATTTAACATGTTTAAGATACTAGACATTATAAATAACTAGGAGACAATAGACTGATGGCATGCATTCTGTTGGACCAACACGAGCCAGTGTACATACTGGCCTTGTACCTGTACTTGCAATTTTAATCCATCCGCCATAACTGGGGGGAGGGGGGGGGAGGGGGGGAGGGGGGGCACAAAGATACAAGTATTTGTTGGCATTTTTGACTGGTCAAAAAGTGGTGTGCAGCTCAAAGTACCTCAAGATGCCCATCAACTTATGATAGAATGACTGATTGACGCATATAAAAAGACTTGGTATACTGATGGCATGTTTGTACATGGAGCACTGACATTGTGTCATGGCATTAGAGACTGCTCCAGGGAACATTCATGGGCCCTTCCAGCCCAGCAGAATAGGCAATGATACGGCAGCAATTTGATAAGTATGGCTTCATAATGGCATTATTTATGAATAACAGTATGTAATTGTATAGGAGCAGTGCAGCAATGATGTGATCACCAGATCACCTGGATCCACTGAGGTAGAAACCAGATCTTTGCTACATGCTATAGTCATGTCCTGCTTATCAATATGGTGATGATGTGCACAGGAGATCTCCCCATCGGAGAGGTGGAAATACTGTACACGAGACACTAATGTGGGAGAGTCTCTCCTGGCCTTCCACGTACATGTATAAGGTCAAAAGACATCGCTCCATCTCTGCAACATGAGCAGCTTGAGAAGCTGTAACGCCCATGCAAAACTTACACTATGAATTTTGGAAGTCTGAGAAATGCTCCATGAATTTGGACTGTGGGGAAAACCATGTATCAGAGACATAAATAACTCTAGACAAAGTAATAATATTTTTAGAAGATAAACAAAAAGAATAATGACATCTATTAAGTAAAGTTAATGATGGGCCAATTGGTCCTATGCATAGGCTTGCATTGGTGGGTGGGATGACTGTCACACAACCCACGCTAACTCCTGCTTTGCTGCGTTTTTCGAAAATTAGTTCTTAGTTTCCGGTGTGGCAAGCAGACGTGTACAGAACAGTCAAGCAGTTTGTGAAAGATTTAGTGTGGTGATGACACATTTCTATTATAATATATTTCTAAGATAAATGAAAAGAATAACAAGCTAGATGGGTTTCACAATCAGCACATACACACAAAATATACAAGCAGGAAAATTTCCCTAATTACATTAGTATATCCTGGATACTGGCTGGTGTATTTTGTCATACATGTATTTTGCTTGGGGGACAAAAGTGACTGTGTAGCAGACACTGGTGTAGAACCAGTACTGCAGGATATGTGTCTAAGTGGACCCTGGGGGCCAGCCACTCACCTTTACAACTGCTGTATGTCAACAATAATATATGTACCCATTATTCTATTAATAACATCCTAAGTCATAAAAATGTCCGGTTTTTTTATGTGAGATCTGTTGTTATTGTGGGGAGAAGGTGTAGGGTATTAGTCTATGTTATTTTACTATAAACATGATGAATGAATTATAACGCAGCCACTGTAGTAAGGAGTACTTGTTGAAATGTATGGATATGCCACTTGTGAAATCTACTCCATATTGACCATAGACAATGGGTCTGTTAAAAATGGATTTTTTTTTCAAGCCCTGAGAATGTTTTCCTAGCTGTTTGCTTTGGGTGTACATGTACTGCCAATTCCACACAGCCCATATGAGTGCACACCTGGTCTAAATATATGTTGTCGAACTGGAATGTCACAGTGAGGCTCTTGTGTGGAGGGAGCCTGTAGAATTCATGTACATCAAACTGACGTGAGATATGTGGAAAAAAAGATATAAAAGCTCTGGTTTTAACATTTACATGCATCATTAAATATTGCAATGGTGGCAATAATTTGAAAAAAAAACAACTAAAGTTCATAGAATTACCCAGAAACTAAGTAAATTGCAGTGAACATTCATTCTTCTGTACTTGTTGAATGAAAAAAAAAACCCTGAAGATCATACCATTTCCAAGTAACTCAATAAATTTTAATGTGCATTCATTCTTGTCTGTTTGCAGCAATCTCATTTTTTGAACATATAAATCTGATGTATGGAACGGTGTCTGAGTTCTGCACAGTGGAAGGGTGCTGTACAATGATGGGGCCAGGAAACACGTAAGTACAGCATGTCCAGGCAAAAAGCACCATTTAAAAAAAAAAAATCTTTTCACATGCAACAGTGTATGTGTCTTTCATCATGTTTACTGTAAGCAAAGATAAATCATCCCTGTACTGTGAAAAAAATGAACTCTTTTGACAGCAATGGATTCTTGTTCAACTTGAAATACAGTGATCCCCCTCTTGTAAGGCGCCTCTCAAGAGAGGCCACCCCCTCTACAAAGGCCACTTCTCCATGCAGCCAGTATGGCAATTTTTTTTTATATTTTGCCTCTCAAGAGAGGCCACCTCTCATATTAGGCCACATTTTTGGTGTATTTGAGGTGGCTTTATTAGAGGGGGGCTACTGTATGCCTGTCTTGATACTCCCTGAGCTGACTTGCTTTTGACAGACACACATACATAGAAAGACTGCTGTTATCTGTAACCAGTTGTAACACTTCATATAAAAGAAATAGACATTTGGAAGTTTATGTTTTGTACTTGTTATAAGATTCATACACAATGTTGTGCAAAGTAAATTCATGTACTAGATTTCATATGATTCAGTTCTTCCAGAGTTCACGTATAGATGACCTTTATCATGGCAGTCACTTGCCCTTGTAGCTTAAATTCTGTACAGTGTTCATGTTTCCCGAATTGCTGTAATGTTTTCCAGGTAGAATGGGGGTTTCCACTCCCATTTTGTTGGAAAAGTGTTTTGTGTATTTCAAGAAGTAGAACAGATAAATTTTTTAATTTATATAAACAGCTTGCTGGACCCATGTTTGAACAAATATATAAGGACTGACGATATCAACACAACAGATTGACATATATACCTGTGACAGGTTGTGTGTAAACAGGTATAAATCAATTGACAAGACCAACAACTGTAATGCTGCTGTTTTTGTTGCAGACAATATTTATGGTTCGATGAAAAAGGCAAGAAATGCAAATGTGCAGCTCCTCAGTATGTAGATTATGTGATGACATTTACACAGAAGACTATACATGATGAAAGTGTCTTCCCCACAAAATATGGTGAGTATACTGTCACATGGCAGACTGACCTGTACCTCCTCACACTGACCTTAAGATGAAGGGTCATGACAAATGGTCAGTGGTCAGCTGTCATATTGAATATTGAATACAAACGGGACTCAAAAATTGTTTTTTAAATGGCACTACTACCAATGGATTGAAAAAACATAGATAATCCTACTGGCAGAAAACAAAAGAGACAGACGGACACGCATTTCCTGTCCTCCATTGTTTACACAGAAAGAGGGGACAGAGAAAAGGTTCATGTAAGACAAAGAGATAAGAATATTATATCAAGTGCCATTTCCGGTTCAAAGGCTTAAAGTGGTCAGATAGCTTTGAGGCTGATTGTGATATGGTAACCTATGATGGTGAACAGGCGGGATTTTATTTTGGAGCCAGGCAAAATAGTGAAGTGCCGCGGGGACCATGGGGAAAGGTTTAGTTTTAACACACTTGGCAGGTTTAATCATATTCACTTCTTGAAAGAAGACCTGAGGGCTGTTGTTTACAGTCTGTTGAGATATACTGCTGTTCTTCTGGACCCTTGCAAATGTCAAGGTACCAACACCTTCCAAATTTATCCATCTTGACCCAGTAATTTAGGTCTAGGGGCAAGGATGGAAAAGGGCAAAAGTCAGGTGAGACAGCAGATACATCCAGTATCAACCAGGTCACACTGGCCCCAGGCATATATCTGAAACTGAAAGCACACAAGGGGAAAATTACCAATTTCTAGTAAATGCAGATTTGCATAAGAGGCTGAACTAAATTTTTGCTCACCCAAATTGTATGTTTCTCTGAGAGAGCTTATCATGCTAGCCTACATTTGACACCAGGGATGGAAAGGGCATGATAACAAAACTGACCAAATTAAACAAGAGATTCACCTGTTTAATCAAGGGACTAAAATATCCATTTTAAAGTGAGGTATACACATTAATCTTCTTCACTATGTGAAATAAAAAAAATGTGGTGGGTCTATGTGCATTTGTTGGGTTAAAAAAAGTTAAAAATACTGGTGATAGTTGGCACATATTTCTGTGACACAGCTGGGTAGGTGGGTGAAAGCTGAGAGTTACAGAAAGGGTATGAGCAGCAGCTTTGACACAACTAAGAGTGGCCACAGGGGGTTAAGGTGTATGCTTGCCATATTTAAACTTGATGGAGTGCAGGGGATTACCCAGCATCTGAGCTCTGAGCTGAGCAGAGTACGTCATGGATCTATCAAGAGCTCCAGTTGACTTGTACTTTTCCTGCCTTCAGTGAATCATTACTGCTTTACAGCCACTTTAAAAATCAGTATGTTTAGTTTATCAGATACTTACACTATCTTTTGAGAGCTATTGAGACAGTAATATAATGGCTCTTCATATAAATAAAAAGTAACAGTTCAAAATGATGATTGCTAGCTGTAAAATTAGACCAATAAGGGGGGGGGGGGTGCAGACTTCAAGAAATATTTTATGTCGTCAGTTGGTAGTGGAGATTTATTATGAGGCTGTCTACGCTTGAGAGTTATTCTCCTTCAGCAATACATGTATTTCGCATATGTATCATGTGATCTTCAACAAACCTCCACGAGACCAGAGAAAGTGGAATAAAGGAAAAAATTCAGACAGAAAATAAATAATGTCAGAGAAGTGTTAAAAAGTACAAATATCAGTGAGGACCACAAAAAGGAAGCTATGAGAACTGTTGGACGGACAGCCCTATTGAGGTCCAGTGTTTTCAGACTTGGGCTGAAGGCAGTTCAGTGGATGGAGTGTTACTCTGACTCAATAATTTAATGAGGGTCTGTGTTCTGTACAGGTCTGTCTGTCACCATAGGCAGTGGTGATAAAGTGTACCTCTCAACCAATGGGACTCCATGTTATACTATAGTCTCCAGCCAGACTCACAACAAACTCGCCCTGCACTTCATTTCGATTCAGACAGCTTTATTAGTCATGACTTGGTCTGAGAAGATGAGTCAAACTGTGCAGAAAATTATGTACAATAGCATGGCATTGTGGACAGCTAAGTCCAACCAGAAAATAGTCATGGTAGTATAGGGTGCTGGCATTTCTCGGTTATGACTGCAATATCAATGTAAGTCTTATTTTGCTCCAATTTCATTAATTATACAGCTCCCAATACCACACTGTCAAATGTGTATGTACTGTTGGATAAGAGTCCACATAAGAAATGTAGGTGTAATCATATTTTGAAATTTGACATATTTGATGATAAATAATAGTGTTCTAGTCCATATAAAATTGTGAAAATCAGGATGTTACAGTAATAAACATAAAATTAGAAAAGGAGATTAAATGTGAAACAGGCTGTTACATTTATAAACAAATCAGAGAAGCAGACTGTTATGTTTATGAGCGTCAAATGAGCAATCTCTTGGTGTTATTTTGGTTACAATGTAGCAGACAATCCCATCATGATTCAGGGTGAATTTCCTGTTAGGGATCCCAGGGAAAATTTGTCCGGTCTCCTGGAAGCATCAAAGATCAGGCAGTATCTTTTGTTAACAAAGTAGTGGTATCTTCTTTGACAGTCTGATATATTGGTGTACCTCCAAGTGTGACAATGTGCTAAATCATCATGCCATTATGGCATATTGATTAGCATTGAAACTTTGTCAAATGTATTTCAGCTGGTTCTGTGCTGATATGTAGGACTGTATACAAAACCCACACATGTGTGAAATGACAGGCCTGTTCTTGCTCACTTGTGTAAGCTAAGCCATTCACATAGTCCTGATAGGAATTTCATATTGCAGCTTCAAGTGGGCATTTTGTTATCTGGAGCAACTACATGTGCAACCCAATATTCAGGATTTGATAATACACTCAGCAGCTGTTTGGTACTTGAAGCCTGAGTGATTGATTTTGCCTTTTCAGCTGTATTTATGTAGTTATGTTTTCCCACATTGTCCCAGGTGGCATATTCATTGAATCAGTGTATGACTGGGGGAAGGAAACTACACAAATTGTGAAGTGAGTTGTGTGTGTCTTATGTCATTTGTAAAAAAGGTGGTAACAAGAGAAGTAAGTCAAGAGGGCTTTTCCTGTCACTTGTGTCAGGCTTGTGAGGGTCTTCAGTCAGCCCATTGCCGGGGTATCCTGAGTTCACCCAGACAGACTATCTACCTAGCTTGATGTGAGTTTCGCATGACATTCACTGTTGAACCCTCCCCAATTAAGGTTTAGGAGGAAAAAAGCCAATGTGTCTTAATTAACCCTTTCAGTGCCAAATTTTGGACTGAGTCAGCAGCTTTTCTCGTGGTGCCTTGCGCCCTATGCACACAGAGAAAAGCTGAAAGAGTTAAACCATGGTGGCTGGATTTTCTGTAGCACAGGGTTGTTTCAGGATTGTTTCCTCTGGTAACACTTCCACATGTGTTTAAGCTCTCTTAGTAGTCAAGTACTTCAATATGTTGCAGTGAGTGTGGAGATAGGTGTAAATTATCTTCAGTTGGTCTGTAGTACCAGGTCTGTGTATACACCATATGATGTACAGGCTGGCATTGGCAGCTTTTAGGCTGCATCTGTAATAAACCTGTTGACCTTTTCAGGCCAAAACCTGTTAGAAGTAGAAATCAGGTATACATGTATATCTATTGTACTGATGAAACATGTCCCTATTGATTGACTGACCATCTGTTAGTACATTAAGCAGTTAACTTGTTGGTGCCGAGTCGAGTCGTGGGGATCTTCCAGAGGTAGCTCCCACACCTGCAGCACTTGCACCTTGTTGTCCCTGGCCAGTGCCTTCACCCTCTGCAGGAAGACCAGAGCAGAAGGTGCAGGGTACAGTGTGCAGCATCCTGTATGCCAGGTGTGGGGTACAAGGTACCACAAACCCAGCCAGGTATGAGATATGAGATACCATGAGCCCAGCCAGGTGGCAGTGTACAAAGGTGAAGGGTGGTCTCTTAAAAAACCTTCAGAGTGAGGTCAGCCAGGCAACTGCCTGGGAGAATCTGGTGCATGTTATTAGCCAGACTCCACACAGATCTGGTTAACTGCCTTGACCTTACAAACATGTGTGGTTGATTATCACTTTTGCCACAGAAAGCTGATCTGTCCTCCCATGGCAGGAACATGACCTGAGGTGACCTCAGGTGATGTTCAATGTGCAGACATGGCCTGTAGCCTGTACAAACCAGTGTTACCTGTCTGATCACCTTATGTCATTAACATGATCAAATGTTGGAAGTGACTTGATTCACTCAGATGTTCTTAAAGCTTTCTCAGTACATTCTGGATTTAATGTGGACATTGAGCAGACTTTTAATGTCAGTGGGGCCACAATCATAGTCACTGCAGTGAGCATTATATAATTAGTAAGCCAAAAAATAGAACAAAACATCTCTTGTGGTGTGCTGCTATGCACCAGGAAATCAAAGTGCTGCCCCCCCCCCCCCCCCCCCCAACCCCAAAGTGGAAACATGTCTCTGGGATTACTCCACTATCACATGCCACACATGTTCTGTCTGTCTGTCAAACCACAATCTGGCCTGTCTCTGGCTCAAAACCACAGAAAGCAAATACAGGACTATATTGTTGAACAACATTGAACTTTTGCCCAAGGGTCCTATTCTTTGACTATCCAGTGACTATCAAATCACAAAGGTCATGAAAGTGACATTTGTCAAGCCAGTAAACATCAGCTAATGTTTAAGATGGTTGGGGCTGCAGCATTTTTTTTTTGTCCATTAATTTAGTCAAGCTCTGGTTATGCCTGTAAGGGTCACTTGACAGTTGAGCAGTCACCAAGCCCCAGCTTAACGTACTTGTAGTTTCTGTTCACCTGAAATACATGTGTAGTTCAGAATATGCATGAGTGAATAACTTTTTTGAGATGATGTTTTTTTTCCACGTCAGATGAAGCCAAAAGCATGCAGAAACAGTACTTGAGTGGGCCTGAGGGGACACAGGGGATAGATATTGCTGCTGTACAGTTTTCGTGGCTTTTGGTCAGTGTGATGGGTCTGTGCAGGCAGGTGAAATTGGGAAGAAGTACAAGCAGTTGAAAGTGCCGGCAGTAGTGTAAATGTTAATCAGTAATTCTGACAGTTCCTAATACACATACAGGCCTACATGCTGTGTGTTTGATAGTTCCTAATACACATACAGGCCTACATGCTGTGTGTTTGATAGTTCCTAATACACATACAGGCCTACATGCTGTGTGTTTGATAGTTCCTAATACACATACAGGCCTACATGCTGTGTGTTTGATAGTTCCTAATACACATACAGGCCTACATGCTGTGTGTTTGATAGTTCCTAATACACATACAGGCCTACATGCTGTGTGTTTGATAGTTCCTAATATACATACAGGCCTACATGCTGTGTGTCTGAATGTGCCTGGCTGTTGTACTCTGTTTTGGAGAATGTCTTTATGCTCAGTTTGTTGTAAAACTTAAGGAAATGAATTCAGATCAGGAAGAGGAAATAGTATGTGCAGAATATACATTTTTATTGTATGAATGGATGTATCAGCCCCAGACACAAGACTGATATGCGTATGTGAGTCATTCTGTCCTCTTAAACCGCAGGAATTGTATACTTGACATTGTATCCTAGTTAGATGTACAAATAATAGACAAAACAGCCCATTTCCTTGTCGCCTACTTATACAACTTGCATAGGGAGATTTTAGTGCAGATACAGTGATTTAGAATGTATTGTATTATCTTATGTGCGTCAGAGGAAATGCGTATTTTCAAAGGTGTATTCAAAGTGAAAAACACACATGTATAGGGTTCTTTGTTATCAAAAATGCACAGCAGGATTTCACTGATGGCACAAAGCAATGAGCATAAAAACACAGGAAGGTAGCATTTCAACATGGGTTTGATAATTGTGTTGAAAATAGCGAAATTAGAACTCCAGGTAGATGATTGAAGTACAAAAACTATGAGAGTTTATACAGGTGAAAGTAAGTACATTGACAGTGCTTTTGTGGTAGAAGCTGCAATTCTCATCACTTAACTCTTTAAGTGCCAATCACGTCTAAAGTCTGTCTACTAAAGTGAAACTAGTCTGAATTATCATTAGAATATCAAATTTGTTTTCTTCGTAAAAAGACCTTTCATTCAAGTACCAGTATGCCTATAGCTCCACAGAGAATACCACGTCAACAGCTTTTCTCAGTGTGCTTTGGGTGCAATGCCTCTAGTTTCAGAGAAAAGCTGTTGACTCAGTCCAAAATTTGTTACTTAAAGAGTTAAATGTAAGGTTTTGACAGAATAACTGTAAGAATAGATTCATACAGCATAAAGTCTTATGTGTATATATAAGCCTTAAGTATCATGTACACAGATGCCATGGTGTGTTGCAATAGCTATTCCAGCTACAGGATTGCATGTGTACACAGTTATTGTGGGCCTAGGTAGGAAGTGTCTATTAGTTTCCCAGCAACCCACCCATTGAGCCTGTGGGTCATCTTGACTACAGCTATATTTCTATATGTTCCATCTCTTCACAAAAATCATAGGAGAAGGAGATAGTATGTGAACACACTGATTAAAGTGAACGTGTGTCATCAATTCCTCTTTACTTTCCTTCAGTGTTGTACATAATGTTTTATAACACATTGGGCCATTACGTATACACAATATACTCTTCAAAGCCCTGCAAATTTTTGACATTAGCTTCTATTTTTGTAAGGAATATTTATCTAGCCCAGTGCCTGGGGATAAATGATATTAATAACCAACGTTGTCTCTATGTAAATAAAAGTGGCGTAAAATTTGGCAAGAAATGATGTACATGTACCTAGATGCAGATGATGGTAGAGCTGCAGGCAGATGATTCCATGTATGCTGATCAGAAGGCCGAGGGAGGAGAGGGGCTTGTACAACACTGGGGCTGCATCACTACTGTGTAGTTTATCAGAGTGCATCAAAAGTTCACCATAAAGGTAGTCTGTACAGCTCTTAGTTTGTTACAAAGATATGACATGGGACAGAAAGAAAACACATGATGTGTTGTGTCAACAATGGTGTAAGCCCCGTCACCCCCTTCGCTGGCACAGGCCAGGCTAGTCATACTGTGCATTTAATAACAGCATTGGCAATGAACACACCAGATTTGCATCATATACTCCGTAGGTCTTTTTTCCTATAGCAGTACCACTTCCAAGTCCATTATCATTTTATAAATACACATATAATTTCATATTTATACATGTTGGGTGGATATTAAATTGGATTGCAGAGGAAAATTAAGGAATGACTCTGAAAAATTCATTATCAGAATTGTTTTGTCACTAAAATGGTCTCTTTTGAATGCCATGCAGTGTGATCACTATAAGCGGTCATCAGTTTGTAAGGGTAAGAAAGCAATGGGGTGTTGTGCTCTCAGAGGCGATGTAGACATGTATGTCCTCTGTATGCAGTAAGAGGGCAATGGGGTGCTGTACCCTCAGAGGTGATGTAGACATGTATGTCCTCTGTATGCAGTAAGAAGGCAATGGGGTGCTGTACCTTCAGAGGCGATGTAGACATGTATGTCCTCTGTATGCAGTAAGAAGGCAATGGGGTGCTGTACCTTCAGAGGCGATGCAGACATGTATGTCCTCTGTATGCAGTAAGAAGGCAATGGGGTGCTGTACCTTCAGAGGCGATGTAGACATGTATGTCCTCTGTATGCAGTAAGAAGGCAATGGGGTGCTGTACCTTCAGAGGCGATGTAGACATGTATGTCCTCTGTATGCAGTAAGAAGGCAGTGGGGGGTTGTGCTGTCAGAGGAGATGAAGACATACCTCATGTAGGTAGTAAGGCAGCAGTAGGGTGCTGTACTCTCAGAGGATATGTTGACACGTACCTTTGCTGCGGTTTTTGTGTTGTTTCGTGGCAGTCAGTGGTGACTGGATTCCTATTTGCATCTATCTGCATGTGTGTAATGAAGCGAGTTGATGAGGTAGAAAGAGTTGCCCCCGCAATGAGCAGAATCTTGATCTGTTGCCAGATCCAGTTGAAAGGAGAGAGCAGCCTTGGTTTCATTTGAGCTTGTCAACTACCTGAATTAACCTTTTCCCACTCAAATTACCCAGGCATGCCTGAGTGTAACTTTTGTCTGCTGGAGTGTCTTTGCCTACTTTTCTTGTTGATAGAAAGTGATGTGATGATGAAATGTGGAGAAGGCGTATGATGATGACATGCCCCAGTCCGGCAGCTTCTGTGGCCTGGGTCAGGCTCTGTGTATCCCGCTTACACCAAGGGAAAGCTGCTAACTGACATGTACTCAAACCAGGAAAAGAATTAACCCTGGTTTATACCAAGCAGCCGAAAGTACCAGATTTCAAACATCATTTGCTTCAGTTCAATGTTTAAATTTTCAGTCAGTAATAAAATTTTGATATTTTTGTACACTTATTCTTTATTCAACTTTGAAATTCTGTGATGTGTGTTTTTGGGAGGGATTCATTGAAATACATTGTGTACACTATACATAGATACATACATACATACATACATACATACATACATACATACATACATACATACATACATACATACATACATACATGCATACATTGTAATTTTACGTGGAACAGTACATATAAGAGAAATAAAAATGGCAAAACGAAGAGTGACTGGTTGCACACAGGTAGAATATTTCTGAGACATCAAGTGACAATGTAGCAAGCATTGTGTAAGTATATTCATATAGTTAAGTTGTACTTAAAGCTTATGCAACAAATATTTGTCATAAAAAATTTGGATGTTTTGCCCCCTGTATGCCTATCATGTAGACTTTCTGCCTTTTGTCTCAAGGGAATAAACAAGGTACCACAGTACCTTAGTTTGTCTGCCATAACCTCAAACCTGGCAAATATTATTGAAATTCAGGTTTTTGCTATTTTGTGGTGTCATAAACACATCCTTATTATATCGTGATCAAACTTATTTAAGCACATCAATAAATTCCATAGAACTTCAAATTGATGAAAAATGTAATCATGTCGCTTACTGGTATATATGATATGACTCCAAATGGACTTCCATAGGTTTTACTGGTGTGATATGAATCCAAAGCCAAGGGACTTCCATGTGTCTTTAAATGGCCTCAACCTGTCAATACAATGTGAAGTTAACCATCAGGTTGCAGTGTTGACTGTGGTGATGCCAGGAGAGGTAGGGAGTTGGATGTTATTGTGTACATGGCTGTAGGGGGTTGACAGTGTTTATGGGTGGCCCTGTGGAGCTGTGTCCCCTCTAGGCTACCACGGTACTTTCTCTTATCATCTTGCTGCCACATTGGACAGAAAAAGAGTCACTAGGGATGCAGCACATGTGTACTGGCATAGGCTGGTTGGTGCTGGTAGAGACAGGTTTTATGTGCCTGAGACTTGGATCCTGTGTGTGACAGGATCATAGTTGAGGGGAGGGGGCATGCAGCAAAGTGGAACAGCCAAGATGCTATATACTTGCAAAATACCTCCCACTGCTGGCAATGTCAAGGTGCATGTATTCTTTACTTTTATGACTGAAATCAGTCACAGTTGGTATGGAACACGTGTGTATGCATGCACGCACACACACACACACACACACACACACACACACACACACACACACACACACACACACACACACACACACACACACACACACACACACACACACACACACACACACACACACACACACACACACACACACACACACACACACACACACACACACACACACACACACACACACACACACACACACACACACACACACACACACACACACACACACACACACACACACGAAAAAAATCATTGCAGTATATTACATGTACCCTCATGCACATCTGTGATTTGGTAGTGGAGTTTTTCCTTGTTTCCTTTTGTTTTTTCCTTCTGTTTTTGTATTTGTTTGTGATATCTCTTTTCCTTGCCACATATTGTCTGTAGAACAGTGATTGCTTTGTTTTAGTCTTCTGTGCTGATGTCAAGCACAGTTTATTACATAGAAGAAATTAACAACAATGAAGAAATATAATGTTTGTCATAAAATGTGATTGTTCCAATGTGTACAGCATGGGCTTATTTTAACTCTTTTTCCCCTCATATTTCCCAAGAGTGTCCAAACGTAAATTATCATCTGCCTGTATACAGTTGTACATGTAACTTTCATTTGATAAACAGTTTAACTGAGGATAGCAGATAAGACCTTTCATGACGGCATGCCTTACATCAATACCTTTCCTTGGTGTGGGGTGGGTGCATGCACCCAGTCTGTACTGAGGAAAGTTATTGACCTAGTCATATTCTGACTAGGAAAGGCTTAATGTTCAGCCACTTGTTCTTCCATATGGATAAAATAGACTTTGTTCGCACCCATGTTATTACTGAACAAACAAATGTGGACAGTGAGTCAGTGTGGAACTTCAATATGCGCAGTCTTGTGGGGAGGGAAGAAAATGTTTATGTGAAAATATTGAGATGTAGAATATCAAAAAAAAAAAAACAAAACAAAAAAAAAAAAAAAAACAAACAAAAAAAAAAAAAAACCAAAAAACAGAACAAAAAACATGCCCAAGTTGGTTTGGTACACTGTGGCAAAAATGACTAGCATATGACTCATCAATGTTTCATTTTTTTTTCTCAACCATGACTAATGTTTTTGTTTTTTACTTGCAGCTAATGTCTTCCCAAGTTCATTTGAAGAGATAGTGAAGAAGATTCACAGGTTATTACTTCACGTGCTGGCACATATATATCACTCACACTTTAAGGAAATTGTCTTATTGACGTTGCACGGACACCTAAATAGTCTATGCCAGCACTTCTTGACATTTGTTAGGCAGTTTAAACTGGTGGAGGAGAAAGAGACTGAAGTGCTGGAGGACCTATATCAGAAGCTGCTAGGCATAAACCTAGACAAGAACGATAACATGTCGAGTGATAATAAGGAGAATGAAGAAACGAACGAAAATGTTCCGAAGGAGCCAAAGGAAGGTACTTCCTGTACATAGTGGAGTGCCCCCTGGTGGTACATATCTTATCAGAACAGCTGTGTTGATTGCTAGTCAGAGAGAAAGATGCCTTGTACAGTTTTAGAGAGAATCAGCTGCTATTATGTACATAACTTTGTATAGCTGCAAGTTTGTTGCACAGGAATGACATCTGTTGAATGCAAAATGGAACTTTCACAGTCTGCTAGAACAGTGCAATGATAAGGATGTGAGTACCTGTGACAGTTGAACATTACTGCCATCTGGTGACAATACACAATAAGAAAGTGCTTGACCTTGAGCCTTTCAGCCAATGTGTCCTTGAACTTTAACCTTCCTGGGAGGGTTGTAACTGAACTATTGATAAACTTGGAGATGTGTACCTCCTTGGAATGCTCACCGGGGAAGGATTACCGCAGATTACTTAAACAAGACAGACTTGTTGTACACTCCATGTTAGCTCATATGAGCCATGTGGCTTGAATTGTCTGGAAATTAGGGTCACCTTGAACTTATACCCTGCACTGCATGAAAAGACACTCTAGTGCCAATACTGGGATATAGTTCCAGGGCTGTGTACAGCTCTTTCTGGTAACACAAAACTAGAATGGTGTGTTTGAGAAACACAAACACTGTAGTTGTTTCTGTGTGTGCAGCACAATGTAGCAGTGAAGTGACCGTGGACTGGGGAGCCAGATAATGTGTACCTGTATCTACCTGTAATTATGACTATTATAATGTATATAGTGTACCTACCATGTAAAGAGGAGAGACTGCAGAGCATGTCTGGTGTCTTTATACACTATACACGTGCACATACAAGCCATCTAGTTGTGTTATATGTCTGCTCAGGGAGTGCTGCCCTTGGCTTTCTGCAATACCCCCCCCCCCCCCCCCCACTGCTTTACATTATGTGTCATATTATATCACATTATCCCTATATAGCACTCTTGACATCATCACCCTTGCCTTCTTGAACCAGCCAGCAATGTCCCAGCCACCTTTTCACTCATCAGCTTCAATGTATTTTAATGTACATGTACTTCATTTGCACATCAGTAGAAAATGTTTTGAATGAGAACTGAAGATAAGACCCATGCGGACACATTGCCCTATACCAGCAGGCTTCCTTGGAAGAGGTTCAGCACTTAGTACCCGACCTGTGCCAAAGAAATCTGTTGGTGGGGTCACACTCCAAGAGGGAAAGGGTTTACATTTTTTCCTTAATTTGAAACTATAATTAGTGGGACCTTTACTTTTGAATGCTGCGACAGTGTAATTGTAATATGATAAAGCATGCTGCAATATTTGATGGACGTATAACCCTAGTGACAGTATTGGAACTCTTCTGGATTGCAGAATCAACAAGAGAAGGACCAGGAAGTATTTGTAAAGGTTGTGAGTGCTAAATAGGGTTAATAGTTGATTCAGTTCAAGTCCATGAAACAGTGTTGAAGGTCAAGGTCAGTGGTTTTAGCAGTGCAAGAAGAGTGCTCCAGCAGCTGACTCCAGCAGGCAGAGCCAAAACAACAGCCTGCAGACCTGGCATGGTGCAACCACAAGGAGAGCTCTCTTCTATGAAGAATGTGCATATATGCAATTTTTGTCTTAAATCAAGGTTAATATGTATATGGGGAAATCAGTAGATTGGGAATGAGTTACTGTTTCTGAAACACTCCTCAGCCATTCATGCGTCATCTCTTCAAATAAGTGTGTTTTGTGTCTAGGCCATTCCACTAATATATAAGTGTAAGGTACAACAGGTAACAGGGTGAAGTTTGTGGCCATGTAAAGCAGTCATTTTATGTCCTGATTTTATTTCTTCATTTTGTTTGTGTCAGGTCCATGTCAGCCATTGTAACCTGGTGCCATTGTCTGCAAAGAAAGTAGCACCGATGCTGTTGGAATTTGTAGCCATATAATTAGTGAAATGGTAACCTGTGAAATCCATACTGTTAAAATGCACAGTGAATGGACACCTCGTGGTATTCCCTCATGTCCTGTTTGTGATGCTGCATGTACAACTGAACAGAGGCAGAACACATGGCAGTGATCTGTGGCCTCTCACCAGACCTGCCTCTTGAGTGTGGACTGGCAAGTGTACTGAGTATATGTGTTATAAATATAGCATGGATGCCAAACATCACAACTTGAAAGCGGCTAAGGACATTTGAGCGTCCAAACTTGATTCTGTTCTATTCCATGGGTACAACTGAGGCTCTTGTGTAATGAGCAGGAATTTGTTATTTATTTCTAGTGCACAGAAGAAATGATGATAACATGTATTGTGAAGCACCTACCTGGTATACCTTTCTGGTCTTCATCGTTGTCACAGATTTTATTTTGGATTGTATGTTTTTGTGATTCTGTTGCACTTTTTACATTAACATAATTAGTAGTGACATTTATCAAGTTAAGTCTTCTGAAGTCCTGTTTTGATGCAGTCTAGCAATATGATCTGTTAGTGGAGTGCTTTGTACCTACAGACACATATTGTAATTTTTGCATTCACAAATTAACACTACACCTGCCTAACTATACTGGCATACATGTAAAATAATTTTGAACATAAGACAGACAATCATGAGGTATCCAAGTGTACTGTAGCATCTTACATTGTATTTTATCCAGATTTACCCAGATATGTGAGAAGATTGTACTCAGACAAGATCTTCACTCACCAGAATTGTTGGAAAAGGGTGCTTATGGGTTGTCACTGTACAAGTGCCACACATGACAGCTGAATATGTTTAATTAGGGCAGAGGGACATGCTGTCCATCAAGGCGTTTCAAGGCAATTGACACTGATAGTTGTATATGATATTCAGTTGACACCTTCCTTTTGATAGGTTGTGCTTTGTGCTTTTGATGCTACATTTGTGCCGATGTCACTGGTTGACTGCTCTGGTGCCACCAGAAGGTCACCTGACAGAAAACCTTAGCTTAAAAATGAGCATCCGACACTAGTTTTGAATCTATGTGTGGTTTAGCTTTGTGACTATGTAAAAGAGGTGTAACCCCCAGTGGTGATGTAAGCTACATACTGTTAGCCATATGGATTTCCGTATTTCTGATGTGGGCAAACCAGTTGTTGACCTGCAATGTTTTGACCAGCCTCTGTGACAAGCACCCATGGGTGACCCAAGCTGAGAAAATTGACTTGGTCACAGCTGAAAATAAATATATAATGGGCCAGTTGTATCTACAATTTTATCCTTGATCTTACTTTCAACTGCTCATATTAATTTTCTCCAGGATGACTGCCATTTGGTAACAACGCTGTTAACCCTTTCCCCCTCAAACCGGCCAAAACCGGCTGGTGGTCAAATGTCATCTGCTACAGTGTTTTCAACTAATTTCAACAGTAATGAAAAACAACTTTGACTGAGAATTGTAGATGAGCCCTATCAAGATCACATGCCCCAGGTCAACAACTTTCCTTGGCATGGGTTGGCCACTTAATGCCCTACTTATGCCACAAGGAAAGTTGTTGACTCCAGTGTCAATTCAAGAGGGAAAGGGTTTAACACTGCAATTAATCATCTCCAGGCTGGTTAATTTATTGGAAGCCAATTTCTGTGTAGTAACAGGCATATGCCAATTTAATTTTGGAGGTCACTGATTACCACTGACTTGGGAAGATGACAAAATTCGATTTCCAGTTAAAACTGAAGATTTCAAAATTAGGGAAACTTGAGTTACACAACTTGGCCTGGTCAGTGATTGGAGATCGTTGATGTTAGGTAATGTCATAACTTCATTTTTGCAGATCAATAACAGCAGCTGTTTGACCAAGTCTATTAATGCGTCATGGGCTGAATTTAGTTGCTGAATCATAGAGGGCTGGGCTTGGTAAATAACACAGCAACAGTGCAGAGAGAGAGAGAGAAAGATTGATTTTTTTAATGTCCTCCTATTGGTGGCAATGTGAACTATGTAGATAGTTTAAACATTTCTCACACTATCAGCACAAGCCAGGTTTATGGAGCACGAGGGGGCATATCTGTGTTTTGGTGCTCTGTTATCACTGCTTTGTAGGTAGTTCTAACTTCACTGCCCTTTTTATGATCTCATTAATACTTCAAAGCTTTTGATATATCTGTAGAGATTGACATTTGAAAGGAAAGTGGTACAATGTATATGCAAGAGACTCACCAAAGACTACACGTATATGTACAACAGTAATTACCTTGATACTCCCAAGTGGGTTGCTCGTGTTTGCCATATCTGCTGTATGTTATGATTGATGTTATCATGGTTACAGTCATGTCACATGACACACATCAAAGGTGCTTACACATTTGGGTAGGGTTTCCTCAAAGATCCAGCATATGTATGAGTAACTTCGAGCGGACACAGAGACACTGAAGCAACAAGTGGACAAATTTCACAAATTAGAAGTATTGGTGGAGGGTTACTTTTTTGTTGCTCTAAGTTAGTTTTGTTACATGTATGTACACAAAGAATAATATTTTGCAGTCACCCAATCTTGTGAGCAGTGAAGATTTAATGGTGATATTAAAATGTAAGAAAATGTCCAAGCTTTGCAGCAAAAGAATATTTCATGGTGCCATTTGTCAACAAGTAAGTTTGGTATTGGACATTGTTAGACTTAAAGGGTTTTCAGGAAGATCTGCTTGTTAAAATGTTGTTTCCAGTGGATACATGTACCTGAAAGAAAATTACATTCTTGGGGATAGTACATTCTTGGGATAGTTACCATGAGAGAGAACTTGGCCAATATTTCCCAAAGTAAATAATTTTGTGTTTTTTTTCTCTTTTCCTCAATGGAAGTGGAATAGGATGGAATTTGATATTGAAGAAAGACATGTTTGAAGTGTGATATCCCACACATGACGCATCAAATTAAAAATGAACCAGTGTAAAACATGTAAAATATGAAAATATAGATGATGTCAAGATGTCTTGATGAACCATAAGTTTAATTTTTTTTCTTAACATGGGGAAAACTTCAAGATGTTGTAGAAAAGGATGTGCACATCTTGTGAGGCACAACTTGAGGAAAGTGACTGCTGCAGTTATGTGGTAATACTTTTTTGTTTTTATTTATTTATTTATTTATTTTTTCATATTTAACTGTTGTAATAGAAATTGAAGTCCAAGAAATTCTTCGTATGTGTCCAAAGTGATTAGTTAGACAATGTGAAAAAAAAGGTCAAAAGGCCTGTTGTGTATATTACAATGCATTGTGAAAGGCAAAGCTGTTTTGTTTTTGTTGAGAGCTGGCTGGTATCTGCATAATACACAAATAAACACTGCATTGTAGATGTCATCGTTGTGATGGACCAGGTGGGGAATTGGTATTCTACATATACTTGCAGTCCAAAGTGGTTTTGGGAAAATATTGCTCACTCCCATTAGAATTCTTCATATTTTAATGGTTGACAGTTTGGTTTCCTGGTTAAGACTGTCATGTTCTGTTGTCATAAGGCATATCATGTAATGTAAATTTGTATACTAAACTCCTATTGATATGTCAGTGAAGAACGTGAACACTCTTCATCACTACGCAACGTGCCATGCAATGTTGCCCGCTGTAAGGCATACAGAAGTACAAATGTATGGAAAATGAAAACAAACTGACTTAAGTTCTAATTATGAGAAAGTAAAAGTCACAATAATGGATTTACCACTTATTCTAGACTTGTACCAGTGAAAGTGTCAAAATGATATGATGGTTACAAAGTAAACAGCATAGGAGTGCCTTATATATGGCATTGTGCACAAATTTTGTTGGATTGTATTATTTTGTCTTTTCCTATTTTTGCTCTTCAACGATCTCAAATAAAAATTGCATGTTACAACAAGATAGCTGTGTATACAGAAAGCTCAATATTGATGCAGATAGTGTTGGTATATGTACCAAATAAAAGATCACCCTAAAGGACAATTATATGGGTGATACTGAGCTTTTGTTGTGGAAACATTAACATACCTGTATGTTATAATGACAACAGATAAAGGCATTAAATGTTGCATAACTGGCTAGGGCACACATCACATAATGCTGAAGCACAAGGACATTTTGGGGTTATCTGATGCTAGCTCTGAAACACAAGGACATTTTGGGGGTATCTAATGCTAGCTCTGAAAAACAAGGACATTTTGGGGTTATCTGATGCTAGCTCTGAAACACAAAGACAAAACAAAAAGGTATGTGTGGCTAGCTGTTGTGCTAGGCTTCATGTGGTGCAAATTTGTTTGGAGGATGTAACCTCACATGCTTAAGCTCAGTCTGCCTCATTTTTGCCTCATTATGATGCCATTGGCTTCATATCAAGTTAAGTTTGCTCAGAAATTTGTTTATAGTTAGGCAAATTACAATGTTTGAGCAGACATCTGGGTTAAGAGGTAGAGAGCTAAGGTAAAATAAGACTTGCTTTTATTTATTGATCTGTGTTAGTTGTGCTGCTGTAGTGTATAAGGACTGATCAAATCAGCTTATTGGTTGTACATGTCAAACCTACTGTGTGGTCCACACTCTTTTTAGTCTTTGCTTTGCATATCCATTGAAATTACCATGTAATAAAAAGGATGGAAACAGCTATGTAAATTAAACAGATGTTGAAACATGTATGCAGACTGTTTGCATTAGTAAATTATATATCTGAAAAAAAATGTTCGTTTTTTTATTTGTCTCAGGAGAATGAATGATAGGATGTGGTTGAAAATTCAGGTTATGGACTTGCATGAGAAACTGAAATTTAAAATGAGCCCAGAATTTCCATTTTTTGTTGTTGACAAAGTTGATATTCACCAGTATTCTACACAACCAAAGAGAGGCTGCATATACAGTAAAATTATGTAAATAGTAATTACTTTGAACTTGATCTGTGAAACCATGCTGGTCATAGTTAGAATGTATCCATAGGTGCTTAAAATCTCGGCAACACTGGATCCTGGGCCCATAGTTCCTGTTGAACACTTCTAATAGCCTATTATTAGTGTTGAACACCCCAGGTAACTTTCCGATTAAAGAGGAAAGTGCCGATGGGTTTTCTCTTGATATCACTTTTCATTAAAAAAATCCATGACTCCAGAACTGTGTGAGTGAAGATTTGATTTTGCAACACGGTGATGATGGCCTTAAAGAAAGATGACTTCAACCATAACTCCAAAGGTCAGCTACATTTCTGACTGCATCAAAAGCGTGGTGAGTACAAGACTGTCAAGAGTCCCAGAACCCTCACCCCACCAAAAAAAAACCAAAGGGTTAGGAAGCAATAAAAACTGTCACTGGAATGTAAATAATTAAACCATGGACACACCCATTGTTTGGTAAAACAAAGTTGTGAAGGTTACAGACTACAGTTGTGATTGGCTGGTTGTGCATCCCAACGGAGATAGTCCGTAATTGTGAAAATACTGTGTTTTCAGCATGCTGTAGCTTCTGTTTAAATAAAGTTAGCTAAGTCAGGTTTGCTGCATTGCAGAGTTGCTTCATTGGTGGTCATATAAGTGCACTGTCTTCCAGGCCAGGTGGGAACTTTATGGTGGGGAAGGACAATGATGTGACCCTGGCAAGAGCACAGTTCATACACCTGAATAAAGCTGACATCCAGGTGTTGTTTCGTATTGCAATTATCACAAATTAACGAGCTGGGAATTGTATGACAAAAATCCGTCCATATTTTTCTGACATTTTTATCTGTTAAATGCCGTTCACGGAATTTCAAAATACCAAAATGCTGATTTTTTAGACTGAAAAATGCTAATATGAAAAATAGAAGGATTTATAACTGTGGTCTGTGGCCTGAAGTAAAAAGTATCTCGATTGTAGTTTCCACTGATGGCAGCACCAGCCGGTACATCCTAAAAACCTGTTTGGGTGCAATCAGTACGCGATGTACACGTAGATGGCAGCACTGTAAATATGACCCCGCTGAGACACTTTCCGTGGGAAAAGGCACACGCTGATAAAGGGAAAGGCGTTTTCGTAGAATACAAATTTGAACACAGAAAACACCGAGTTCGTTATTCCTACAAGAGGTTTAACGGCAAACAGATCTTAAAAAAAGTGAAAAGTAGATATGATGGTTATATTTCATCAACGGACAAGACATGATTTGCTTATTATGATAAACGGTATTGCTCAGGCGATCATGTGTCCGGGCATGTGTCCGTAGTCCTGAGCACAAACTGAACAATTAATGGTGAACGTATTTCAACTGTTCTGCATTGTTCACTTGCCTTCTGACTTCTAAATTTGTGAAAAAATCATAAAGCAGTTGTCTGTGTGTCTGTCTGTCTGTCTGTCTGTATGTGTGTCTGTCTGTCTGTATGTATATAAAACCGACTTGTTCGATGTGTAAACTTGTTTGTTGCTGGGCGGACAGCCTGGCTTAGGTCCTGCTATTCATGGTCCGTGTAGAGACTGATACAGTTATGGACAACTAAGTGGATCTTGACTAGGGACCTTAGTCCCAAGTCAAAATCCACTTCCGTGACCGTGTGTGGTCGAGAGCTAAGTCTAAGAATGCGTGATACAACAGAAACGTTTTAACCTGCTAGTTCCGTTGAAAAGAGCTTGAAACATGAAAAAAATGAGAGAGAGAGAGAGAGAGAGAGAGAGAGAGAGAGAGAGAGAGAGAGAGAGAGAGAGAGAGAGAGAGATGGTACAGTACGTGCTCTCTGTTGAGACTTCGAATTGCCTTTTCCTAAAATAAATGAAAACCGGAGATTGGAAATTTTACTTCAGAAAACATCCGGACAAAACTCCCTCGGACAAAGAACATTATTTTTTCTATGTAATGAAGAAAAGAACACCCCAGACATCAAAACGAAAACGGAAGTGTCCAACTTCAAGGCTTTTGGACGTTTACAAAGCACTTTAAGGTAGCGTTGGTAAACCTCCGCGTATTTACCGTTGCGGTCTTGAACCCGCTCTTCTGGCCAGAAGGTTCCAACTTAATCGGCACGACACACACATAAAGACACATCGATCAGTGGTGTTGGATGGGTGGGTGTATGTCTTAGATTTATAACTCCCAAATCCTCACATTTGCTTATATACTCCGTCTACAACTGAATACCAACGAAGGTGATAGCTGGAAGTTATACGGTATATATAATTTTATTGCTGAAGAGAAGTCAGACAAAAATTTGTCTGGGCTATTCACTTAAAAAGTTGACACATTACGAAGGCATTTATCTTAGTCACTAATGTATGTATGTATGTATGTATGTATGTATGTATGTATGTATGTATGTATGTATGTATGTTTGTATGTAGACTGTGTGGTTGAATATATATATATTATTTTATTTCGTACTCAAGGTACATCTTCAATACATCACTTCACAGTAAATTCCTGTATCTCCAATGGCGAATATGGAAATAGAAAAAAAAATGAAATAGCGGAATGTAGGGATTTAACTGGTACATATAACCTCAATCGCAAGATTGACCTCTTCAGGGTCCAGAACTCCAGTCAGCCGCTGGTCCCTGGTGTCACATAGCTCTTGCACAACAAGGGCATTGGCTATCAAAGTGGCCTAACACAGGGCGTTTGCTCTGGAAAGGTGTACACACTCGACTGCCATCAATGTATCTCTTGTAATATCATATTTATGGAGAATGTAATTCAATGATCTACCAGTAGGAGAACGACTGGCTTTATTCTGAATTCTGGCATACTCCCACCTATCTCCACCTGTGATCATGCTGTAATCTATTGCTCTTTCTCCATCCTAAGCCGTAGAGATCGACCCTTCAAACGAACTGTATAGGACTACAAGCGTGCCAACTTTGATGACCTAAACGCAGCCCTCCAATATGCAACTTGGGACATAGGCTTCGCGGTCTCTGACTCCATCGATGACGTTGTATCCTATTGGTCTGACCTTTTCATAGATACTTGTAGAAGAATTTATCCCATCCCGTGAAATAACTATCAGACCTGAAGACAATCCGTGGATTAATAATAACATCAAGAGACTCATCAAGCAACGCAACCGTGCATGGAAAAGATACAAGCGGCTCACGCTTCAACCCCGTCCCTATACCCTTCCCCTAGCTGACAAAATTGAACGCTTCTTCATAAATGTAAACGCAACACAACTGCAAATGCAATCAAGGAGTCAATCCGTCTGTATTTTGAAAAAATTCGTTCTGATCTTGACTCAAAAGACAAATCCTAAAAAGTGGTGGACCCTCAGTAAATCAATACTTGGTAACAAACTCCACCAATCAATTCCCCCACTCATTGACAATGGAAAGGTCATATCCAATCACGTTGAAAAGTGCGAAATCTTTAATACCTATTTTGCGAACCAGTGTAAGCTCCCACCCCCAAGATAACCCCTTACCCCTACCCGACTTTGCTTTCAGAACCGACGCTCGCCTGCATATGTTTCAGTTCGAACCTGCACAGGTTGAAAAGATCTTGCGATCCTTAAAAACTAGTTCGGCTTCTGGACCTGATAACATAGGAAACACTCTACTAAAGAACACTGCCTCTGGAATTACCCATTCTCTTACAAAAATATTTAATCACTCTCTAAATACCTCCCACTTCCGCAACCGTGGAAAAAATCTAATGTTTGCCCGGTCTATAAGAAAAACAACACACAGTCCAAGGAAAATTATCGACCCATCTCTCTGTTGTGTAACGTCTCAAAGGTCTTTGAACGACTTACATATAATGTTCTCTGTGAGTACCTCATCACAAATAACTTACTTACCCCTAAGAATTCTGGCTTAAAGCAAATGACTCTACCATCAATCAGCTCGTATGCATTCTCCATGATATTTACAATGGACTTGAACTTGGCAAGGAAGCGCGTATGGTATTTCTTGATATATCTAAGGCGTTTGACCGTGTCCGGCATGATGATCTCATATTCAAATCGAAACAACTTGGCTTCACAAACCCTGTCGTGGACTTCCTTAATAGTTACCTGTCAAACCGCTTCCAACACACAACTCTTTGCGGTCACACTTCCACTTGGCTCGCAGTGGAAGCTGGCGTACCACAAGGCTCCATACTTGGACCTCTATTGTTCCTGGTTTTCATCAATGACATTACTGATGACATAGCCTGTGAAATCAAGCTTTTCGCTGACGACACCAGTGTGTTGGAAATCGTACATAATCCTACTATTTCTGCTGAAAGACTTAACAGGGACCTTCATAAGATCTACTACTGGGGCAAACTTTGGCGCGTCACCTTCAACGCGATCAAATCAATAGCTGTTCTCTTCTCTTCTAAAGTTAACAAACCCACTCACCCATCCCTTATCCTGGGAAATACACCCTTACCTGAAGCAAATGAACACACACCTTGGCATTGCACTTTCTGAAAAGCTTTCCTGGTACTCCCATGTCACACGCATCACCAATAAATCCAGTCAACGTTTGGCCTTGTTAAGGCGTCTCAAATTTAAACTATCCCGTAACGCCCTTACCCGTATACACATTACCATGATCCGTCCCATACTCGAATACGGATGTGTCCTCTTTGACAATTGCACGGAAGGTTTATCAGCATCTCTTGAAGCCGTTCAGTATGAAGCAGCCTGTATCTGTACCGGTGCCTTGAGCTCCCCCCCCCCCCCCGTCATCTGCTTTTACGTGAACTCGGTTTGCAAAGTCTTTCCACTAGACGCAAATATTACAAACTGGTCCTCTTTTATAAGATGATCCATAAAATGACCCCTAATTACCTTTTAGACCTAGTACCTCGCAATTTCGGACTTACCTCTAATATTAGTCTGCGTAACAGGCTCAACATTCGACAGCTTAAATTTAAAACTAAACGATATGGGGACTCCTTCCTTCCATCTAGTATTCTCCTTTGGAACAACTTACCACTCGATATCAGAGAGTCTGAGTCACTTGATATCTTCAAATCTAAATGAAAATCGACCTTATTATCTGTTGATCCCATACCCTCCTACTTTTCATACGGTAAGCGCTTTCCAAACATCTGTCCCACTCAGTTGCGCCTTGGTTTTTCTCAGCTTAACTCCCATCTGCACAAATTAAACATAGTCCAATCACCTGCCTGCTCATGCTCCAACCAAAATGAAGACATTTATCACTTTTTCCTGACCTGTCCCAAATTCTTAGTGCTTAGGCAAGCTTTACTGGATACGGCGTGTCACATCCTAACACCTGGTGTACATCCAAATCTCTTAGTTCACTTAGCTGGTGACATCGTCATACAACACTTCAACAAGGCAACTCAAAACTCAGTGATGATATTAATTACCAAATATTTGAAACTATGCAGACCTACGTCGTGAAAAAGAGACGCTTTAATTTTAAGCCATTTCTGGTGTATTATATTGATATGTCAGATTATTTTTCATCTGTCAACGTCTGAGATTTGTTCTCGATTCAAATGTACCAAATATTTGTCAAACCACATGCCAATTCATAGATTGTATATCCTTTGTGTGTTGTAAATTCTTTGAGCGTCATCTTGGTGTGGAGAGCCTCCAGATTAGTTCTTTGTAACTATTTAGGCAATCCATGTGAAATAAATATGTTTAAAAAAATAAGTATAAATTTTCCACACATTTTAACTAAAGCATTTCCATCATGAATGATTTTTTTTATGAACATGTATGAAACGCATATGCATTTGAATCTCAATTGGTAGACCTCCCCATATAAAAGGGAATAAAAAAAAAGGACTTCAAATTTTTAACTCGAATTTGGATATTGACATATCCGATTATCTATAGCATAGATTGTACGTTTATCTCACAAGAATGTACAATACAATGATACAAATCTTTCGATTCGAAAGAAATGCTCCCATCAGAAAAGGTATTGGCTGGTATAATGACAATAAACCACTTTTTGAAGCACAAATTTTCCAATGTTGAATCCAAAATACTTGCAAAGTGAGTCTGCATCTAGTAAATTGTACCCTTTCCCAAGATTTCGTTGTGCTCTATTTTGAATTGGATACTTGGGTACTTGCATGACAGAAACGGCCTAAAGGCAGATATTGAAGAATCCAGGTATCCGTTGGGTACCCTGTACCCAACAATAGTTTGGCTCTGGAAGAATTTTGATTAAAGCAACTTTTGCAAGTTCCTTGTTGAGTTTATACCCAAGTGGCTAAAGAGCCATTTAAGCTACAAGGAGGGTTATTGAACCTCAACTGATAGGAATTCTTAACCAACAGCATCGAAAATTTCAAAAGCATCATGTCTGTGGAACCCGGCAATATTCCAAACAAGGTAACACATTCCTCTGAGTATTGAAAACACTCAACAAACCATGATTTGTATACTTTGTTTTCAATCATAAAACATTAACTTTTCGCCCCATAAAGAGAATAAAAAAAAAACAAAAACAAAAACAAAAAAACTTCTTTCTCCGAAAGACAAGAATTACATGTTCTGCGACTCAACCCCCCAGCGCTCCCTGTCGGCATTCAGTCTGACAATACTGGTACGTGTTTTAAATATATATTTCACACATTTGAAATCACTAATATTATACACGTTGCGGGGCCTCGACTACGCGCACTGGAGGTTCGGCTACCCGTAAGACGTATGCCTTATGGCCATGTTAGCTTGCCATGGGCGTCGAATCCACTGGATGTGTGTGCTTAGTTTTCAAGTTCCAGCTCCGCTCTGGTTAACTCGAGTCTGAGATGTCGGTTTCTATGAAACTCTGATTAAACTGTGCATGTCAATTTATTGCGTCAAATAATATGATCAGTGTTGCTTTGAATTGAAGTTTTATTTTCACAATAACATACACATATGATCATACAATAGGGTGATGGAGGCTCCCAGGGGAGTTGAGACTCATCGAGCTGGGTGCCCACGTGAAGCTTACAGCCAACTGGCCATCATAGGGAAAAATATAAATAAATAAAAAAGTAAAGCAGAAGGTATCATATCATTAAAAAACCCACATCGGCATCATCGATTTACAATTACTCTGTTATCACTTTTATCTTTATGTACACATATATAAATATATAAAAATATAGAGTACCACTTTGCTGCATGGCTGACAATATTGCTGGCTCTATATACAATGAGAAAAAAAACCCTACTTAGTTTACATACGCACAATTAGCTTTGATTCGACGAGAATTTTTCCCAGTTTACTTTAAAGCATTCTCCATTTCAAAAGATACGATCAGTAGAATTAAAGATTGATATCACGAGACTCACATTTAAATGCTGGAGGTCTTAGTACCGGAGAATCACAATCATCAAGTTGTGCTCTAGAGTACATAGCTTTATGTCAAGTATTCAATACTAGCATTCAAAACAACTGGCATGACTGCCTAATCAATTAAATTTGGCGTATTACTCATAATCATTAGCTCTTTCATTGTCAATTTCGACAAAAGTTGGTGTGTTCTGAATTAACATAGCGATGCAGATTTATATCCATATCCTTTTGATACCGACCGTTCAAGCAGCATGCCTACAATTGCAGAGACCGTAAGAAAAGAATGCTTCATGTAAACAGTGTTGTTTGGCGCGCTTTAGGCAAGCACAAAATCACATTTAAATTCCCACTGGACAACAAAGTGACTAGTTGTTCAGTGGCGTAGGAACTGTAAGGAGAGAGAGAGAGAGAGAGAGAGAGAGAGAGAGAGAGAGAGAGAGAGAGAGAGAGAGAGAGAGAGAGAGAGAGAGAGAGAGAGAGAGAGAGAGAGAGAGAGAGAGAGAGAGAGATTCTGGTCCCTCCAACAATTTTCAAGGAGGGTCCAGTTCCCCTCAAAAGTGTTGCCTAAAACGAAAAATTACAATATTGCCCCCCCCCCTCCCAATGTTCATGAGCTTCCTACGCCACCGTTTCAAGTTGTTGCAGTTTCCCATTATATAAACGACCACATTACAGGTATTCAAGGTATAGGTGGGGGAGGCTACTGCATAGTAGGCCATTAATTTCCACATTGCTCATAAGTGTGGGGTAATTTAAAAGAGACAGTTAAAACTATCTAAACTTTGCTCTTCATTCAATTTTTGGACCTTCTGTTGAGTTGCATTTAAAGAGATCATGCACGTGAAATTACCAACCCAAGACCTCGTTATGCCCTATATCATAATATATGCAGCTGGTCAATGCAGTGTCACTTTACGGACATTAAAGAAAATAGCCTTGTGCATCAGTAGGATTAAACCCGTGGCTAATGACGCAAATACACTTTTTTTTTGTAAACAGAGACTATTTATCGGGGCGGTCTAGCTTCAATTCTAATATCTGGGGATTAGTTGCACAAGATAGTCATCATCGATTCTCCGAGTTTCTCGCATACCTAGCGCCTTTCCCCAGTCATTGTTACCGATTCCGTCTACCACGGGTTGTCGAAAACTTCCCCCTTTGCTGTCCCTCCTATTGCTCAATTTTTAAAAGAGCGGGGACCTCCTTCGGCACACGTTTAATGAGATCATCTGTTCCTTATCCAATTGACCAGATTGCTTCACATTTAATGAGCCTTCCTGACTGTGTAACATATTTGAATAAGTTGGTGAAAGACGAATTTGTAACCTGTTGATGTTCAAGCGTGTTTTTGATAGCTGATTGCAGGGAAAAGGTCATTTGTTTGAAGTTTGCTGTGTCTATTTAGTAAATCATCGTAGAACGTATAGGCAGATATATCTTATCATTACTTGTCTGTAAATTGGCCTTCGCGGAGGAGAATAACAAAAATATGCGCGGTGTCAAAATGTGCTCAATTCGTGACTTCTTTTGCAATATGAAAGGTTACATAGGGCTGAAGATGTGTATTCCCATTGGATCGCATGTTAAATCAACCTCAAATTAAAAGAACACTTTTAGAGCTGCAAGAGTAAAATTTACGTAAACATTTCAGCTATGTCCATAATTTTACCACAATTTTGCTTTTTCTGCAACGAGGGGTTAAAAAGTGACTAAGCCACAATTTACAATGAAAAGTAATGGGAAAACACAACTCTAACCGCGAATGCCCGAAATGCCCTCTACAGGAGAGTAGTGGAGCTTCTGTTCTTGCTCTCCCCTATTCTTGTCAAATATACTAATAGCTAATTAAGAAATAAAATCTATCATTGGCTGGCAATTGCAGACGCCATTTGCGGCACTCGCTATTGGGTTTTTGGGGGTTCGCTGGGCAATCCTCGCGAAAACCGAAAAAATAAAATAGCTCGTACCGCAACGTCACTTGCTCCTGGCAGCCAATGCTAGATTCTCTTTTTCTCTTCCATGGCAATTCTAGGTTTAATTGGCGTAACTCCATGGAACACCACATGTGGTTGTAAATTATGAGCCATCTGGGTATATTTTTATGCTCTTCATTGAACGTTTTGATAGAATTATTAATCATTATTATCAAAATTAAAGCCCTAGAATTTTAGGGCTATAGGGCTTTGGGGGAAAAGCCTATATTATTATTATTATTATTATTATTATTATTATTATTATTATTATTATTATTATTATTATTATTATTATTATTATTATTATTATTATTATTATTATTATGCATGACCTCTCTGTTTCCAACAGTCAAAGCAAAGTGGGCAACGTTAACCAATTCTTTCGGTAGGTGAGATGATGAGGCCAATACACATTAAAGGTGAAGATTATCAAGATAGAGTGAATTCATTAAACCTGACATAGAACATGATAAAATTCTTTCATTATTTAACACCTGAGACGCTCAGTTCATTGGCTATTCCAAACACAATAACAACAAATTCACACTTTTAAACCATCTCATATTTCCGACACGTCTCAATTCAAGTGGTGCAAAAATTGAAATTGTTCTTAAATACCAGTTAAAAATATTCTTTTAACTTGTCTAACGTTTTTTTTTGTGTGTTTTAAACCACTTCCTGTATGGAACTTGATTCTTGTATTTTAATCTCATGCAAAAAACATGGACATTCCCAGAATTGTCCCAATATAAGATCTTTAGTGCAATAAAACATATCAGGCAAATTCACAATAAAATTTTATTCTAAGCCCCCCCCCCCCCCCCCAAAAAAAAACCCTGAATAAAATCGTCCCAAACGCTGTCACAGCTTGCAAGGAATTGCTCTCTTCACAGAAGTTGGAATAATCTACAGTGTACGACTGGTACACTTTTGGCTGAGTGAAGCTGACTGAAAAGTTACAATGCAATCCTTGAAGAGTGGCAAGACACTTGGTTTCCCTTAAACCTCTTGCTTGCTGAAGGACTGGTCACGTGGGACTCATCCATAAAGCGAGAGAGGTCTGGCAGCAGGTGCAGCGGTTCCATGTACAATGGCTGTTTGCACTGTGATTGTTATCATCATTTATCCTACAAATGACCTCGTTGATGATTCATGACATAAGATCCTGATATTTTGTTAATATTTGTTACAAGTAACATACAAAAATTAATGCAGGTACAGAATCTTGCTTAAATATGCAATAAAATGTATATACTTTTAGAAAAGTTATCATTTACATGCATGCATCTGGAAACTGCTTCATTCACGTTTATACAATTTATTCAATTTCTCTTTATTCCAGTAATCTTTTATAATAGTAATTCCTGGGTCTAATATTGGCACTTGGTCCTGGGTTTTGGGGGTAATTTAACTCTGTTGGCGATGTTTATTAACAATAATTGTAAATATTGTCATGTACCGAGTGTTCAGTTTTTAATCAAACTCAAATGAATACTTTCATGATATACTTGTTATAATCAGCTACTTTTGTTTGTACGCCTGACTTGAGCACCAGTGAAATTGGACGGATCCTGTCCATGTTGCAGGGGGAGGGGAAGGGTCCAAGTTCTCTGCGTATGTGTGCTCCTTCAAAGTTCAGTTGCCCGGAAATTTGATGCTGTCGGAAGCTCGAGCTTTATGCCAAAATTGAGTTTATTGGCTCGTCGTTATATGAATATCAAAATGTGATGACGTAATGGGAAAGCACGTCCAGCATGCTTTGCATTAAATACAATGATATCAAATGCATATATATATGTACAGCGTGAAATAGCTTTGAGTATAACTGTGCGATACCTTCACCCCTTCAGTTTACATTTTGACTGTTACCTTACGTCATGTAGGCCTACAACTGCTACCGTTGGCCATCATATATACTCAATTATATCACATCTAAGTTGACTGGGTTCTCTTGCAGTTTTGGGTGATTGTACAGGAAGGCCACTTAGGGGTGAAGTCCGGCTGTCGTCCTCAACTTGGACAAGATTACTTACAGGCACATTATTGACAACACCACTAGGTGGCGTTACTGGACTGAGTTCTGTTTTCACAGACTCTGGCGAGTTCAATGTTGTTATACAGGGCGATAAAGGAGATGCAAGTGATGACAAATAACCCTCATTTACAAAGCCTGTGTCTATACAAGCACCGCCGTTTCTTAGTCTCTTCCTATCGAGATCACGTAGTACTATTCGGTTGTTCTGATGTCTTGTGTTGGAGCAAACCTTTTCTCTATCACTCTTATCCAAGAGATATTCCCGATTTCCAGAACTGAATTGGGCTCCCACATCTGAAATATCACACAGTATATCATTAGTCATCCATTTTGTTTCCCACACATTGCTGGTTTACATACATTTCTACATTTACGATATGTTTATTTAGTGTATACTATACCGAATACTCAAACAATGATAATATATGACGCATCAATATAACATTCTGGGCAATGTGAGTATTCTGGACAGGAATAGACCTACATTCACATAATATAATGAGAACTTACAGCTCAAAATGAATGAGTGTCAATTACAAACTCGCGCCCGCAAACGAAATAAAGATTTGTTTATGAAGGACCTTTACATAGTCTAGGCAAAACTCTTAGCGATAACGTGAAGTGCAATTAATCGTCATGTTAAATGCGACGTTGAGAAAAACAGCATAGGTAATGCAAAATGTGAATATGAATGTGCAAAATTCAGTTCATACAATACATATCATGAGCGCATTGAAGTGTGTCGATATAAATAAGCAATACTGTGCTGGGGACCAAACTGAACAGTCCGTGCTAGACTGTCAGCCCAAACATTACCGTTAGCGCCGTGATCATCCCATTCATCGTGAATATGTCAGTCAGTATTAATATCTGTATAAACAAATTTCAGCAGCCATTCATAGCATATAAAATCCACCCATGATAACCCATGCAACCAATAGAAAGTTAGTACTGGTTAGTAGTGTTAGTAACATTATATCCAGTGCGTGTTAGTTAGTAATGGCCCAAGTGTAAACCAATTAAGCAGAAAGTTACGTGGAGACATACCACTACTGCATAGAGCACTAGGCTAATAAGGATGTAGTTGGATCTGTTTCGTCTTCATGATCATGCTCTGAAAGATTCAACATGAGATATTACCAACAAAGCTTAACATGGCATAAAGACCCTGGATGCACATATTTCCTGACATGCTACATTGTACAAGCATGGTCCAGATCGAAATAAGGACCAACACACGCCAACCAACTGCAGCCTGTTCTTCAGACAAAAGAGAGCGTTACAACCATAACCCACGGCAATCACAGTCAGTTTGTAAAGTTGACAGTTTAACCCTTTCCCCTTTAAAACAGCCAAAACCAATTAGTTGTTAAATGTGGCATATTTCAATACTTTTACGCAACTCCGTCGTAGGCCTAAACGAAAAAAGAAAAACCAATTTGAATGAGAATTCAGAGACCAATCAGAACACAATGCCTCATGTCAGCATGTTTCATTGGCACCTGGGCCTTTAAGCGCCCATCACGTATGAAGGCAAGGTCTTAATCAGTCTTAAATTAGGGGGAAAGAGTTAAAAAGAATACAGAAGCAAGTTTACACAATACAGCTGACCACCTGCCCGACTGTATAATCAATACATTCCCAAGTTGATGGGTTCCTTTGGAATTTTCTCGAAATCGTCCGGACATTGGAAGCTATAGGAATGATTTCCTGAAAACAAAGTCAACACAAGGAGTCATGGAACGTAACTTAGAGGATTACGACTAAAAGCGTGCAAAATAAAATTGTAGAACGTGGTAAAATGCAATTCTTGAGAAACATTTCCAATTGTCACTCTACCAGTCTTACAAAAACGAACCTAATTCAACGAATATTATGTCCAAACATTTTGCTTCCGTCCAATTAATTAAAAAGTGTGAGTATGAATCATCAATCAAAGAACTCAACCAGCAGACTTAATCTCAACACTCATTGCTGGGCAATTTTAAGCTGTCATCCACAAGGGTGGTGTATAGTTTGAAGTTTTGATATATTTTAGTTACAAAATCGGTTATTTGGTTTCAAAGTAATCATACTTCACAACGAAGAAATTGGGATGTTATAAAAGTAATCCTACACAAATAGTGAGATCAGCAAAAGAGAGCCAAAATGCAGTGCTTTTGCTACATTGAAAACACATATTTGTCTTTATATGGTCCCAAAATAATGTCAACATCCATCCAAAAAAGACAAAAATAGAGACAGTGTGTGTGGTAGAGAGAGAGAGAGAGAGAGAGAGAGAGAGAGAGAGAGAGAGAGAGAGAGAGAGAGAGAGAGAGAGAGAGAGAGAGAGAGAGAGAGAGAGAGAGCAATTTTCTTTCTGTGCCTTTAATAAAAACAGGACCGTGATAGTCTTGTGCTCTGCTGTAATGACTGTGTTATGGATCCAGAGAAAGAACTGGCATTTATGAGTGACGATCCTGTCAACTTTCAGCAGGTTGTAGTTGTTTATATATTACCTATAACATAATGTACATGTACTTGAACGCAGTGAACGGAACTCATACAAAGTTACAAAGTTTAACGTCCTTCATTAACCTTGTGTAGTACCCAGCAACCGCCAAATTGTCGCTGAGAGGAAGTTATGAATATAATGATGCACCAGATTTGCAAATTTTAAACCAAAACTAGATGAAGATACTATACGGTCACGTGCAATGGATTTGTACGACAGTCATAGATTGACAAGACCTGAGAAGTAGACGGAACAATTAAAAAAAGAAAAAAAAAAAAAAAAAAAACTAAATGCTGATGGGTAGCAATGTCCAGAAATCCCTGCTTAGTTGCAGGATTACTTCAAATTCCTTTGTTTTTTTTTGTGGAAATTCGTCATTATAGAAAACATGCATTCACACGTCATTTCATTCGTTCATTGATTTTTGCCAAGGAATAGCAAGAACGATACTTTTTGTCAGATATGCTTTGCCCTGCTCCTGTCCTCTCCAACACTGTCGGCGGGCGGAACCCATCGACTCCATGTCGCCGCCTGTCTGCCTGAACACATTGGCTTCAAAATCACTGACTCACTTGACATACCTTGTTGAGAAACTTGGCCTAAATGTTTGGACAGAAGAGCTCAACAACAGTCCAACACCCCCTCCCCAAAAGGTACAACAGACAAGAACTTGTTTTTTGAACTCGAATGGGGAGGTGGCCAGTAAACGTTCGCTTTTCGTCAACGTGATTTTAACTCTGCTCACGAAAGGCATTGTACACAACTTTCAGTGATTATGCGCATTCGTGCACCAGCTATACCATAGGCGTACATATTTGGACATGCAATAATATCGAAAACATACAGACGCATGCGTTTTTCTTCAGCCAAACTGTCAACAGCAATGCCATACGAATACACTGGCATTTAGCAGATTGCGCATGCGTTTTACTGCTCTTTGTTAAATCTTGCTATCTACTAACAGTAATCAGTACTCTATGTGGAAAAACAAGTCAGAACAATGACATATTAATAACAATGTAGTCTTGTTTCAATTTTCACGTTTCTGCAGCAAATCGTATCTAACAAAAATCTAGCTTCCTACGTCATGCCAGATGTCTGTAAATTTCCAGTAGCCAAAAAAATGTCAAATACAGAGAAGAATTAGTTCACTATCTGTATTTGATACTGCTACAACAGTGGGTAGAAAGGTAACTTGTTTTATATTGCATATTCTACGATTAGTTAGGCTGTTGTTAATAATTCCGGTCGATTCGATTACAAGTCTTTTCTTATAACTCATTGTCACAATTGCCACTTTTTGGGTTCTAAGCGTTTATTCACCTGTGACAAGATTAGCTTCTGCGTTTCAAATGTTATATACATGTATTACACTATTGGAATTCTCAATAAGTTTAGAAGTTCAGAATTGAGAGATTCAGGAAAAGCATGCAGAATTATGATTCTGGAAGTTGTTTCTTTTCGCATTTATTACTGTGAAGACTTTCCACCATACAAACAAATGATGACACTGAACCATAAATGAAGGCATGGTCTGCATTTATGGTAAAATGATTTCGTTTTTCAACAGCGGAAAATGAAAAAAAGAAGCGACTGTTAAATACATTATTGTCTCGGCCGAAAGAGAATATTAATGCTGCTTGTTATTTTTCAAGTACTACCGTTATTGCTATATTACTAAGTTTTCTCTCTGGCCTTTATCACTGTAGTGTTAGAAGGTTAGTAAGTACATATAATATATATATATATATATATATATATATATATATATATATATATCCAAAAGCTGACAGCACAAAGCGACCCTGTGCAACACACAATACCTAAAGCAACATAATAAGAAATTGAGCATTCCGTCAAACCTGGAAGACTGCCTGCACTGTGCACGCTAACTGAGTCCGAATGCTCCGAGTCAGAAAGGATTGCAGTTTCTCTTAGGTATAGATCACTAAGATATTTAAGCCCCTGGTAGGACGGGGTTCTGGAGCCCTCGAACGGTGAAGAGGGCGGCCTGAAATATCACAAATATCCCCCATGCATGATTGCTGAAGTTAATGGCATCGAACCCGGTTCACTTCCAGTGTACTAGTGTAAAAGACAAGTCTGTCATGTTGGCAAACATCATGTACATTTGAGGAAAAATACGCTTATGCTATATTCTAGCATAAATTTTTAATATGCATTCACTTCCTAATAGCTGAGAAACCTTACACCAATCAAATGAGACAGCTTCGGTATTTTTCAAATTCAAACTGCTTTTGTCGATCGAAAAAAATGTGTTTTAATCATTTGCATCATAGGGATGACATATCAAGACTGGACAAGAAGATAACAATACGAGACATGCATGTTAATTTCCCACCACAAAGCACGGGGCTCACGCCTGTCCATTGCGTAGGACACGCGGGCATATAACTCCCTGATAGGGCTAGATGCCCCTTTCCCGCAAAACTAGTGTATTTTAGGGAAATTTAAATTTACAAATACCAATGTCATATTCATTTAATGCTTCCTAAATTGAACAGAAGAATAATTTTCCATCTGCCTGTACAAAGTATTCTTTGTTTCCAAAATCTTAGTAATACCCCACTTCCCCGCAGAGGTAGCGGCCCGTATCTCGCCAGACGAGACTATGGTTACTAACTAAAGACAGCCAGGTTTGTAACTGTGGCAGGAAATTGTTATGCTTCGTATTCCATGTAGTTTTTTATATTTTGTCTGGGATCAGTGCTAGAACAAAACAATTTTCTGAATCGGTAGCTAATCTTGACAATTGTTTTCTTCAGTAAATACTTAAGCATTCTCCACAGGCAACCACTCGGGAATCTCCCGTCTCAAAGGGGATCATTGTATTGCCTTTGTGCAAAAAAAAAAAAAAAAAAAAAAAAAAAAAAAAAAAAAAAAAAAAATCCCCAGTGCATTTGTTAGAAATTAAGGAATAAACGGTACAGGAAGGCAACCCCATAGCACACTGCTTTCTCCCTGAAGGGCAAACGCGAAAGCTTTTATTTGGTACTTGTCAATGACTTCAGTTCTGTTTAGCAGTAAAACAGGTCTACATTGTGCAAATGGCGTCCTTCCCAAAAGCCAACAATACTGAAAAACGATCGAAAAATCAAATTAAACAAAATCACTGATAAGTCATTACAGTGTCACAAATTCATGTTGTAGGTGCTTCCATATTGAACTTTGGTTGTTTTGCCGGTGCCAGTGCTAATTTGGTGTATTATGTAAGGTACAAAGTTCAGACCAACCTGCTATTGTTATGTACATCAGCATCCTCGTACAGAGGCAGTGATCCCCTCTCTGGCGGTACAAAAACCTCACCTGAGTGACCCTCCTCCTCCACGCTAGCCTCAGCAGACTGAATTGTGGGAAGATGACATACTTCAGTTCTTTGGAAAAGAAAGAAAAAGTATATATTCAAACCAATCATTTAACATTACCTGCTCTCACTTTTGGTCAGCGACTTGTAATTTTAAATGGCGTCTGCTTCATCTTTGCCTGCAAAGCAGACCATGCTCGGGAACAATCTGTTTCAGCAGAGATTGCACACAGGATGGTTTGTTAGGCAGATTACATTTGCGGTTTTCCAATTTCTTTTGAATGACAGTTACACGGGGCATATGTCACCACATATCAGGAAAGTACCTCCAAAGACAAGTTTTCTCGCGACCGCCTGGGCGGTAAGTGGGATTCCAGTAAAACCTTCAAGTCAAATTGTAATTAAGATAAATGTAAATTTGAGCATTGTCAGGTTTTGAGTGTCTCAATTTCGTGTCTTGCCACGCTGCAGTTCCCGCCAGGTGATATTATTAACACGATGAACTTATGTAGAGGTGCACAGCCGCCAATTAGAAACAAGTGGTAACACAATAGACAGGTACGGCACGGGTGCAAATAATGTGCCTTTTTGTGTAACTTGGGTACAACATTTGCTGTCTTGGATGCAAAACCGTTTCAAAGATTACTTTGTATCTTATACCACCCGAGTTTTGGCAAATTTATAAAAGGGTACTCGAGTATTAGGATTAAGACGGATAGAATTAAATTAGCTGAGCAACCGTAGGCTGCCTGACAATCTGAGAATGCTGTAACATGCATGGAACATCATGACTGTGTAAACGAATTAATTGCCGTTAGAGATCACCAGTATGGTGAAAAGTTCTAATAAATATTACAAATATTTGCTCTCGTGTTTCTCTGTCATAATTTGGAGACATCTTAGGTTACGAGGGAAGCTTATAAGGACCACAAAAAATGAACATAAAACTTGAACTTTCGAGTTTTTCTCGAAACTTTGAATTTTAAATATCGTAATTTCGGCATTTTTCTGGAAATTTTGATTTTTATCTCGAAAATTCGATTTTAAAAAAGTCGAAATTTTGACTTTTTTCTCTCGAAATTTCGACTTAAAGAAGTCAAAATTTTGACTTTTTCCTCGAAATTTCGACTTTTATTCAGCCCAACAATTCGACTTAAAAATCGAAATATCGAGACAAAAAGTCGAAATTTCGACTTTTGAAATTTTTTTGTTAAGCCAAAAATTGAATTTTATTCTCGAAATTGATACTTTTTTCTCGACATTTCGAATTTTTTATGCCGTCATTTCGACTTAAACGGTCGAAATTTCGACAAAAAACTCGAATTTTTCAGAAAAAAGTCGAAATTTGTCGAAAAGTTCTAATTTCGAGAACAAAGTCGAAATTTCCAGAAAATTCCAGAAATTACGAGATTCAAATCTCGAAGTTTCGAGAAAAACCCTCGAATTTTAGAGATTTAAAAGTCGAAATTTCGAGAAAAAAAACGCTCGAAATTACAAGTTTATTTTTTTTGGTATTTATAAGTTTCCGTAGGTTACATACATTTCAACAATATATTAAGTGGGCTGTTGCAGTTGAGTAGTTGGTTGTTGGCTTGAAAACTCCAAATGTGTTACTACAAATGTCGATAGGTACTTAGTTTATCTCAAAATAATCTAACAAAAGCATTTAAATTCAAGGATTTTTTTGTCCGCATTTTAGTGATATTTTCCGCCACGATCCTTGTAATATACTTGTTTAATTTGCATCACTGGAACCGCCACGCCAAAACATACGATATAGAATGTTTCTTACATTATATTTCCTCTGTGCCAGAATATAGATCAAATCGAACGTTTGCTACATTGCTCTTCCTGTATGCCATAACATACGAAATCAAGTAGGTTGTTTGCTACATTGTCGTTTTGGGGCCATGGCAATTGAAAACAAATATAATGTTTGCTGCTTTGCACTTCTTACGCAAAAAAGCTGGTGAAGACATGTAGGCTAAAGAACATACATTCTGTGATGTCAGTTGTATCTGTTAAGATACACTACCTATCCGGATCGGTAAGCAAATTCTTGCAGTCATCGTCAAGACAAATTGTACTCTCTGTCACTGTTCATCCGACATACGACATTACATCAGAAACGTTGTTACGTGTTTCAATGTTAGCACTGATCTCATTTCAATAAATTGACCGCTGATCGGAAATAAATTACACTGATCGCCCATTTAGAAATGACATGGTAAATAAGTAGGACTGATTGACCATTACAGAACGATACTGATGCTCACCCAATGTCAGTGAGTTCTATAGTTTCAGTGAAGGAAGGGTCTACAGGGCGATAAGCTGGCCGACTTGTGCCATTTGCAGGCCACAAACTGGCAGCACTGGAAGTAGAGTACATGGAAGCCTGGTCATCGCAGTATAGGACTCCTGAAAACAAGACATGCACATCAATTTAGCTCAAGTTCGCAAATAACGTGGTTCCAACCATCGTGGTCGATCAATCAAAGAGGGACAAATGCTCAAAACAAAACTAGGTGTCCTGTGACCATACTGAAGACCTTCTCAAAGGGCCTGGCGTGCCTTAGTGGTGTATGGCGGTGAGATGATGGACAGCTTAACGGAATAAGTACAAGTTTATAATAGATGCAAGCAGGCATATTTCTAAATTCATAGGCTACTGCAGACAGATGAACGAATCAAACGAATTACAAGCATAATGTATTTGGATTCATCTGTAATCTGGGAAGTTTTACAGACCACTCCTCTATTACGGAGGGCAAAAACAAAACAATCACCGCGAACAATTGCGTGTTAGGACCGTGACTTCAGTATGGTAAACTCGCAATACTCCCTGTTCGTTAATTCGTTTTATTTTAGGATCCAATAAGCAAACGACCGAAGAAACCTTACACGAATGGATCAGATTGTAGGGTTTCGTAAGGCGCCGTACGATCTTTATTATCTTCTGGTGGTGTCATCTGGTGGGATCTATGGAATACATTTACATTGTATATTATGTCTTGTTTGGGGGGGGGGGGGGGCGGGCAAGGGCGAGGTGGAAGTGTACAAGCTGAATAGTTTGCAGAGTCTTGGAGTGGAAACGGTAAGCGCTTCTACGCAATGTCCCCTCCCCCCCACTGCAGCCTTGAAGTTTGAGACTACATTGTCCCTTTTGATTATAATCGTCCATATTTTATAGGCTGCACTCGCCAACAGTTCCAACTGCATCACTTTGACAGTTTATATTAACAACCCATTTTAATTTTTAGCACTGAATATTTATTATGACAATTTAATTAATGTAATTTATGTGTTCAACCTAACGTAGCAATGACCTGTATCATTTTTAGGACGCCTCTATTTTCACGATCCCAGCAGACTGGCAGTCTATTTTCACGGTAACGTGATCACAGACCAGCAGTCTATTGTCACAGTGCAGTGATAACACTGACAGACCGGTAGTCTATTTTCACGGTACCGTGACAGCAGACTGGTCGTCTATTTTCAGGTTATAAACGAATATAGCTGGCTATATTCACAATGTACATTTATTTGCCTATTTACGACACCGAGGCAATGGATCCATTTTGTACGGTGTTGCGACCACATGCCATCCAGTGGAAGCTAGTCACTGCAGCTGCATTATGGTGTATTACTTTTGACATAGGTGTTGTTGGCTTGGTAACGGGCTATGTACACTTCGAATTGAAAAACTAATTGACAAGATAGAGGGTCTAGCAGATGTATCGGTCGGGGGGTGGATGGGAGGATTTTTTGAAAAAAGAAAAAAAGAAAAAAAAAAGAAAATATATTTGGCCCTTTGCGGCTTGAATGGTCGTCCCCTAACTTGTCCAGTATATCACGATATATTATACGCAGACACATGTAGAACAGAATGACCGCATTTCGCCCCGACAGCAGTGGCCACAAATTATAGCAAGCACCAGTGTGCTCTTACCATAAACACATGTGAATGCAGGACATAACCGAACGGTAAATTATCCAATCAGAAGACCACTCAGCATCTGGTCAATGGACTCGATTTTCTTCGTCAACCCTACTGCGCACGCGGACATGGGCGCAGCCGTTGCCTTTTCATGCATCCCGTTGTTTTATTTACACGGATGTCTCAAACTTTGCTGGGCTTTATGCAAATTATGTCAATAATTCAAATCTGTTCAGAAAACGTTGTCGATAAAGTGTAGTAAATGATAATGATTCACCAGCTCGCATTGTTGACACCTCGATGGTACCTGGGCCTGGTAAATGGGTTTCCGCGGAAAAGAAAAAACTTTGTGAAAGTAATCAAAATAAACATCGCAAAGTATGTCACATTTGTTGCGTGATACCTTGCTCAGTGTCGGCAGTCACCAGTATTATTGCCTGCAGTCGACAGTAACCAGGTCGCTTCTGGAAGTACTTCCAGATCGCAACTCACACTATGTCCCTCAGACTTTTCAGAGGCCTCCAAGCGCCACGTTGGCAATGAACGTTCAGATTTGGTGTTGTCGTGCGAGATTCCAACAATCACTCTCCGTACCCACTACGTCTCCGCCACAGGTTACGACACTATTTCAATGGGGATAAAGAGATCTTGCGCACAGTACTTAAATTTGTGGAACAGTGTCTAACAAAAAGAAAGGCTATAAGACAGATGGGTTCCTTCAGCTGCTCAAGGTACTACGGCCTCGCCCCCTGTAGACGGGCTTAGTACACGACTGCTAGAGGGACTTAGCGGCCAGGTGCTATTGCCGGACCCATCTACGTTATAATAGATAGGCCTACTTTGTAATGCTGATGCTCCCATCTTGGGCTATGCCTACAACATATTAGTGTATTTGTAAGCTTTCAAAGTGTTGTCCGTCAATGTATTTATTGAAACCACCCATGACCTCTTTCTCCATTTCGCTCTGCACATTTAAACACGACCACAAATACGTCTGCATACGCTGAACTTGTTGAATGGAATGAAGTCGTTGAAAGTGGACCTGAAATGTGTCACAGTGACCCAGTAACATTTGATTGGCTGAAACCCACCATGAAAATAGAATTCTCGCTAAAATCACGGTACCGTGAAAATAGCCAGTTGGTCTGTTATAACGGTATCTTTAAAAAAAAAATAGTCAGTCCGTTTTCGAACTTTATAGGTCTGTTTTATCAATGGCTGCAGACATACTTTTTGCCACATAAATGACTCATACCAAAATGAGCCGACAACTGCTGGCAAATGTGTCATACTTATTGCAAATGGAATTTTCCTTTATCGACAGATTACATTTACCTTATAGCTGATCGAGTTTGTCTTTAATTTTCAAATAGGCCTAGGTTATATCTATCCAACAAGCAGCGTCTGTCAGTGTCAAACTGCAAAACAGCACAGGCTCAATGCCTGAAACTGGTAATGCTGACCTACTTTTTTTATGGCACGCTCTCTTTGTTGCAGAAAGAGGCACGACGACATATTATTGTATCCTTCATCTGACTGGATAAGTCATCTCACAAGGGATACTAAGTGTATATATTTGCATTCATGAAATTCTGTTATTTTGTAATCCCCACTGTAGGTTGAAAGAGAAAGAAGAGTTCATACTGTACAGCCTGGTGTATTCTCAATCCAAATAATTGACTACAAAGAGATTTGGAAAAATATGTGTGGAAATTTAAGGAAGAATATTACATTATTTTGTGGCTTTTCTGAGAGACTTTTGTTTTGCATAATACGCTGACAATGTGACATTGCTCTCTGGATTTCACATAATCTATAAAGCTTACTTGTTTTCATTTTACATGCAACAAAATCCATGGAAATTTTCAAATCTTAGGCGACTAATATGACGATACACTTACCTTGTGAGGATCTAGGTGCAAAATGAACATTATTTTCAGACCTCATAGCCAGCGCCCTTTGGCCTGGAGATCGGGACACACCATCCAGGCCCTCCACCTCTTCACCAAGCTGCACCAGAAGTTCGTTGATTTCTTGATTTTTCTGGAAAACAAGGCGGGCTAAGCTTTATTCCCACTTGACATCGTTATACCGAAGCTACTACCACGTATTTACAACCACTGGCATATTACAGATCTGCTTACATAAAACGTTGAATATATTTCTAAAGGGCAACTGCAATCATGACGTTGACAACTACAACTTCAAAACAAGCCATATTTTATAGATTTCAATTTAAACTGAGATCTTTGAATCCTTCTTTCAATATGACATTGTTCAAGGCTCCAAAGAAACCTTGCTTTAAAAGTCATAATGGGAGATATAGTTAGCCACACGATAGGATTCTGGGTCAATTTAGCTCAGGCAGTGTGACCTGCAGCCGCGATATGTTGCCCTGAATTGCTGCCATTTTGGTCCAAGAACCAATCAGATGGCTCAAAGTGTGTGTGTGTGTGTGTGTGTGTGTGTGTGTGTTTCAATTCTTTTATTTGCCCGGGACTTCTATCCGAGGTGTGGGCCATAAAGTAAGAACAAAGTTTACAATAGCGGCATTTTCTTCTGTTGGCTCACACTGTGCGCCATACAAAACATAATGTAATCCAAAGCGGCTTACACATGATACTTCTGGATAGAATAAGTCATTCAAGACAGAAGTCAGTAAGATACAATATAGGCCTACCTGAGTCTAAGGAGGACCAAATTAGAGCAACTTAAAACCTTCATGTACTAATTTAATAATTTTATGTAGTGTTCTTATATCTGCAGACAAAAGTTTTTTAACTTTCAAAACATTAACATTTCTCCGGTAATATGCAGGTATGAATTTTTTGTCTTAAATGATGCAATGAACTACATTCCATTTGGAAATGAAACTCATCACCTAATTTACTATTCTTGTAAAAATTACAATGTCTGATTACGTAGTATATTAGTGTAACGCCCAGTTTCAACTTGTAACTTATGATTCAGTGTTCTGAATTTACACAATACTTTCCCATTTTAAGGTCTTGTCAGCATGTAAAATACCGCGTTTCTAGACTCTTGGGCACCCTTCCCCATTGTGAATGTATGTAAATTGATTTTTAAGTTGTGGCCAGTGCTAAAATAAGCATTTAAGATCAAAATTGTGACAAAACGATCAAAATTGTGACAAAACTATGAATGATACAATGATATTCGGGAACAAATGTTGTGGTGACAAACCCATTTCAAGGCACATTACGATGCTTATGTATATAGTGAATGAGATGATTCATTCAAGTCAAACATTCCTAGCAAACAGGGTACCTCTTTCCACATATTGAAGAAGTCTGACTACCCATGACCTGTCCATGCATGGAGACATGTGATAGGACCTTACAGATTGATCCTGGCTTAATATATTTACTGCTGACACAAGAACGCTGAATTATGCAATTGAATATGTGTAGAAGCAAGTGAAGGCTATTTGGTGATTTCTTTTTGCCCGCAACACAGACTGGCTCCATATTTTCTCCGCTCCACAAGAGGAGTAGAACAGATTATAATGGAGCAAGGTCTGCTCATTGGAGGCAAGTGATGCGCTTCTCCCCTCCTAAGTATTTGTGCTGTGTCATGGGTGGTAACCTTCCAGCTGAGTTACCTGTCAAGACAGCCATCCAAGATATTCTCAATCTAGTGTCAAGTCAAATCTGTGCAAAAACTAACTCATAGATCCCTTCACAGTCTTGTCCTATCCAAGGTAGATTTATGATTGTGTCTCACTGAGTCGGGCGTTGCCAGCATCCCATGGAGCCGTTACAGTTTATGGACCAGGGCCGGTGTCCCCAGTAGGTACCTACCACACTGATGTGTTCTCACTGGGATATCGTCATAACAAGAGTTTTTAGTGTCATAGTTATGGTATTTTGTAATTGATAGTTATAAAGCTAATTTTCCTTTAGTAATACTAGTGATATATTTCAGCTGACTGTTGCAAAATACCAAGTACCTCAGTCCAATATTTTTATTCTTGAAACATTACAACACAACATTTGGTCGAGTCGGATGAATAAAAAACACAACTCTCATTTTACACTTTGGTTTTAACGAAACTTAACACTATCGGACGAAGCGGTAAAGATTCAAACGAACTTTATCTCTGCGACAGAAATATATGTGAGTGTGTGTGTGTGTGTGTGTGTACAGGTCGGTGAGACCAACGTCAATTGACCTGTGAAACAGACGAAGTGTCCCCCATGATAGGATACAAAGATGCAGGGACAAAGGTTATTATCCTGTACGTGATGATTGATATATTTCTGTCTTGTCAGGTTTAAGTGTGGTTTCTTTGGAGACGAGTGCGTGGCAAAAAGCATTGAACCCGGTAAGGCCTCCCTCTTGCCGCTTCACTGAAGGCGGCTGGCAGCAGGGAATACATTTTCTTTGCAGGTGGCGGTCAAGGTCCAGCCCTCTATCTTCTGACTGGGCTTCCTACTATTCATCACACTGACGTTGACTTTCCAGGTCTATGCGAGCCAGATTTTTTGGCCTTTCAAAAACTGATCAACATATCCGGTATTTATTGCATCAGTAGCTCATATTTGTCCAAGATAAAATTTTCGTGAAAAAATATTGATTAGGCAAAAAGCACTTCTTTTGTTGTAGTAGGTTGTCACGTATCAGCATAGGTTACTGGTGGAAGATTACATATTGACTCTTGCACGTACTTTAACGTTTTCACCATAATCTGTGCTATGGTAACAAGGATTGCTGTCAAAGCTAATTGGCAAGTAAGCAATGCTCTGAGGTCCCAAAAGTAGTGGGTGTTCGTGGTGTACTTTGCCTCTGTAACCATGTCGCTGGAGTTTATGAACAGAGGCACTCTGAAGATCCCAATGAACTTGGTCCATTGCCAGTGCCGTCCTTACCCCAAAGTCAGCTCTCAATGTAAAATCAGGTCTTCGTCGGGACTATCGCATGCACCAATTCCTTGGATGAACGGACAGTGTTCAGAATGACTGGTGGCATTTCATTTCTGGCATTGGTATGCCTCCTGTTATCATGCCATGTATTCCTTGTATGCGTGGTGTTATCATGCTTGTATCCAATGAATGCATAATGTTATCATGCCATGTATTCCTTGTATGCGTGATGTTATCATGCTTATATTCCATGAATGCATGATGTTATCATGCTTTAAATGTAAAATCAGGTCTTTGTCGGAACTATCGCATGCACCAAATCCTTGGATGGATGGACAGTGTTCAGAGGGACTGGTGTCATTTCATTTCTGGCATTGGCATGCCTAATGTTATCATGCCATGTATTCCTTGTATGCATGATGTTATCACGCTATGTATTCCATGAATGCATAATGTTATCATGCCATGCATTTCTTACATGCGTCATGTTATCAGGCTATGTATTCCATGTATGCATTATGTTATGCCACATATTCCTTGTAGGTATCATGTTATTATAGTATATATTGTATAGAATATAAGCATGTTATATGCTTGCACGGGTCAATATTCAATATATTGGAATATATCATATGTATTTAGTTTCTAATATTGTCACAACTCACCCATGAATAAATTGAAAAAAAAAATGCCAGAATGACTCATTTCTGCAATTATTCTATGTACAGCCACACACCCGCACTTCAGCCTAACAGTTACAAAAAGTGTTACGAAGAATCCAGTTTGACAATTTGAAAGCATTTATCACTCCGCAGATGAACTCCACAAAATAACAGTACCGTTTTAGACGAGACCCCTGTAAGGAAACCTTTTTGCATTAAGCATATCTGCAATGGTGTTGGAACTTATCTGGAATCAAACCTTGCCTTGTTTGAGTAATACTGTATCACATAGCAAAATGTTCTTGAATCAAATAGTGAAACCGAGTAGGAAAACAGTAATTGGGTAACCCGATACAACACTTACACCGGCTAATATTTGCTTGAACTTAAGGTTCTCTTCTGTCAGCTGTCTAATTTTGAAGCCTAGGTCTGTTCCACCCGAATTCTCTCTCTTGGTGCTCTTCTTTAAAGTTGCCCTAATTCTGCGTTCGTCTCCCTTTGGATCTCTTTTCAATTCCACCAGCTGTAATAATTATCAGCATGCCGTCAATTTTGGTTACATAGGAAGTAGTATGTGTCAATGATTATAGCTTTAAGCTGGAATCTCAACTTATTTTCCAGATGCCGATGTACTGCATCGGACTCCGGAAATGGAGTCGTGCGTATTTTGCATTCTTTCACAAGCTCGCCTGGTGCTGGCTGCTCACAAAATTAATGATTCCACATTCACAGCTAGTCTTATCTCCGTCCGGTACTTTTTTTCATATATACTATTCCCATTATTCATTTTCCGTGAATCTTTTTTATTTTACGATTGGAATGTCAGAATTCGTTTTTCAGTAATTTATAATATATGTTCGTTTCAGAGATAGCACAAGCTCGGACTGGCTCAAGCTGTTCATAGTGCACTAAATTTAAATGCAATAAACAATTCCTAAGAAGAAATGAATTAGCTTGTGGGTGGCGTGGAAGATGAAGTGTATAGGGACAGCGCGGTAGATTAAGTGGTAGTAAGGCGCTGGAGTCAGTAATTAATCCGAAGGGCGTCTCCTTTTTCATTTGTTGACGGGAAATCATGAGGCACTTCAAAAGAAATTTACCAAATGGGTTCCACTGATTTAGAGCTAATGGACTTTAAATTGATTCATCGGCTGTACACGAGTTCTGGAAAATCGACGTACTAATATGTTCCTGTGAGATACCTTTTGTTCCTGTGGCAAATTTTATCCTGGTGACTAAAAAGTGATCATGTTTTTGTCAGTTAATTCCATTATAAAGTTCTATTCGTCCACCAAAATTGCAGTAGACGACTTTCAATATATCCGGGAATCGTAAAACGTGTACAATGGCGAAGGTTCAGTAAAATGTGTTAAAATACATACCTTTGGCCCAAAAACAAGACATAAAGTAATCGTTGTACAAAATATTATAAAAAGTCCTATGATGAGGTAAGCAGCATCGAGCTGGTCTTTGATGACAAAGGAGATTGCGGCTCCTGACACACACATAATGACGACATTGTAGACGGACATGCCAATGTACTTGGAGTCGTTCAAGGCGGGAATGCTTACATGCCTTGTCTCCCAAGCCAGAAAACAGCCAAATATCTGAAAATGTCAATACAGTAATCAGATAAATTGACATAAATTGCAAAATAACTTTAATACTGTGACTTGAAGAGCAGTCAGATTGACTGAAGAGAAAGACGTACATGCCTATTGGACAAATATACACAGTTAATCACAGGAACAGCCCAATTAAACATGTCTTATGGGCATACTCCTGATCCATTCAAGTGGGCCAAGGGCATTGTACATGGCTCAGATGGTGTGATAAATATGGCATATCCTTTGATGGTTCTCTAAAATTCAAAATAATAACTCATTTGAACATACTCAGACGTTAATGGAAAGGTGAACTCCAAACCCCGTGCATGTTTCACAGTGGCAGCCACCTAATTCAGAATTCAGTCAAAATACACGCTTGTCGCATCCTTTATCGTGTAAACAGATCATTTAGTTATTTGTATTATCTCCATGAGGCTGCATTGATGTTTTGGTTTACTCTGGGCATATACTTATGACAAAATAGTGCGATGATACAAATGATATGTGTCCTTCGCCAGGCCATATTTTGTAAAGACTGGAACGCTGCATCTATGGGTTTAAAATTCAGAGGAAGATAGCTGTTCCCATATGAATCATTACGGCAGTCTATGATAGAAACTTCACATAGGGAAGGTCAGCAATGGGCTATGCTGCACCTGTCTGAGTAACATGAAAACACCAGGTGCCGATGGCTTAGTAACATGAAAGCAAATTGCACATGCTCTCCGTGTCAATGTTTCATAAGCTTATGGCTGATGCAGATAGCTTTCTGGTACCGCTGACGTTGATATGTATTAGCCAATGGCTATCGCCTAATCCTCATTAAAGAAATAAAGCTTATTACCGAATACTACGTCGATAAAAGGTCATGGTTGATAAACAATCAAGCTGCACAAAAAGGTATTGTCAATGCATGAGCGATGATGCACATGCCTTTAATACGATGCATATATGGTACGGTGCAAACTGTATAAGCTTCAAAATCACATTTAGTGTGTGTGACCTTCTGGTACCAGTGACGACCTTGAAAAAGATCAAGGTCAACAAACAAACCACGCTCCAGAAAAAAGTCATCTTTAGCGCAGGAGCGATGGCTGTACATGCATATAATACAATGCATGTATGATAAGGTTCAGATTATATTTGCTTCAAAGTCAGGTTTAGCGGCCCTTTGACATTGAAAAGAGGTCACGGTAACATGAAATACCACTTCCTATGTCATTATAGGATGCACTAGGCCTACTGTATAAATCGCATCATTTGGTTCATTAGATATTGGGCCGTATGGTCCTGTCACATGTAAGGGGCCATGCCACCTTGAAAAAGTCAAGGTCAACATGAAGCTACACTGCACATGCCCTGTAAAGGAAACATCCATGGTAAAAATTTCATAATCCTATCTTACACATCATTAGATATTAGGCCGAATGGATGCAACAGACGGGCGGACGGACTGTCCCTATCCTTATGATTTCTATTTCTCCTCACGTCACCTTCGTTGTTTGGAGACAACAGAGAGTGAAACCAGTGCCAAGGTAAGACACTGCAGTGAAAACCAGAGACGGAAGCACTGCAGGGAATGCCTGCGCCTATTCCATTTCAGAACGACCGATATTCGGTTCTTGTGCACGTCCACACCTCAAATAAGCTGACTTATAAGTGTGTTGGTAAAATTGCACATCATCATCATCATCATCATCATCATCATCATCATCATCATCATCATCATCATCATCATCATCATCATCATCATCATCATCATGTGATGTATAGTAATACAATTTGTAATCTACAATCAGCAGATTTTTAAGATGAATCTTTACCTATCTATTTGTACATGCAGATTTTTTAATGAGTGTACTCTCACTGAGTGAGAATTACAGAAGACTTTTGTGACATACTTAAATTAGACGACATCGGCGAGAAAGCATAAGTGAAAGGACTCCAAAATACAATTGTGAACCATGGCCGTCAGGTTAAAACCATTCTTGTTTTAAAACATAATTACACTACTTTGTTGTATCGTGTCAGTTGGCACTATGTGTGGACAAAAATGGGGTTTTGTATGCACATTTACATTGTGTGCCATTTCAGGCAAGTGTGTCGTCCCCTTGTCATACTCGAGCAGCAGAGTTACATATTGTAGAACCAATATTAGCATATTCTTAAAACTTCCTACTGATTGGTGATTTTCTATATCAACAAAATAACAGTTTCAGAAGTTCTTGAGGGCACATTTTCCTCATGACATTAAGTTTGTTACATTTGGGACGGAGAGCCTTTCACAAAATGCACAGATCCTGATTATTGTTGCGCAGGTACTACAAGTTGATACAATGTTGCATTCTGCCTGAACCAATGTGTTTTGTAGTGGTCACGCGGAATCCCTTTTCAATATCCGGGATCTGCCACTGTTTTCTAAAACGCGGACACTTGTCTCTTATCTTTCCTCTGTATCATTTCGCTTCAGGAGTGGCATTTTCTTGATGGGTATAATCATAATGATTCAAATAGCCCCACGCATGTCCATGTTAATTTTGCGAGGACGTGTCAATGAGTTCTCCCTTGTGAATGCTTCCAACATAGTTCAAGATTGAAGCCTATATTGTGAGCTCCATGTCGCCCATTTACAAACGTTTAGCGTGGAAGGGGGGGGGGGGCTAAAAAGTGATATTGGTTGGTCATTACACCTGCATAGCGTACAAGTAACAATCAGAAAGATTATGGCTTAGAAGTCTTAAGTGCGTGACATGTTTTCTTAGAGGAGGCATAGACATATCTCTGTTATTAAGTGTTAATTTCGCAACACTACAAGGTCTCAGATGTAGCGCTATCACTCCTATACGTCGTGTATCAGGGAAAGAGCAAGGTGCGCAGATTTTTACCATCTGACTTGAGTGTCACATTAACCGTGACAATCACTGTCACAGCACAGATTTTTACCATCTATCTTGAGTGTACATTGACCGTGACAATCACTGTAACAGGTAGCCTATATATAAGACTTCTTAGGTTAGTTTGAGTGTCATCAGAGCGGTCCAGGACCATGTCGTGCGGTCTAATGGACAGTCATTACTGCATCAGCTTCAATTAGGATCACAGAAACATTTTATCCTTGCGCGCAGGCTTGGTTGATCCCTTGTTTGCGGGGGGGGGGGGGGCAATTTGTCAACACTCAACTTACCAGGAGCAAACCCTTATAAGCATAAATGACAAGTAACCATACGGTAATATGGTCACTGGTGCAGTATTCTATCACAGGTATAATTTCAATATCTCCTCCTGACGGATCCACCTGGAAGTAAACCAAAGACAATAGGAAAGGTCAGGATTAGCTTTAAGGTGTATATTTGCCCCAATACACAACTGAATACACAAACATTTGGAGGGGTTGAGCTGTGCATTCCCATTAGTTTGTATGTTAAAGCAACCTTGAATAAACTAGTCACTTATGTAGCTGTGGTTATATCATTTTTGTTAGGTAGTTAGTTATGCATTTAGATTTACTGTCTGAAATTTGGTATTTCTATGTGCAGTAGTTTTCAAGTTATTAAGTTGCATATTACAATGTAAAGTAATGGGAATACACAGCCCTAGCCCTCCACTGACTGCAGTACCCTCTTTTAGGCAGGTCTTGAACCTTCTGTTCTTGCCCTTGCCTATTGATTCAGTCAACAGCTGTACAGACAGATCCATATAAAGAGAAAATATGGGAAACTGATTTATGTTTTATGGTACACACAAACCCAGTAAATCCACTCGTAATTCTTCAAATGTTATTCATCTTGATAATTCTTACTCTCCTGGAAATTAATTGTTGGGCCTATCTGATGTTAACAGGTAGGTTGTGGTTTAAAGGCCACATGATCCCATTTGAGTGTTCGCCAAACGATACATGATGTTGGTAGTGTGGACACAACCTTTGCAGCGAAAGTGATGATTTCTCAAGGAAACGCTTCCTAATAGGATACCTCAGTCATTTTTCATCGGTGGAATGTCTCAATGAATTATGCATTCTGACAACACGCAAGAACAAGAACAGAAGCTCTGAGCAATCTACATCATCAAGAAAGACATTTTTTGTGCTGACGCATTTCAATCCCAAGATAGAGTAGACTTGAGGACAAAATAAGGATATTCCAATAATTATACTCTTTGTTGCCAGGGACTTTACATATAGATACGTCCCTGCTGCTGTCTAAAACAAATGTGAGGCGAGAAATTTGTCATATCTGTGATGATCGGAGGCTTCTCCGTTCAATATGCACAAAAGTGCGCTGACACTTTTTGTCTTGGAAATTCTCTCAGCGAAACACTAAAGAGCAGGATGGTAGTTATTGATTTTCGTCACTTTGCTGCAAAATACAAATATTCACGGAGTTCTTTGCTTCCATTAATTTCAAATATGCACCGTGACTACTCGTCTCATACTATTATATATGATGTACGTGAGACAATAAATAGCATGGAATGCATCCACTGAATTTACATCAGGCTCAGTTTCTTACGCTTTGAAAATAGTCAAATGCACATGTGGTAACTATTAATACACACTGTAGTTTTTATAACGGCAACGACAGTGACGATGACAACTGCTACTACTATTACTACTAATAACACTACCACCATACTACTACACGTACCTTTATTTGGAAGACCTACCCACTTACAAAGCTAACAGGCCATTTTCTCTTTTTAGACTGTCTGGACCAAATGATACTTTTCTATACTTCCATTTAAATCTGGACTATGCGATCATAACATTATCATGCACAGCTTTGTAGCAATTTATGAAGGATAATATCAGATTTGTAACTTCAGAAGGTCAGGGACGTATAAGTCGAAATGATCATACGCCATGAAACGATCAACCATTGACAAGTGGAACCTGGTGTCTTACCTCCGCTTGCATGTCTTTGGTATGACGCTCAAAGGGGTCCACCGCCCGCCAAGCACTCAAGATGGCAATGTCTACTTTTAGCAATACCGCTACTATGAGGAACAATTTGTAGTCCCGTATCACCTATTCGGAGAAAGCAAATTTTTGCTACAATGCCCTTCAAAACTGCCACAGACTTTCTCCAAAATAAACGTTTCTCATGTAAAGAAGTGGAAAAAATGCTACAATGAAAGAAAATTTTGCTACAGAGATTTTCAGCAGGACAGCACTGATTGACCTCCACAATTACAGTAAACATGGATTGCTTAAATTGTAATTTATGAGGAACAGTTCAACGGTTAATCGCATTTAGCCATATCGCTTAATGAATAAGTGATATCAGTAAATCATTTGGCGATATCCCTGAATTATTTAGCGATACCTCTGATTCATGTAGCAACACCACAGAATCATTTTACTATATCTCCAAAATGTCTGTTAAAGAGCTATCGCAAAAAAGCCTCACAAATACAGCCGAACATGTCAGCGATGATAACTCTTCATCATTTAAATGATACGTACTCAGTCAGACCTCGAAATCACTTACGGTTTCGCTTAGTAAGTAGCTAGTGCACTGTATTAGGTAATAGGCATGATGATGGGTTAGGGCGAGAGAGAATCCACAGAAACAGATCGAAATTCGTGGGACTTCGAATGGACATGGTGAAAGGCTTCCTACCCCACAGAAAAGCACCGAAACTTGCAAAGCGTTTTATAAGCAATTAACGTTAAATTCAGCAAACCTGCGTTGAGGGTGATGAAAAAGCCTCATGAATGTACGTATCCAATATAAATAAGTTAAAACCTCTACCAACACAATGCAATATGAGAGCCTGCCGAGGAGGATAAGCCCTTACCCTTGCCCTTGGTTCAGGCAAGTTCAAATGTGGTGGTGCTGTGCAAATTGACGCGTCTTGTCATTACAATTTCCATATGATAGGCCTAAATGTACTTGTCTGCTTTGAAAGAATTTGTCCTCAAGCAATCCTGGTATTTTGTTAGCACAAAACCCCAGTGGCCGTATTCACAAAGAATTTAATCTGATCCTAACTTTAATCCCAAAATTAAAATCAATGTTGTTTGGGCCCTAAATCACTTAATCCTTGGCTCGCTGTTTGATCAAAACTTCAAGGATTAGCCAATATATGCTCTTGGCTACATTACGAACTTAAGCATTTACAGGTTCATTTTATTAAATCAACCTTAGGTTGATCCAATATATATTCTTTTGACCAAGGATTAAAATCTGGTTTAAATCAAGATTGATTTTATTAAAATGAAAACTTTAATTTCAAAGTTAATGTTACAGCCGAGAACATAGATTTATTAATCCTGCAAGTTTAGAACATTACGCCAACAATTCAGTAGTTCAAGGCCCAAAGGCAGCTTGACTTTCATTTTAGGATTGAATTCTGGATCAGATTAAACTCTTTGTGAATACAGCCCCAGATTCTTAAAAACAAAACCTCACCAAATGCAGTTCATAAAATACATAGTCCTAATCCAGTAGGCCTATGTCTGAAACGTCGTTGCCGGTTCACAGCAGACCACACAGGTCAGCGCGCCATACAAGTAACAAAACGACTCAGCAACAAGTAGTGCAGATTTAAGTGGGTCCGTTTTTTGTTTTTTTGTTTTTTATAAGAGAACACACCAACAGTCTTTCATAAGATTGCTAGGCCAAAAGTTCATAGGTAACACTACAAAACTGTGACACTTTTCCCGTAGTTTCTTGCACTTCCAGACTTCATCCGACTGCAGACTTTCAGTAAACCCAGTGAAGTATCCTTTTGACAGACCCATTTGAATTGAAGCGGGCTGCTCATGCTTCATACCATTTTTTTGGGGGGGGGGGGGGGGAAGGGAATCGACTGCAAGATGTACAAATTCTTGCGCAGGCAGGTCAGAAGGTGCTTCTAAACGGTATGCAGAATAACGGCTGCTCCCCATCGTTACAGGGAGTTGGAGCATCTGTGTTGGCAGAGTGAATCCACTGAGGCCGTCCAACCACTTGGTACTCCTCATTCTCCAAAGGCATTTTAGGTCTCCTTGTGGTAAATTACATGAAACCAGATCCATTTGGCGATATCGCTAAATGGTTTAAGGGTATCGCCAAATTATTTAGCGAAATATCCAAAATGCTGTATTAAACGACATGAGTGAATGATCAAGACATCACTTAATGATTTAGCGACATCGCTGAAATGTCTAAAGGTATCGCTAGATAATTTGTATTTTGCAAAATCTCTAAATCTTTTAGTTATATCTCTAAATGAATGAGATATATCACCTAAAATTTTTGATGTGGATAAACGAGTGAGCGTTTCACGAAATCGATATCTCCAATAGTTTGAGGAATAGGTAAACATTTGTTATTCTGGTGCATCTGATGAACACTTGTGAAACGTTATCTTTGAGTGTTTTTAGCTGCACCATCTAATTTGCATATGGTCATTTCCATGTACGAACACCTTGTCTGTAAAAACTCTCTTGCATTGATCAAGATTGTTCTCTTCACGAAAACATCCATTCTTTTCTGACTTAGTTATGATTACTACAAGATTTCCATCAATTAGTCTTGGCTAAACTTTGCAATATTTTCATCATATAAGATGTTTGCTATAGCGAAAAGTAATCTGTTGTCTTGGTAAATTTAGGTTCAATCGATGCTACTTTGTCTGCATCTGGCCCATTGTCTGTATCGTTTTTAATTTTGTTCCGATGCACGATCAGTCATGCCCACTGAAGAGCAGGTTGAGCATGCAACTATATTCCAACATTTGGAGTTGTTAAATCATTTTAAAGAAATTTGTATTTTATATTGGTTGCAGATATACTATTGATATACATATGGTAAATCGTGCTTGAAACCGCCTGCATAAAACGTAGTTAATCAAAAAACGTGTGCATCGACATCGGTAAGTTTGTGGTGGATGCAAACCGTTTAATTTGTGTTAATTTGATGGAGCCCCTCCCCAAAAACCAACAATCAAAGAATCCACATAATAAAAACAAACGTAGATAAAGATGTCCTGACTGTATTATCATGAGAAACAAGAATAAAAAAAGGCTACATTGCAAGTGAATGATCAAAAATAATTGCATGGAATGAACAAAATCTTATGTTTTTTTTTGAAGGATTAGCCATGTTAAGTAGGAGTGCGAACAGGATCTCAGGACAGGGTTGTAATATAGGACTCTCATTCCACCAAGGCGATAGAAAAACACCTATGTACTCTTTAGTGTCCGCAAGAATACTTCTCGGAAACTTCAACGTTCTGTCCTTGCTGCCAGTGCCACTCACCATCTGAACCAAATGTGCCGAAGCATGTATTTCAGAATTTGGAGTAGCCTTTATTTTAGAACCTCATCGATTGTCCGTGGAATGTTTAATTTAGCAGGCCAGCTTGATTAAATTTGGCCCTTCAGTGGAATCGTCTCGTGAGCCACAGTCATCAATCATGATGCGACAGATACTGCCATGGTGTTCTCCCCAAATCTATGATTACCGTCTGTGCTTGTCAGAGAAATAATATCAACTTTCTTGCACCGATTCTAAATAAATATTCTCCATGCTTTTAAGCATTTTTGTGATCGTATCAATTTTAAGCACGGTAAACACTGAGAATATAAGATAGAAATTAATTGGTTCTCGCCATTACGATTTGTCGATAAATGTACTGAGGTTGCTTGTTTCATGTAACTTTTGTCATCAAACATGTCTTTGAATGTTAATTTTCTTTTTGTAATCATCCAACCAAAAAAATCTGTATCCAGAGAAGAATGTCCACAGTAGAAACGACAGACTTTGATCTTGTGCATGTACACGGATTTAGAAGCTCTGTAAATCCTACAAAACTCAGCTTTGTCTCAGAGGCCGTTTTTCCAGAGACGACGACCTACCTTTTTATTCAGCTTGATATTTGTAAATATGGCATGTACCCTCCAGGTTTTGCTGAACATGGCACCGAAAGCCAAGGTAAACCCAATAGACAGCACCCAGGCTCTCGCCTAGAGACAAAGTAAAGATAGCAGCAACCATGTTATTAACTGATTCACCTTGAATTGCGCCTATTGGGCACCGAATTTATTGACTCTGCAGTATTATCTTGTACTAATCGATGCGTAATGTTGTCCCAAAAGAAGACAAAGGTATCTTTTTGCGATAGATAAAGATGACATCACGTCCAGCGGGGAATATCATATGGTGCCTGTATATATAGATTATGGAAAACTATTACCGTATCGCAATTGTGGCATATTTCCCATGAAAGATTGTAAATTTGAACCAAAACACTACACTGCAGTATGCAAATATAGTTAGTCAATGTGTACTGTCAGTGTGAATACAAGTTAATGGCCTCACTACATGTACGTGTCAGTCGTAGGGCTGTTGCGAAAACAAGTAAGCAACGTACGCACCTTTTCACCGCCATGCTTGTGCAGTTAATTGTACTGCTATTAAAAGTGTTTGAAATTACCCGTCTCTTTACCACTACTGAAACTATACCTCCTCTTGCGCGAATTTCTGCAGCAGATGGTTAAAGCCAAATGCAAGACACTTTTACAAGGCAGATAATCGGAGGAAGCAAGTAATTTGTTGGCCTCCGCAATGACTCAACTTAAATCAACTCAACTAGCCAGGTAAAATTCCATCTGTCTTATTGGGCACGGAAGACCACTTATTTGGTTTACAGTGTAACATGCACATGGAGCAGATACTGTCAGTGAGCATGAAGTCAAAGGGACAGACTGATACCGCAGTCTGCATGGCCTCTTTCCTGCGAAACATCTTGCAGAAGAGTACTACCATGATATACATTAACAAACGGTGAATAGTTTTTCTTAACATTTTAATTGGAAAACAGCGCCATCCTGGCATGTAATATGGTAACTTCTAAAATCAGACTCAATATACTTGAATCGATGCTTGCATTTTTAATTGACACGCACTTGAACATTTCCGCACATTAGGCAGCAAATGTTGAAAATGTAGTGTTCTTGATGCGCAATATTTTTCATGGTCAAATTCTGGCTATTCCAGAACTTAAGGTAGTGACTATCATTGAAATATAGCAAGCATTCAAAAATGTTTGGCACTTTATCAACTTTTGTTTCGTAAAATCTTTTAATGTGTATGAAAGTAAATTTGTGGCATGTTCTATCGTCAATATCCACTAATACGTTTCATACGGACACATTTTGTACAACTGACCTTACACTGAGTGTGGATTAAGTTTATGGAGAAGTGACTATAGACGTTGGCATGAAAATAAATTGGTCCCAAAGGCAAGCACAACTGCCTGTTTTTACGACCATCTCGATATTACCTTCTGCTCGTGAATGAGGTGATGGATTTTTAAAAATTACAATAGAATGCAAAGCTGTAGAGGGTGAAAGGATTTATCACAATGCCGTCATTATGAAATGTCAGCTAATAAATTGCACTTGAAATTGTTATCTGGACAGTTGTCATCTCGAAAAGTCCCATAAATATTTCATTAATAGGAAAAGCTCTCTCCTAAATTTGTCCAAAAGCCAATGGTCCATCTATAAACCTTTCATACCGTAAAAGTAAAAGCATTAATGTTCTATTTTTAACATTGCCGAAAGGCTCTCGGTTCAAAACGTGAAATAACTCACGAAATAGATGAGTAATAGGATGCAAAAATATGTATTAAAAACATATAATTGATGACCCACTACTTTCAACACTTAGTTAATGTCCGTATCAAGATTCAGGAAAAAATAGGTCAGTTGTCTTGCTATAAAAACTACATAGTCGGCCAGGCGACATTAATCCTACTCATATTCAAAGATGCATACAAAGAACAGGATATGTGCAGCTGACAGCTTTCCCTCACATCTACGTGTTTTTTTCTGTCTTATTATTCTGAGCACATTATATCCATATCAGACTAATCTGCAAGTCTGCTGAATCGGAATCCGAATCGGAAAATGGAATCCCAGCAGGTATATGAGGGGAGCATCTCAGAAATATCAAATCTATAAAGTCATATACTCAGGCAAGACAAACACAGATGTCATTAATTATGCCAATAAACTTCATTTAAAATGTTTTAATTAACCGCCAAAATTAATCTGATGCTTTATGTCAGATTTGCTCAAAATAACCTTTCGACTAAAACTAGGTCAAAAAGAAGGCAAAGACATGCTCTATTTTTTCAGCGTAATGGCGATCTCTTAAGTAAGCTTAGCTTCGCTTTGCTCAGTTTAGTTTTATAGCTTGCTTATAGTTCTCGTTCACCGAGGTGCAGGGACAATGTGATTATTTGGCACTACAGGGTGTAAATGGATTTACAGGCCTTTGAAAGCGTTCACTATCCAGGTTTGCATGGTCATCATTTCCAAAATTGAAGTAACACAAAGAAAACGGAAAAGTCTACAAGCTGTGCGCATGACGTGTTATTATATGCCTATTCATTTTTTGCGCTTTCAGAATTCAATAGAATGACTCGGACTGTAAAGAAACACGGATGGCAGAAGGCGACCCAATATAAGCCTCAGCTTTATGCCCATTTACTCGGCATTTTCACATGATATTTCATGGCCTATATGGTAATGCTCGGGAAAGGCAGGCCTTAGGAGGACAAGTCTAGCTCGTAGCTGCTGTAGGCCTATAAGCTATACGTTAGCCCGAGCATGGGGGTTTCATTCTAGTAGAACCCCCAGCCCCCGCGCAGTGATCGCTTGTGCGTAAAATATTTCTGAAATCCTTATCATGATCATACAGTTTCTGTGGTCTGACGATGTTTTTGGTGTTAGCCCCATCGGTCTTGCTTACAGAAGATTCAATGCAAACCTAAGGCTAATTTGTAGCAGATGAAATCAATTCTAGAAACTACTCGCCTTCAAATGAGAGAGAGGAAAAAACCCCCACATAACTGTGAAATTTGAAAGATTCAACTCTATGCACTACTGGGCATAAGATTACAGTTATGCTCAACCACGTAAAAACATATTGATAATGCACACGACTCCATAACAAAAATCAAAGTAGAATTTTCGATTTTTCCATTATCAAGATACAAGACTGAGAAAAAGGCTTTCTCATTTGTATATCAATAGGAAGATTAGGCAAATGTTGATAAGAACAGATGCACGGTGTGCCAAAAAAAGCCTGACGCGTTTGTCCTTCATTGGACTCATCAAAGGCTAATGAGTAATCAGTGACCGCAACATGTGCCGGTTTGCATGCCCAAACATAGATAAATATCGTATTTCTTCTTGTCCACAATAACGCGTATGGACGTAAACGTTAACTCCAACAATAGCAAAGTTAGGCTTAAAAAATGACTTCTGAAATTTGATGATTTTGCCAAAAAGTGATTCAAAGGGCCTCACTGGAGAATACAAAAACTCAGACCGTAATAAATAAAAGTGCGTCAGAGTTTGTTCATTAGGCCTATCAATTAGTTGTCGTAATGCAAATTCTATTTCCAACACGACAGGATCGATTCAAACCACAGCTGACGTAGTTTGGCAACAGTCTCAGGTCCGGGATGCGATAGATTCCTTCCTTAGAAAGTATGCACTGAGGAGTGGAGTATGATATGATGTGTCATTACGAAAATGGTATTTGCGATGTTTTAGATAACTTTTCGACTCTTTACTTACAAAAATGTTTCACTTTGCTGCATTTTGGGGCCACACTTTCTTGCATTTGATGTACTCTATGAACATGGGTTGTACTAGTGCTCAAATCTAGAGACTGAAAGTAAAAAATGATGCCAAGTGTATGCCTACAGGCTATTTGTCTTAGACGTATGGCTCCGTATTCAGGATTCTCTTTATTTTTATACACAGACGTTATTTTCTTAGCAACTTGTTAGAAATGAGCAGGCCTAGCATCCCACGAAAACGCACATCAACCAAAGCAGAGTAAAATCATGGAATTAAGTTAGTGAAATGAGGATCAACTGACCGCACACATATGAGGGAAGTAGTGCGGAGTGACAAAGCCCCCGTCGGTACCCAGCAGGAAGACACTGGTATAATTGAGAATACAACCAACAATAATAATATTGTTCATATTTGGGCTCGACATCTTTATGAATCTGAAAAATAGAATAAAATTGTAATCAGTAAAATGTAAGGCATCGATTTTTGAATACAGTATCTTTACCAATATTCGTTTTATACATTTAACCATTTTTGTACCAGTAAATTTCTGCTTTTCTCTTAATATAGAGAATACGGTAAACTTGCATCGCCACGCAGAGTAAATATGTATAGATTAGATTAAAGTATTTTTAAGTTTAAATGACGCGCATTAAACTTCAATGGTACAAATAATTGTTTTCAAGTGTTATTTGAGTTCTAGCTTGAAATGGGTGTCCATATAAATTTACATTTTTTTTTTTTGCTTAGTGACAAATATAAGAGATACTGTGTTGGTTCATACCTATGGTTCCTGAATTTGATATTAACAGTTAAAAAGACCAGCGTCAGCAGAATGCCCAATCCTGATATGGTACATAGAGTGATATAAATGGTAGGGTTGACTCGCTGTAGTTTGCGCTCTTGAAGAGTTCTGTCACGTGGTGGACCTCGACCTGGTCACAATATGCAATAAATGTTAAAATTTATTGCTATATACGCATGCAGATTTGTTACGTTTCGTGTGTGAATATATCAACAGAGTAGCCTTTCAGTTAATTTTGAAATCCAGTGAATTACCGCATAGATATTTTGATGAAAAAATGTGATCTTATTGTAACTAATTTCATCAGTTACGAGAAGTACGGTTTGTCATTTCATAGAACAAAGGGGACCACTGTATTACGGTCTATTCCACAAATTATGAAAGAAATATGAAACATCATTCGCATATACACGTGCCAATACATGGTGCTTGAAATATTTAAAAACAAAACAAAAAAACACAAGAAAACAAAAAACAAAACAAAACACAAAAAACAAAACAAAAACAAAAAACCAAAAACAAAACACAAAAAAAAACAAAACAAAAAAAAAAACACAAAAAAACAAAAAAAAACAAAAAAAAAACAAAAAACAAAAAAAAAAAAAAGAAAAACCAAAAACCAAAAACAAAAACAAAAAAAAAAAAAAAAAAACCAAAAACAAAAACAAAAAAAAAAACAAAAAAAAACAGACCCCCCCCCCCCAAAAAAAACCAACCAACTAATTTTTGTGTAAAAGCAGCGTATTCGAATAGTCTTCGAATCAGTGTTGTTATGGAAATGCTGTTTGGAAATGTAAAAATGGTCAAACGATGTATTTTCAGCAAAATGGAAATTTGATATCCCCGAAGGAAAAACAAACCAGTAATTGAAAGGACCCAGACCTATTTTCTACTGTCAAGAATCAACTTATCCATTACAGTTTTTTCGGCGCACTGTTGACCTCAACTCTGCAAATTCAAGTATGGCTTTAAGACGAAGCGTGCTGGTACCTAAATAAAGCTGTTTTTTTTTTTAATGAGGCCTTGAATGTGGACTCATCATAATAAGTCAGACGAACATGACATTTCCCGTAGAAAGCAGTCATTGGGTTATAATAAGTCAGACGTGCACGTTTCCCGCAAACTGGGCAGAGCAAATGCAAAGTGGAGAGTTTTGCCACTTTTGAGATTTCGTCTAATTTTGGCAGAGGATTCTTAATTTTTCATTTTATCAAAACTTCCAACCCAAATATAAATAAAAAGACAGATTTTTACAGCTTACCATGAAGACCAATTTCTGATTCTTATCTTTATATGGACATTATTTCCTCCGCTAATTGTCATTTTTTTGTTCCAGAGAAAACTACTTTAGCTCTTTCAGTGCCAAGCGCGACTGAAGTCGATCTACTTAAATAACACTAGTCTGAATTATCGTAAGGATCCCAGATTCGTATTCCTCGTAAAAAGACCTTCCATCCAAGTATACCAGTATGCCTATAGTTAGAAAGAGAATTTCCGAGGTCAACAGCTTTTCTCGGCGTGCATTGGGCGCAATGCTCAATGCGCCCAATGCACGCCGAGAAAAGCTGTTGACTCAGTCCAAAATTTGGCACTGAAAGAGTTCATTATTAATTTAATACGGTTTAAAATGTAATACATTTTTCTTTTCAAACTGACGCGTACGGATGATACAGAAATGCAAATGAAAAGAGATTGTACTTCTTGGAACAATAGCAAAATACGGACTTATTTGCAAATTTGTCCCTTCGTGACAGGAAAACAGAAAATGTGATCCCTGTGTATTTTTAAAGAATTCTTTCCATATAATAAAATGTTTTCTTACTATTCTAACAATAATTTTTGAAATGCATCTACAAATTAAATGCAACATTTTTTCGTGTTTCTTGGTGCGGAAACTAACATTTAACACTCCAGTGAGGTGTCATCTGAAGTTGACATGAAGATATTCCGACCCGCCCCCTCAGATGAGTAGAAATATTCAGATATTAATTATTTGTGTCATCATTTTATCTTCTCGTCAGAAGACCATTTTCAATAAAATCTATTTTGAACTATGTGTACACATTCATCGGGTTAAAGAATTGACAAGATGCAATGAAGAACCCCATATATATTCTCACTTTTAATTTTGCCGGCAAGAGAGCTGTGCGAACAACTTCATCTGATCTTGACATTCAACTCGAAACAAGACCCGCTCTGGTCTAGAGGTACCATAACAACATAATTTCGAAGCCATTGGTAAAATGATTGTAGAAAGGTTTTAAGGTTTCCCCAAAGATGAACACACACACACACACACACACACACACACACACACACACACACACACACGCACGCACGAACGCACGCACGCACGCATACACATTCATATATATATATATATATATATATATACAAGATTAGTATACAAATAAAACAATACAAACAAATATATTGTTTAATATATTATTTACATAAACTATTTACAGATCCTACCCTCCCAAAAATACAAGGGAAATGCGTGATTCTATACATGGTATACTTGTTTATACATGTACCGCTGTCGTGCATTGGATATCACATGCGTCAGCCCAAATTCTAGATATTAAGCATAGAAATTAGTCTGAATCATTTCCCTGTGCATGGACGATCATGCAACACAGACCTTGCACGACTTCAAATCGTGGCATACGCTCGTGTGTCCGTTCAATTTGTTATAAATGGTCAAATCATTAAGATTTGTATCTTAACCCTTATGCCCTCTATTGTACCATCAATGCTTCCACAATTTGCTCAGCGTTCTCTGACTGCTGTGTTCCGAGAAAAAGATCATGATTAGAGGCCTATCCTCGTTGTACGTTCCTATTGCACTGACATTTTCATTCGAAATGTTCAGCAAAAGCTTACCACCGAGGCACAAAAATTTATAAAGCGAGAGACATTGAACACAATTGTGCTGCTAAAGTGTTAATTCCGGCGAATACAAAAGGTGGTTGCTAATAACAACCAACAATGATTAATTGTTTAGTTGTTGTTCACCACGGTTAGAAAGCTGAACTATTAACAAGCTCTCTGATATACATAGGAATAGAAACCCAACTGATTTACGTCTGAATACCTTAACGCAAATACGCCAAACGAATATAAATCTGAGCTTTTAACCAGATACATTTTCTTTACTTGATGGGCGTGGTGTAGCCTTAAGAACATAGCCGTGAACGACCATACACTGTCAAATGTTTTTACAGTCTCTGTTTTAAAATGTCATAGAGGCCGTTCAAAGGTTAATCGCTTGGGTATTACAACAAAATGAAGGGATACCTCTGTTGTTATTATTTTAACTAAATATCTTGCGCGGATAAAGCTTGCAAACTTGACCATGTTCCACGTCTCAAAAAAATAAATCAATTTTGTCAAATTGTGTGTGTTTGGCATCCGGGGAGTAAAAGGTAGATCAACTCAGGTTAATGGAATTTCCACCACATTACACCAGAATACTTTAGCAAAATATTTGTCTGCAGTAGATCTGTGGTATGCAATTCAAAAATTTACCTCAGGAGAAACCAAGCAAATTCTTCGCTTTGGATTACTAAGGGGAAACTCATTTAAGTTGTAATCAAACATTCAATACACGCCTTTGGATATTTGTGGCTTTCTTTTAATTTTTTTTGGGGGGGGGGCATTTCTTTTTTTTTTCTAAGAAAAAAACAAAACAAAAAAACAAAACACACACACACACAACCCCCCACCCCACCCCCACCCCCCCCCAAAAAAACCCCAAAAGAGAACCATTAGCTTTCCTCTCTGAATGGGTTGGGTGAACATAACTAATACCATCCGATTATTGATTCTAATTTGAGTCCGTGTTCTAATAACATTATTTTGACAACACATTCGATATTTCTGAATGCAGTCGATATTGAATATTTTTGAAAGTATAGATTAATTTATACATTGAAATCCCTTTCTTGGTACGAATTCTTTCAGCATTATTTCGAACTAATGTTTCAAATTTATTGGATATTGGAATTACATGTTTTTAAAACAAAACATATCATTACAGACGTGAAGAAATCTACAAGTTACGAAATGTACATGCTATTTGCTTTGTTTCCTGACAGTTGGGCGTTTTCTTTTCCTTCCAGCGCTAAGTTACAGACTGAGTCAACAACTTTCTCGGGCGCAATACTTCGGTGAAATGAGCAGCGCTTGAAGGAAAGCTGTTGCTATGGGCCACCTATTTTATTCTTCAGAGCTGCAGGCGTAATGGTACCTGAAGCTGAAGCCATTTTACAGCCAATTCGAATCTGAGATCATTATGACAATTCCCAGGAGCACAAGAAGAGTCGATCTTCAGCTGAGGCCTCAAAATAACATACACTAGAGGTACTTACCCTGCCATTTAAACCCAGACCCCTTGGTGAGGTCAAGAGTATCCGTGTATGCATTATATTCGCCTATCTTGACCATCTGCCCCCCTGCAAACAGAATATATTGCAGATGAGCATATGTACTAGGCTCCAGTTGACATAGCAAGCACAGGATTCAGTTTGGGATTGAGACCCCAAACTTCAAATAAGTAAAATTACGTCACGACAACCGAAAGTACTTTTCCTACCACTGTGTATGATGATCCGGTTGACCATCTCTCCTACCATAAAATTTTGCCATAAATATTCCTGCTCAGCTCAGTATCAATGCTGTATCTCAGTTTCAAAGACAATGGTACAAGCTTTTATGCATGTGGGTAATAGGTTCAATTTTTCAAATTACGATTATCACGTCATGACTCTCGACGTCATCAGTAAGGACGTGTTCAGAAATTTTAGTGAACTTCGAACAAAATTGTCTAAATAACACCTTGAGTAACGCAGATATTTACAGATGGTTCAACATTTTCATTGTTTTAAATTAGTACTTACAGTACGCAAGGGGTATGAGGTTTAATGGGTCCGTACCCTTTTGAAGAATATGGAAAATGATGGCCATTTTTTAGCCTATTTTGTCCAATCATGGTATTAATTTTTAGGAATATCATCATTTTAAAAGTACTAAACTTGGAGGAGGGGGGTTCATAAAATTTATTACTGCTGAAGACCCTTTAATTTATTTGGGCTGATACAGCCTATGTCAAAATTTTACAGAGGAACGTGTGCAATATAGATAATAGTAATTCCATATATATACAGGTTAGACAGGGACAGGTTAGCTTATGGAGAGTAAAGAGTTCGAACTGCGGAATAGGATATTGACTACTAGGAAGTGGTTCTGGGCAAAAAGACACAAATACAATTACCCTAAGTACTGACTAAAAATGATGATAGTGTTGAACCATCCCTTAGTAAAATACTGTCTCAGTCATTAGAGATTCTCCATGTTTCGAAACAGAAAATTTTGTAGATTATTTCAAGTCAGTGAACCATATATTCTTAGCGATTCAACTGTATCTAGGACGAACACCTGGCCAGAGAGAGAGAGAGAGAGAGAGAGAGAGAGAGAGAGAGAGAGAGAGAGAGAGAGAGAGAGAGAGAGAGAGAGAGAGAGAGAGAGAGAGAGAGAGAGAGAGAGAGAGAGAGAGAGAGAGAGAGAGAGAGAGAGAGAGAGAGAGAGAGAGAGAGAGAGAGACCCACCCCTTATTTCGCTTATTAATCCCCCAAACCATGTCATGATTCCTCTTCAAGCTATGTGTTGCTCTCATAGTAGATTATTGATTTATTTGTACAGAAGTTTCACATGCAGTTTACGAATTTGTTATACAGCGAACACAAGGTCAGTTCATACACGTATATATTTATGCATGTATGTACACATAGTCAAATGCATCAAACGATATCAATAGAATCGTCAAGCCGTAACTGAAGATTTCCATTTAGATTTGTTAAAAATTGTTAAAGAATGATGCCAAAAACCATGTGTAAAAGTTTGATATAATATTATGAATTTAATTCAAAACTAAAGCTTCCTACAACGATTACAGACAAAACGGCAACCCTGAATTGATTGATTTAGCCTTGTCCAATGTTGAGAAAAGTCATATATATCTGCTATTATGCAATCTAATTTGTCAGGCCATTTTCCTCTTTTATTTTTTATTAATTATGAAATACAGGCTCAATGCCCCCCCCCCCAAAAAAAAAACAACTAAACAGGCTGGAACTAAATATCAAGTTCGTTACTATACTTTTATAATAAGATGAAAAATACAGCTACCATGCAAAATTTAGATCCTCACTTGCAGTGTTATAGACGTGTGAAATGTGATGAGTCAGCAATATTATTTTTAACATCAAAACAAATATCGTCCGACAAAAACTTAACAACATAATAGGATCAAAGACAAATTTTCCTTCCCAGTTGACGGAAAATATTCTGAAATCCAACAATTCCGTCGTCGCCTTTAGAAAAAACATTGAGATGTACATCCCAGCAAAACATAATAATGATGTGGCAAACAAAAAAGTTATCGCAAATCTATTCATTTCATTCTTTACCAACATCGGTTATGAACTTACAGATAAAATAATTACGACGAAAAGGCCACATTTTACTTCTTCTTTGAAACATAGTGCAGTAGTTTCATTTTAGTTTTTTTTTAACGGTAGACAAGGTCAAAATTGCTCCTACCATTGCAAAATGTACACGTGAAACCAGTACCGGTCATGCTAACGTATTATTGAAATCACCGAACAGATTAAGATTCTGTCGTTATTCGAACCGTTCGACCTGACTATGAATCAATACCTACGAACAGTCAACATGTCTTCCAACTTTCGTTCAACCAAAACAGCAGCTTTGAAATTCATTGACCATCTTACGAACATTCTTGACATTGGGAAATTATCTGCAGTTATGTTCTAAAATTCGTCTCAAGCATTCTCACACTTTGGATCATTACTTCACAAACTCGATAATTATGACATAAGAAGCGTGGAGGCAAATTGGTTAAGAGAATTCTTGACACCTCGCATTCACAGCTTGTTTTATCAAGCTATGTCCAATTCTATTTTGTAGACGAATCAGGCAGGTGCCATATACATGACTACTACGTATGTAACAACTAAAGGTTTCTCTTTACATGTTTTTTTTGAACTGTTATAGATTTTTCCAACAAACAAAGGTTGAAAAGAAACCTTTGTCTTGAGTCAAGTCGCTGCCACCTCAAGACACAGAACCATCTGAAGGCGAATCTATCTACAGCAAATGTTCAACCCTTCGCTGGGGTTATTCTGACATTGGACTGTAAATGTGCCTGCACGTACTGCCTCTACTTCTACCTATTTATTTCGTGTGCAGGTCCTTTGTTTAGGTAGCAATGGATACTTTCCCTGAATAAACAATGATTAATGCTATTCCACGTGATAGACGTTACGTTGATGTTATAGCTCAAAGTCGAAGAGTCCAGATGTTTCCCTGGAGGTTGTATGCCAGACAACGTATACAGGTAGTGGGGGTATATTTCCAGGTGCCTCTGATTCATGCATCTTTATTACACATGACATACGCCTATGTCAGATTTCTCAAATCATTAAACTACTCCACAACTAATCTTTAGAATTCAACTTTGTTTAGAGAATACAAGAATTGAAATTGTTATGCACATGCTGGAAAACAGAGTAAATCCATACACTTCCCAGAATGGTCAGAAGAAGAAAAGACTTCAAGCAAGCAAACAAGCAAGCAAGCAAGCAAACAAAAGGAAAAAAACCAACAAATCAGGCTGCACAGGGCGCACCTTTGCCCATCAATTCTTTGACTTGACATTCGATATATGTACATTTTTCACATTCGCATGCATTTTCTGGGCGTCTCTAAATTCTGATCTGTACAAAATGAGAGTGCGTTAATTCAAGTTCGTACCTGAACATGATGAGCATGATGAAGCCACTATACATGCATGCTCTGTTATCAAACGTATAACTTTGCAGCATTATAGCGATCTCGCTTTCAAGACCTCGCAAGCGGTTTTAAAGCTTCCTCGTCGGCGAAGTATTCTTCATGCGTGAAACTTGCCTCGCGCTCAAGCACTCAGCTCTCCTTCGAGGCATACCTCGCGGAACCAGAGTCTAGTATTTAATACTGGTATCCCAACAAAAAATTAATAAATTGTACGTCCTGAAGGCAGGAGGATTATTAGACCCATGGTAGGGTTCAAAAAGTTATAAAATTTATTAAATATAAAGTGATAATTATTGTGGACAGAATACGACTATTGAACAGAAACAATTTGAACGATTTATCCATGAAGAAAAATACCGTATAATGTTGCGCAGGCACTCAGAGAAACAGCGTTTTAGTCCCGCAAAAACGGTAGTGGGAAATGGATAATTTCAGCTCCCAAGTGCGCATGCTCAGGAAGCGATGTCTGGATCATGGCTTGGGAGATGACGTGAAATCTAGCTAGCTTTCACGGCGCATCAAGCCTTCAAGGTGTCTTGAAGCGGTAGATTCGTGAAAGATAGCTTACTTTCACGGGCGAAGTCTCGATCACGCAGCAACTTTTATCTAATAAAACATTGCAGTACGTGTATAAATGCACCATGCAAATAAAGAAAAAAAAAGAAGTAAATGGATTTCACTAGGGAAGATTGCCAAAAAGAGGCAAAAGTTTCTATTGAAAAGTCCAAAAAGTGGTAGACTTCCAGCGAATGGGGGAGACTTGACAGGTGTGCAGTCTCGGGATTACACATGTCAAAATACAATTCATATGATAAAAGATACATGTCCATTTACAGACCATGCGGACTGGACATATTATTGGAAAATAACAACCATAACTATTGGTGATGTGGTTTGCAGATGTTGTGTGCACATGGCTATCCCAGAGAAAAACTAGAGGATCAGTGGCCGTATTCATAAAACAAATTAAGTTCAAAAATTGGACTGTAACTACGGTAGCACTCGTTTTGCATTTAGTGCATTGAAAATACCGTTAATCATCCATATTCTTCTAATGAAGATGCTAATTAGCTCAGGATAAAAGCGTTCAAGACTTTAATTGTGCGTTTATTCAAAATGGATGTAGATGTCAAAGAAATAAGAGCGGAAAAATGTTTCAAGTGTTACCCTAGTTCAATTCTTTAACCTAGCTGAACTTTCAACTTTGTTTGGCTTTATGAATACAGCCACAGGAACTCATACTGTGCTCAGCTGACTGAGCTTGAGTTGGACTTAGGGTGGGAGATCTGAAGCTGGTGCGCAGTGAGACTGGCAACTTTTGATCAATATTACCCATTTAATTTTTTCACAAGTACATTGAACCCATCTTGCATCTATCAATATAGTCGGGCTATAACCTCCCCTTCAGTCGCTCCCTGTGTTAAGAATGTATTTACTTGTTTATCAGTCTGTTGTGTATATATGCGTGTTTTTGATTGGATTGGATTGTTAAATTTTGAGTTTGTTGTTTAATTATATTACAGCGTGTCTAGCTAAGTGCATAGTCACATGTTTGTACATTGTATTGTCCTATGCGTCTTGTATTTATCATTTTGTGCTTCTCCGTGTCTGGAGAACTCCCAGATTAGTTATATTATGTACTGTTGAGTAATCCAGTGAAAATAAATATGTTTAAAATAAAAATTAAAACAAACCCATATATTTTGTGATTACTACATATCCATACATTTGTACCCATAGGTTTTTTTTTTTGCAGGATTGGATTTTTTTTGCGATTTTATAGCATTCTTTGTGACTGGGTAGGATTTTCATTTTTTTCGCGCAGAAGTTGCGCAAAATTGTTTTGTTTTTGTTTTTTTCAAGTTGAAATCAAAAGAAATTGAAAATATATGTCCACGTCCAGGATCGAATTCAATGGTGAGTTCTGAAATAGCATAAATAAAAAGTTATAAAATTTTTAAGTTAGTCCTGACAGGTTGTTCATTTTCTTTCCATAAATTGCTCCAAAAGTCATGGGAGGTGTTGTCAGGAAAAAATTCCTGGGAACCGCTCCTGGATATGATACTTTTCTTTTGATGTCAGCTGATTTTAACGTGAAACTGAAATTCGTGTGTTTGCAAGGCGAGATACAAATTGCAGAGGTTGAGCAAAAAACAGTTCGGAGAAAATCGCGTTAAAGAAAATGTTGCCAATTCTTATGCATTTATGGCTGTAATATGACATACTCGTTTGTTCCGCCATGTGTTTTTATTATATGAACCACTGCTGAAACTTTTGCAGTGTAAACAAAACTTTTGAGCTCAATTTTGTCATATGTAGTTCATGTAGATTACGTATCAAATTATCCAAAAATATTAAAAAGTGATAAGAGGTTACCAAAAGGTGTTGGCTTCAGATCTTGCACCTTAGGCTTAGGCTAAGCTTTACAAAGCTAAGGTTATGCTTAGGCCTGGGCTTAGGCTTAGGCTGAGGCTAGTCTCGGCCAAAGCCTAGACCTAGGCTAGCCCGCAGCCTGGGTTAGACTGGGCCAAGCTAGGTTATGGTTGTTGAATGAGTAACTAAAGGATCCATCATTAGTAACCTATAAGCCAGTATTTAAGTTAAAAATAACAACATCATTACCAATTGAACAACCTTGGTAGAGACCCTCTAGAGGAACATTGCCACCAAATACGAAGTTAAACTGACTGTCAGTTTTGGAGAAGTCTAAAATGTGAATATGCATTAGATGCCTATTGATTTACTTAGTAAACAAAAAAAAAATGTATGCAGTTATCGATAAGTGCCCAAAACGAAAAAAATATTAAAAATCAGGATTCGACATTAACACCACTTAGTGAACAAGCTTCTTTGGTCCTTCCACAAGGAGCATTCCTGCAGCCTTTCAACAAAATATGAATGACGGTTTTGGAGAAGAAGTCGAAAATAGCAAAAAAAACCCCACGGAAATTCATTTAAAAATTGGCAAATATTAACAACTAGGGTTCCCCAGACGCGTTCGTGTGTAATTTTGAAGTAATTGGGTGAGCGGTTTTGGAGAAAGTTTTTTTTAAAGATTTGGCCGAGACCTTTCAATATGAATAAAAATACAAAAATCATTGGAGCATGACCATTTGAAGAAACTTGGTGGAGACATACAAGAGAAGCATTGCCATTAAGTTTGAATTAAATTCGACTGACGGTTTCGGAGAAGAGGTCAAAAATGTGAATTACTATTGATTTACATAGGACCTCAGGCCAAAAAATAACAACATGATTCATACAAAAAGTCGAAACATCAATGGCGTATGACCATTTGAACAAACTTGAAAGCAGTACACTATGGGAACTTTGGCACCAAGTTTGAAGTGAATCTGGCTGACTGTTTCAGAGAAGAAGAATGAACGCATCACGCACAAACGGACGGACAACGGACCACCGTAAAAGCTCAACTTGACTAAGGTCAGCTGAGCTAAATATGAAAATGAACAAAATGGAAAGTAGATACCCAAATTGGCATAAACTATGGATTATGAATAAACAATGTTAGGTCAGTGTATTGGACATATGCAGCCCATTATGTGAATACATACATTGTATAAACATGTCTATCATATCTATCTATCTATCTATCTATCTATCTATCTATCTATCTATCTATCTATCTATCTATCTATCTATCTATCTATCTATCTGTCTGTCTGTCTGTCTGTCTGTCTGTCTGTCTGTCTGTCTGTCTGTCTGTCCGTCCGTCCGTCCATCCATCCATCCATCCATCTATATGTCTGTCTGTCTGTGTGCCTGTACGTGTTGCTGATTGGCTGTTTGTCGCTGCTGCTGTATTCATCTGCGTATATCTGCATCCATTCATTCTGCCTATGTGTATATATGCAAGGGTGCTGCAGTGTTACATTACCTAGATATGTTAACCATATGAAACGTATCCAGTGGATATTACAGTGTCTACCAAGAATCGCAAACGCGGAAATTGTACGCACTTATGGATTCTTGATTGTGCAGTGCGGATTATGGGTACGGATATGCATTAGCATGCGGAAATACGCGCAAATGGAGTTTTATCTTAAATAGATGCGGAATTACTTATTCGGCCAATCAGGATTCCATTGAACCTAGGCCGATTTATTCATTCATTGAATGTTATGGAATACGGTTATAACGACCAGGAAGTGGTTCTAGACGATAATACTCAAGAAATAATTTTGATGATAATCATAATTATAACTGTGATATTTAACATTCATTCAGAATGGATTGCCATATATCAGTCAAATTTTTAGTTTTGCGCGAGGAGTCATTATTTTCGTTTTTGAGCATTAGATCTCATTCGCGTTCACTCGGGCAGGTGAACACGTGGGCCGTACTTGGGGCTCGTCGTACATGCCCAGCGATTAAAGACCTGTGGCGTACTATATTTTCGGTTGTTCTTTTATGTGATAAAATGTTAGATGCAGCTGTGAACATGCACGAACAAAAATACAGCTCAAAATTTAAAATTGAAATCTGGAATAAATAAATATATTATAAGTCAAAAATAAGGAGACACCACGATGAGCAGTGGGCTCTTTTGTCTGGAAGAATAAAAAGCCACGACGTGCAAAACGCGGAGTAATTTCTCATTCACAAAGAAACAAGAATCCACGACTGTGAGGGGTGTCTCCTTTTAAAACCATTCTGTTTGTACATGATATTAGGAGGATAAAATTCGTCTGTACTTCCTATTGTTAAACAATCTTAAAAACCTCATTGAACTATAATTTCTAACATCTGATGCTCTGCTTGGGTGGTAGCTTCCCCTTCCATGCACCAGTAGTTCGATCAACACAACAAAACGGGTCATTCAGTTCCAAAGGACACAGTGGCATAGGCCATCAGAGGTAGAGGGCAGCACTGGTAAAAAAGAGGTCACCTGACCTATTCTGACCAATACTATGGTCAGGGTAGGCCACAAGATACCTCTTGACCACTGTTATTATCTGCTACTTCTTGTCCCTGGGCATATGTCACTATGTAACGGTTTTCCACAGCCATCCTGGTCCGAGTCCGGCTTGCCTGCTTAGCTAATTCCCAGGTCACTTTTGTATCTAGCAAGTAGTCCCAGTCCAACTACTGCAGTGTTTATAACTTACATTTTAAGGGTTGTCCTGGAAAGTATTAATTTTTAGGTTTGCTATTGTGTAGTTTTCGTTTGTGCATGATATTCACATTTATATGCATAGGAACACATTGAACTGTGGGGCATTTACATTAAAAGGGACAGTAACATACTGTTGCTCATATCCAATGGGGCGGTAACACTCAAACTTGGAGTTGACAGACTAAGGTTCAGAATTCACTCTAGAAAAAAATAATAATTACGTTATCTAAGTTACATTAAAGATAAGATATATATTTCGTAAGTTGGTTGTTATTTCAAATAGGGTGACAAACAGAGTACAAGCACTGATCAACTTTCATTGTCTTGATTACCCAGGCATGGCGGCCTATTGTTCACTTCTCAGGGCAACAGGGCCACTGTAGTCACCCAACTACTTGCCATATATATAAACATAATCAAGTTTAACGTTTTCATTATTTGGGAATGACACCTGGAAATTTAGTAGAAATAGCAAAGTAAAATAAGTTCATATGAAATTAATAGCTTGAAATCTTTTATTTTTGGTTCATATCAATGACATAGTTGATAATATAACTACTGACATCCGATTATTTGCTGACGACACTTTCTTTCTAGAAATTGTAAGATATCCCACAGACTCTACTTTAAGGTTGAACACAGATATGGATCATGTTGCAATCGGGGTAGATTTTGGAAACTAACTTTTAATGCCACAAAATCTATTTCGCTTGTTCTCTCCACCAGGGGAAACAAACCATTTCATGGACCTTTGTACCTGGAAATGAAATTTCAGAGGGCACCAACAATATACATCTTGGCATCACTGTGTATTCACACTTAAATTGGAAAGAACACACTTTGCCAATCACGGATAAAGCTAGTAAAGGGATAGTGCTTCTCGATCGTTTCAAATATAAATCATCCAGAAATGCTCTTTGTTGATCGTGTCAGTCAATGAGTCGTCCTATGCTTGAATACGGTTGTGTCTTGCTCGACAATTGTAGCCAAACCTTATCAGATATGCCAGAATCTGCCAATATCAAGCGGCGAGGACGTGTACAGGCGCTTTGCGTCACACAAATCACGCTCGTCTACTCGCTTATCTCGGTTGGGAAACGCTGGCCACCCGTAGGAAATATTTCAAACTTGTCATGTTCTACAAAATGTACAATAAACATGTTCCGCCCTATTTGTCTTACCTGGGCCTTCTTTTTAATGAAACTACCGGTCGTATCTAAAGAAATTCCCATAATCTGAGACGAATAAAATTTAGAACACAACGTTTCAAAGAATCCTTTCTTCCATCGACAATCCAGTTGTGAAATGAACTTCCAGTCGACATTCGCCGATCTACTTCCTTATCCCTATTCAAAACCAAACTCAAGTGTTTATTATTAGAAGATAGTCCCCTTTCTTACTTTGCACATGGACAGCATTTTCCAAATATATGCCATACTCAATTAAAACTCAGGCTTTCATCATTAAATTATCACTTGTATCGAGTTAATATTGTTACCGATCCGACTTGTTCCTGTGGAATCGGAAATGAAAATATTGACCATTTCCCCCCGCTGTCATCGTTATTCCGACATCAGAACCACCCTTCTACAAACTGTTTCCTTAATCGTGGCCCCTGGAGTCAGCCCATCTCTCCTCTTATCCTTTGACAAAAATTATATGCTTCAGCTTATGCTTAGAGGAAGTTCTGATTTGGATGTCGAATCAAACGAACTTATATCTCCGCTGTGCAAACTCATACTGGAAGCAGCACACGATTTTTAACATGACTTTTTCTCGGCCTGTGAATGGTTGCCTACGGGTTGCTAGGGAGTAAAATATTAAGAATTGTTATGAATATGTATTACATGTGTGTCCTGTGTGTATTGTATGTACTAATGTGTGTGGTATGTGTCTGGAGAGCCTCCAGATTAGTTTATGTAAACTACCAGGCAATCAAGGAAAAATAAATATGTTTATAATAATCTGACATTTGACATTGAGTTAATGCGGAGATCCATGCATTTGTCCCTTGTTGCCAAGCGAGTGTTTGTTTTGGGTGACATGACAACTTGCAGGGGTATAAGAGGAAGGTGCCCCAGACAACAGGTAGTACTCACATTGAGTGAGAGCAAGTAAGAGTCAGTGGAGACAACAGGGAAGGGGCTTTTTTTCCATATTAGTCCTAAGTCACCCATGTTTATGCAAGGGCCAATAAAAGGATGTCAATGGACATATTGACTTTCAGTTAAAAGCTGATTCCCAGTGTATATATTTTACAACAGTGCACAATCGGCACTACAACAGAGCTGTTCACGGCCCTTGGCCTGTTAGGCAGGCAAGAATCCTGCTGGATCCCACTGGACTTGAATTTTTGTAAAAAGTGAGAACACCTCAAATTTCTAAATCGAGCTGCCAAAATAATCAACAGACAAAAGAAATTAATTGGTGGTTTACCTAAGATCATTAAAGAATAAACATAAAGTAGGAACTAGAAGCATGGACTATGGGAATATATTTTATTTATCCATGTATTAGGCTTTCTGGCATATTGATACGCCGACTGTAAGATTGATCAGTTGTACGCAAACTGTAGTCACGTGTCTCTGATTTATTACTCTCGCGAGACCCTTATTTTTAAATTATGCTGTTATCAATACGGGCCGTTCAGGATTTTGCAACATGTGAACTGAGTGGTCCTGAAACCAGGCATACTGTCATAACAACTGTTTTGTTTTCAGTTGAATTACAAATCAAAAATTGGATTTCAATGCGTGTGCACTACATGGATTCAAACGATTAAGGTTAAACATTTCCCAGTCTTTGCCATAGAAAATATTAAAAGGAACCAGTACCCGTGTAAAGCCTTTTAGATCACCCCGAAACAATCCCTTTGAGAATATTTACGATCCTTGGATCTTGCATAAATGCTAAACACTCATCTGATGACGTTTAATAGGCTCTGAAGCGTTAACAGACAGGAGTTTCCCGGTGGTGGTATGAGAATGCAAAGGGCATTTGTTGGAGTCAGTTATCTCACTGGGCCTCATTTCTGCTATAATCATTTACCTGTCCACCCACTATAGTTGTGCAGGTACACCGTGCAATGGCGGGAGATTCAAATACAAAGCAGTCCACACAAAAGCGCTCCAGAATGCTCTCACCGACGATCCGGCACAAATCGTCTTCGACATAACCTCCTGATCTGTTCTCAATGCAGCCCAACTTCAAGTGAGTAAGTTGAGAGACTTCTTTGACACGAACAGCCATTTTCTCACAGCGCACTCAAACTCAACATAATTACACATGCGCACCCTCACTCCACGTATACGTAATAAATAGAATGATAGCGTAACGAACTGCTAAGCGAATGTTATGAATAATTTTGTCCACACACAGCTGCTCATCGTTTATTTACACCGCTTGAATTGAAAAGTATTTGCACGGTGATTTTTTTCTTAGCGTCCGCGGAAAACACAATCGGGGGAACCAGAAGCTACATGTTACGCAAGCAAGAAGGGGTGTAATGTGTCCAGAGTAGCATAGTTGCTCTTCTAATTCTGATAAACACTGTAGTCGTCTGCATAGCGCCGCACAAAGATAAAGCAGTTCTACAGTTGGTCTCTGTCGCCACCGTGTGTTGCATGTTCACATCTACGTTACTTCTTTTCGAGTTCAAAGTGGCATGGCTACATAAAGCATCATTTCTTGAATATGTTTCGAAAATACAATTGAAATATACAGTAAAACTAATGCAGTATTTTCGAAGTCTATAGCTGATGTAATGTATTCAATTTGTCATTATATGTACCAACCATGTTACCTGCATTACTTGAGAAAGGAAGGTCTCTAAATGGACAATGTCGTACAGCCATGGCTTGTCGAAAGCCCCCGTGCAATCTGTCTACACGAAATGTCGCCAGCGTTTCATGCAAAATCAACACTGTGATCCTAATGCTGACAGTGTAGCGAGGAAACACAATGGACTTCCTCGCTCCGGATCCATTATTTCTGAGGATTGCCTCTGCGAGGGGAAATAGCCGGGGGCTAGATGGGGTGAGTCCTTTTACCCAGCTGAGTGGGGGAATAATTTTCACTTAACGCCTGTCAATTATTGAACCGGAAGATGTTAAATGAAAACACATTTGCGCGATGCCTGAAACAGGAAATTACTTCATCAAGACTAAGTCAGCATACGTGTGATGGATCTAGCCACCGTCTGGTTCCTACGCAGAAATGAATCTGGCCACAGACAATACCAAGCGAACACAAAGAGAGCCAATCTACTCAGTCTGCAAGATTATTAGCAACGCACGCGAGGCACAACTCACAACAGTAGCTCCTAAACACAAATCAATTTACTGGTTTGCATATAAATAACTTCTTTGGTTGTTCCCGTTTGGGTTGGCAGTTGAATATATATAGAGGTGTTGGTAATAGCTTCAGAGGCCCATGAATCTTGGCCAAATGATTACATACCTAAGTGTCGACGACAGGAGAGTTGCAAAGCCATATGGAGGATATTCCGTGATCTTATCCGCACAAAAAGGCCGACAAAACCTCTTTGGTTTCCAAATCCTAGATTTGTGCTGCTCATTTCGATTTTGATTGGATCAGGTGACGTCCGATATTAAACTCCGCTTCACTAAATTCATTATTGCAGCATGACCTCCCAAGTCATTATTCCCTGAATGGCTCACAACGGGTATGGGACTCATTTTTGATTGGCGTGTCATGGACTTTTGGTATCTTATGCCAAAAACATCATCAACAAAGCATAGATATATTAAAATCATATTTGAAAGTCTAAGACAAAAATCTTGAACAGTCAAACCAGGCCAAAAAAAAAAAAAAAAAAAGCTCATTCTCTCCCATATCCCTGTCTTACTACTCTAATACAAACCTCTGTCATAATCTTCATAGTCTTTTAAGAATATTTCGAGTGATTTTTAAGCGTAAATGCGACAAAAATGTAAAATGAGCATCATATCAGCCCTTAAAGTCCCTTTTTGTGTTTGCGTGTTCTCTGTTTTCTGAAACATTTTTTGTGTGGAACAGCACATGACAACAATATATTTTGTGTCCAAGTAAGAAGAAAAATGTTCCTTACAAAATGTAATAAGGCAGCTCTGTTTGAACAAATATTTCTGACTTCGTTTCCTAGCATGCGTATTTCACAATCATCTTCAGATTCTATTTTTTGTATTAGTAAGATAATTATGTTTAATCAAAAAAAAATGTAGCCAGAGTTACCTTGGAACTGTTTGTAGAGCACTTCACCAACTCTGTCGCCATTGTTAAAGACGACCCGACCCTAAAAGAAGAAAGATCTGTAGTAACAATAAATGTAAGAATTCCCGACTGCCAAAGTCGAGACAGTTCTTTCTGCCTACAAATAATATAATTGCTAGATAATGACACATTATGTAAAGAAAGCATATTGCTATGCCTGTTTTTTTCACATAATGACATTTAATGACTTTACAGGAAAGGACACTTGAACTTTTCTTGTAACTTTTTTCAGGGCATAAGTCACTATGGGAAGCTATAGTCAATGGGACGTATATTATTCAAGTGAAGTAAATTTTTCTATTATCACTGGCCTCATATCAGGCAACAGCAACGCACAGGAGTTTCCCAACACAGGCATGCAGTATGTACATCCTGCAGCCCAACCAGCCGGGCAAATAGCTTCTATGCCAAAATGTCGAGCCAGTGCTCAATCGTTGGTTATCAATTAAAAATTAAAAACTAAATCACCAGATAGCAACAACACATCAGACATCACGACATGGAATTTGGGGTGTCATATGTACAATACAAGAGCTTGTACGACCTTTCCTTTGTTCATAGACTGAATGGGGTAGACTTTGTTAGATATATTTTATGTATAATTTATCGTCTGTTCATAGACTGATATGTTTTGCTCAGTTGCGTACTTTGACATGATGCCAAAGCGGCCAAACCAATCGACTTCCCATCAAACATTTAACAGTTGTATGTGATCGAAAGCAATAAACCATGTAATAATGTGTGGCGTCAATGATTATCCCATTAATACTCTTCTATATTCAAAAACCTGGAAGCCGTTTAGGCCTTATAAATGAGAACCATATAATTACCACATATGTAACAACGCCTCTGAACATGAGAGGAGAATCAAATGTCATAAATCACACACAACCCTCACTTACTGTCACTCCTATGAAATTTGTGTCATTGAGGGCCCTGTGGATGGGATCCCCTCGGAAGTCTTCTAGCACATACTGGCCTTGTTTTTGTTTTATCAGACTGTCTATAGCCTTGGCAATGACCCAGATTCCGTCATATGCATACCCATGAAATTTACTGTAGAAGGATCCCCGCGTTCGGTTGTACATTGCTTCGTAACGCTGAGCTGTCTTTGTAAGTTAAAAGTAATTCTGTTAGAGGATATCCTGTGCGTTATTTCAGTATGTCACAAACAGTCAATACATGCAGATAAATAACTCCACTGTGAAAAATATGCGTAGACTTTTTCATGTCAGACGTATATTCCATTGTGGAGTTCCGTTGATGTTGCGAAATAATGAAAGTGCCTGTCAGGGCATATATAGTCAACTACCGGTAGAATTAGGCCTATATTATTACATGGAAGTTTGCAAAGAAAGAAGGAGTGTTGCATGAGTTGTAGGCTTCCTAAAAATCTCTGGCAGCCGTGCGTGTGTGTATGCGTGGAAAAGCTTATTTTTTACAGACTTTAATCGTTATCTTGAGACTTTATCAATTCGAATGATATTGTTTTGTTAGTTTATGTACATTTACTTGCACTGACCTTAAAGTGGCGGGTATTTCGAGAAAAGTTAGACAGTTTCATTTTGCTAGGTCTTCCTGCTAAAGGACTCACGGGTCTCTCCAAGTTTATTATTTTTTACATTCAAATTGACTAAAGTCTGCCTCCATAATGCACTGCTCTGAGCATGAGCAGAGGTGTGATTAGTCCTGGGCAACACATTGGTCAGACCAGGTCAGGGGGACAGCTGTTCTCATCCTGGACCAACTTTCCCTGGGGCTGCATAGTTACGTTCTTTAAAGATATAAATACACAGATGTGAAACTTATTTTCTATTTTTAAGTACCCACAAAATTTAATGACTTTCCTACAGACAGTAAATATTTTGGATAAATATTCCTTTGTTATTTTAGGTTGGTTGTTCCTCTGAACTAAGATGCCATATTGCACTCCTGATGCTCAGAAGCAATGGATTGTGAAGGTAAACTTATGTGAATATTTCTGGTCATCAGGAGAAGGTTAACAAGGTGTTTCTTGTAAGCGACATAGAATCTGTTGTTCGCTTCAAATGATTGATCCGGCCATGATGACAACAATTGTACCTTCAATGAAAATAAAATGTCCTCCCACTCCACCCCACAAGGTGGAACAAACCTGCACATAACTTTTAAGAGATCACGTGATCAGTTAACATACCTTATTAGCTATCGTCACATTCCCGGATGTGCTGAGTGTAAGTACATCTGTGCCGATGAAGCCCTCAAGCGCCATCTGTAGCTTTTCTCTTGAGCACGGTGCCTGGGCTTTCCACCAGTTTTCAGAGTAATCTCCTAGAATTATCCACACATATTTTGCTCCATACATGTGTTCCTCGTATGCCTGGTGAAAGCCAACGATAAAGTTTTTAACAGATAGACAAACCTGAACATTACCACAAATAATGTGTAACTGTAAATACATTTTGAAGTTTATAAAATCCGAGATCAAGAAGACTTGTATTTTACATTTGCGCCCCCCAAACTGTCAGTATATGGCACAAGATATCGAAAATTCCACGTATAGATTTTGCAATGATCAAGAAAATGTCATGTTGTACTTATAAGTTCTCCACCATTTGACTTAGCAGGCGATAGATATGACCAAAACTATAGATAATTTATAATTGGTCTCACATGTAAAGAATATCTGCGACAAATGATTAAACTTTGGCGGTTTCAAAAGTGCGTATGGCGAAGGTTATAATGATATAACAGAAGTGAAAGGCATAGTATTCAGACCAAATGCTAATCTTTTTAACCCTTAAGGTGCTGATTTTGAGACTGAGTCAACAGCTTGCCTCGGCGCACTCTGGGCGCAATGTGCCCAGTGTGCGCCGAGGCAAGCTGTTGACTGAGGTCATGATTTCTGAAACTAAATTAAGACTACGGTTGCTGGCACTTGAATGAATGTTCTTTTCATGTAGAATTTCAATATAAGATTAGTTTTTAGCTATGATTCATCTCAAGATGACTATAGTCGTGACTAGCACTTTAAGGGTTAAAACCACATCTATGACAACTTTTGGTGCTCTTTCTGATTTCACCATACGTGGCCATGGCTAGAAGTAAACTAGCGAAGGCACCTTTGCAGTATCCAGGTAATGATCACAATGCTTACATAAGCGAATCCGGAGTGTAGTGCTGCATAAATATATTTCATTTTTCAGATAAACTTTACGGAAACATTGCAACACATACCAGATCAGTATGCAAATTTCTTATCTTCAAAGACAATATTGGTGAACTCGTAACCTATCACAACCTTTCGATAGGTGACCTGTCATTCCTACTGCCGTGTTTATATGTTCCCTTGCTCAGACTAAAACTTCACAAATCCTTCATCGCTAATTTCGACAGAAGTGGATGTGCTCTGAATTCACATAACGATACCACATTCATATGCTTTGTAATCTGACCTTTCATTCAGGTCTCAGCATGCCAACAGTTGCAGAGACTTTTAGATGACCCAGGTCAACAGCTTGTCTCGTTGCACCTCGGGCGCATTGCACGAAATGCGAATCGAAGATAGCTATTGACTCAATCAAAATTTGGCACTTAACGAGTTAAACTTGCATGTGGACACCGGCTGGCAGATGCGCATATATATATATATATATATATATATATATATATATATATATATATATATATATATATATATATATATATGTATATATATATATATGCATATATATATGTTTATATATATATGCATATATATGTTTTTATATATATATATGCATATATATGTTTATATATATATATATATATATATATATATATATATATATATATATATATATTTCATAACGTACATGTACATCCACATCGCTTTTCAATGTTTTCGCTTGTCGAAAGCCTTTAAATTAAGCTGTCATAAAACTAGATATATCTCGCCGCAATTAGGATCAGTCGGCTACAATATGTAGTATTTTCAATAATGTGCCTGAATGACCCACTTTTTTTAGTCAGGGACCCTGGTTACGACAGACCTTGCAGCGGTGTGAAATGTATGTTTTATCCACTGATTGTTATAACCTATCATTACGCCAGATAACAAACAGACTCATGCATTCATTATTTTTAATCATTTTTTTATATTTTGGGGTACAAAGTTTAGGCAAATATTGTGGATCTCGGGAAGAGACATGGGCTTAAAAACTGTATGGCCACCAGTTTCATTTTTCGATTTATTTTACCTCATTTGTCTTTGCCGGCTCCATAAGATATGCCACGTGATGGTAATTAATCTAAATTACCCAATTTTAATCTGAAACTGCAAATGGTTTTTGGTTGTCGACAATTAGGCTGCCTTGATACTGCTGATGAGTACACGGATTTATTGGGAGATGTTTTGACATTGCAAAATTGGAGATTTTGATCTTCGTTAAAATATTGATGTGTTGTCTCTGGTTTGATGTTACAGAACTCCTAAAAATTAGAGCATTTCTTTGATATGGTGATGTTCTGCACTATCTGTGGGCATAAAAGGGTTTCTTTGCGTTTTTCATATTTATAATCGCTGCTACAGCCCCACGGCAGCTTCACTTCATTGGCTTACCTGAATTGTATTTCGTTACATGAAATGCCATGTTGGCAATCATTAAGACTCTTTTTCTAGGTTTTATGTTTCATAGACATGAAAAGTTTTTTTTTGTCAAAGCGGTATCGTATTACATCGTAGGCCAATCATTATCTGTTACTTATTGGTATGCCTAAACCAGCTTTTTATCCTGACAGTTCTGTGTAATGTTATGTATATTATGTATTATCTATACACGTATTGCCCGGCTTCTAGCCGCTCTGGTGGTTCAATTACCATCCTAAAATTTCCGATTGTCTTCGGTGGTGCGAATGCCTGGCTGACATTTCATGGTATATAATTCTCGCATACATGTACAGTAATCATTAAACTGTTGCCGTATGTTCAAATATAGCTTTCTGTTCATCAGTACTAAATGGCAAGGTGACGATAGTCCTATGTTGGTTTGAGATATCGCTCCATTAATTAAGTCTGCCGCTACGCCTCATAAATCCAAGAATAATTTGTTTATAGCCAATTACTTTGCCTTGCCCGCCAAAGTTTGATCAAAAGATATTCTGAGCTGAAGTGATAAAAGAAATCGAAGTCAAAATTCTACAACATGGCAGGCAGCACGCAAAAAGGAGTTTTTTTTTATCATAGACACTTACTTTGTCATACGTTGTAATGAAAAAAATGAGTTGATATGACATTTCATTGGTGCCTATGAATAAAACAATGACTGATCTGCCTCAATAGTGCTGTAAAACATCCAAGGTAAGAAGCCGCAGAGACAGCAATACTTGGTCTCAACAATGGACGTATGATATGTTTAGTGACGCCAGGCAAATAGCCCTCTGTTGTTTTATTAATCTTTACTGGTCCCGTCAGACCAATATTTTACCTTAACAGAGTTAGCGTGTCTTTAATACGAAGTTTACATTCCTTAAGCAAATTAAGGGTATTTGCCGAAACGTGACAGCAAAGCCTTGCTTTGGCAATACAAATCCACTTAGCAAAAAGTACAAGCAATAAATCTCTGCAGATTTCAAATAAAAGTGCACGTAAACTTCATTATAGGATTCAAAATTGAATTTGGTACCGCAATCTTTAGTCCTTTGGAATCTTTGACAGATCACGAAAAGCTCATCATGGATGCATGAAGATACAGACATAAAATAACCAGGTCAAGATATTCATACCTACCGAACAGAAGACTTTGCGAGCCATATGTTCATCAAAGTTTCCTATAATGATTCGCACATCATGCTTCTGTAAAGACAATTAAAAATAATTAATATCAGGTACAAATGGTGAAACGAGCCCATGGAAATATATAAAATGTAATTCCTGAGCTTTGCCGATACAAACCTTGTCTGTTTAGATCAAAATACTGTAACTTCCATTTCATCTTCTAGTGCCTGCATAAAATTAGTAGCTTATACTGATACTGTAACTTTGGAAAGGAATAAAACCTATCCGTATGTTTGTGTACATGAGAAAACCTTAAGCTTACCCTAAGTTTACCCACAACATATTGTCTGGAAGAAATATCGATAACCTTCTAAAGGTTAACTCTAAGCTGATAAGAAACAAGGGGCGTTTTTTCTTACATCAGACAGATGCAGTGAAAACGGGATATGTGGGGGTGTAATGGTGACGTTTTTGTAGAATGTATCAGACTGGCGAAAGACTGCAATAAATCAAGATATATAACCATTCACTGACGCATGCCAAATAAAAGAAAGAGTAAAACGTATCATTTCGTGATTATATGTGTCAAAGTTTAAGACTATCAATTTTGAAGTCTGCTGAGCAATCAACTTCTATTGGAACAAGTCACCTAAGTATACGTCCGAGGAATATCCTTAATATCCCACCGAAAAAAATCTAATGTCAATGTCACTGGTAGGTCGTATAGGTTAATGCAATATGGACGTTCGTCATTACACAGTTGCTTTGCCCTTAATATCACATTAGTAGCAATTGAATTAGACTGAGATCCTTCTTGGAGCATTGTTTGAGATGGCAGTGATGAAGCTCACCTTCAACCCGGTCAGGGCAGGCTTAGGATCCGAGGAGAAACTCTGGGTGAAGCCCACAATTTTAGCCTCATCCAACATGTCCACCAATTTGTTATGCGCCTGAGGACAAATGGCAAAACAGCAAAGATTACTTCATTCCCAAACATATGTGTTGTCCAAAGGAGAAACCAAACGTGGTTTTGCAGTGTAAAGGCTTACTTGCTAATATTCTGGAGGGTCTCTGGTACCGAAAGCTGATGATTTGCAGCATTGACTTCTGCCCTTTGGATATGTACAGAGCGCTTGATAAACCCTATCCATCACAGTTTGGCGCAATGTCTGTGTACTGAGTTCAATCAGAAAATGGCTGGGGGATCTTGAACTTGATATGGGGTATTCCATAAACTGAAGGTCTCAGAACATGACATTTTTGCCAGTATTTTATAAAACGGAATTGAGAACAGAATTAGCTTAATGAGCATTAGATATTCCTTTGTTTATGTTATGTAATAAGATGAGAACGGAAAAATAAAATCGCGGAATTCAAACCATATATATATATATATATATATATATATATATATATATATATATATATATATATATATATATATATATATATATATATATATATATATATATATATATAATAAAAGCATTTGGTGGACCATTGCCTACATTGCAGTAGAATGTAAACCAAGACAGTTTCTAGTATAATTGGTATAATCCTAACCAATAAACATAAATAAAAACATTTTGTGTCCTTTAACTGAGTATCAGATATACGTAAGCATAATTTTCAGTATTAGGGTGAGCATATATAAATACATATAAGCATACAGATGACCAGTGTTTGGTCCCCTCAAATCTGCGGTCTGCCTAAGTCTTATATATCTTATATGTTATGTACATATGCCCCCCCCCCGCACTTTGTTGAAGTATTATATATATAATATTTGAACTTTTTGAATTTTTTTCAATGACAACGTCTGGATTGTGAATCAGGAAATGCTAAACATGCCAAGAAACTGTTTTGCGACAGAATTCGAAGGCTAGCTAAAAGCCGTAGCAGGCAACATGACATTCTAATCTGATTGTGCACGTACTTCCAGCTGAGAGATCTTACTAGACAACTCGACACGTGACATATGTCGAAAGTAAAACAGCCATTCTTGTTCAAAAGCAGGTCTCAATTAACACCAATCGAGCGCCAAAATGCCAACTGAAGAATCAAAAGTAAAAAGTTATCGTTACCACAAATGTATTGAAATAGAATTAAGCTTGGACGAAACTTTGTCGATATTCATTTACAAGTTTTTACTGCAACAACATTTTCATAAGTGAATTCATGCGATACCAGAAAGCATGGCTGTCGAAACAATGTATATAATCCCCATGACACGTTGTTAAGCAAGAAATCCCATATATACGTATATATCTGATTTTACATTAATTATATGAGAAGGGGTAACACTTTCCCGGGTAAAGCGGTTGACCGTGGCGCGTAACTTCGTCTGCCTTGTTCTGTCTCTTAAAGTGCTTTTGTCAAAAGCCTTAAATGATAGAATCACGAGAAGCCCCTCAGATTAAGATATCTCAAGTCAACAACTTTTCCCAGCGCGCGTGGGTTGGCCAGAACTGTTGACTCATCCCTATTCATTACAGGGAAAGGGTTAAATGTTGAGATATTATTACCGGGAAAGGAATAAATGTTGAGATAAAATGGTCGTTAACAAAACTGAAAAAAGACTCGTGTTCTTGACAGATACACATTACACTGTACATTTGTTATTGACACTTGCAATTTCAAACCGTAAAGCTAGCTACATTGCTGCTCCAGTATAAATATTCTCCATCATCAACCCATTTTTTGTTTTCGAGAATACACAGTCTGTCATTGATTGGGGTTTTTACGTTTGAACTGACAGGGAGCAGGAAAAGGGCGGTATGGGCGGGTATTCTTTATTTCCTTCAGGTTTGAATTTGAGCTGGAATATTATTGCATCATCTAAATTTTTCAAGTATTTCAACATTGAAATTTAAAAATACGAATGCATCTCGCAAAAAACGGCTTTAATAGTATTTAAAAGGAGAAATGAAAAATTCAATAGTTCAGTGTATTTCATTTCTAATGTCGTTTATAATTCTAAAGGAAAAGAAAAAGAAGGTTGAATACAGGCAGTCCCCGATATTTTTCTTAAGTAATTAAACTTTAATTCCACCAAATACTAGAGTGTATACATTCGTAATGGCATGGTGCCAATAGTTATGCAACCAGGAGTGCTTTGCATCAAAGAATTCTCCTATTCACAAAGGCGTGAATGATTTACAAACTCAAGATAGAGTTCCACCTGAAGGTGGGGTCTCTTAATTGTCAGGTGATGCCCCTTTCAATGTATATATGTATATATTACACATCGTTTAGCTATAATTAATAAAGTAAATGTCACCAAATACCGACAAAGGTCATTATTTTGTAGAAATCAGACACACCTAGAGCTGCAACTCCGATGGCAAAAAATGTTACAACAGAATCACATTTCCAGCCACAAGCCTCATTTAACATCTTGTTTTTTTGTTTTTTGTTTTTTGTTTTTGTTTTTTTTTTGCTGTTTACTTGAATGTAACTTTAGAGTCACATGGAGTCTATTCACATTAGGCGGTAAAGGGGGTTAAATATCGAAGTTAACCTTCATATTGAGAGAACGACATTGTTATGGATCAGATGCCAAGATGAATGTAAAACTAATGACAATGGCTTTCGGCGAAAGAATAAGTTTATTATGGTTCCATCGTAGGCCAAATGTAGACTACTGCCATACACTGTAACTGACTGTTAATTGAACACACGAATAACCTTTGTCACAAAGACAATATCCCTGGCCCTTAAGGTGAATATTGTTTAAGAATTGATTATTGTGGTGTCACAAAGCCAGAAATCCCTTATGTGTAGTCAGTGACTCGACAGCCACGCCAGTTCGCTCAAGGATGTAATTTACCTGCAACGTAATGTCTAGAATTTCCGCATGCTACCCAGAAAACATCGAAAGGCACTACGCATTCGCTATTCAATCCTGGATTCTGTGAGAAAGGATAACCTAAATAATACTTATATCACCTTTATAGATATTGCGGAAGGCAGTTAACATCAGTCTGAACCCCTCGGTCTTACGGGTCAACTGGCACACAGAGTCTCAGCACTGTGATGCCCCGATGGGAAGTAAACAGTGCACATGGGAAGCTGAACGCAGGGTGTGACAAAGGGGAGCAGAGCCACGATATTCTTGTCTACCCGGGGGCAGAGGTCACCACATGACAGAGGCAGACTAGTATTTAACGCTGACATTGAGCGCATTAATGACATACAAACAGAAAGGGTGACTTTTTTTTTTTTTTTACATCAGCCTGTTGTGCGAAACATATTCTTTTAAAAAAGCTTTGAGCTTAGTGGTAAAAACATATTGCGCCAGAGTTGATGAGTAGTATGAAAGAACAGTAAACAAATTATTTTTCACATGCCTTATCTTTATACTAGGGAAGTATAACGATGAATTCATGTTTACCTATACAGCTAAACAAATAGGTATTATAACTGTGGACTAGATGGGTAGTTTAATAATATATAAAAGAAACTGAGAACAAAAGAAAACCTAGAGGACATATCACGTGAAGCACTGATTGCTATATATAATTTGGTATGCAACAACAAAACTGTGTTGCGCATTGCGATCAATGATACAGAAAAAGGTCTGAGACAAAAGGTTTCAGGCTCACTGTCTGGGTTCATCTATCTTTAACCTAAGAACCAAGGACGTATATGAATCTCTGCTTTAATATTCAATTGAATGATGCGGTGAATCATGATCGAACACGTCAAGGCATCGCCTATCACATTTTTTGGGGGCAATTTCTATAAATTTTTATATCAGATCAATAGAAAATGCAAACTCAGACTTCTTGTGAAATCATTTATCTTTGTGAGAAAATTTGAAAAAGGCCAACCTTTGCCGCTTTATCTATACTTTAACCTTATGTTGCGCTAAATTGCTCTTCCCTCATTACAAAAACATACATTTCCCTCCCGTGATGACTCAAAGATGACTAAAGTCTACCCATCGTCACTCTCGTGCATGCTAACCATTAGACCAGTATGGTTTTTGGATGATTTAGCACTGGGAACTTCAGTCCTCTTCAACTTTTAACATCACGAACACGGGATCGAAATATACTTAAGAGCTGTACGAATACAGTTAATATGTTTGCACTGTAGCAAAATGTTACAGTACATCGAGTGCAGAGGCCGCGCACATTGTAATTCAAGATCTGAAGCAATTAGTAATTATTACGGGAATTGTAATAAAATTGCAGCACCCTCTAATATTATTAGTTAGTTCAGTCTCTAAAATCTTGTCTGAAATTGCAATCATCTTGGTCTACGTATTTTTCATCAAGTATATGTCTCAGAAATAATTCAATGTAATATCATGATAAATGTTTCATGGAACGATTTTCTCAACATTTTGCTTAAAGAAAATACTCTTCATGCTGTTTGGATTATACAGTCAGTTAGTTACTTCTCTGAGAATACGATTACGAAATTATGTCTCACAGCGAAAAGGAGGTCAACTCAAAAAAAATTCTCATCGAAAAGTGTTTAAGTATTTGTTAAGACAAACCAGATCAGTAGCACAAACGTTATGACAGTTCTTGGTGTCACATTCATTTTGTAAACAGATCTGGCCAAGCGGCTGCCATCTTTGCACCAGTGATGATATGGTAGTCTCTCAAGGCTGGTTTTAAAATTTGACGAATAAAACTCTCTGAACTGTACTTAAAATAATTACATAGCACAGCTGTAATAGTAAACACCAAGACCACATGCAATCAATAACACAGTCTTAAAAATTGAAATTTTAGTTGTCATTTGAAATATTGACAATTTACATGTGAGGACACATCAGTGTTGCAGTATGAGGCTGATGTTTGACCATGATGGCCACGCCTAGCGTACTACACGTCACAATGTCAGAATATTTCATAGGTTTTTAACATCTGTTCTACTCCAACAATTTCTTAGTTCAAGTAACATAAGTGATGAAACGTTACACAACGGTATTGATAGGCGTATGCATATTTCATCAACTCGCAGTCCACAGTTTAGTTTTTCCCCCTCAATTAAACCCCGAGATCATTTATTTTACATCCTCTTTTTTTTGTAATTTATAACAAAGATATGAGTGTTTTAGTTGCTTTTTCCATGTTCATACAGCTCGTATATTGTCCTTGTTCATTTATTTATTCTTTAGATACAAATGGATTATGTTTCAAACATATGAGGGACTGATGGTCTACATTTTTGCCAAATATAATTCTGAATACGACCACCATCAAGAATATTTTCGTGGAATTCTGAGTAGGAACAACAGGTGATGATGTTACATGAAATTAAATCACTGCTCAGAAGAAGATGGATCACTTTATACTGTAGAAAGGATTGTTATATTTTGAAATAGTAATCATTTCAATAATGAATCTGCTGACACATATTACTTTATTAACAAGGAGAGGGATCATTTTGGAGAGAATTTTCATCTCTAAAACTCTACATTTCTTGAATCTGCTCAGACACATTACTGTATGAATTGGAAAAGGAATCATTTCAGAGAAATTTTTTACCCCTTGAACTTCACCTTTCACTGATGAGAATCTGCTCACATATATTGCTACATGAATAAGAAGAGGGATCATTTCAGACAGAATTATTATCCATGGAACTTCATATTTCACCGATGAATCTCTTTATGGAATAGTAGCAGCGTAACATTATCAGTACTAAATACACTGTACTACCCTTACAAAGGAACATATTTCCTATGAACACAATAATGTAGAAACAATATATTCGTCATATGTTTGATTACTTTTTATGACGGACCTATGATACAGTGCGGGCATATCCACTTTATAATATTGTGATGCAAATTCCAAATTAGATAAGGAAAAAATAGGGCATTACGCTGAACCTTTCATTACTATTTGAGTACGTACTACAATTTTTTGCATGTTTATTTTTCATAGATGGTATAACAAATTGATGCAATATCAAATTTTGTCCGCTTTAATATATTTTAATGACTTAGATATTAAAAATCGTTGAAAGAACACATTTTCATAGCCAGTTCATTGGAAAAACAAGATCACAGTTGTTACTATTAAATCCAAATAGAAAGAATACCACGTTAATTATAATTTGGCTCTATAACCGTCTCAACAGTTTGCATATATTGAAACCTAACATATTCACAAAAATGGGAATAACAGTTCAATTAATTTTTATACCCGGATATCCCCCAAAACCAAAACATTTGTGTAAACTGTTGTTACTCTGAATTCGAAAGCGACAGGAATATCGGGAACATTTTGATCAATCATGAAATATCTGCTACATCGAATGTCGTTTTATAAAACAAGGTTTTATCTTATACAGCTGTAGAAATCGACCACGCAAGTGTTCTGAAGGATGCCGGATCAGATTTTTCACAAGGAACTGGATCACTTTTTTTCCACAAGTCAAAGTTTGCAAAATAAATGCACGCGATCTCAATGCAGGAAAATCACTTGGGTATATGTAATGGGTCCCAAAAGTCAATGTAGAAAATCAATTGACGTTGCCTAAAGCAAGGAATTTCCTTTCTGAGAACAAGATCAGCTACTTAAACCCCCTTTTTGGTGTCGTCAGTCTGGAACGATCACTGAGCCCTTGTCAAAAACCATCATTTTTAGTTGCCAGGATTGCGCTGTCGTATTGATTTCCTTTAACGTTTGCCCGCCCAAAACTGTCAAAACTGCCAGAATGTTGAATTTTGCCTTATTCAATGTTTTCCTGCCAGTAGCTTACATTTTGAGTGAGAAATGTGAATGAAGCCCAGCAGAATAGTGTTACCACGGTCAACAGCCTGTCTTGGTATGGGTTGGGAGCATAGCTCAGAGGCTCACTGTTGACTCAGTTTTGTTACAATCACGGCACGGGTTAAATATATACACCGTGTCCCGGGAATTGTGCATTTTGCTTCGTAGATACAGTCTTGAACTTTGAGAGTTAAGGAACGTCTGTAGGTCACGAACAGAGATTTACTGATGGACATTGTCTGTCTGCGGCATAGTTAGTAATTACGCGTCATTGCTTTGGTCTTACTTTATCAAGATCCACGCCATTCCACTAAAATGCCCTGGCTTTGTTTGTTAAGCCGCAACTCTGCTGCTCACTGCCTTACGATGGCCAAGATTCCTGGGTCTTATCAGACTAGTGCCTCCCCCCTCCCCCCAAAAATATGACCTTTAAAATTGAAAAGCAATGCAGACGTTGCAGGGGTTCATCCCATGGATATGATATGGGAACAGGGCCATAAGTACGACATTTCTAACGCCTGTCATTTAACACACACATACCTTCCTATATTGTTTGACGCGTTCACTTAATAATCTGCCCGTGTGCACAAAATAATGGAGCAAGAGCATTAAAATACACAAACAATAGTTTACTTGTTTCTAGAACACGTGCATCCATGCACTAAATAGCTCCCGTTAGCTTGTTGTCAAAAGGGTATTGTGCAAAGACCCAAGAGGAAGCACGAGTTAAATTCGCAAACGCGTGCCCATACTTCTCTTTAGTTTATAAAGGTATACGCGTCATTTTTATCACATACGATTACACTCAACGAATAAAACACGTGTATGTTTGATAATATGCGCTAGAAATATAATATTCATCGCACTGAGTCCCCTACCTTACCGGAAGCTTATGACGTAACGGTCCCATAAAATCAACAAGTAGGCATGCTGGTATATCCTTTATATCCGAATCCAACACAACAGTCTCCACATACAATGTATGTTGGAGTGCGTTAATGATATTAACGTGACTTCAGTAAAATTATTACCACTGCTCACAAGTGGTAATTAATTTTATAAGAAGCTTAATCGACGTCAACACATAATGATAATAGGGGGCGAAGCCGCTCATACGGTATAGGGACAAGAAGTTGTGAAGAACATGACTCACAGTCGCACAGTGCTATAAGCTGCGAAAAACTGTACCAGCAGAGAACTGTATCGGAAACTTGGCTTTTTTTTACGGCAGCATTTAATTAATTATACCCCCTCCCCCCCACACACATTACATAAAAAAAAAATCAGTTGCTTCCATTTCAATAAAAACGCAATCTGAGAATATTGTACTGTCTTGTTTTTTGAAGACACGTTAGAATATCCATAAACTTTTCTTGCCGGGCACTATGGTCCAATCAAAACATGTCGCCCAAGGCCAGTGTAACCACGAGGCTCGACACCGGTTTCTCATATTTGTACCCAGGTCCATTGAAGTGTCCCGCATGAACGAGCCAGGCCGCGAAAGAGGCCTGGCGAGGTGCAAATGAACTTGGCACTGGGAAAGCTTCGTCCGCTTCTTCTACGTTATGCCCATTTTATTGCGAGCGTCAGCGAGCTCTTATGGTCAGGCGTGGGCGTGTAGAAAACAAGATGAGAGTCTTATTTCACAGATATACCTTTCCTGTGGTATGCCGATGAAAAGTCACCATAAGGTCGGGGGCGCCATCTTGAAATGAGCGCTTCTGCCAAGTGCATGGCCTTGTGGGTAATAATAAAATAAGTTCGCACTGAATACAGTTTCGTACATTTTTTCGGGCAGCCCTCAACTCAGTTTCCAATTTTATTGCTTTAGAATACATATCCCATCAAAATCGCAGTAAGAGTGGATATTTTGGCGAATATCAACTCGTGTTCAGTTGCCCGAACAGTGCAACACCTTTTGTGAAAAATGGCTTCAAGGGACGGACAGATTAAAGCACCGCATGGAGAGCGGAGTTTGAGACGTGGAACTAGGCTAATAGTAAGAAGGACACGTACGGCAACCAAAAAAAATTTGTAATGCTGACGCTCGCATCTTAGGCTATGCCTACTACATATTATTAATAGTGAGCCTCAATGAACTCGTATGGTTAGGCCTGGGCATGTAGAAAAGACGACAAGAGTTGTATTTCACAGATATATCTTTCCTGTTGTATGCCGATGAAAAGTTACCGTTCGGCGGCGCATCTTTAAATGGGCGCTTCTGCCGAGTGCATGGCCTTGTGGGTAATAATAAAATAAGTTTGCACTGAATACAAATTAGAATTTTTTTTCGGGCAGCCTTTAACTCAGTTTCCAGTTTTATTGCTTTAGAATATATATCCCACTGAAATCGCAGTAATAGTGGACATTGTAGCGAAAATCACCATGTGTTCAGTTGCCTGAACAGTGTGACCCCTGTTCTAAAAAATGGCTTCGAGGGACGGATTAAATAAAGCACCGCATGGTGAGCGGAGGTTGGGACGGGTAACCAGGCTAATAGTCCGCCTGCACTTTGATCTTGTAATTTGAAGGACTCGCACCGTAACACATAAATTTGTGATGCTGACGCGCGCATCTTAGGCTATACCTACTACATACCAATAATCGCGAGCGAAGCTCGCTTTTATGGTCATTATACGTACAGCCCTTTTTTCCATGGTCCAAATTGGCGACTACTGGAGCCAGTAGGTCCGCCAAGGAGGGACATGATTGGTTCAAATACCGCACTTTCCGCCAAGGGCACGGCGCGGTAAGGACCAGCGAGGGCCATGATTGGTTAAAATACAAATGAAATTCTATACATTGCATGAAAACAAGAACCGAGGATGTATAATGTTACTTGTGAGTTTTGTTCCCGTACTTTAAATGGTAGGGATGTGATATTCACGCGCAAAGCTCGCTTTTATGGTTACTTCACGTACAGCACTTTTTTGCATGGTCCAAAATGGCCAATGCTGGAGACCGTGGTTTCGCACTTTCCGCCAAGGCGCGGTAAGGCCCAGTGAGGGCCATGATGAGTTAAAATAGAAATTCAATATTATACATCGCATGAAAACAAAAACCAAGGACAGCTATGGCTTAGGAGTTTCGCTCGCTTTTTGGTTTTCACACATACGATGATGATAATAATACTAAAGATGATGATGATGATGATGATGATGATGATGATGATAATAATTTGAAAAAGCAAGAATAGTGACATAACTGGAGAATATTCTCCAGCTATCGATATTTTCTGGATGCAATAACCCCCACAACAAAGCTTTACAATTCCAATGGATTGATGGCAGCAAATTTTTACTTTGGTGCATAGTTAAATCTTCTTCGTTATGAATCATTTCCAAAAGGGATGTGATTCGATCTGCTGTTTTGTATTTCACAGGTTCTTGGTATCTGACGCCATATTTATTAGATGGCAATTTTGAACCAGCAAAGCCTATCGATGGAACTGTCTGTCAGATTTTGTGTACATTTCATGTTGTCTGCATTATCATCCAACGGAAATACACACCTAAGGCATGCAATGTAAGAAAGTTGGGCATTGGATTGTGTATTCAGTGAATAGATAATTGCTTATTGCGATCACTACTCCTGTCATACATTACAAGTGCATCAGCTTTACGCATTATGAAGTCTCTTCATTATTCATAATGTTTTCCTCACGATAATTACAAACATTGTCCAAACAGCCAGCACATAGACTGAAAACATGAAACGATGATGACTGAAGCAGAAAAAAAACCGAAGTGAAGATTAAAGAAGCAAATAAACGGATTTTGCCACGATTACAAGTAATGCGAAATATAGTAAAGGCTACCTTTTGTTGTTTTTGTTTTGGTTGTGTTGTTTGTTTTATAACAGGAGTGTCACTGACAGAAACAGCGATCTTGTGATGCCAAGGGAGTAAATAGTCGTCTTGTTTCCCATAACCTCAGTTCAGAGCTAATATTCGGCACAGACAGGAACATTATCACCAGAAGACTAACACTTGATTTCAAAATGTCAGTGCGAAAGCCTTAATCGATTTCTATACATCTCTTGTGATCCCGAATGCTATAGGGTACAGCATGAATTGTGAGCGAGCCGATACAATGTGCTGTATGATCGCTCACTTTGACGAGCCACAATCGATAAGAACTGATTCCTACAGCCTAAAAGCCATACTTTATTAGTTTCAAACCAACGTTGTTCAGGCTGGCTCTAAGGAAAACAAAATGAAATTCCAGAAAAACTTACGCCAAGGCAAAATCACCTTGTGTCTTTAACCTTAAACAGCGGAGCAGGGGATAAGTGAGAAATATCGGATACATAATTAATGTTTATTTGTACCAGCATCAGCTGTCACCGAGGCAGCCATGTGACAAATGGGGAATATTAATTGCGAGATTTTCATTTTACTTACGTAAGCATATCTAGAGGATCCTTTGGAAGCATCCTGAAATATGGTTCCCACTTTTGACCAGTTGAAGTGACGTAATAATGACATCCGTGCAGGGTTGTAATCGCTGTCACTCGGCACTGTGCGGAAGAACTGTGGATATGTGGTCCGATCCGACAGCAGCGGGTTGGTATCGGCGTAAGACAGCTGCAAGTAGTCATATATCATATGCGATTTCAAGAAAAATATGCTTTTCACAGGACAACAACGAGGGAAAATATACCGTTTGAAATCCGATATTTCTGTATCTGTTTGTTTTGTCGGTGTGGAACAGGCGCGTATATGTTTAATGGCAAGTATCACAGGACCAGTATGCACATGACCTGTAGCGCAACGAAGAAAAAGACAAATATTTTTTTTTGTTTTGTTTTCAGGTTGGGTCCCATATATCAGTACAAAAACTATAAACGGCTATAACACAGTACACGCAATAGAATACACAATACAACGACAACACAAAATAAATATTTTGTTTGATAAAGCAGACCCTTTTAAAAAATTCGAGCAGAAACTTCGGCAAAGAATATATCATTTCAAAATTCTGGCTCTCTGAAAAGTTAATATTTCATCACACAAGCATGATCAGCACTAGATATTTGAGTATATCACGCAGCACATAGGGATTAAGTGCTTCAGAAGTCATGTGCAAGCTGAAATTATTGACCCCAATTCCCAATCACACAGTTTTTTTAAGCAAATGTATTACATCTGTGAAGATATATATATATATATATATATATATATATATATATATATATATATATATATATATATATATATATATATATTCAAATTAACACTCAAATGAAAATCTGGGTTTAATCTCGAGCCATGGATGTAAAGGTTGTATATCACGAACAGTTTCGTCAAAAAGTTAATCACGGAAATATTTGAGAAATTGAAATTCATTTTTTAGGCAACTGATCCAGTCAGGAAGAAACAAATTATTAATTGCATGTTCACAAATGTAATTTTTGAATTTGCCTCACCCTATTTGGCCTGGCAGCGTACTCAGTTTAAAGACAGACCTACGGCACTTAAATGAGAGGCGTGCCGACTCTTGTCAGTTGGCACGCACACATATTGTTACTCCGACTACAGCCATTATCTCTCGACCGAGAATATAGGTTTCCCATCAATTGACGTGCAGAGTCAGCACGGTTCTAATTCTTCCTGCTCTCTGTATAGTCATCGCGAAAAGTTCCTTTTGTCAAATTTATGTCATCCCGTGACCCATATTATTGTTATGTCATTTTCTGCACGCGTCCTTTCCAACATTCGCAGTTTAGCTGTAGATACCTCTGTCGTAGGAAAGTTAGATTATCGAATAATTCAGATTATGCAGTAGATTATCTACAATTTCAAAGGGAGTGGGACAGCAAAAATGGCTAAAAACAAGAGCACAAAATGAGAAAACATTCTTGATGTCATAGTTTGCTTACTGGTTTGCACTGCTGGGAAGAAGTTTCAGTTTCTGTCTTACCATGCAGGGCAGTTACATCTGCTATACAAAAAAATATATAAAATTAATTTACCATTCTTTACCCTGGAAATGTTTCAAATTATATCAGAACAGAACGATAATTTTTTCCCAAGCACATCGTTGAATCTGAGCTCTCAAAACTGCAGTGGACCCAAGACAGCAGAATGTTCACGTAGTGTGGCGTTAAAGCTGATTGCTACTGTGCAGATGTCTATGGTTATGTATAAGACTATTATTACATATCCAATTAAACGCAAGCTGTAGTCCATTATTGGTATTCATCGATGGGCCACCGTTTATGTAACAATCTGTAAACCGTGCAACAGTGTAACGTTAACCTAATTCAGACAATGTCAAATATACTATTTTTGGAAAGGTACATACCATATGGTACAGGGCGTTCGTTTTCACCTTACTTGAATCTGCTACCGTTCATGTTACCACTGACTGGTCTGTATCAGATATTTGTTTAGACTAATGTAAATTGAAACCTTGAAAGAATCATGTTTTGACGTCAACACACATCATATAATAGACATCGACGTCACGACGTATATATCAGTCATCGGCGTAAGTACACATCACATGGGGGTCATCGACCTCGGGACATATCAAACATCAGATATCGACATTTATGCCTCTCATGCCCCCAGACGGCGTACTCTAAAGTTTTGATGACATATCTAGTCGCAAAAATCGTGGTATCAATGCTACCAGCAAGTGGCCTCCAACAAACATAACCTAGCTACAACGTTAGTCACTCTACAATTAGCAACAATCAAAAATCACCTCCCAAGGGTCGGAAATATCGTATGGACATGTGTTGTAACTTGCCTATGGACACCTGACAATCATTTTGGGAAAGTACATATCGCAGCTCCTTTTTGATTTGCAGACAGGGCGACATGATGTACTTGTAAACGGAAGGCCTGTCAGCGGTGTAGCCGAACACGCTGGTTTTATCTTTGTAGGACGCATACTGTCAACCAGTGCTCTTAAAACAGCATGAATGAACATATCGATATGATACAAATCATTTTCATATGAAATGTGTTTCTACGGCACGTGTTCGGGTGAAGGCACGCATTAAACCAATTGGGCTTTTAGTATGTTGTAGGGTATACGAATGATGCAAAGGTGGATCTACATATTTACGGTTTTGAACCTTATTATTGTATGGTTGTCAGTGGCCTCCCACTGACAGCCATGATCTGATACACAATGTGCTATAAGGTAATTGCATTTCTTTGACCAGCATCTAACAGCATGTCACCACCAAACAGACCTTACTGTTTGATTTTGCAAAGTCTTGGTGCGCAATGTGATATAATAATTCTACCATATCACTCTTAGATTTTTCATATGTATCTAGCCATTGATTAAGCTTGTTCCAAATTGATGGCATTCTTTCGGCTGTAATACAATTGTATAAAATAGACTTCTAAAGGACTATACCACTAGGAGTACATGTAATGTGCTGCTCATCATATCATACCTGAAAGATATAGGTGCGACGGAGGGGGATTCTGAGGGCAAGAATCCTGCTGGGGTCGGATCATAAACTTTGTAATCTTAACCAGTCCCAGGTGTCTAATGCCAACTTCTACTTTATTTGATTGGCGCCGACATAACGTAAGAAGTGTTAAGCGGTAATATAAGAAAGAAAGAAAAGAAATTCATTCAAGTCACATAAGTCCTTTCTCAACTGGGATTTGAACATTACTGGTTGGTGAACTGGTCATTGAATAATGGCTGAAAATTGTTTTGAAACTTTAATTTCGGAATCAGGTACAGCTTTTTAAATTGAAATGTGTCACGACAGTTGTAGATAACAAATAGAAAAGGTAAAACCCTCGTGACGATTTAATTATAAAAGGGATTTTTGGTTGAAGAAAAATCTGAAGCCTTGAATGTCATTTCTGGCCAAATCTTTGTCAGAAACCAGATACTACAATCGTTACGCGGATGGACTTAAAAACATCACTTTCTAACCATATCATTCAAAATGACTTCAGGTTTTAACGATAGATAATCTATATATACAGACCGCTAAAGCCATGTTTAAAAATTGCTTTAATAAGAAAACCGTCTTGATTATATATATATATATATATATATATATATATATATATATATATATATATATATATATATATATATATATATATATATATATATATATATGAATGATCAGATAAAAACACCGCAAGGTAAAAAGCAGAAAAAATGACCTATCGTACGAAAAGGTTTCAACACGAACAGGATGTACATGTATATGATTTATGCTTGGTAAGAAAAGTCGACAGATTTCCGCAAATGGTATCAGAACAAACCAGTATGATGCCATAGGTATTAAAAAAGATCTCCAGAAATTTGCAAGGGACCTGTATGGGTGTTGATGTAGACAGAGCCAGGCTTTGACAATCCTTCCCTTCCTATTCGTGTACCCACTTCGAATGCCGACATCAAATTGTCTTGCTAAAAAAAGCTCTGCGAGAATGCACAGCAAATATCTGTGTCTTGAGAGCATCTAACGCTAAAGATACAAACCAGACAAAAAAATTGCATAGCAAGGGGTCTCTCTGGCTTACCCTGCTCGTAATAGAATTCAGTGTGACCTACAGTTGAAAAGAATGATCGATTTATGACCTTTGTCTTTTACATGGTACATTAAGTTGTCTTCTACCTTAGTCACAATAATACAAATACCGTCATATGCCGTTGGATGGATTAATAAATCTATTTACTATGCTCATTTGGTTAGATTTGGCCACTGATCAGAGCCCCAAGCTTGACAAATTGGCACAAAATAACTCCAGGTTTATTCTGCTCCATGAATTCATATTATACGGAATATAGCAGACCAATCTTAATTATTTTTACATGGTTTGCCTCGAGGCTTGACAAGACGTGCAGTGATTATATTTCTCTATGCATGGAACGGATTTGGAAAACATGTTGCCGTCAAGCAAAACGTAGACTGTAAGGGACGAGCGCTATTTCACTAATGGTAGATAACAAAGGCTTGCCTTCAGAGAAAAAGATTGACTTCATCATCTGGTACCCCGGCTGCAGGATGGTGTGGGAGAAGTTTTTGTGTAAATTCTTTTAATATAGGTGAAGCTGAAGACAGCCAGCGGTATTAAACCTTTACTCTGTACGCCCAAGCAGTTACAGACCAGCTACATTATTAGAACTTTATAACTCAAACTCAGGCGAAATGCTCAAGCACCGGCAACCAATTGGATCTGGCATTTTGGGATGAGTGGATGGAGTGCGACGGGCCAGAATAATAACATGTTTAGTCTTCCCGAACATCACATTAACTGACGCATAATGAGACTTTGAGCTTTAGTAATTCTACGAGTTTCAGAGATATGGAAGCAATTATTAGAATTTCACAACGGTTGGTTTCCCACTGCTTTTTAAACACTATCATATACTGGGTTGTCGACTTCATTGGTGATTAGTGGCATCGCCAAACTTTATTCTCATACTTAATGTACACATCTGTGAATAATGCTACACGTTTATAGATTTACCAGATATATTGCCATAATATACCTAGTGACGGATTGAAATCCTGTATAAATTACTATAAAGTACATGAAATCAATATTATACGATGCTTGACACTGTGGTTACAGTACCAGCATACATATTTACAAAGTACAGGATTGGACTACGTTAAGGTAAAGGTCATACGGAGACAGCGGTATTGAATCGGTGGAAATAAAACTTCATAAATTTGCACCGCTAGGTCGGATCCGGCGGTGAAAATGTCATTGGCATATTGCAAAGGTGCAGGTGCCCTCTGAATATGTCAGACAGAAAATTTTACAAAGGACAGCTGATGACAAGGTGACATTTATAGTCGATGAGATTCCCATTGCATAAAAACATATCTGTTTTGAAGATGCTCATCGAGTATACACCTATTTTAACTCTTACCAGGGGTTTACTTTAATATTATTTTGAACAATACTTTCGATGCCGAAGTTTAGTTAACAGGGAGTATGTATTTTGACATGTGAACAGGGAGCATGTATTTTGACATGTGAACAATTTTCAAGCAGTACCAGATGGGGCAGGCTCGTTTCACATCAACGAGAGCATGATTTCTGATACAAAGAATGTAATCCTGGAAATAATTTCTTTACAAATCGACCAATATCTGTATTTCTACCTTTGTTTATCAAATTAAGTCCAAAACAATTGTTCTCAACATTTTACCGCACAGAAGAAATCATCCAAGGTCATGATATAAATGTCATCGAGTCACGTTGTGGTTATTGCCACATGTGATCGTGCGGTTGTAATATAAGCCCACACCAATAATTCATTGCCTTCAGTTTAATAGACAGGAACATCGGGTATCTTCCCTACTCTTCTAGACATGGAAGAATATGTTTATACGTGTAGCATATAAACAAATCCAAAGGAACTTTAAGGGACTCTGGACGCTCCCAATGCAACAAGCATTCAGGCTCAGAATTCAAAGCATTGCCAACCCCTAAACAACGACGTCCCAATTGTATATCAGCTGCTCTATAATGTGATACCAAAACTCATAAGCGAGAGCTGAGCATTTGTAACTCCCAAAAACATCGAACTATTTTCGCGGATTGAAATAAAGGCACAAGGAGACATAAAAAAATAACATATTGCATACATTACAATTATTATCTGTGGCCCCCAGAGAGAGCAAATGTCATAACGTACATGTACAATCTCATCATTAGAAAACAACGTCCCACATCACTCATTCATACGACACGACCTTTCTCATAGATCAAAATTATTATCAATTTAGGTTTACTATAGGGATAATGAAAGCTACTCTCGGGGATTTGCGATCCGTTTTACGACGTATCGTGAACTTTGCCTGCATTCCATTCAATTATTGAAAGGCTATATGGCAGGGATACCAAGCTACACACTAAACATAGCATTGACTTATAATTTTCTTCTCTTGAAGGAACATTAAAGAGTTAAGGAGATTATATTGATGTATTGAAAGTAAAACTGTCATCCTACAGTTCAAATGCAGATTTATAGGAGCGTAGATGGGACCAACAGGTAGAGTTAGTTGGACAAATTCAGAGCTTCAAAGGCTCATTACTTTGAGATGTCGTGATAATTATAAAGCCATGCATCCAGCTAAACTCAGTGCGGCAGCCACATTACTTTCCTACGATTAATGCCATCTTATTAATTGCAGAGAAGATTTGATTTAATGTGTAGTACATATCACATTTGCCCCTAAGGAATCTTTACTTGTTGAAGTAGTCCTAATGACATTTAAACTATTACATTTATCTACCAAAAGTGTAATGAACCTTAACTATTACAGTTATGGGATTTACAGTACTTTATTTGTAACGGTGGTGTTAGAAAAGTGTAATTTGGAGGTGAATTAGAGTACCATACCCAAACACAACAATTAGCAAATTTACTGACAGTCAGTGGCAGCACAGTTACAGCATAGTTACAATCAAAATAGTGTACAAATATGTGCTACACGGTGTACGTCAAATTTTTACTATGATAATAAACAGTGTAAAAGTAATCATCGCCAGTCTTTGTCACTTCAACAATTATTTTATAAATGCAATTCGAAATTCTTGATGCTCCCGTATACACAGGGAATTTAATTTTTCTTAAAGATGATGTACACAGTAAATTGAAAGGAGAGAATGCACACAGACTTTCAGAGGTGCAATACATGCACAGAATATAAGTCTACGTGCATGTGAAAACCACAACACGACAAAGACACTTTTCTTTCCAGAATTGAGCCAATATTAATACATGAAATGCATGTCTGAACCATCTGACGGTCCAAGCTAATTAACGGGAAATATATGTGGCCAATGTATAAAAAAATTGATGTAGAAAATTAGAGAAGAGCTCCGCTTTGTGGTCTTAGGTTTTCTAGGCTGTTGGCGCGGGGAACACAAATGTATGACACAAAGCTGGTAAACCATCTATCCTGAGGTCAATTTATGTCAATGTGTATATCATCCATACTAGGCACACATATAAATGTAGTGCCTGATAAACCAATGATTGACTTATCTACGTCCAAAGCTTGTTATGTTCTTGTCAGATTCATGTGAAGTACAGGCAGGCCTGACGGGTCACGGAACCTATGTTCCGAGAACGAACTCTCCGGACTCAGAGAGCTGTCAGCCGATTACATTATAACAGATGGGTCAAATTTCAAATCTATCATTTCCCAGAATGCAAGAAGGGCTCCTTGATCAAATCAGATACAAAACTATGTGTCCTTTTTTCACCAGGGACCAGTACGCTCTTCTGTCACACTGGTGACGTAATTATTTTGGTAGTTGCTTGAGCCATACCAGAACGGATAATTAAACCAAATTGTGAGATTTCGCAGGAAGTTCATGACGCCATGTGCTCACTTAACAAACTGAAAACTATTAAAAACAAGACAAACCTGAAAAAATGGTAACAGATATACAAAATTATTAGACCAAATCACTACAAATCTGCAACAGCGGAGACCCATAATAAATGAACAGGAACATGTTATGTACGTGTTGTTAATCTTTCTGTGAAAGGTTGGTGCAAATTCAAAACGATTTTTTTATTCACGGGAATTTCTGAAAAAAATATCTATACTTATTTTGTGAGGTTATCATAATCTGGAAAGCGACAACACACTTGCATAAGGCACGGACACCCTTGAAAAAAAAATACGAAAAAAAGTGATTGTGGACATGTCTAATTATACCATGGACTACGGTAACGCTATAAATATGGTGTATCTGTTTAAGGCAGCTTGTTGTGGAAAAAATATCTCGCTGTTTTGAGTATTCATTATTATTAGTAATTATATTCAGCACGAAAACGGATGGGAAATGAACATGCACAGGCAGCTACTCCATTAGTAGATAGTTCCGTCTATTAAGGCATCAAAGTCGACAAGCAGCGACACACATGCCCAAATCGCAAATTGAAGAATGCAACAGCTTTTCATTAGTGGGAAACTTTTTTAAAAGCAAACACTGTCGTGTCAATAGGGAAATCACATTGTCCTACACGCGTGGGTATGTCTAATAGGAGCAGTAATTTTCCTCGTGCCATATTCTTTGAATAATGAAGTTAAAATAATATGGTACAAAGATTGTGTACTATTATAAAGAACGTGCTGCACTAAATGATGAAAACGCTTTCACCTTTATTAATCGAAGAATATACTTTTATCATTCAAGCAGCTAATGTTTCCTTTCTAACAGGAAGAAGACTACTGTTTTAGCCTTGATAAAAAAATATATATTATTAATTTGAAACTTGAACTCCAAGAAAAGACAGTTAATTATATCCGCACAAACAGGCCAACGGCGGGAAATTTTATGTGTCAGGTGGTTTCCAAGTAGGTATTTCTATTTTCCGAATAAAAAGTTGTGCTGTTGATGAGTTGGTAAGAATTGTATATACCTATTAAAGCAAGACAGATATGACAAAACGTTACTCTTGAGAAAATGTTTATTTGGCCTTCGGCCTTTTTTGACTCTTTTGTAAGGTTTCCTGCTTCCTACATTACAGACACTGTAACATCATGTGATATTATCCCAAACGACCCTTCAAATGAAATTATTAAATCAGTCCAATCAAATCCAAGCCAAGTCAAGTGAAAGCATAGCAAAGTGTAGCAACGCAACACAACGCAACGCCACGCAACGCAAACCACATCAAACCAGAGTACCATACAATTTGTGAAATACGAAACATTGAACAGGTACTTTGGCATTTCTGCAGTTTTAATGGATGGTTCGCTTATTCAATGATCACTTGCTCTAAATAATGCATGGGATTGTGCATCTGTTCGTCAAATAGATTGGCTAGAAGGAATTCTGTCAGAAGCTACATTACACCACCCTGTGTAAAGATAAAAAGGCTAACTCAGCCAGGGAGAAAGTGCTGATGGGTCCGTTTCTCTCCCATAGCTATACCACATACGTGTACATTAGATGAAACGGCGGATCACTTTTGACATAACTCACAAATTTCACATATTATCAATGGAGGCATTGCATGGTTTATGTTTAAGCTTAGCTCTGCTTTGTTCTTTAAAATGATGTATGACTATTTGTTTTGACGGCTTTGGACTGTCACCAGTCCGCTCATTGGAAAGTGGCGCTGTTTTCAGTAAATCCGCAACGCACCAGTAAGAAGCCAAGGCAAATATGCCAAAAAGATACCAGGCACTTAAACCGTGCTGGCTTCATGGGACGGAATTGAAACCAGACTGTATTTCCTGTCCTTTTGGCCTGACCGGAAATGAAGTGAGAAGTCAAAGACCACTTGTGACCATCTCGAGAACATTTCCGGTCTGTAAACAAATGTATGCCCTGTTAGGCTTCAGACACAGCTCTCCGGTAGAAGTGGTATGCTCCTGGACATCATGGAATCTAGAGCCCTGCTGTGATTCCATTTTGTATTGCGTGCTTTTGGGGACATATTAGAATTTCTTGACGTGAAATAAGGATAACCTAAGTACAACCTTGTAAATACCCAATAAAAGCCATCAAAATCAACACACTTTGCAAGGTACAATTCTGAGCTTCACCTTGCAATCTGGAATACCATGCCATGTTTATAAGGTCAGAGAAAGTTTCATAGTCCTTTGTATCCCTTCAACAGTTTCTGGCAGGTGGGCAATCGTGATGAAATCAGCAATACGCGCAGTCCTGAATATATTTTGCACCCACACATAATTTTTTGTGAAAATTAAGCATGCGTGCATATAAAGTTCCATATTGAAAATACATACAAATAATATGATGTAAAAGTGGTTTTGTAACAAACACGAGCTCGCTTTTTTCTTGCATGGGAAACTGATTACATCTGCTGTTTTGGGAATATATATCTCTCCCGCTCTTACTGCTGAATTTTATTCCCTGCAGCTTATAGCAAAACAGAAATCCTAATCCTAGAGTCAAAGAATTGGAACCCATACTGTCCACTTTAGATTGTGTACAACATGAATCCAACGGCATAAGGAAAAGGACAAAAGTCCGCCCATTTTAACGTTTATTATGTGTTGGTAAAATTACACGCATGCGCAAGACGTTGGACGTTTTTGCACTGAGTACGTTGACATTTCTGTAATGAACTGGCCTCGATTTCTTAGATTTTCGAGCATTCAAAAGTAAAGTGCTTAGTATCGTTTCAGACCTGTAACTGCCTCAAAAGCTCAACCAGCTGTTGTTGACAATATTGAAACTCTTCGCACAAATGCTATATTTCTCTTCGAAACGTGACTTGTCCGTTTCTGCAATCAGATATGTACACTTTTAACTTTTATATCCTAAGCTGGGCAAACGTAAAAATATTGTATGTTGCAACATATTACCTTATTTATGGTTAACAAAGACATAGTTTGTAAATCAGACCTATCACGATATCATGCCGAAGATCAACCACTCTCTTGATCGCAGTTTGAACATTTTACGCTCAATCTACCTTGACGAAATCTTTTGTCTGTGTACAGGCGTGTGAATTATATTCATCAAAGAAAAGATATTTCATATGTACGACATATGTAAAGAGGAAACACATACCATGTACCAATTCGATACAACCAAAACGATACCGTCAGGGAATCAAAGCATTACAGAGTTAAAGGAATGTTCTGTACAGCTGGCAAAACGTGCTGAATTGGCAACAGCTTGCGGAGAAGGCGAAAAGAGTCGCTTTATTATATCCTTTAACTTATTTTGAAATCATCGTTCGTTTCAGGTTTCCCCTATGGTGATTTATGAGTGTAACAAGGCAGCAAAAGGGATGACTGTGCAAGGTTACAGCAAACAAATATTGGTATGGTAAGTCACAAGCACAATAGGTTGAATTGCTGTTATTTGTCATTCCAAACCTTAGATAAATAACGTCTGAATGATGAACTAAATGATATAGATCTTCCATTTAGTACCGTATTCCTACATTACTGACAAGGCATTGTTGTACCATTTGTTTTTGGTTATCTGACTATTCCATTTGCAATAAACATGACTAATATACCGTCCAATGCAAATATGGTTATACAGTCATGTATTTAACATATCACTTGATATTCCAGAGCAAAACTCATGACTACGCGTCTCCTCATTGCTGTGGGCTAAGGATGACTTATATATTTTCTTGGCTAAGGTTGACTTATATATTTTCTTAACTCATTTTCTTGGCTAAGGTTGACTTATATATTTTCTTAACTCATTCCATACCAGTCGCTGATTTTTCCGTATATTTAGCTAGATTTAAGACGACAAGTGCATATTTTAATTCTTCATGCAAAGAGCTTTCGTTCAAGTACCAACATGCTTAGAACCACTGACCAACGCCTGTCACCATAGTATGGAATGAGTTAAAAGGTGAACATCCTGACATTTGTAGTTATATAGTATTTCTCACAATGGTGGATTGGGAAAGCAAGGAATTATATAATATATGCTTGGCTGGCTTACAGTTCATACATTACCCTAGCTAACACTGCTATTTTCAGCTTACCGGTTAAACATTGTCCTGACAAATGCTATTTTTGGCTTGCAGGTTAGACATTACCCTTACACGTACCACCGTTTTCATTCCATTTTCCCTGTGAGGAAAGATAATAGGAACCGTTGCTGTTGTTTACGTGCCTACACGTCTATTTGAAAAAAAAATTGATGATTTTTGATAACCAATAGCTTCGGTTAAAATAAAAGAAGCAATAATTTTGTTGCAATGGTAAGGTTCATGCACTAGCAACTGTTAGCTCTTTCTTGTATACTGGTATGTCGTTTAGCAGTTATGGTACATTCAGCCTCGCTTCAAACAACTTGATTAAAACAGGAAAGAATGTGGCCTATATGTCAAACTGTAAAGAATCACACGTGACCGTGTGATATATCAATTCTACAGGCATTGGGCGACGACAGCTATTAGACTCATACTCAATAGTAAGGTATAGGTTAAAATCGAATTAGACAGGAACCAGAAAGGAAAGCTTTCTTGTGATATAGCTTGTGTTTTGGCGAAATTGGAGCAAATTCCACACGGCCAGTATTCAAAATCTTTTTTCCCCAAGAATTCATGTCAAACATGGGTAGGATACCAGACTTCGGTTCTACCTATTTTAAAAACAAAATTATGAGGAAATCATGTCAAACATGCATAGGATACCAGACTTGGGTTCTACCTTTTCTGAAAACAAAATTATGATATAGCTGAAAACTACCTTTCTACCGTCGCTAGTTTCAACATGTGCCAAATTCTATCAAAATTTAGAATTAGTAACCGCTCTGCGCGTTATATCGAGACTGGTCGCTATCATTAAGAAGCTGAACGAGCGCTTCGGCCCTTTTTCCCAGTAATACTAGCAATGATGGGTTTCATTCACTTTTTCCCATGTAATATGCATGACGACATAAGAAAAGATCTCTTCTGGAAACAACCAGTTTCCCGATGTTATGCTTGGAATTTTTAATGTCATTTCAAGATCCAGAACTCACGAACTGTGTGGTTAGGTAGGTAACGGATTTCTTTTGAGGAAGATAATTTCCTTAATTGAGCTCATTTGTATTGACAAATACACTCGTGTAATATCTTTAAATGCTTGTACGTGTTTTGTATTTACGTACTTTTATCTATGAGCCCGTATAGGCATATAAAGGGTTACAGTATCAAATATCGATCAATTCACAGCTTAAACGCATGGGTTCACTGGTGAAAAAGGCATTATTTTTTATATATCTGAATAACATAATTGAAAACCTAACAAAGTATCATAGGACATCACCATATCAGAACCCAAGTGAATATTCTATACATTTCAACGAGATTGCCACAATCACTGCAATTTTGTTGGCAGCCATGGTTAATGTTGCTCTCTTCAAGTGGAGTTTAAGCTCGAAAATTTCTATGCCCCGCTGCTATTTGTTGATAAAAAGAACCTTTCCTGCGTTGGGTTATAGCCAGGGTCACCAGTTTTCCCGGGCGTGCCTTGGGCACATTGGACCCAAAGCGCGCCTGGGTAAAGCTTTTCTTTATGAGAAATGTGAATCTGGAATCATAATATTAATAATTCAGATGAACATGACGTTTGTCGTAATTAACACCGGAAGAGTTAATGATGCAGTTCAAAAGATCTGACAAAATTTTTGGAAAGTAATATTATATCACTGGTACACCTACTCCGGATACGGCCTTGTATTTTTACTTTTTAATATTAGGTCCCTGGCGTGAAAAGGTCAAACAAAGTGATATTAAATAGACTTCAAAAATGATCAGTTTCTTCGAACTAATTAGATACTCTGAGAAAATACCCATTTCTATTTCCCTATATGACCAAACGCCTACGAAAAATACTTAATAGATATCATAAAGTAAACTTTATGATACGTACTGAATCATTATAAAAATACACACTTGTGACAAGTGTCTCAAATATATATTGACAAACACGTGCAGCAATTGCCTGTTATAACATCATGGTTAGTTCCCCTATAAGCCGTTTGCCATTGATCTCACACAAGAACAGAATTGCAAATGTAAAGCTAATATTCAAGTCAGTGTGACTTTTTACATAAGTCACGCGTCTGTAAGTAATCACAGAAATATGCGCTGATCACATAAAGCCAATTTGTAAAATCTGACAACACTTTCCAGAAATAAACATTAATTACTGTATAGTTCAATGACAGTTCTATGTAATCTCATGAACTGCAGATCTTGATAAAAACCTGCAGATGGATTTCAGACGATAGAATCAACATACTTAAAATGACTAAATATTGAATGTCTGTGAATAACCAAATTATTCAACCATCAAACAGCCTGGCTGCTTACAAAGTGCCTCACGTGTATACTACTTCATTAGAACAAATATCAGAGCATAAAAGTTGCCAATACCGACGAATGCCCACGTGTTATGGGACCCATGGGAAAATTAACCACCCGTCCATGGCGCAGTATAAAGTAGAATATAGTGTTCATAAAGTTTGATGCATACAATCTTAGTTGCATTTGGCATATTGTGTGTACTTGTGTGTGTATGTAAAAATAAAGACTTAATCTATTGATCCATTTATATACATATTGAGGACTACAATCCAAGTACTTGTAACATTTGATGATACAATTTAATACCTTTCCGATGGAAGACCCCCCAGGAGCCCGTATGGAAATATCGCTTGTTTCAATGCTTTTGGAAATATTTCGTGCATGCGAAAATGTGACAGAACTATATGAGACAAATCTCCCTGATAATTTTGTGAAAGCACAAAATTATGTAATATGACTGCTATGTAAAGATAGTCACAGGTCTGGGTAAGAAAACTCATGAATAAATAATGTTACCCAATTTATTCTTGCTTATTATTCCAAAACCTCTGAGTATCTTCAAAGAGTATCTCTAGCACATATTTCCATTGTAACGGATTCATAATAGCGGGTTTACTTTATCTCGTCTTCCATTTCGCCAAAACCTGCACAAACGGCCGAATTGTCCCAGTAGCATCTGCAAAGAACTTCACGTATCTGAACCATGGTTGACATATATTTTATTCAGGCAGTTATGGATCAGGGTAATCTTTTTGTACATTAAGATAATGATGGATTGCTATGGTGCTGAAGACGTAGTGCACAAACTTACAGTTTACATTACAAGCCTTTGGTTTGAGATATATATTTTAAACTTGTGCAATAAACTAAGAAAAATTGCAAATGCGTCTGCGTGCCTGAAGAAATTATAAAATTCAAAATGTTTTAAAATTTTGTTCAATGATTATCAAATGTATCATGACCATATTCTTATGAATTGAAATTTCCCCTTAATCTTTAATATGTTTTAAGCGACGAACATTAAAATCTTCTCCATGTGGCTGATCAGCACAATTTCAAATTTTACAACTTTTGTTTTCATAACGTTGGACACACCTATATGATAAACCAATCAATTCGTGTTGCTATTGACACCTCTATCTACAATGTATTTGAAGATGTTCAAAAAAATTTAAATTTCAAAATTAAGCCAAATTAGTATGAAATTAAATTTTACAGTTTTAACTTTCATTTCAATGCATGCACCTATAGCACAAACCTAAAAAATTCAAATTGGATTGATACCGTTATTTGTAACAATTTAGAACTAGAAGCCGATCAGTGACCGAAAACCCCTCAGCCAGGACGGACGGACAGACAGACGGACTGACGCATAGGTGACGACAATATCCTAGAGCAGGTCAAGGTTACTTCTGCTTGACCTAATGATAAAGCTTTAGGGCAAATGCAGTGAGCAAAGATGTCATGGCAAGGGCATTTCCCTCAATGCAGCACTGTGACCTAAATATGTGACCAAGTGACCTAGGTTTCGCTAAGTGTCTGAGGCATCCTAAGGACCAACTTTCACAAATAATGTGTGCAGCTGCAATGAGAAAATTAAGATTTGAAGATATCATGGTACTGTCATTTTTCTGCATTGCGGTACTTTGACCTAAATATGTGACCCAGTGACCTTTTTTTATATAGGCTTCTGAGGCATCCTTAGGACCAATTGTCATAAATAAATAATGAAGCTACATTCAATATATTTTTAGATATTGTGTTAACGCTGTTTTTCTCTTTACTGTAGTACTGCGACCTAAATATGTTGCATCGTGCTCTACTTTTTAAAAGGCACCTGAAGCAGCTCAATGTCCCCATGTGATAAAAATTTGGTCTCTGTAGAGTGAGTGTGTTTGGAGATATGGCGTTAACAAGGCATGGATGGACGGACGGACGCGTAGATGCTGACAATACCCCTCCGGCCTAGAATGCCGAGGGGTAAAAATAAGCAAATTAGTGTGTGCGCCCAGAAGGTACGATATTATTGTTGATCATACATTGATTTCATTGAATACTGGGACTATCTCAAACTTTAAATTTTGAATATCTGCACACCTAGCACCTAGTACTGCAGAGGCTTACTTGGTCCTCAGGTGGTAAAGAGGTGTTCCACCATTCCGTTCCCATTGAAAAGCATTGTATCATATGATAATCCTTGCTTCCACTCCTTTGACGGCGATGATCTGTTTTCGGTACCAAGTTGACTCTTTCGAGAACATACACGTACTTCCATTTCAAAGCTTGCGACCCTACAGTATTTACGCAGGATGCTCACACGTTATAGTTCTTTCTGACACCGTACTGCCGGGAGCCTTCCCAGCAAAGCAACGCCTCCCCCCAAAAGAATGTTTTTAAAACTCAAGATTTCCCAGTGAACAGTAAATGCAAAGTTATTTTTTCATTTTTAATACATATGTACATACATATACACATATATATATATAATCTCTCTCTCTTTATACATATATATATATATATATATATATATATATATATATATATATATATATATATATATATATATATATATATATATCAGATCTACCCCAAGCCTAAAACAAATACAAAAAAGACTTATGAAACGGCAGATTTTTTCTTGTCTTTTCATAGCTTTTTAACTTGAGGTAAATATGAGCATGCACATGTGTGTACATGTGTCTAAAATGGTCAGTCCAAGCTTGTTTTATTTGGTACAAATACATGTACATGTGCGTGTATCCCAAATTAGTACTTCAAGTGCCGCACCTTAATAATAGAGACAACTTGCTAATAGGGACACACTTCCTTAGTCCCAATGGTGTCCCTATTAGACCGGTTTCACTATTATATATATATATATATATATATATGTGTGTGTGTGTGTGTGTGTGTGTGTGTGTGTGTGTGTGTGCGTGTGTATCAATTTAGAATTATTTTTATATAGTCATGGTCATTTCTTTCCTTGTATGTATGTTATGCTGTGTGTTCTGTTGGCCAGGACCTAAGACCAGTACTACGAGTCGCAAAATCAGCAACGGACCGAAAAGTTTGCTCTTTAAGCAACCGAAAGGTTAAGACTTGGTGTAGGATGGCTGTGACCTTCCATTCATCCAGCGAATCTACATAAAATTGATAAAAATATAAATGATTAATTAAGACAGAGGCGTAAATACTCCCAAAGGTCACCCCAGGTTGCCCTCACTCTCCTTAGTGTTACCTGAAAACATACCTTGGCTACCACTGAGCCAGCAGCAGATTTTCAACGTCCCCTGTTTAAATCATACGTTTCGTGTCTCAAAATCATTTAAAACATAAAATGTTTTCAACCCTAGAAACAAATCCATTCAAATGACTGGTTCCACTACAAGGTGTTTCATGCTTTCAATCATTTTAAAACAAGACAAATATGATTTAAACTGGGAACCCAGGAAATACGTCTGTATATACATCAGCATAATTAATAACCAAATCAACAACTCTCACAGTATGCAGTTGAAAGTTCTATAGCTCTATGTTCGGATCAAGATCATTACTGGCTGTAGAATCACTATACTGAAATACTTTGAAAGAAACTGAATGCTGTAGGCTTTTATTCTGCTCTGTCTCTCCTCCCACCTTCCCTTCTACCTACCAGTTACTTGCGCGCCACCTTTAATCTAACTTAGCACTACATACATGGATATGGGAATTTAAATTCCTTCATGGCAACGATATCTTTCTATAATCATGTTCAAGATATTCAATATTTATATTTGTGTATTTGCATAATTTGCATAACTTAATATGCTTTAAGTTAGGTTCATGGACGTGACTATAGCACAGAACTGTTAATTGACGTTTTATTGGTATCTCCATTGATAATAATTCGAAAATATTTGAGATTTTAATTTCGTATGTTTGACTAATTTCCATAATTTAACAGGTTACAACGTTGGTTTATAGCGCATTAGATGCACCCATGGTATAAACATGCAAATTGCGGTTGGATTGGCAGCTTTACTTATTATGGTTTAAAAAGATATTCAACATTTGAGATGTTCGAGTGCCATAATTAGTATATTAAAAATGCTGCAACTTTTTTCATGGCCCTTTGTATTGAAAGGTATCACAAACCTATGTGCACAACTTAAAATTTTCTGTCTTTCTGCAATAGTTTTGAAGACAAAAAACTTTCCAATTTTCATAATTCGGAACTTTCTGACAATTCAAGGTTAGGGTGTTAGAAGTCATAACAGACGCAATATTCGCAAAAATTGTCAAAGCTGTCACTTTTACAGAGTTCATTAAAAAGAAAGAAAACATAAAGAAAAACACGCCGTACAAAGGAAATAAAGAAAGAAAGAACCCCAGGAAAAACAGAATGCTTGTGTTTACACATTTTCAAATCTGTCACTTTTCCAGAGTCCATTAAAAAAATGCAAAAAAAAAAAAAACAAAAACAAAAAAACAACAAAAAAACTAAAACAGAAAAAGAACAAAAAAAAAAAAAAAAAAAAACAAACAAAAAAAAAAAAAAAAAAAAAAACAAAAACAAAAACAAAAACAAAAACAAAAACAAAAACAACCCCCCCCCAAACCCCGCCGTACAAAGGAAATAAAGAAAGAAAGAACTCCAGGAAAGCACAATGTCTGGTTGCATACAAACATAAAAATAAACATCACTGCCACTGCAGGTGTGGGCAAGCCACCAAAATGACCCCTTTTCACGCACCCAATTGTTCCACACTCCAGTTCTGTGACTACGAAATCCGTTAAGTTGTCAAAACAGTCATTGTGGACTGGAAGATTGCTATGCTTTGAGTGGTCAAAGCCAACTCTGCCACATCTGTGCCATTCGTGATGAGGGATGTCACATTACTGGCTTCTACCGACAGATGCAGTGGTCTCTTGGGATCAAGGGATGCCTAAGATAGCCCCAGGCACAATGCCGCTCATGAAGGCTGTAGCATTGTGATAAGGCCAAATATTTAAATGGGCCCGATAGTTCTATATACACTAAGAGATCTTCTATAGTTTGCTGAGAACTTAAGTTTTTGCACAGTTGTTGTTAGGATTTTTTTCCTCATTTGCTACAAGAACTTAGCGTTTCAAAGCAGACGGTCAATTGTTCCTTGGATAGGATGTTACTTAGAAGATTGGTTCCGACTGTGCGAGCTAAAATAGTTGCATGAGAGCATGGAGGTATAGGTCTTGGACTAGTAACCCCTCAAGGTCGGATCAACTGATCCAGAATTGTTGATCGAGTACTGAATACTGTTGCTGTGTCTATTGGATGTTAATATCACATCAGCAGAGCATCCCAAATTAAGTCCCATCATAATTTTGGATAGGAATATACTTAATATTTTAAATAATTTGATAACTTTGTTTATTTTTGGAGACATATTTGGCGCGGAACGGTCAGTCATGGAGGTAAGGTATACAAATGCACCTGTAAAAAAATCTAATCATATGACCCCCATTTTCTTGGTTTTAACTTGCTGCTATCCGTACAAACTTGACGTATAATACAAAGGAAGTTGTGGTTTTACGTTTCAAATAGGAGAAATAATCCAGCGAATGTCACTATTTTAACATGCAAATGCATTAGGCCTAGGTTACTGGACCAAGACGTATATATGTGTGGGATGTGTATTGTGGAGAGTGTTCAAGGTATTCAGCGGATTCACTTTTTTGTATGCCATAGCAGTTGCCTGTGGCACACACCCATATATTGAACCAGGAATGACACCTGTAGCTACAATATATTTGAAGATATGGAAGCTTTAAAGTTTCAGTTGAATTGCTTGTAATTTACATAATTTTGAAAATATTAAATTATTCCAAATCAGAAGACTAATTTCAATCATAGGGCTATGACAATGCAACTGGTTGGATTTCTAGCTATAGCCGCCTCCGAGAAAAGCTGCGGAAGAGACGTAGTGGCAGTAAAACAAAAATAAAGAAACTTTGAGAGAAAAAGATGTCTGTGTTTGAACACAGACATAAGCAGTGCAATTGGTCCCTGAATGTGAGCACTTACGTATTCCTGTCGATATCAATAGCAAAAATATTTTATTCAGTTTGGAAAGGGCTGGGTCTTATCGCATGATGAAAATGGTTGCACTAACCGCAGTCCGGGTTCAATTTGACATTTGGAATGACAATGTGAATTAGTGACGATGCAAGGCACACTCACACATATTTACACAAGTGTTGCCTTGCTTATCGTATGGTCGGTTGTTCAGTGTCTGGAGATTATAAAGTTTGGGACAACATCCTCTTGCACGAGGCTTAGTTTGAGAGATTAAAGTAATCCATGGATCAAGACACCATTGAACCTTTGATGTAGTTTTAGTAGCGCGAGTTCAGTTTGATTGCATATTGGGCGCAGAGATTAGGTGACCTATCCCACAGACACAGCAGAAAATACCAAACAATATGCCTCATTTTGATCATAGATACGTATTTCTTCTATTACGTTAGCAGACCAGGCAGAGACTTTGTTTTGCAGTAGTTAATTTCAAATGTTCTGCGCACGATTATGTCTGACAGCAGGAAATAGAGACTTTTGGTACATCACAAATAAAGCTCTTGGAAAATGAACACAGAGCGCCATAAAACTCGACCCGGCAATGTATGAGTATGTTTATCAACTCAACCTGCTTATCTCTGACAAACAAAACATTCGAACAGATCTAAAACTTGAGAAAAGGAGTGCATTAACAAGCGAGTTGTATATACCTTCGTCTGAGGACCAGTAGATACCAGCAATTTGGATGCGGACACTGGACTGTTACATAAACGCTGGGGAGATGTATGCAGACGAATATCGCATACAGCTCGGTCCAATCAGCGCTACGTTAGTTCAATGACTATGCAGTTGCGATGTCTTTTGGGACTGGCCTCGCACCGTAATTTGTGTTTACAATGTTTGAACTCAGGTACGCAAGGCAATTTAGATACATTGGGAAAAGACAGAATGCAGACCAGGCTCTCAAGGGGCATGACATTTACATAAGCAATCCCATATGCAGACGGTTATTGCAAGAATAAATTCCCGTTTCCTGTAGGTAAAGAATTAATACTTAATCGTAGCTAGACACGAATGGCATATTTATGCTTTCACGATAAAAACAAACAAACAAACAAACAAACAAAAAAAAAAAAAAAAAAAAAAAACATTTGTTCATGGTTTATACATATTCGTTATGGTGGTTGCCTTTTAAAATAACATATTACCTGAATATTTCATGACTGCATTGAAAATATACTTGCCTTAAAGGTCCTACATGTAATGACAACTGGTTAATTGCGTCTACCATTTGGGCATCAGTTTCCATGATGAATGTCTTACTTCCGGTACTCTGTGCTTGTCGCACATTGCAGCTACTCTAGTGCTCGTTTCACATGTAAACTTCCATTTATTTTACTTAAAAGGTCTACTGATTCAAAAACCTGGGCCTAAATACGTGAACAATACGTATCATGTTTCAGGAAACACTTAGTTGCAAGTGGACCACTTCAATCATTTTGAAGATGAGAATAAAAGCAACATATTACAGGGCATGCATCATATATAAAGTCGTAAACATTATATTGAAAAAACATGCACAAAAGCCGATGGAAATACTACGGATACTGGGTAGGAGGGCATGACTTATTCTGATTCTAGTGGACTTGCACAATCATTCTCAGTGTACTCTCATTGGCTGATTATAGAATGATTAACCCTTTCCTCCCTGAATTAAGACAGAGTCAACACCTTTCCTTGGCATGTAATCTTGATAAGTCTCATGTACATTTCCCAGTCAAATTGTTTTTTTTATAACTGTCCAAATTAGTAAAAACAATAAAGCAGACGACATTTGATCACCAGCCGGTTTTGGCCGGTTTAAGGGGGAAAGGGTTAAAAAACGTCATTCTGGTGCAAAGGTGTGACGCCTCATAAGAAAAGCGCAACGAATTATGCAGTGGAAGGTATGTGCATGTCATAACTTTATTATTATTATTATTATTATTATTATTATTATTATTATTATTATTATTATTATTATTATTATTATTATTATTATTATTATTATTATGTGTGTTTACCTGTGCGATATTCCAGTATATGACAGACTCAGCTAAGGGGGCTGTCACATTAGAGCAAGCCCCACCAAACAGCATGACCTTGGGTGGCGACGTGTGCATCATGTCGAAGAAGAGCTTTGTACCCACCGCCATGTCACACTGAAAAAACAAAAACAAAAATAAAAAACAATTACTCATGAATGATAGCAGATGCATTATTTTGTTGAAAATCATTAAGCAAGATGCTGAAAAACGAACCATGTGCTGTATATCGGTTATAGCATCATAATCAGCCGCAATGTTATTATTTGAATCATACAGATATCTTTCGGTAGCTTAAAACACCATGTAAAAGTATCACGAGGATCTACAAGGCAAAAAAGTACCCATTTCAGGGTGCAAGTGCAATTTGTATTAATTTTAAAGGCAGCTTCAATTTGTAACACGTTTCAAAAGATGGTCTAATTCGACGGACTTGGATAATGGAAGACGCATCGTCCACATTCACGATAAGAGTGATATTAATTTTTTTTTCTGGTTCTGTCGGTTGATCTTCATGTTTATCTTGGTTCTTCCGGTTAATCTGACGTTTATCTGGCTCCAGCAGTGAATACACATGTACTCTACTCAACAGAGGCCTAAGCGGCAGGATGTTGAGAATTTTCGATGCTATACCGGGAAAAAAGCCTCAATTTAGATGTGTGTGAACTTGTTTGTCTCGTTTGACCAGTTTCAATAACATATTCCAAGAACCTATTTTATTTCGAATGAAATACAATTAGGAAGAAGGGCATAGCCATATATTAATCGTGTAGAGGGGTGGCGAAGACAGGACAGGACGGACATTACAATCCAGTTCCAATGCACAACCGCTAAGGGAGTCCAGAGACTTAGGGGCTCGATGAGCGACATAGCAAAGGATAGTTTATACATGAAAAAAGATGGACACCACTAAGACAATAACAGATGGAGGGGCGCATAAGTTACCATCACAATCAGATGCATTATTGACAAAACTATAACGTAGAAGCGAATTTATTGTCTCGCTTTAGAAACATTTAATCTTTTCTATAAATTCTTGCATTGTTTAAAAAAATCTTGATGTTGTCTTGAAGGTTGCATTGGTCACTGCCAAACAAGTTTGTATCAATGCTGAATGGTTCTAAAACGCATAGTCGTATGGAGGATATCTCGAGCAGTAACATAACGAGGACAGGTAAGAAAATAATGCCATATGCTTTCAGAAGCTGCTCTGCATGAGCAAGCAGCGGACTCCTTTATACCTATTTCAAGAGATGTGCGTTTAATTGGCTGCGGCCAATACGCAACCGGGAGTGTAGAATTGATAAATATCTCTTACATACATTTACAAATTCAGGATATTTGACTGGATATAATCTAGAAGTAGAAATTATTCTATTAAACTGGGATAGACTTGGCAAATTTCAAGTATCTAATGGAAGTAAGTTCTACAGAGCGATCGCCGAAGGAAAAAAATTCTGGTAAAAACCACTTCTGGAATTAACAGAAGGTAAGTCAGAACGTAAGTTTGAATTAGAATTTGCCCTGGTAAGGCAAGTGTTGCCCTCCCGAATTTGCGGCGCTGGGAAGAGCAGTAAATAGGTAGCTGGGGGTTAATTTATGGACCATCTCATACATTATAATACGCTTGGGCATCTCTCTTCGGTCTGCCTTAGTCTCCCACCCAATTCCTTCGTACAACTTTTGCGCTAGGCGCAGTGTTCATAGCTTCCGTTACAATACAATACAATAGTATATCTTCGAAGAGTTTTTGATCGGTTTGTGCACAACCATCCCAGACCACATTACCCGTATTCCATGATAGGTCTAATGAATGACATATAATCACATCAAGTGTTTTGCGATCAAGACGATACATCAAGGATTTCATTATATTTAACTGTTTAGAGGCTTTGGTGACACTTTCTTTAACATGAGAATTCCATTTCAAGGCATATTTTTAGAGTAAGCTCCCAGTGAAGGAAATAAGCATGGCATCATTTTTCAGGGCGTTGAATGTCACAAGCCATTCTTTAGACTATTCATATAAAAAACTAGATCACTTTTGATGATAGCTGCTCCATGGGCTGGATCTTCAATAGTAAGAAAGGGAGAAGAGTCATCAGCGAAGAGTTTGATATTGAAAGTTACAACATTCACGATGTCGCTGGTGTAAATTAGAAACAGCAAGGGGCCCAGGACGAATCCTTGGGGGACACCGGCAGTGATGGTACCCCAGCTAGAAGATTGTCCATTGAGAACAACTTTCTGTTTGCGATTGTAAAGATAATTTTCGAACCATGTCAGGAGATTACCAGTGACGCTGTTTTCCTCTTCTGTATA